>CM075765.1:20422647-20997647 GCA_037974665.1 Ehretia macrophylla
AATCTACATTAAAAAATTAATGAAATTTGTTAAAAGGACTAACATGTCGTATATTTAAAAATAAGAAATTAATTTATCACGTTTGATATATAAAAAATAAAAATATCACAGAGCTCAAAGATAAAAGACCATTTCGATCATTTACTCTTTATTTATTGGTTGTTTTCAACATATACCCATACATGTTTACATGTCAAATTCAATGTGCACGTAAGGATCTTTCTTTAACTATTAGCAGTGAGATTTGGATGCATGACAATTTTATTTATTTATAATTGTCATATGATTCAAATGGAAAAAAACCAGAGATGGAAAACTGGAGACAAATTTTAAAACTTTGAGTGAGAATTGAAACACAAAGTTGTGCTTGTCTTTTATTTATTTATTTATATGGTGAGTTGTAGAATTATACTGGCATAAGAGTGCATCCTTTTGATCCTTCTTGATCGTAAGAACCATTGTGCCTAACTCAACCACGTACATTTGGAGGGACTTTCAACATCCATACAATGGCGCCAAAATTTCAATTAATTTCACAACTGAAATGTTAGAACATAAATATTATACCATGTGGCCAAAAGGGCGCACTCAAACTTTGACCGGTGATTCAGGTCAGATTTGAATTCTCTTATATTATTTTACGTTATAAAAAAATTTCATTAATCATGTTATATCAATATAGGGATTTACTAAAAATTATATATTGATATAAAAATTCAATGGTAATGATATACTTATATAATTATGACAAAATAATGAATATATTATTATTCATTAAATATCTCGTAACATTATATGATAGGAGATGATCCAAATTCGAACAAGGCCTCCTTTCCAAATGAATTACCCTTGGGAATATATTTTAATGAAAATTGCACAAGCAGTCCTGTTTATTTTTTAAAATTTTAAATTCGTTTATATTATTTAAAACTAATCAATTTAGTCATTATTTAAAAAAAAAAAATTAAAGTCATCATTATTATTTAAAATTAGTGAATTTAGTCTATGTTATTTCTCAAAAAATTCAAATTTAGTCTTTATTATTTTTCAAAAAATTTTAATTTAGCCAATTTAGACAGGGATTAAATTAAAATATTTAAGAAATACTGAGAACTAAATTGACTAATTTTAACAATAAAAATAAATTTAAAATTTTAGAAAAATAATAGTAACCATTTGTGCAAATTTATCTATTCAAAACATAATAGCAAAAAACTAATCGATAAATTAATAAAAAGATCATATAGGAGTCAACTGGGCCTGCCCGGCCCGGACCCTTCTCCACCTGAAGAAGTAGTTTGGGTCAGATAATAGATATCTTAAGCACGTGTCATAACGGTCTTGTATTACGACTCTCTGCGCCCATCTCCTCAGCTCACACGCCAACCCAACTGCATTTTCATTTTGCGGTCAGTTGTTTTATTTTCTTAAATAATTTTTCACTTAATATTCTATTAATTATTATATTATGATCTTGTCTTGCTTGGATTTGTTCGGTTTTATTTTTTTTTGTTTCTCCAATTTTCTTAATTATAATTTATATGGTTCTAGCTGTATTTGGATTAGCATTCTTCAGAAAATTAATCAATTAAGATAGTTTAATTCCAATTGTGTTATTTTTTTGGTATTGTTTCTTGATTTACGTGGTTGAGCTCAAGTTCATGCTTAATCTAGTTTCATCTTGTCCTCAAAATTTGACTCGATTTTGGTTTATTGTGTAATTGGATGGTATTATCGTATTACGAATGTTGTAGAAGTTAGTAATTGCAATTTACTATGAGCTTGTGCTTAAATTAGCCCCACAGTAAGAAGAAAGCTATTAGAGATAATCAAATGTTGCTTATACGCAGCTAGGCTACTTTAGTTTTCGACACTTAACAACCCCACACGTAGTGGACAGTAATTCGCGTGCCCTTGGCTTGTGGTTTCGGAGGTGGAGCATACGGCATGTTGCATCATTTGACTCTTTCAGATTATGATTGTCTTATCTATTTGGAGCTCTAGATTAGAGTTGTGATGTCGACCTGGGAGACATGATATAATAAGGGTATAGTTTCTAAGTTAGTGTTGTGGGTTTAAATGATAATCCGGATTAAATATTTTTTGGCGTAGTTGATATTTGATCAAGAGAGTTATTCTCAATAGTTTGACACAAGTCTCGCGTGCGGGTGTTGGTTCTGGTAACACTTTCTAGTTCTTAATTACATACAATGTATTCTAATTTTCTCCATATATCAGAGTAACAGCTATTCGTGTCAGCAACTGTATATATATTGGGGAGATATGGTTTTTCTCTGCTGGGGTCGCCCATCTCCTGAAGATCAAAAGGCATGCATCAGCAGGTACTCAATGCTTCAAACTAGGACTTTATATTCTTTTTCCTTTCTTCACTTATTCTTCCTCTTATTTTTAGAATATGGACGTTTGTAAAATATCCATTTTTGTGCTTACATACGTTCAGATCTGGTGCCTTCAACTATGACAGCAAATACAGAGGAGCTACTGCTAATTCTGCCTCTTCGCTGAAGAAAGATAAGGAGCTTGTGAAAGATGGTTTCTCAATAAACCATGCTCGTGTTCTTGTTGGCTCAGGTCGTGAATCTTTTGAAAAGGGGATTAATGCTCTTCAAAGTTGGAGGTCTCTGGAAATCAATTAGGAATCACACACACACACATGCGCGTTGATACACACTTTTGTACCGTATACAACTGAAGTTAGCATGAGGAAGATTCTACTTTGAAATTTCTAATTTTTTCTGTAGGCAATTTGCATTGAATTGGGCATTTGTTGATCCCAAGACACCGGTTCAAAATGGGGTAAAGTTTTGTGTTTGTGTGAAGGAGTTCTTCCCATGGCTTATGATGCCTCTAGAAGTGGTATATGCTAACAAGGACAAAAACTCCCAGAAGGCTGTCGCTTGTTTTAGTTTTGGCAGTGGTACTCTTCAAGGACACCTGCTGGTCAGTTTCTCTCACCAATTGGATTCTTCTGTATGCATTTGTATTTCTTGCAATTTTTTGTCCAAAAAGTTGCTGATGTTAGAAAATGGTTCCCTCTTTAAAGTTGTCTGTGATAGAATGCCATATGACAGTATACATCAATTTCTCAGCTTTTTCCATGCACTTCTTTTGGTTTCTTGTAGAGAAATGAATCAATGTGAAAAAGGGGGAACATAATACTTATTGAAGCTACCTTGTCTAGTGATTTTATGATACTTATCTGCAGTATAACAAGGACTTATGATCATTTGGCCTTTGGTATGGATAAGCTGTTTGTAACATAGGGGGAAATGGATGTTTTCAGTGGAAAAGAATTAAGATGCTTGAAGCCATTCTCTTGGGAAGAGTGATGTTGCACATTCTTCCACTAAAATATATCGATCTCTTGGTTTCAGACAATATATCACTTTTTTGTTTGAGTGATCTGTAATGTGCTTCTTAAATGATAACTATTTTTCTTTGGAAAACACTAAAGTATAGTTTTTTCCAGTGAGAAATGGTGTAGACCTTTATATACTTTAGCCGTTGTCTCAGTACTCCTGCAAATCTTGCCACTGTTATGTGGACTTATCTTTTCTTAGCACTTGAGAGGATAATGAAAAATGCATATGATGTATGGTCTTAGATGTCATGTTGTTAATTGATCGAGAATCACCTAGCTGAAGGTGACAATCTTTTCTGTTGTTTCTTACATAAAAGTCTATGCATCTAGTTCTAACATCCTTTGAAATATGCTTGAAATATTTCTATGCAGATATTTCCTCAGACAAGTGAAATTGTTAAGTTAACTGATCTTGTTCGTTTCTGGTCTTGACACAGGCAGGGGAAGAGCGTTTCTCAATTACACTGGATGAAAACAATCAAGTTTGGTATGAAATACTTTCTTTTTCCAAACCTGCCCATGTTCTTTCACTCTTTGGTTATCCTTATGTACTCGTCAGGCAAAAATTCTTTGCTCATCAATCAAGCAATGCCATCCGAAAACATTTATCCGGTTAGTATTATAGTGTATTGAATAGAAACAATCCTTCTGTTGATATTTTGCTTAATGTTGTAAACAACTAACATTTTCAATCTACATGAAACGTATGTGAAGCAAAGTGCTTATTCACAGAGATAATTATATGACCCCAAAAAGAAACGAAAAAAAAAAAAACGACGACTTTTTCTCATTACACTAAATCTTGAAACATGTCAAAGCATAATAGCGGCCAAGTAAAATATCAAAATTATTTAGGACAATCATTATTTGAAGATGGGAACTAATTGATGCCCTTAGCTTTGACACACCAATGAACCATCCCTAGGTATTTTCAACTGATCTAACGAGCGCCCACAACATTTTGTGCTCAAAATGAGGAGGCAGAAACAGAATGATAAAAGTATTGATCATCATACACATCAATACAAGCCAAATCAAATGAGATCAGATTGAATCAATCCTTATGCCACTAGGTAGGGTCGTTGGGTTCAGTTAGACGTCGATAAAAGCCAACTGGCTGAAATTGATAGGTGTGACGAACTCTCGTCCTTCAGCAAAGACTAGTGTTTGGGCTGCTAGTTTTGAAGCCGCTTGAGTCGGATGAAACCAGTCCCAGAACAAGTATTCATCATGAATCAGGCACAAGTTGGCTGTTGAAGGCATTTATCTTCTCCATTATAGTCTCCTATACCACAACAGGCTTCTTTCACATTCTTGAAGCCTGAATTCAGAACATAAGGACATGATTTCATAGTCAGATTGTAGTTTGATCACTTTGTCTAAAACACTTATAATAGTAGACCGATTAATTTAATCTTTTATTGCCTGCAATGCGCGACTCTTTTTTATTGAACTTTGCATGTAAATATATGTTTTTGTAAAAGGTGGTGAAACTCATAATTCAAATAACTTTTTAATCACTGTAGCTGATATTACATAAATTGATCACGTTAGTAGGGCCGTCTCAAACAATTTGGAGACCTTAGACGATCATCTAAATGAGGACCTTAATAATTTAGCTTTTTCTCAATTAAAAAACTCTAAATTTTTTTAATTCTAATTTTGGTATTTTCTCTTCATTATTCACATTATCACATATTTTATTATTACAATTTTCTATGTCTTTTTCTACCATGACTTCATGATCTCCTAAATTATTTAAATTTAATAGTTCATTAGTTTCTTTACTTGAGTTACTTTCATCTCTTTTGTTAGTGGTAATAAACTTTTCCAAAGCTCCTATTTGAGATTTAATTAAACTTTCTATTCTCCTTTTTTTCTTAAGTTTTTCATAATCTGATGAATATTTCTTATTAGACATACTTGCTTCAAATTTAGGTATAACAAAACTCAAAAACTTTACAATAAATTCAATATTAAAAATAACACAATAATTGCAATGAAAAAAAGAAAAACTAAACTATTGCATATAAGAGCAATTAAAAAAAGAAAGAAAGAGAATTGAGAGTATGAAAGAAAGATATAACCTAGACAAACTTGCAAGTAAAAGCAAGTGCTTCAATACTCTTCAAATGAGGTTGTTGTTTGCTGGCCGTTGAAGTGTGTAAAAAATGAGGAAATATATATATATATATATATTACTTTATTATATATATATATATATATATATATATATATATATATATATATATATATAAAAGAAGAGGATATGAACAGTTCGGTTTGAAGTTGCTGCTTGATGGCTGTTGGGCCTTCAATAGTTAAAACTTCTTTTAATTGCTGTATTTAAAAAAGAAGATGATATGAACAGTTCTGTTCGAAGTTGCTGCTTGTTGGCCGTTGGGCCTTCAATAATTAAAACTTCTTTTAATTGCTGTTTGTTGGCCATTCGGCCTAAGGCCTTCATTACCTTATTTAATTTAATTTTTTTAAAATTAGGCCCTTAGGCTAAGGGGGCTTTGGGTACAGGTCCAAGGTGCCCTTAGCTTGAGCTGGCTCTGCACGTTAGTTAAAAGTTTAAATCGTTGGGAGGATTATATTTATACTACTTATTTATAGTCTTCATCGAGATTACTCCTTATGATTTCTAACTTTAATTTTTTTTTTTTGAGTGTTCTTTAATTCTTTAATTGCAGCAATTGTGATATACTTAATTATTTATTGTTTTCATTACCTATTCTTTATTTGTTTATCTCATTTATTGTTCCATGGTCGTGTAATAATTTTAACTTGCAAGTAGGCGACGGATGCTTGCGGCTTGCACGTGCGTTGTCGATAATATTCATGGTCATCAAATAAGTGTTTCCAAGTGAATATTTTACTCCTTGGGATGATGAGCTGAAATGTTCCAAAAGGGTCTGAATTGACGAGTAAAAATCTTGAGAATATGGGTTCAATTCATCCCGACAGCTACCACCAAATAAGGCACGTAAGGCCGGGATGCAACCTATTGCTGGCACACTCACAATGCCGAATTTTCTAGCCTCAAAGTTGTACAATGTCTGCACATAATAAGAAAATTAGCAGGATAGAAGTTGATCAGAAGGCCATCTCTATCGGAGGCTGCTGCACATAAGCCCATCTCATGCGTGGGAAAGGAAAGCGGCGGACATTTGATTGAATAGATCAGTCAACTTGTCACGATTGATTGCTTACACAAAATTAGTTTAGGCAGACTTAGGGAGGTGATGTGGATTCGATACGAGCGGGATTGATTTGCTGATCGTAACGGATTTGCCTTTATCCTTTAAAAAGAAGAAGAAAAAAAAGGAGTGGGAACACCTTTGACGCGGGCTGGGGAGGGATTTGGGTCGCTTTTCTTTAGGATTTTAGTTCTTAACAAAGCTCGAAGATTTCCGACTTAGATTTGAAAGGGATTAGGTAGGTCACAGGTTCAAGACCTCAATAACCTCTAGCAAAAATATAAGATAAAACTACGTATAATAAACTTAAAGTAGATTTGATCTTTTCTCGAATTAGCATAGCGAGAGTTTTATGTATCAAATTACTAAACTGACCTGCTAAAATAATTTTATAAACACCTAACAAATATATGGCAAACAAATAAAGGAGCTCTATGTTTGAATCTAACAATACCATAGTGGGTGCTTATATCTTTGACATGAGCAACCGCAAAACATAAAACAATATTAAAGCGAAGGAAGTGAATAAAACTAAAAGGAAATAAATCCATCTGATTCAAACCTCTAAGTTGTTGGCATAGGCGCTATGGAGATTGGATATGAATGCTGGCTCGGATATATTGTAGGAGAAACGCTTGTAGTCGAAGAAATGGTTGCTTCCTACACTTATGATGTACAATGAGTTGGAAAGCAGATGCTCAGCTTTAGCGGAGCCAAGTACTTCTATGATAGTCTTACGAACAAACGCAAATTGTTCAGTTTGTTTCCTCAGGGGAACGACCACATCCTGCAGATTATCAAACTTAAATCGTCATGAGACGGGATGTCTTAGACTTGAGAGCTAACGATGTATTGCAAATTAAATGAGGCTCTTTTCATATGATGACACATTGAGAATACTTTATGAGGGTATCTCCAATGGGAGTTACTATTCATAAAAACTTACTATTTTTAATAATTTTTAGACATCGGGTCTCTAAATTTAGAGTCAAAATATATGGGGTCTACACAATTTTAGAGATTGAAGTTAAAATAGAGACCTAATTTACTTTTTTGGCTCTAAATTTAGAGACCCAAAAAGTGATTGGGTCTCTATTTTGGTAAAAAAGTTGATAAAAGTAGTGGCCTCCATCTATTTTGGCTTTACATTTAGAGACCCAGGTCTCTAAAATAGCCAAAAATAGTAAATTTTTGTAAATAGTCTCCACCATTGGAGATACCCTGAGTGATATATAATTTATTTAACGTTGTTTAACAATTTGTGTTTGGGGTTACTCACATATGTTTGATGTCGAGGTTGGGAATCTCGCAGTTGAGGTTGGATGACTACGCCTGTCGAGCTGGACTTTCAGGTCGGCTGCTTGACCTACACAAGGGAAGGGAAGGAAAAGGCGGGGTGATGACTCGGATTTTTCCTTCGGGCGTGCGAATGCTTAGTATGTCCGAGCTGGCAAGGTAGCTGAAAGTATTTATGACAAGTTACCTTTTAAATGCGGAGATGGAGCACTATTTATACTAGATGGAACCTAACAACAATTAATATCGTGTAGCTTTATGTCCCATCAAGACTTTATGTCCCATCAGAACAGCTGGCACAAGGGTCGGGGATTTTTCTGGGTCAGGGTGAGGTCGAGTCGGCATCCAAGTTGGGCATTAGTGGATCAGTAAGATTTTGGCACGGGTTCGCCTACCTCTGCTCGCTGACCCCTCATCAATCCCCACCTCCCCAAGTCGAGATTATAGGGGTGAGATCTAGATTTGGGAGTTGTTCCCGAGCTAGAGGTTCCCGACCCTAGTGGAGTAAGAAAACCACATCAGCAGAGCATGCCCCTCAGATGGCTGACACGTCACCCGGCAATTATGACAAGATGCGACGTTTGGAATTCCCGAAGCGGTTACAGTTAGTCGCCTATAAATAGGGCCCTAATGCCTGAAATCCCCTTCACACTTCGCTTTCGAAACTTTAAGAGCTTTCAGGTCGGCAACTAGAGTGGTCGGAGCTTTTTACTCGGCAAGATACTTGTTTGACGTGTTCAGCTCGGAGGCCATCCAGTTCGGAGTTAGTTAGCTCGGATCACATCTACAACTAGAGCCGTTAGGTATGTTCCGACTCTCTTTAGATCATTTTTGTACATATATTTTCAATTCATATACAGAATGGGGAGGTCGGAGTCCGAGAATTCCCAAATGATGAAGGCAAGATCCTATGGCGGTGATGAGGATCCCTCGAGCTCGGAATCTACTTCGGATGAAGGTGAAGATGAGGATAGCCTTATCGCATCTCAAGGGTCAGCTCGTCGGCCTGAGCCTAGAGTCAGTGATGATGACTACCAAGTTATTGGGGTTAGACGAGTGCAGGAAGAGGCCGAGGTAGATCCTTTGGCCGATTTACAAGACTTGGGGAATAAAAAGGATGGATCCTCTTTGAATCAGTTGAAGGGGCTCAAGCTGTCACAGGAGTTCTTAGCTAGAGCCTCAATGATAGAGCCAATCAAGGCAGTCCCGGTGTGGGCGGTCCTACCTCGGAGCTTGGCCACAGCCAGCGGTTCGTTAGGTCGGGGGAAGAGGTTCGCGCAGCTACTCGCCTGCTGTAAGTGCGAATGCCACTCTACTGTTCAGATGGCGAATGCTAGGCTGAGGAATTGGTCGGTAGATTGGGACCACAAGCTGAAGGTTCTGGGTCGGCATGACTTTGCTTGTTATCTTCCACCTGACCACTTTACTATCTATGACCTCGCCTTTGATGTCATCCAGCTCCTACTCCCGAGCTTCATCACCAGCATCCTGAACTATTTTGGGCTCAGTCCGGGTCAGATGTCTCCCAATGGCTGGGCCATAATTGTGGCATTTTATGTGTTTTGCCTCGAGAAGAATGTAGAGCCGACCCTACTCCGGTTTAGGCAATTTTTTGTGTGCAAGCCCAAACCTAAGCAGCCTAGATGGTTCCATTTGGCAGCTCGGGCGGGAAGCGTCATATTCACCAAGTGGCACTCCTCCAACAAGGGTTGGCACAACGACTATCATTGGGTAGAGCCGACTGTGAATCTGGGGTGTAGGAGGGATTGGAATCCCACCCTAAAGAAGAAGCTGAACGACGACCCCAAGCTCTCAAACGCGGAACTTCAGGAGATCGAAGTGCTTAGCCCCGAGCCGAGATTGCTGATCGATATTAACAGCATGTTGAAATGGGACAAGATTTGGGACTCTAGGCTATTTGGGAGGGAACCCGACTTATCGAAGGAACATCCCCACCTGTTGTCCGAGCCCGAGGAAGATGAGGAGTCTAGTTCAGAAGTGGGTCAGTTCACGTGACTAGCACTGGACCTCCCCATCATCTTGCCTCTCACTGTTATTATTTTCAATTGATTCTTGGTCATTTCTCACTCTCTCTTTTGTAGACATGTCGGAGGCTGGAAGGCTTGCTTACCTCAAGAGGAGGAGGGCCGAGGCCAGCGGCGAGAGCTCAGCTTAATCCGGTCACACCGCCACTGCTCCGCAGGGTCAGAGGCAGCGGTCCAACGACAAAGGATGGGAGGTCAGCACCGAGATGTCCTCCAAGAAGGCCCCGAAATCCCCCCTGCAAAAGAAACTAATCTCCGGGGTAACAATCTAGGAGCGTTCGGCCGCCTGTTCCGACACCAAGAAAAGACCCCGACCCAAGTACACCGGGAAATGTAAAGTGACGGAGATGGTCCGTCCCAGGAAAGATTATGTTGAGGCAGCCACGATCGATCGTGACCCCAAGTTGGCGAAGGTTCCCATCGAGCAGCTTTCCTTTAACTTGAGAACGACCGTGATCACGGTGAGTCGCACTCAACTGTATTCGTATGATTATGTTTTTCAGCTCGACTGATTACGTCTGTTGCTTTTCTTTGCAGGCCGAGTCCCATGCTCTCTCCATCCCTAACCTCCTCACTAAGGCCCAAGTTCACTGCGTTGAGCTCAAATAGCGATGCGCGGATGTCTGAACCGAGGTCGACGCTTAGAGAGAGAAGGATTCCATGAGGTACAAGGAGGACGCGGGCGAAATCGAATGGCTAAAAGCGGAGCTCACAACCAAGGAGAAGGAGCTCGCTCGAGACGGAGAAATCCCGACGCCAGACGGCGGCCAAGGACGTGGAACGTTATAAGTTGGAGATGCGTGAGGTCGAGGCGAAGCTCCAGGAGCTCCTGGATCGGGTCGGACCCCATGGAGAGAAAGTAGTGAAAGCTTTCAAGTCCAGTGACGCGGCTGTGGACTGGGTGGCGACTGAAAGTGGGATAATGGCCAAGTATGCCGAGCTGGAGTACTATTTTTGCGGCCAAGTCGCTGCTTGGGAGCGAGCAAAGACTTTCCTTCCCACCTCCAAGAATGACTACATCGAAGTCTTAGAGGCCTCACTGCTAGAGTTTTAGGAAGTTCCTGGGCTCCCGGTTGACCTCAAGTCGCAAGCCCAAGAAGTGATGGACTTCGTCAAGAAGGGCATGGATCAGGTTGGGGAAGAGGCTGATGTCGCTGCCTCTCTGACTGCTCCCACGACACCTAAATAAGCTTTGTAATTCACCCGGGTTGGGCTTTTGTAATTTGTAATCTTTTTTAATTTTAATGAAATGAATATTTTAATGTTGTTTGCATTTTGTCCGAGTTCGTACAAGTATACTTTCCTCTTCGCAAATTTTCTCAAGTAAGTGGGGTTGGACCAATCTAATGGACATTTCAAACTTAAGTAACAAATTTTCTATATAAAGAACCGAGCTGGACGTGATTGATGAGTTAACAACTTAATCCGAGCTGGTTAATTGGACAACCAAATCATCATTGTCGACCTGGACTCGTCAGTCTGACTTAAGATTGGTCAAACTAATGTTGACTACTGTTGAGTTTGAGTTGGGACCCAAACTAACGTAATGAATCAACCCGAAGCTGGTTAGTACTGAGTTGGACATTAATCCGAACTAGTGAAATGAACCAAATTGTTATTGATTAGAATTGAGCTGGAATCTGGTCCAAGCTGATTTTAGCTCGTAATTAAGCGTGGCCACTTAAGTGTTAATTCAAGTTTACAAGAGCTGAGTAGCTAAGGCGTTTACGCCAGGTCGGGCCTTACAGTGGTATACAAAATACATATTGCATTGAAATCATATAATTGGGCTCGGAAGCCAATTACAGGTAGTGTTTTGGCTTGGGGCCTTTACAAAATATCTTGACTCGGGGGCCTTTACAAAATATCTCAGCTCGGGGACCTTAGACAAAATATCGTTTTAGGTGTTCTGTGTGCCATGCATTCTTCAGTTGTTTCCCGTACTTGTTGTGGAGGTAGAAGGTCCTAGGTCAGGCTTCTTTCACCACTTTGTATGGTCCCTTCCAAGTTGGAGAGAGTTTGTTACCCGAGCGTGGCAAAAAGTTGGCCTTTCTGAGGATGAGGTCGCCAACCTTAATAGGCTTAGGCTTAACTTGCTTAAAGGCTATTTGCATGACAACTTTGCTAGCCAACATCCTGATTTGAGCTTTAGCTCGGAGCTTTTCAGTGAGGTCGTGCTCTTCACGGATTAGGGCTCCGTTTATTCCTAGTTCATGGTGGAGGGTTCTACTGGTAGGAGACCCGATCTCCACTGGCAGCATTGCTTGAGTACCAAAGGTCAGCTCGAAGGGAAATTCTCTCGTTGCCAAGCTGGTGGTGGTTCGCTGGGCCCACAATACTTCGGGGAGAATCGACGCTCACTGGCCTTCCGCTTCCTCCAGCTTGGTTCTCAGGCCTTGCAAAATGATTTGGTTAGTCCTTTCGACTTGGCCATTACTTTAAGGGTGAGCAATAGATGAGAATCTGAGGTCGATCCCAATCTCAGCACATTTGCCTCGAAAGTATGCACTGTCAAATTGCTTGCCGTGGTCGGTGATGATGACCTTTGGCACCCTAAACCGGCAAATGATGTTATTTCATACGAAATCTCAAGTTGCCTTTTCTGTTATTCTAGTAACACCTTCGGCCTTGGGCTATTTGGTGAATTAGTCTACAGCTACGAAGGCGTGCTTCTTTTGACCAACACCGGTTGGCAATGGGCCGATGATGTCAAGTCCCCACTAATAGAATGGTCACGGGCTTATCATCACAGTTAGGTATACCGATGGCTTTCTCTGTATATTGGCGAACCTTTGGCAGGTATCACACTTCTTCACATACTCCTTGGCATCTTGTTCTAAGGTTGGCCAAAAATAGTCTTGCCTTAATGCTTTTCGAGCCAGAGCTTTGCCACCCAAGTGGTTTTCACATACCCCTTCATGAATTTCCCTGAGTACATAGTTGCCCTTCTCGGGCCAACACATTTTAAGAGAGGCCAGGTGTATGCTCTTTTGTAGAATTGTCTAGCTATTATGACAAACCTTGAGGCCCGTTTCATGAGTTTCCGAGCTGTCTTTTCATCCTATGGGATTATACCCCCCTCCAAGTAGTCCAGGATAGGTCTGGTCCAATTTGGGCTTAAATTGAGCTCGGCTACGGCCTGCCTTCCCAACTGAATACTAGGTTTGGAGACTTCTTCCACATGGACCAGTGCAGGTCAGCTCTCTCCCAAGACTCGATTTGATCATTTTAATTGGATCCGAGTTTATTGTTAATATGCTTCATATTAAATCTTAAAAATTGCTTGCAGCGGGTTTATTAGTGATGCATGTCTAAAACTTCATATGAAATGGACTCGAATGTTGATAATGATTCACACACACTAGTTTGATTACTTGACTCTAAGATCGTTTGGAAAAATCCACACCCGACTTTGAAAGTGTCTAGAGGACGGAATTGTACCTAGGTCTAGGTGAGATTAATTGAGCTGATTAGGTGGCCTCATCAAATCGGACTTGTAGTTTGGTCAACTCTAGTTAACTACCCAGATCTAGACTTCAAAATAACCTATAGGCATTGCATAAGCTAGCTAGACTTAACCCTTCTCTAATTCGACCTAATCCTAGAATTTGATACCTTCCATTTAGATTAGATTAATTAGGTTTTCTATTTCACTTATTTTAATTTTAATTTAGATTAAATCACATTTCATTCGAATGATCAAATTACTTTATTTTTTTTCCTTTTGTCACGAGTTTAGACCACTTTTCACACGAGGACACATTATACAACACTTAGGAGCCTTCCTGTGGAGATTCAACCCCGTACTCTAACATACTATTTTGCATAGATCCGTGCACTTGCGAGTTTAACTTGGTAGTTTTACACTCTAATTTTCCATACACAAAGAAGACGATCAGTGGGGGTTTAGTGGTGTTTGTTAATTGTGTAATGGTGGTGGTGATAAAGGTAGTGGTGTTGGTGATGGTGATGAAGGTGGTATTTGTGTTGGTTATGGTGATGAAGGTGGAAGGGTATTTTAGGTAAAATAAATGCTTTAATAAGAGCAAAAATAACCATACATGCAGCAAAAGGCACGCGCATGACACAGCTCACGAAGTTACAAACGGATGGAGGCGGTGTGTTGAGTTTCAGAAAGTACAGGAGGGTTTTTGATAGTTTTACAAATATAGGGGAGTAGCATGATACTTTTGCATAGCACAGGGGGTGGAGTAATATTTTCTCTATATAATATTAATGACAATGTAAAATGTGAATATCGCCACAAACAAGCAATTAGTGATTATAAAATTCCAATCATTATTATTTTTTTATCAAGAAAATACCAACCAATATATTATTATCATAAATGAAGTATAAATCATCTAGTGACATTACATGATTTAAAAATCAAAACACATAATATTTTAATTTTTATGTTGGTGGTACAAAACACATTGCCTAACATATAAAATTATAAAATTACCTCAGCAAAGGTAATTAATTATAAGAAATATCAAATTAATGTCAAAGTCTATCGTTCGTTAGCCTTCTTTGGCCTCTTCCATCTTATCTTGGCTTACTAGCCAAGTTCTTATAACAACTGAGCATAGACCAATCAATCTTATCAGCCGTATTCTTGAATCTAGGATGAACAACTAATAACCAAAACAGAACCTACAAATATGCATACAAGTAACCGAAATCTACAAATATGAATGTAGGTTTCTTGTTGATATCTATAAATATTCGTTTTGTAGACTACCATTACAAATTTGTAGGAAAGGTATTCGAAGTAGGATCTGTGTATATGCATGTTGGTATCTATAAATAACCAAAATAGGCGTTTGTGAATATGAATGAAGATTTCCCATTGATACATACAAATAATCATTTTTTAGAGTATCAGTACAAATTTATAGGGAATATATCTAAAGTAAGATCTACAAATATGCATGAAGGTATCAACAAATGACAAAATTATGTATCTACAAATATGAATGTTGGTTTCTCATTGATATCTATAAATAATCATTTTATAATCACTACCAATTTGTAAAGAAGGTATCGAATTAATAGAGTTTATTAGATTTTGGAATCAAGAAAAGGGTACACTAGTCTTTTAGAAGTAAAGGATAAAACAAACATTATATATGAAAAGGTTGTAAATGCACATTTCACAAACTTTTAAGGATATATTTGTAATTGTACTACGAATTGACATTTATTAATTGAAAACAGAGAATGAACATCAACTATTGATGTTCACCCTACAGAAATCAAAAGCTCAGATTCATCAGGATGCCACGTAGGCATCCTGATGGAAGACGAACCCGTGCTTAGTGGTCTCTGCAGATTACTGCTTTTAGTCAAATGGCCAAAAAAGGGTGAGCTTAAATTTAGTGGTCATTCTGGTACTGTTCCCATTCTAACAAAAATGTTTGCCTCTGCATGGCGATTATAGCGTGGAAGACAAATTGCTCTCTAATTTTTTAAAATCAACGTTTTAGTTTTTAAATTTATAATAGTATGATATTGTTAGTCTTATTATTTTTATCACAAATTTTTAATGATTTTGACACGAGGAATAACACGTAATTTTCAAATTTCGAATCAAATTTAAGTCAAAACTATTAAATATTGAATGATGATTGGATTTAGACTAATGACATCATTACAATTATAATGTCAATGACTAAAAAGTTTATTTTGAAGATATATTAGAGACCAATTTGTCTTCTATCTTATAGAATTTTTTCAACACTGGACAAACATCACTTGTGTCCATTACTCTTCTTTCGCACAATAACAAGAAGTTTCACCCAAATCTCTCAATCTACCCAAAACACAATAACTTCATTAGTTGCTAAGTATTGCATGATCAATGTTATTGGTAATGGACATAGCACCCTGTTTTGGAAGGATAATTGGCATCCATTGGGTATCCTGGAGGAATTTTTTTGATGTTGATAGTATCTCCAACTCAGGTATTGATTGGAATGCCAAAGTTGATTCTTGTATTATGCACAATAGTTGGATTTGGCCGAATAACAATTCTATCATCCAACTCATCCAATATCATCTCAGAGCCTTGAAGTCGAATGCTAGTAAAGATGGCATAATTATTTGGATGAGCTCTCCTAATGGGCGATATCACTCAACCTTGGCTTGGGACCTGGTCAAAACTCATTACCCTACTGCATATTGGTCTAAAATTATCTGGTTTAAGAAGTCTACACCTAAGCATTCATTTTGCACATGGCTATTTTGGCTTGATAGATTACCAACTAAAAGGAGATTAATTTCCTGGGGGATCAATATTGATCCTTGTGTGTTCTCTATCATGCTTGTACTGAGGACAAAGACCACATATTATATCTTTATTCTTTCTCTAGATGGATTTGGAACAAAGGATAACGCTGCTATAAAGGCCCAAGACTGCATCATTGGCACCTCATTACGGACTAGATCATTAAGCTAGCTACAACCAATTCACTTCAATCAATTGAATCAGATTGTTCCTCGGAGATTTTATTTTCCACATTTGAAAAGAGAGAAACAATCGTATTTTTGGTTCACCCTACCTTACGGAGGAACAAATTTTTGAGAATATTACATTCGATGTTAGAATAAAATTGTATATGCTTAGAAAAATCAAACATTCTCTTCTTAACCAAGCCATTTGCATGGCTTGGAAAGTAAATATCCAAGACCTAATGTAGCCCCTTAGGGATATTATACGATGTAAATATTTTTGAGTATGGATGAAATCCCGCTTGCTTTTAGCAAAAAAAAAATAACTTCATTAGTCGGAGATTGTAAACACTATAGAGTCACAAATTCAAAAGGAGATACATATATAAAGATGTAATATAGTAATGTGTTTTTTTTTTTTTTTTGCTAATCAAATATTGTTTGTGTTAGTATTGCCTAATAAGACGCTTCCAACACTCGTTTGCACGAAGCCATGAAACATAAAAGACTTGCCTTTTATTTAATCTGACTTGAACTTTAGTTTTTTTATTCGGGAAGGCTTTCATCCAATCACATCTCTTCCTAACAAGAAAAGAAAATCTCTCATACCGAATTGATTACACAACACGTGGGGAGAGCTCAAAACTCATATATCATGGGATTCCATCCATAGATATTACAGTACTTGTGTGTTTAACAAACTCAATTATTTTTTACTGTGTGTACGAGAAGTTGCAAGATCAATTTTTGCTATTAGATGGTATCATCCGTTAGACACGAGAGAGTATTTTGCTATTTTTCCATTTTACCCCTAACTTATCAACCAATCAGAACACTGACACCATCAAAATTTCTCATCCCCACCTGCCCTCGGCTCAGACCCAAATGAGGAAATATGATGGGCAAAACAGTAAATACAATCTCAATTCATTACATCCAAAAGTTATAAAAAATAAGAAAGAAGTCCTGCGTAGGTACATTTAGTATCATAGTACTAGTTCATAATATACTTTTGTTTCACAAAGACTCATGCTCAACACACCAAGCTTTACTACTCCACTCTAAGCTTTCGTCAGACGCCAAGCTTTACTCCTCCGCTCCACCGAAAACGTAATCATTCTCAGCTTTGCATTTTCTCTCTTATATATGTATAATGTATTCATACACCTTTTTTTTTTGGACAATATTCATACACCTTCTCGAGCTTCTAAATTTTTCTCTACGGTAATTTTTTGTTTTTCGTTTTCTTCGAAGGGTTTAAGCTAGTTTTGTTTTTTTTCATTTTCTTTTCTATTTCTAGGTGTTTAAGCCTTGATAATGTTATATTCTCCATTTAGTAGAGTGTGAAAATGTAATTTATTTTGTTTTATGATACTTAAAAACTTTGCTTAATCTCTCTTTGCGTAGCTCTGTTTTTTTTGTTTTTTTGTTTTTTTTTAATATTTGGCTAGAAAAAAGAAAAGTGCGAGGGTTATGCATGTATAAATACATTTGGTTGAGTGTTTGAGAACATGCATGATCTTGTGTTTCGCTAATCAAGGTACAAACATAGTTGCTTAATGTACAACATTAATATGCAGTATAAGTAATCTACGTTGTACCTTGCGGTTCAGGGAGTTGTTTTCACTTTTCTCAGTCTATTTGGGCTAAATAAACACAATTTTAATTTTGTACTTTCAGCTTTAGGTTGTTGATTTAAATGATACTCTGCGCTTTCTCTGTTAGAAGTTATTTTTCTGTGAATATATTTTGTTTTTTTCAGTTGTCTTTAAATTAGTACTCTCGTATATCTTTATGTAATGACTTACGAGTTTGGACATGTGTTATCTGCATTTATCACGAAAGGTGTAAATTCAGGTATGATGAGTAACTTTCTTTATGATTTGTTAGTTTCAATGGTTGTATGCGTGAAGTTGAAATACTGATTGAGCCTCTAATCTTTGTAAATTGGTTGGAACTTGGAAATGCACCACAAATATCACTATCCGGAAGTATATGTGTATACGTGATGACTTGAGAAATTAGGCTGTACTCTACATATTTAGAAATGAACTTGTGAGGAGGACTCTAAAATGTTAGACTAATGTCACATGGTTAGAGATTGAGGACGAAAATCTTACCAACGTGCGGTCTTAACTAGCACTGTGGGCTAGCTAAGTACGCTTGAGTGATCAAAGTGCGTAGCTGGGTGTGTTAGAGGTTGAAGACCCCAACACTTGTACGGTTTAGCCAAGACAACTTGGAAAGGGCGGTTTGGGTGAAGTATGACCCTTTGGCAAGTTGACCACTAGTGTGTAGTGCTTGTAGAGAACTGAGAATGCTAAGTAAAATTGGCTGGAAAGGGATGCACGAAAATGTTAAGTATGGGCAGCCAAAACTTCTCTGATTTGCATTGCATTAAACACTCATATATATACATGTACAAAGCCTTGATCAATGCCTAAGATCCTAGCCAAGTGGCTTTAATCATAGCCATACATTTGTCGTACTTACAAGATGATTATTACAAGCAAATATGCTAGAAATTCCAGATTAGGCATCTAAGCACAAGTCTGGAAAAATCCTGCACACAATAGGTAGTCTAGGCAGCTCTTAAGGCAGACTGGGCAGATTTTTCAGCACTTAGCCAATTTTCCAGAATGTTCCTTGCACAAATATGATTTTCTTACCAAATTTTGAACTAGTGGCTTCCCCAACAAGCTGCCAAGCTCTAGAACACTCCAGAAACGTTGGAGAGGATCTGTTTCTGCCTTAGTCAGATTTTCGCGACGGGCACGTTCTGGTCATTTCATGCACGTTCTGGCTAAGCCGTCGGTCTCATTAGGGCCAGAACACGCAGACCGTCTCACTAAGCTGTAGTTTAGGAAAAGGAAAATGAAATATTTCCTTGACGGCAGTGCTAAATTACAATATGATGCTGAGAGAAGCATTCACCCAAGGGACTGAGATGATTTTTCGCCAGACAGTACGTCTCCGGAAGGATATGCATTAAGCACTTCATAAGGACCATCCCACTTTGTTCTCAATTTTCCTGGGAAGAACTTCAGCCTAGAATTAAATAGCCACACTTTATCAGAAGGAGAGAAAGTCTTTTTTAGAATAGACCGATCCTCTTCATTATCTCTTTGTAGAGTTTGACATTCTCATAAGCTTCAAAGCGAAACTCTTCCAGTTCACTCAACGCCAATTTCCTACCTTCACCCGCCTGTTGCAAGTCAAAGTTCAGGGCCTTAATAGCCCAATAGGTTTTATGCTCTAGTTCAGCAGGGAGGTGTTAAGTTTTACCGTATACCAATCTATATGGGGACATGCCGATGGGAGTTTTAAAAGTAGTACGGTAAGCCCATAATGCGTCGTACAGATGACTTGACCAATCTTTGCGATCAGGCCTAACCGTTTTCTGAAGAATTGACTTGATTTCCCTATTCGACACCTCCACTTGACCACTTGTTTGTGGGTGGTAAGGCGTTGCTATCTTGTGGTGGACTGAGTATTTTCTTAATAAAGCCTCGAGTGTCTTGTGACAAAAATGCTGTCTACCGTCACTGATAAGTACACGTGGCACCCCGAATCGAGAAAAGATGTTCTCTTTAATGAACTTGACCATAACTTTATGGTCATTGGTTCGGGTTGCCACTGCTTCTACCTATTTGGACACATAGTCCACACCAACAAGAATATAAGTAAAATCTGAGGAAGGAGGAAAGGGACCCATGAAGTCTATACCCCACACATCGAATATTTCACATATGAGGATGGGTGTAAGGGGCATCATGTCCCTTCTTGAGATAGAGCCAGCTTGTTGACATTGTGGACAATTTTTACACATTTGCTGGGCATCTTTGAAAAGAGTGGGCCAGAAGAACCCACTTTGAAGGACTTTAGCAGCTGTCCTTTTTCCTCCAAAATGTCCACCACATGCTTCAGAATGGCAGAATTGGAGAATACTATCAGTTTTTTCCTCAGGAATACATCTCCTAATGACTTGATCGGCACAAATCTTGAAAAGATAGGAATCTTCCCAGATAAAGTACTTGACTTGTGCCATGAATCGTTCCCGTTCTTGTTTACCATAGTGAGTTGGAAGCTCTTGGGTAGCTAGATAGTTCACATAGTGGGCATACCATGGAGTCTTATGTGAGACAGCAAAAAGTTGCTCATCAGGGAACGTGTCTTTGAAAGGCAGAGTATCAATAGGAGAATCACGTACCAAACGTGATAGATGATTAGCAACAGAGTTCTCGCTTCCTTTCTTGTCCTTGATCTCAAGGTCGAACTCTTGGAGGAGTAATAGCCAACGAATTAGACGGGGCTTTGTATGCTAGGATGGTCAGTAAATACCGCAAAGCCGCATGGTCTGTGTACACTATTACTTTGGATATTACGATGTAAGATCTGAACTTATCCAAGGAGAAGACTACAGCTAGCAATTCTTTTTCAGTGGTTGTGTAGTTCTTTTGAGCTTCATCTAAAGTTTTGCTAGCATAATAAATTACAGTCGACAGCTTATCCTTACGCTACCCTAATACAGCTCCCACTGCATAGTCAGATGCATCGCATATTATCTCAAATGAGAGATTGTAGTCAGGAGGTTAGATGATAGGAGCAGAGGATAATAAGGATTTAAGCTTCGCAAAAGCTTCCGAGCACTTGTGATCAAAGTTGAATTCAGTAT
Organism: Ehretia macrophylla; assembly: GCA_037974665.1. Lineage (NCBI taxonomy): Eukaryota > Viridiplantae > Streptophyta > Magnoliopsida > Boraginales > Ehretiaceae > Ehretia > Ehretia macrophylla. The sequence goes on from CM075765.1 coordinate 20,443,702, forward strand.
CGTGTGCTAGAAGACTAGAGAGAGGTCGGGCTATATGGCTGAAGTCCTTGGTGAAACGCCGATAGAAACCAGCGTGACCAAGGAATGATCGGATGTCACAGACTGTCTTAGGTGCGGGCAGCTTTTCTATTAGCTCAACTTTGGCTAGGTCCACATGGATTCTATCCTGTGTAACAACATGACCCATAACTATACCTTGCTTAACCAAAAAATGGCTATTTTCCCAACTTAGAACCAGGTTCATTTCAACACATCGGTCAAGCACTTGTGAAAGATGTATAAGGCACTCGTCAAAGGTAGCTCCGAATATTGAGAAGTCATCCACGAAGACTTCTAGGAACTTTTCGATCATGTCTGAGAAAAGGGCCATTACACACCTTTGAAATGTCGCAGGTGCACTGCAAAGACCGAAAGGCATGCACCTGAATACAAAGGTTCTACAAGGACAAGTGAATGTAGTATTTTCCTGATCTTCAGGAAAGACTAGGATTTGGTTGTATCCCGAATACCCGTCCAAGAAGCAGTAGTAGCCTTGTTCGCCTACTCTATCTAGGACTTGGTCAAGGAAGGGTAAAGGGAAGTGGTCTTTCCTTGTTTTGGAGTTGAGCTTCCTGTAATCAATACATACACGCCACCCAGTAGTGGTTCGTGTAGAAATAAGCTCACCTTTATCATTTGGGACCACTCTAATCCCAGATTTCTTTGGTACCACTTGTACCGGACTTACCCAAGAATTGTCAGAAATTGGGTAGATAATACCCGCATCAAGCAACTTAATGATCTCCTTGTGGACGACATCACCAATCTTTGGGTTTAGTCTCCTCTGAAATTCTCGAGAAGGAGTAACTCCTTCCTCGAGGTGAATTCGGTGCATACACACAGAGCGATCAATTCATTTCAAGTCTGAAATTGTCCAACCTATCGCCTTTTTGTGTGTACTCAGGACTTTCAAGAGTTTAGCTTTATTCTCGGTAGTCAAATCCGAGGCAATGATGACTGGTAAGGTCTTTTCAAGTCTTAAATAGGCATACTTAAGATGTTTAGGCAAGGTTTTGAGCTCCAAAGCTGGTGGAGACTCAATTGAGGGACAATCAGGGACTTCAGGGAAATGATTTGTTACTTGAACGTCCTTTGGATCAACAACAAAGGAAGCAGAGGAAACCATTTCAGGTGAAATATCACATTCATTCAATAGCCGTTCAATTTCGGCTATATCCTCATTAGGAGACAAGAGTGATTGGGCAAACTCATCTATGCATGAGTTAATGGTATCAATATGGAAGCATTATTCTTCCTCATCTTGGTCTAACTTGTTGGCTGCATCAGCAACCCTTAACTTTGTTCTCATGTTCCCAAATGTTAATTCTATTATTCCCATCCTATAATAAATAACAGCATCAGCTGTTGCTAAGAACGGTCTGCCTAGTAAGACGAGAGTGATATTCTTGTTATCAGGGCCTAAGTCCATATCTAACACAATGAAATCCACTGGGAACATAAATTATCCTACTCTGATTATGACATCCTCTACAATACCTCGAACTACTTTGACTAGGACATCTTCTACAATACCTCGAACTCTCCGCTCAGATCTATCTGCCAACTGGAGAGTTACATTTGTTGGGGTCAACTCTCCAAAACCTAGCCTTTGGTAAACTGTGTGTGGGATGAGGTTAACACTAGATCCTAAGTCTAGCAAGGCGCTTTCTACCTATTGGTCATTGATTAAACATGGAATGGTGAAAGCTCCTGGGTCACTGCACTTCTGAGGCAACCCTCTAGTGCAGATGTTACTAACCTTCTCAGTAAGTCAGACCGTCCTAGGAATGGAGTTGGTCCGTCTCTTTTTCACACACAAATCCTTCAGAAATTTGGCATAGGCAGAGATTTGTTGGATTACCTCTACTAAAGGCAGATTGATCTTAATATCTTTCAGATGCTCTAAGACCTTGAGTTGTTTTGGATCAACACTCGACTTCGGACGAGTTAGAGCCGTTGGGAAAAATGCTTTGGATAAAGGTTCAACTAAAGGCTCTACCGTTGGGTTTTTATTCCTATGGGAGTTATCATCATTGTTGCTTAAAAGCTCGATCTCAGGTTCCTCTATCTACTCAGGAACATCCCTATTTTTCTTTCTAACCTCTTTGTTTATCACTTTCCCACTCCTAAGGGTAGTTACTGCCTTAGCCTATTCGTGGGCGGTCTCAGTTTGGACATTACTACATTGTCCTCGTGGATTTTCCACGGTTTGAGATGGGAGTTTACCCTCATCTTTCCTGCTTAAATTTTGGGCCATCTGTCCAATTTGTCCCTCAAGTTTAGCAATAGACTGTTGCTGAACTTGGACCAATTGTAAGAGTTTATCAAACTTGTCATCAGATGATGACTGTGCAAGAGGAAGAGCGGGAAAATTGTTCCGTTGTGTTCGGAACGGTTCTTTATGAACTGGGTACAAACCAGGAGGGTTAGAGTTTTGTGGCTTTTGAAATTGCTGCTAAGGGAAACGAGGCTCAAAATTTCCTTGTTGTTTCTGATATTATTGTTGAGGAAACTGAGTCTCATGATTCCCTTGTTGCCACAAAAATATGGGATTGTCTCGCCGACCAGGATTATACATGTTTGAATATGGATTGTAATTTCTCGTATATCCTTGAGTAGCGAAGACTTGTTCTTGCATAAATTCGGGAAATTGTGAGCTGATTAGACAGTCTAGAGTAGAGTGATCTACTGTAGAACATACAACACAAAATTCCGTGATTTGAGGAGCTTGTTGTGAAGAAGTAGACCCTAGAGACATGAATTTTTCTAATTGAAATGCTAGGGCATCTACTTTGTTGGTCAATTGGGTGTTGGAGTTAGAGTTCACCTCGAACAATGCCCTCTTTTGGGGGTTGTGGGTGCTTCTTTTTTCTCTATCTATAGCTGTGTTTGAAGAGAATCTTCAGCTATATTCTCAATTCTACTCCAAGCTTCGTCTATTGTGAGGTTATAGAAACCTCCATTACTCATTACATTAACCATCATTTTCTGCTGAGGTGTAAGACCTTTAAAGAAATAATGCAAGAGTTCATGACGGGTAAACCCATGGTGGGGACACTGATTCCTAAGATCTATAAATCTCTCCCAAGCTTCATGAAAAGGCTCTAAGTCTGACTACACGAATGACATGATGTATGTTCGCAGAGTAGTGGTTCTGGCCATTGGGAAGAACCTATGTAAGAATTTCCGAACAAGTTCTTCCCAAGATGTTATAACTCATGTGTCTAAATGATTCAGCCATTGTTTGGCTTTGTCTTTCAAGGAAAATGGAAATAGATGCAGTTGAATAATCTCACGGCTCACATTAGGGATGTGAAGCATAGAACATGCTTCCAAGAATTGAATGATATGAGCGTGAGGGCTTTCATTGCTCTTCCCGTAAAAGGAAGGTAAATTCAAAATTGTCCTTGTCTTAAGCTCAAAGTTAACGTTGTCAAGGGCCGGTGGGGCTATGGCAAATTCAGGGTTGTAATCGCCCGAAGAAAAATGTTGACGAAGAGTCATTTGTGGGTCAACAAGTTGATTAACGGGTCGGTTAACAGGTTGAGCTATAGGAAGAGGTGGTATGTTATGGACATTTTTTTCTTGTTCCATCATCGGGATTTGGACTCTTATTCGCAGAGTTTTTTGGGGCTCAGGATCAAACTAGGCGAGTTCCGAATTTAAGGAACGACGCCCGTGCATGCAAAATAAACTAAAGCTAAGTGCAATAAGTACAGACAGAAAATAAACTAAATATATTAACTAAATACAGAGAGTAAACTAAGTACTTTAAATTAAAGACATAAATTAAGCTAAGTATAAGTGCAAGCTATTTTAACAAAGCATAATATAAACAGTTTATGTGCAAGTATTATACAGACAATATACAAATTTATAAGCTATGTGCAAAATACTTTACAAGTAGAATTTATACAATTTAACACAAATAATTACAACACTTAAAACACGTTCATAGTTTAATTCAAAAACTAAACTAGACCGTTTTTCCCCAGCAACGACGCCAAAAACTTGATGTAATCAATTTTGTGTGTGAAAATCAGTGTTAAACGACCAAGTTAAAATACCAGTAAGTGCACGGATCTTTGCAGTGTGGTGTGCTATGAGTGCGGAATCATACTACAAGGAAGCGCGTTAGCAAGTTGGTGAAGTAGTGTGTGAAAGTGTTTAAAGTGGTAAATGACAGTTTATACAGGTTGTTTAATTATACTACAACTAAATTAAACTAACTAAATATGAATACAAGGGGTGGTGATCTAGGAGTTGAATATATAAATGAGGCAATTAATCTAGACTCGGTATTCAGGATTATCTAATTTAATACAAGGGTTAAGCTATAAGCATTTAACCTAGTCAATTAACTTAGCTTATTAAAATCCCGATTACTAACTCTGATGTAGGTGCTGTGCCATCTACGAGCATTGGAGCCATAGTGTGGAACTGTCCTTGCAACCTGGTGTAAAAGGTCTGTTTCAACTAAGCAATCAACTTCTCCTTACTTGGTCTAGAAACTAAGGTCTACTTAAAAGCATTACCTTAAGTTCATGGAATCTAAGGTTGTCAAGCTATTTTCGATTCACTATTTCAAACATGGATACATGGCACGAGAGTAAAGCAATCATAACATCTACTTAAAAGCATTACGTTATGAAAGACAATATTTAATAGTAAAGCAATCATATATCTACTGAAAAGCTTTGCATATGAAAGACAATACTAAATTAAAACAAGCCATGTATTGCATTTAAAGCATATAATATGAATTCGAGACCGTATATTAAAAGACTGACATTTACAATATTCTCCCCTAGATATTAATCTACTCAGACATAATTGAATACGAATTCTATAAATAAAAGAGAGTCAAGAAAGACTCCCCCATATTGACGGACGCGTATTTCTGATCTCAGAAATTTGAGCAGAGGTCTGATGCAAAGTAACTATTCGGGCGGAGCTAATTTCACCCGAATAAGAGCTTTCCTATTAAAAGATATTCGGGCATAACCTCCCCCGAATAATAACTACTCGGGTCGGACTTGCCCCTATTAGTAGCTATTCAGGCAAAATTTTCCCGAATAAGAACTACCCAAGTGGGATTTTCCCTGTATCCTACTAATTAATTAACTACAACTACAACTAAAACTAATTAGAATTAACTCAAAAACTGATTAAAAATAACCAAAATACAAAATTAATTACAATTTTTGGAGGGAGGGGGGGTCTATTTATAGACAAAAAATTAGAGGGGCGCTCGAGTACCCTATAGGCGTGCTCGAGCATACTTATGTGCGGTCCATTGCTTCTTCGACATGTGGCGGCTTCTGGAACTTCAGCATCGCGCCCGAGCGCCACTGAGGTGTACTCGAGCGCGCATCTGCTCCAACGGTTATCTTTATGCCACGTGTCTTCTTCTGGAACATGGTGGAATATTCATGCGGGGCGCTCAAGCGCCAGGAGGGCGCGCTCGAACGCCGTTTTGTTGACTTTTTGGACTTGAATTTCTGATTTTGACTGAGCTTTGACCGAGCGTTGATCGAGGCATTTTCAGGCTATTTTCAGCATTCCGAGTCTGATTATGCGCTAGTTTCGGCCAAATTTCATCTCTATCGGCTTCATTCTTCCATCGGTTCTCGTGCTCTCCCCATTCTTCACTTCTTGACTTGCATTTTGGATTATTTTGGGTCTGAATTTTCACTTTACGGTATCATCCTATATTGCATCGATAGTATCAAAGTGTTGCAATAATTCTCAAATTAAGATGCAAATATAGTACAAAATACCGAGGTTTGAGTGCTGCAAATACAGTCACATTAGTACCCTTTCTACAGCTCCTTGTACCCCTTTCTTAACAGCGTTGGAAAAGATGATAAGCTACCCTAGCTGGATCTGCTTTATTCATTGTCGCATCCATTCCCTCATTCATTCTATTCCGCAGAAAGTAAGTCCTCGTTCATGCTTTTCCTCGTTGGAAATGATTTGCAAGATCTAAAAAAAAATATAAATCCTAAGAGTATCTCGTCTTTTGACTCTTTTTCAGCCATGCCCTATAAAAAAAGGCTTTCATTTGCATTTGAGTGTGCAAATAACTATAGATCATTTTTGTGTCTAGTGGATGATACAGGCTCTGAAACCGCAGCCACAACCACAATATCAGAATCCCGATCAGCATCTAAAGCATCGGGGCAAAAGTTTAACGAGGGAATTTGACATGATCTACAGGAAGAAGTGCTACTATGATGCCTGGTTTTGCTTTTCCCTTACTACATCTACCTTTAGACCTCGCTTCTATCATCCGACATTGATCGATCTCGGCTTCCTTGACAAGGCAATGTGAGCAACGTGCTGAGATAGATCGTCAGGTTTGCCGTGCCAGGGCAGCACTCCCAATGTGAGGAAAGAACACAAGATCATACAGATGGCATTGCGAATCCCGTACCAATGTGGACTAAACACCACATCTTGATCAGTTCGTTACTGCGGAGTGAACAAAATCCTTTTTATCCTTGGAGTAGGAAGAGATAGGGCATAAAAAAACACATATGTAGAATCTTAGACATAATCAACAAGAGAATGAGCTAAAGCAAAGGCCGAGGCTAGAATAGGGGATGGTGGAAAGGTTACTCTTTCGCAATTCAGAAAGGAGTTCTAAGCCCCTTCAAACCCTACCACAGGATCAAGGGACTACTTGCCTGAGGAACCTAGCTTAACCTAGCCCAACCACTCCTTCCAGTGATACATCGAAGAAAGGAGCTGTGACACCTCGAACCCAGCGGCCTTAGATGTAACTTAGCTAATTACTTCATTTTTTTATATTTCCATAAATTCAACTGTATCTTTTCAAGCATTTTATATTTTTATAAAATACTACATATTTTTAGGGGACTATATCCCCTGACCATGCATGCATTGCATATCGGGGTCAACGGGAAAAAATTCGCGAAATGTCTGATAAATAGTACCAGCGGGATTTTTTTCCAGATTTTTGGCATTTTATTTTGCTGAAATTTAATCATCCAAGTGACCCATTTACCCTTACTAAAATGCCCTAATTGCTTGACCCACCATTTGACCATCTCATGAGAACATTATAAGCCAAGAAACAAAAAAAAGGGTAAAAAAAATGGCCAAAAAAAAGTTAGGGGAATAGTAACTTCTCCAAAAAAAAAAAAAAAGTTCATTACTTCATTCTTGCTTCCATTGCTTCTCAAATTGGTTGTGCTTCATCCTTAGGACCTTAAGACCATTCTTTGATCTTCAAAAGAGGTGAGTGTGCATTCCATTCTTGTATTAAATTCAATTAAAGTTTGTGCTATTATTTTTGTTATCTAATATTGTAGTGGTTTAATGCTTGTTCCGTTGCTTCTTATATGCTCTAATGACTTCATAGAATATAATTGTTTAAAATGCTTGTTGAATGCTTGAAAATGAAGATGACACTTGGGGAGATGATTGAATAGTACTTTTGCCATGAAAATGACCTAGAAAATATTTTTGTCTCGGATTTTGAATTCCTCGCTCGTGTAGGTCCTTGGCATGTTAGATTGACATAATGTGGAATAAAATTGAGGTGCTCTTTGAGAAAATCATGAAAACGGACCTAATTTAAGTCAGGGCCAAAAAACGGAGTTGTTCGTTTGCTCGTTTTTATTTAGAGTCCTTCCTGATTCCAGAGCAGAGAGAGGAAATCTGTCTCATTCGGGGAGATAGTCAAGCATTTTGTCTTAGTAGGTCATGGAGGCACTTTACGTGCATTTATGGCATCGGTTGGGGCTTCAGGTGATATAGCTCCTTTGTAAAACTGTAAGAGGAAAATCAGGATTTTTGGGTAAACGTGGGCAGAACCGGGGTTTCGAAGCTTTTAAGTGGGTCGTAAAATGTCCTTGAATGGGGAATGAAGTCAGTTTTGAGTTTGGTTATCATATGAGTTCATAGGCGCATAATTTCTATTGACTTTAAGCATAATAGTTGAAATTGAGAATTAGACTTGTGTTAGCTTGAAATGTTGCACCATATGCTTCCTATATTGATTGTCATTGCATTTAATGGCTATATTGCTTAGTTGAATGATATATAGACTGAACATTGTTAAATGCTTATATGATGTGAACTAGGTTATATCGGTTATAAATGTTAACTATGTGAATCCTCATGATAAATATATATTCTATTGCATGATAGGGTTGATCCATTGAGCTGTTTCTCGTATCTTGGAGCTCGGTAAAGGTGAGGGTTGCATCATGCTTAGTATCTTAACTGATTCATTGATTTTTCATTATGATGGTTATCGTGTAGATTATGAGTTATTGTTTAATTACTTTAATTGTATTGTTATGTACTCGTTTAGATGTCAACTAGGAAGTATTATGTTATCTAGGTTACAAATGCTTGTTAATGGAAATTCATGTGCGAGGACAACCTACTTTGTTGTCCTTAAATGTGTTTATTGATTATATTGTCATTGTCATCATACTTGCATTGCATCGTGGTTACGCAACCTCATTGTTCGGGGCGGATGCGACAGGCCTCTCTGGGCGGCATAAAGCTTGCCGGGATTGGTGCTCTAGCTCCGTACCCTATTCCCTCACTCGCCTGGTATGGAATATACCAGGAGACGTTGGGTCATAGGATCGGGTACATCCGGAGTACCCATTGGAGTGATTGGGGATTTATGCCGACACGTTGAACGTGGTTCGTGGTTCATGACTCGTGGTTCGTGATCGGAGATAAGATAATTATGTAGTGTTGGGGTTAAGTGTATCATATGCTTTGATATGTGTGGTTATTTGCTATTTCAGTTGTACTTTACTTGCTTTTTTTGCTTAATTGCTATAATTGTCGCATTGCACGCCCCGGGTAGACTTTATCCCTCACTGAGCAATAGTGGTTGCTTATACCTCACTAATATGTTTAAGGAGGTGCTGAGGTTGAACCCCAACTTGATTTAGTTGAGGGTGAGGAGCATGAGGTATAGGCAGAACAATTACCATAGTTGCTGTGTTCTTTGCTCTTGAGGTGGATATGTTTCTGCTGTTATGTGGAGAATCTGCTAGTTGTTTATGTTCTATTTTAGAGCCTTGAGCTCATGTATTTATTGTTTAGTTGTAAGTTTGAATTTAATGTATGATAAGTATCCATGGCATGCAATAACTAGCATTCTTACTTTTAGTTTGTTGCATGCTTGTGTGTTGGTCGTGGGGGTTGAAATGGCATGGAGTGGTATGATAAGTGGTTTCTGTAAAGAAGTTATACTGGGAATGCGTGCTTGTATGTATTTATATTGTCTTGTGCTGTTTAAGGCTCGAATGGCCTTGAAGTTGGGATTTCAATTAGAAATGTTGTTCTTTTTACTTCGTGGTTTTATTTGAATGCTTACAGGTTTTTGGAATGTCCATGGTACAGGGGAGACTTTGTCCATTTTCCTTAAAATTTTATGACTTGGGTTTTGGATCGGGTTGTGTTTAGTAGATATATAGAGCTCCTGTTTCCGTGAGGGGACGGGGCGTTACAGGAGCTCTCGGTACTTAATCATGAGCGAAACATCACACATGTGAAGCTTTCTTCAAATAAATTTAGTGTTTAGTTGACCCTACCATTAATGAGATATACTCGAGAAGGAAAACTTTATCCCATGCCTGGCCAGTGAAGAAGGCATCTCGGAAGAAGCAGTTGGGAAATGCGGGATTGCCCTTGGATGATTCTCCTAAATAGGCCATTGGGATATAAGGTAGACTATCACATATAAGCTGTAGGTATACTATTAATACTAAGAAGGAACTAGTACATCTAGTCTTCTTTTCCTAAGAAGGATTCATTCGTATATCCGCTTTTAGTAGTCTTAGTCGTAGATTAGCTGTTACGAATAGAAGAAGGCCTAGAATAGCCAAGCCAAAGGGATCCTATTAAGTGGTCCAATCAGTCTAATGCGTAATGTCCGGTATCGGGAGTCTTTTAGTAATCCACAGATTAGGAACCGAGTGGGGAAGTGAGCTATACTCTAAACTCTAAAGGCTGCTCTGCCACCAAGGCAAAGAGCGATAGCGAAACCTTTTAGTCCTATTCAATTCTATAGCTGGATCTTCTCGAAAACTGGCTTAGTAAGCTTTTTCAGCAGGACAAAAAGACCTTCTTTCAGCCCTAGTTCGAGGAGAAGCGCTATCGTCCCCACAAGGGAGGTTAGGAAGATGGTCAATTGACCTCTTAGTATATGTACGGTAAGAACACTGCCTTCACTTATGTTGGCGAGGCCGGGAACATATATTTCAAGAAATGCTGTCTTCCTTTCCTCTTTACCATACGAAATTCTAGCTCATCCTCGGATCAGGGGATACCTTAAGTCAGTAGCTTTCTTTGAAGATAGGGCATTTACATAAACTCCGAAGCCATACCCAGGGAGCTTACATCAGGAAACTCCCAAGCTTGCCGAGGAAGGAACAAAACATAGATAGACACCGAACAGCTACACTGATTGGGATTAAGAACTATAGAATAACACAACCCCCTTTATATGAGCACGCAACAAGATCTCTCTGCCAAGGACTCTATGAATGCTCGAGAGTACGCAGCAATAGAGCAGACTCTTGCCATTGAGATTCCCTTGGGCTAGGAACATTAAGATAAGGGAACCCTGGAGGGAAAAAAGATAACCTCGAGAAAGACGCCATCCAATCGCTTATATAAGTGCGCGTACCACTTTCGTCTATCTTTGCACTCCTAGCTCCCTTAGATCATTGGTTACCAGAAAGACTAGAACTCAGGAACATCAATATGGTTAGGAATCAAAAAGCTATGGCCCTTAGCCTATTCCTTTCTAACTTTTGAACGAATCTAGAACCTCAAGTAGCAGATTCGTTAGAAACCTTTCTCAGAAGACTCAATTCATTAGATAAGCCTAGTACATAATCACTGATAGGATCATTCCTGAAATTCACAAATCAATTAATGGGCACTTTAAAGCAAGTTAATCCTAGAAGACTAACCTTGTAGCTCACTTAGATCAATCAATTCAAGCATTGACAAACCCGCATTCCTTCTGTGTTCAGGACGGAGACTCTTTCTACCTTTGTCGAATTGCCTTGATGCCTTGGCAAGCTTTGACCTGCTATCCTTCGCTTACCGGAAAGCAGATTCTTTTTTACTGACTTTTCGCGGTTGATCGAACCTCGCACCTAAAGGAGTCAGTCCTTGTGAAGAGAAGGACTTTTCTCTTGCTGTCAAAAGTGCTTACTCATGGTCTATCGTGTAGTTGATGATATCATTCTGGACTAGTTTCCAGGCATATGCCAACCATATATACCGTTTTCTTGTTCAGGAATTTCTTAAGATTAAGGTTTGAAAGGACTAGGCGGAGATGAAGTATGAGTCTAAAACACTATATGCAGAGTTGCCTTAGCTCAATAGATCAAAGGATTAGGAGATGACTTCTTAAACGTTCGTGAATGGAAAAGAGTTGCTTTAGGCATGAACCACAAACCCACAAACCTAATAGTTGGATCCATAAGGAGACAGGAGAAAGCCATTCATTCCGTCATTGAGCCCGGATTGAGGATTGATTGACCAAAACCAAAGACTTTATTATAGAAGAAAGGCGTTCTCATACCCTAATACCGCTTTGTGGAAACCTAGAACAAAAGAAAGTCTCTTTAGGATGGCTCTGTCCTAGCTAGATCTAGTCACAACTACTTATTATATTATAGAAGACTTAGGCACACTTCCCTATAATTCTCCTAAGTGACATCAAAATCCACTTTCAGCCGATTCGAAAGCAGCAATAGATGAGATTGAATCAGACAGAAGGTTCACCCCTCATCCTTCAAAGGATGGATTTGGGATTTGAGACTTCCTTGCTCTTAGGCTCGCTGTAAGGCCAATAAGATCAGGAAAAAAGAGATTGATTTCTTCCTCTTCCATATGGTTGTTAGCTGTTCAGTGTCATGTCAAGCCAGTTCATGAATGAATGGCAATCATGAGTGTCAATCGGCCTAGGTCCGGTCATGGTCAAGCCTAAAATCGAATCCTGTCCCCACTTAATTAATGGAACATTGTTCACTGGGATAGAAGGCTGGTCCCAACCCGTCTACCAATGTCATTTCATGAAGATGGACACTGGCTTGGGGGCGGGCGCCTATCCGACATATAATCGGTACAGCTGGTATACATAATTCTTATTATGAAAAATAGTTCCACCTTATTCTCGACTCTACTACGATTAGTGTCTCTAAAATTCAAATGGCAGAGAGTTTTTAAACACTCTCAGATGTATTACCTGGTACTACAAATATTAAGGAAATTCTTATTGGGCAACCATGGTACTCTTTTTTTAAAGAAATTTATGTCTTTCCTATTTGTAGCAATAGTGTCCAGTCTTTTCGCACTTCTTTGTCTGAAACTCAGCTCAATGGAATTCTTTATCTCTCTTTTTTAGAAAATGGGGTTCTCTCTTGGGAGTTGAGTCCTGTTGAGTAGGGGCTTAGGCTGTGAAGGATAACTTGTTTTATTTTTTATTCTAGCCGCTTTCGGGATCTGTGACGCAGCGATACTAAATATGACAGGAGAAAACGATACAGTTAACCAAGGGTCGCACAGGGGTGATGCCGGCCCCTCTTCAATACAAAATTTGGAATTGGACTCAGAGAGTTGGTGAAAGTACCTCAACTGCTCCTCAAGTACAGAAGGAAATGTCGCTTCCCAACCATCAACAGAGTGCACGCCCGCCAACAAGCCCCCCAACCAGTCAACCTCATCCACGGGGGCTCACCCTCAAGGAGACTGAGGTCCGCCAACTATCGATAGCGAGAGCCCAGACGCTTCGAGAAAAAGAAAAGCGGATCCGGGGGATGGAGAAGGCTCTTCTTCAGTACGAAGAAAGGTGGCTTCGGAGTCTGAACAGTCTCCGTCCCACACTAATCGGGAACTGCCTCCTATTGACTAGGAGTCCTTGAACTCTTTTTCAGAGCTTCTCACTGCTCACCGAAGGATCGCGGATCGAATCCATGATTTGTACAAAGAGCTATACACTAGGGTTCCAAGCGGCTTCCATGCGGAGCCTCTCACGAAAATGTTTGAGAATAGACATGGAACCGACAAAATGACTGAGATCTTCCATAGTCTCAAAGCGGAAGGGCGTCAGAGCCATTGTTTTTAGGAGGTCTTGAGTCACTTTCAAGACTTTCGAAGTAATGGGGTTAGCAAGCGAACTCTCCGCAAGGAGTGGCAAGGAAAAGGAAAGGAGGTCCACGTCTGGCTAAGATCCGATCTTGCACTTTATAAGGACACAAGGATATTTACATGCAATCAAAAATTTTATAACTAAGAAAGTGGAGCACGACGGAAGAATAGTCGACTGTAAAGGGGAGAGAGGGAGTTTCTGGTAAGGGAAAGTCATCAATAAAGTGAAAGCAAGCGAAAGGCAAATAGAGTAGCTCGACTTGAAAGTGTGTCAGTCCCGGGCATATAGTTCTAGGCCCTCTAGTTCGAGTGAGAATTCCCAGCCATCCATAAATAGCTTTCCTCAAAGAGAAACTGGTTCAAAAGTCTCCCCAGATCCCAATTTGAGAGAAAAAGAGGGCAGCTAGGTGAAAGGGGTTAGGGCTAATGAGCTAACGTGCCAACAAGATTACAGTTGTAGTTTGAGTCTTTAGGCAATCTCTAAAACAACGGATCTGCTGATGGTTAGGTGGTTGGCGAACATCGCCTTTATCATACACCCGCACCTTTCAGTCGAGCTTCAAACCATCCAGCCTTAGCTTCCTTCATTCCCTTTAAGTTCTTGTTATTCTAAGCAAAGGCCCCCCCTCATTCATCAATAAATAGGGTACCTTCGCTTGAAGCTATAGCTGCTGCAAGGCTGCTTAAAAACTCTACTAGCTACTTATTTATTTCATTTTTCAAACAATTAAAGCCTACGCTTGCTCTTCGTTACACTTGCCTTAAATCATTTTCTTCAGAAGTCCCCAGGTTCAATCATTCGTTTCTTCCCTTCTTTCTTGCCCGCTTCCATTGATTAGGAGCGTTAGGGCCAAGGATAGATAGAGGTAGGGCATTCAAAATAAGGCCTTATTGGCGGGGATTGATTCTTCTATCATTCACCTCATCATATCAAATCCCCAACTCCTACTGGGAGCCTTTTAGGGGTGGGCTAGACTGGGAGGAACGCTTAAACCCGGGTAATTTCCCCACAATCGACCCTTTAACAATGAGTAGCAATATTATGAAGTAGTGGTGGAAATGATTGGTCAGGATCTACTTGCAATAGGAACATAGGTAGTCGAGGACTGCCTGGTAAACCTAAGTTGTACAAGTATTTTGAGACCAGGTGATGGTGAATAACCGAAGGCATGTGAAGCTGGGGTCCTATTGAACTGGTGCAGAAGATCATATTGGATGGGTTGATGGGGCTGCCTAGCAATCCTCTCCTGTTATTGTGTTGGGCAGTATGCTCTAGGTCGGGAAGAACCATGCCATATCTAATGAGGGTCCTTGGCTGATTGGCTACTAAGGATGATGGAGTCAGTTACTATAGTGCGTTAAGCACAAGCAAAACACCTAACCTTATTTATCGCAAATCGATCACATGCCCTGGATAAGTTGTTTTTTTCCTCACCGCTTAAATAAATATGGATTTAGGAACGATTTCATGCGTTAGCCGAAAGGCTGATTCGGATTTTGCTTGACTTAGTTGAAGTTGAAGATAGAAGAGCAACAAAGTCTCTTCCTCCTACGCCCTAAAAAGAAAAACCGGAGCAAGATAACTTCCATTGATCATTGAGAGAGAAATCGAGATGTGAGAAAAGAATAGCTTTTATTCAATAGCCGTTGCCTGGAAAAATTTACTTTAAGTGGAGTGGCCAGGCTCTGATCTTTTTCCTCTTCGCGACTATAAACGAATGCTGTCGGCATTCTATCATATATATACGAAGTGTGTCGCGGGTCACCTTAGAGTTAGAGAAAGAGCTTCTAATTATTGCAATTATGAAATAAGGAGTAGAAGGAATTGTTGACTATACGAGAATTCCTACATTCCAGAATAAGCATCCCCTGCAGTTACAGTTACCTTTAAAGGGAATGATCTCGGGCATCAATCTAAAGAGAGTTTGTTTCCCTTTACACGGGCAATTGCCTTATCTTATTAAAGGAAAAGGAAGAATTCGCTAGGCACCAAGGCTTATTTCATTTCACTTCTAACTTCCCTTGAGCCTGGTTAAGAAGGGTCCAATCCCAGCTTCCGAAAAAAAGAGTGAATTGACTAAGCTAACCTTGAGTTTGCAGTCGATTCGGCAACAGGAAAAGCAAAGACTACCGCGAGTGACCTATAACTGATCTACGACTCACTAAAGGCTCCATTCTAGTAATAGAATCTAATTCCGTAAAGATAAGATCTTATTATTCAAAAGAATTGAAATTTTTTATGCTATTCACCTGCCCCCCTGATTAACCCCGTTGCAATCCTAACAACTTCATATCATTCATTATTAAAGCGAAAGTGACAACGTGTTGCCCTAACCAACAAATTGATAAACGGGAATGTGTTACCTAATAATGAGATAATGAGCAATGCTGATAACATCAAATGGTTCCTAACCTTAACAAAATCAGAGTACGGCATATCCGACTATTCGGCAACACGCTTGGATAAGTAAGGCGATGACCCATACCTCTATCTCTAGGCGCTATGATGTGTTATTGAGGGATGAAGATCTCGATGATTCAGATTATGATCTCGATCTAGTCGACTCTGTTGATTCAATAGATCCGGCTGGTTGAACGTTTTCTAGCAACACCAAAAGCTGTGGTGGTGGGATGTGGAAGTTAAAGAATTCCTCTCTTCCTTTGCTGTTTGAGTTGAGTGCACTAGGGCTGCGGTGGCTGAGCCTCATTTCGCCCGGTGCCCAACAAAGCTTGGGCTATTATTCTATTACTGACTGACCAGTTGAGGGGATAGCAGGGAGCAAGAGTGCTTGTCAGAGAGTATCCCTTACTTAATGATTAGGAAATGAGGAATGACTTTAGCAGCTTGGAACCTCCTACCGAGGGCTTTAGCATTTTAATATATCTTTAAAGGAAGACGCAAGAGCAGATCCCTATTTTCCACCCTGAGGGAAGCAAAACAACAACACTAATGGGGTCACCCGTGGGAAGGTGCAAAGGCCCGAGAAAGTTGGACTCCCGGAACCAAGCTTCCCAGTTCTACACCTTATACCAAAGCTCGGGACTGTACTGTATTGTATGCTAATAAAATAGAAAGTCTTCGGTACAACTCTTATTTATTCCGTTCACTCCTCTCCTAATGAAGGCAAGTGCCACTCCTAGCGCTAAGCATAGAAAGCTCTCACACGCACTATAGATTCTATCAGACTAGGAATATCTTACCCTTCCCTAACCCAAAGAGGTTAATCGATGCAACTGCACTCTGTCTTGTCTTTCCCTGAAAGACTAGCTCTTCCTTATTGACCTTTCCTCACTCCTTGTTTAGCTAGAAAAAATAGAACGGGCGCACAGTTTCAATCACCATTCATTTGTCAAGAAACCTCAGACTAATGGTGCTTTAAATGAAAAAAGCACATGCCACTAACTTCATATTCTGCTTAATAAAAAAAGGTAGTCACTCACTTGTTAGAAGAAGAAGGGAGTTTACTGGCTCGACTGAGAGTGGTACTTTCACTAGAATCAATCGAAAGGATTAAGCGATCGCAAACTTCCTTTCATGGATTAGAATCAAAGCACCGGTTCCACGCTGCTTGCCCAACCGAGGAAGTTAGCGCAATTCATTCAATGCCTAGTCTTTCTTTCCCTTTCGTAGGCTAAGCTTCCCACATTCCTTCATACAGGGGAAGTTCTCCTATCCTCGAGGAACTTTCACTAGAATGAAGAGCAGACTCAATCGCTTTCTTCTTTCTTCACCCCAAAGGTCTGCTTTCTATTCTATATAGACTTTTTAGAAATGCTTTACTGTACTTCATATGTCAAATAGCTGTTAGCCTTACTTCATCTGCTGCAATAAGACTTGGAAAAGGAACTTCCCCGAGCCTTGGATTACTTTCTAAAATAGGGGAATAGTGACTTGAATCTTTTTCTCTAAAGCACTGTACCCATGGTATGAGGAAGCTTGGCACGCACTGACCAAGAAAGGACTACAGCTAGACATAGGCCCTAAAACACTCTCTCAAAAACAGTCCTTTCTTTTATGCCTTTAACTTAGAGTCGAAGTTCAATTCCACAGCTTCATGCCGACTGACTTCTTGGCTTCTTGAAGTGAATGCTTAATCTTATCTTGCCTTGTTGAATCTATCTTTGATTCGGTAATAGAGAGAATTTTGTATAGAAGAAGATACAAGTATATCTGAACCCGTTTCTGTGAACACCAGATCTTACAAATGAGAAGTGGATCTATATTGCTATTTCGCGAGGGGACTAATTGAATTTCATTCTTGTCTGCTAAGAGAATTATTCTTCCGATGCTTATGATTCAATTCTAATAGGATATTCAATTAACTAGTCTCCCTTGGTCGCCCCGTCGGGAATGGAGGATTCTAAACCTTGCATTTTTTTTCTTTCTAATGTCAAACAGCCCTTTTTGCTTGAAAGCTCTAGCTCTTAAGGCCCTATTAGCCCTTCTAGCCTTTGAAAGCAATTACCATGTCTTAGAAGGAAAGTCATCAAGGTTCGCCAAAGAAGAAGACCGGTTAATTGAACACTTACCTATTCTCTATGATAAGTGGATAAGATCCCAAAAGCGTATTCTGATTCACTTCCTCCACCACTAGTCAGTAATGAAAAAGCGACAAGAGTCAGAGCTGCTACGGATTCAGTTCCTTTTCTTGCATCGGTTGACTCTCTTTCTAGGAGCAGAGCAGGGACAAATATAGTGGTATACTTTTGCCATGGTAAACTGCCAAAGCTTTTACTTCGAGCCCTTTCTAATACCTCTCTTACCTCTCTCTATTTGTAACTGTCCTGTGTTACCTGCTACTACTCCTCTAGGAGCGAAACTAGCATTCCAATATAGATCCTTTACAGGTACAGTCCTATAATAGCTCTTACCAAGGCTGCTATTCCTGCTAAGGAATAGAGTAGGCCTTGACCTTCTATATTACTGTGTTAATAGCGCATATGCGACATCAATAAGGAAAGGGGATAAGATCTATAGATCGGGTACATACTAGTAGTGGTGTCGTATGTTCGTTGAGGCCCCTCATTGGGCCCAATGAGATAAGGTTTGTTGTAGCTAGCTGATGACACAAGGATGACAAACTCCTCTTTAGGAAGCTATGGGAACCTCCTGATTGGTCACCTAATGGACCTACACCAGATACTAAGACCAGAGCACAAGAGAACAAGATAGCCTAGCCAGAAGAGAGGTTCGACCGCAGTGGGGGGACTGAGACCAAAGGGGGATCTAGATACCCGCCCCTACCCATATGAGAAACGAAAATGAACAAGATGAACTAGGCCTGGCAACCTAACATCAAATACCTCGGTGGTACATCCAAGGTGACATAAAGCTGAAGAACGAGATGCTGGACAAACCAGGCAGTCGTTGGGACATGCGTTGCCCGGTGAGTGCGCTTGGCCTTACATTCATATGCCTTTCGGGGAACACGAGGAAAAAACTTCAAGTAGATCGATCAAAACTCATAATGGAACTAGCTAGAAAATAAGGAGTAGGAGTATCACTGGCTAACAAAAAGGGAAGCCTAATAGTCCTAATCAAAAGAAATCCTGGAAAGCCAAGGGAAAACCATCCAATTCCCTAGTATAACAACCCCTTATTGTATATAAGAGCTCAACTTTCTTGTAATTGTATATTTGAGCTATGAGCTATTCCCCTCCTGGGACAATGGCAATAGCAAAAAAGGACAACGAAACTACTCCTACACTTCCTGGCCGGGAACTCCAAAGGGAACTCACACTCTCAGGAAAAAAGAAACTGCTGGATAGGGGACTGCTGCTAGAGAAAGAACCCCATATAAAAGGACCACTCCAACTGCATCGATCCCAATGGCTGGAATAGAACTCAGCTATACATATGCTCTATATTCTCAATCTATCTTACATTGTCTTGCCTACTCCCTTACCCGAGAAGAGAATCTGCTATCCCACAGACTACTACTATAAGTATTAACTGGGGACTGGTATGAAGACTGGTGGAAAGCGGAATAGAGATACGGGGACTTCACCTATTGATACTAAGACTACTGTTACATGGAATACGGAGAAAGGGAATACGGAGACAGGGACTCCAACTCAATCCCCATCGAAAGGAACTGCAAATGTATTCAAGGGAGCTAGTACTCCAACAGAATTGAAGGTAGAAATTCTTGATGCCCTTATTATTCGAAATGCAAGGGAGTATCTTATGACTCCAACTTGGCTTGGGAGAATCCTACAACAGATAACAAGAAGAAATCCGTGACTTCCAACGAGCTTGGTTCTAAACATTGACGAGAAAGGGGATAACTGCCATAACCTATATATATCGGGAATATACCACACATAACCCACACACTTATCCTGCGGTGACAAAGCCCAAAGCAAAAATGAGGGGAAAATCCCCAGACAGAAGTAACAACAGCTATCTCGGCGGACATACATAACATTCCTCACAGGAGAATAACCTTTCTTTTCTTTACATCACTAACAAGGGAATACCCTTTAGCCCTTCCATATGAACTTGTAATATAACCTTAACTTGAAGATAAAGATACCCACAGAAAAGGTGAGGTACTTCCATTCTACTAGCTTTCCCTATCCTTTTAGTCGAGCTACTTTAGGACCATTTTACTTTGATATTCTATTAACTTAAAATACTAAAGATGTATATATCTTATTCGAATCTTAAGATGATATTAATACCCTATTAATAGAATACTAACTAGTTAAGTAATACTCAGTAATACTAAGAAATATAAAACAGTCGAGCGTCTACGGACCTTTCCCTGCTTGCCCAAAAGAGATTGATGGCACTTGATCTAAAACCGACAACAATAGAACAGAACTCTTAGGGAAATATAGCCCCGCCCTCGAAAAGAAAGAAAGATTCTGACTCCCCATAGGAAAACCAGAATTAAGCCCTAGATTCTATATGTCTTAGCACTAAATGCATAGAGGGCAATGGGATAGAAGACAACTCACCTGTTTGCAGGGAAACTCTAAATAGAACTTCCAATAGTTGGCAGGGAATCTGCCTAGAAGAGAACACATTTTCCTTACAATGGAAGGTACGTAGCGTCATTGATGGAGAAACTACTTATTATATAATAATCTGGAAACAAAGGATTATCCAACAAAAACAAGCGAAAAATACGGTCTTTCGTGATCGAATGCGCCCTTTTTCGGCTTGAAGGAGTCACCCTTGCTTCACTTCAGGCAATTCATTAATGACTCCTTCTTCATTGACAAAGTCTCGGGTCGCACATGGGGCTGGTCTTGGCGTATCTGAGGCATCACAAATTGGAATTCTTCTACCCTTCCCCTAACATCGAGGGATCGGGGGAATGGAATGCTTAAACCTTGCTTTCCCCTGAGGATCCCTTAATACTCAATGCTTCATAAATACGCGAGGTAGCCCATAAATAGTTAAGGTACCGGTACACCGCATCCATCCCTTAGGTCATTTTATTTAACATTTCTTGTTGCTTACTACAATCGTAGAAAGACTCTTGCCTAAGCCGATAACAGCGCCTGCTCCTAGTTCTCTAGCTACCTTAGCGCATCAACTACTTGGCTCAGGGGCTACAGAAAGAATTGATTCTAGACCATCCTCATTCCTCTTTTATTCGCCTCGACGTCTCCCAAACCTCTGGGGTTTGTTTTGTTTAAAGATCCTGTACTCTGTTATAGGTTCATACTTCCTCATTCTTAGCAGCGATATGCTATCAAGCAGGTCTAATCCTTCCTAGCCTACCTTTACTGCTTCAATCGACTGCTTTGAATTGAAAAACCTTCCGCAACGCCTTTTGCCTAATGGCTCTTATTAAAATCCTTGAGTTGAGAACAAACTAAAAGCAACCCCCTTGTAGATCTTATGTTGCATATAGTAATTGTAGAAATTTCTAATGACCAGTTTTGATGTAGTGAGTCCAGATAAGTTACCGAAGCCAACGTTCCGTGGTAATTCCCGGAGTCAAACTAAAACATGAGGTCTGGCGCCCTAGACCGGGGACTCAAAGAAAATACAACTGGAGGACTAACTACGTAACAACCCATTCCATACCAAAAAGGTGGATTAAGTCCCTCATCATAGAATGATACAGGCTAAATCGGGATGAGAAGGTAGAGTTAGCTTCCGAAGGAGACAAGACGGTTGAAATTGTGGAATAAAAGGATGGACTGATAAGAGCCTTTCTCCACAGAAGGTACCTTTTAAAAAGGTAACTAAAAGCAATGTTCATACTCGACACGACGCCACGCCAGATACATATGGATACCTGGTTGGTTGGCAAATAGATATTGAGATAATGGTTTTGTGTCGCGGTAAAACACAAGATTGAGTTAGTGTAAAGTAGCAGCAGATATGCGATTGGATTAGGATTATGTATTAGTGCTCTTTGAGGGTAGCTACAATGTCCAATCCAAACTACCAACACAAGCAACAAACAAGACCAGATTTGCACCCTGACTCCCTCTTCCCTCTAGGTGGAGGAAAGGTTAAGAGCAATTCTTCTCTTGTTGAGCCAATATCTCTAACATCTTTTGCTGAGAAAACTAGGTATCTGCAAAAGAGAGAGGTGAATGACCCTCCTGCCTAAGCTTTTATCCTACCTTAAGGCAAGGAAATAAGAATACTAAAAAAAGCCAAAGACTGAGGGTATAAGGAGAAGTTCTTAGATATGGGTCTAGTGATTTTTCTCTCTCTCTAGTCCATGCTTTCTCTTCGAGAGATTGCCTTCCCTGGGGTTTAAGTTGAAGTTGAATAAGGATTAGAGTTAGATTACCTTAAAAGGTAGGAGTCTGTGAAAGCCATTGAGCAAGGGAGTTTTAAATCCAGATAGAAAGTCAAATTGAGTGAGCAAGCTTGTTGAGTCTGTGATAAAGGTAGTTTGAAAGCAAGACATTTATTTGGAGTTTTCTTATAGGAAAAAAACCTTCTCTTAGGTGCGGAAGTACTCTTTCTTATGTAGGATAAGTAGAGTTAGTATCAAAAAGTGCCTCTCCCTCTCTTCTGTATGTAAGGGCAAAAAAAAGCGTATTCCACCTAGCTGACTTCTTTTCTTTTCCTCTTGGGCCGCCTAGGCTATCTAGGGCCAGATTGACTTTTCTAGTTGTATGCAGGCTAGTTTCCTTCGCTGAATTGGAAAGTCTGAGTAAGGAAAGTCATCAGGTAGGGAATTTTTACCAGCAATAGACCTATCTTAGCCATCCCTTCTTCCTCAAGTGTAGTGTTGAGCTGCGCCAGTGAATGAATAAGCAGTTTTTTGCTAGATAATAGATTCCGAATGTAGCATTTTTCCTTTTGTTGGCTGGGGCTTGGTTGACACCCTCTGGAGAGGCAATTCCTATTGATTTCAGGCCGGTTGATGCTTGTGTGAGCTAGATTCCTCAACTGGAAAATGAGTAAGTTTAGGAGTAGAAACAAGAGGATATTTTGGACCAGGGATCAATTTTATCCATTTTGGCAGGTGCTTACTGACTGGATACCTTAATTTCTTCGAAGTAGGATGGGTCACCTTTTTCCGGGTATAAAATAAACACTTCAGACAAGGGAACATCAGTTTCAACTAGGCCAGCAGTTCCTAGGCCAGTTTCAGCGGATTGGCTGGTTGGTAGGGAAGAAAGGCTAGTTGTTGGATTAGAGTATGGAGTTGAAGCAATAATTACCACCACTGCCCTTGTTTTAGACCAAACCATTGATGGAGCCAGCAAAGCAAATAGAAAGTTATTGGCTCGTTGATCTTTGATTCGAGAGTCTTCCTGGCTGGCCTATATAGTTTAACCCCTGAGCGCTAATCCATCAAGATCGTAGCTAAGAGAGAAGCTCCCTGGCTATCCACTTATCGTAGTAATCAAGCTTGGTCGGACTGAGACTGAGGGACTATTGACCCAATGGTTTGCGAGTTGCGTGCCTTCCTATGTACCTATGCCCTTATACATAAAACTATTCCTGCTTCAAGGAGAGGTTCAAATAGATTCTTCACTTCAACAGTTGATCCCTGCAACTAGAGATTTCATAAGAGAAGAAAGCGTAGCCGTAGAAAAGAATTTGATTTAAGACTTTTTTTCCTTGCCTTCCTCACTGACTGGAGCCTAGCAATGAGAAAGCATCCGTTTACGTCAGGGTGAAGGAGGCTTGTACTTTCATCGAGATTGGCTTGGTGTGAAGTGTACCGCATTGAACAAGCAAGGGACGCGAAGGTCGTTACCCTAACACGCATCCGTTTTCTTGCTGGATACAAGATCGAAAAGAATGCATTGCATTCCAAGCCTAAAAGGACCAAGGATGATGAAGCGGGGTAGAGGAATTGGTCAACTCATTAGGCTCATGACCTGAAGACTGCAGGTTCGAATCCTGTCCCCGATAGCCTATTCTTTATGGTAAGTATTCTACAATATTACTAAACTAGTTTGGCAGCTGTGATTTCGAGACCTTTTATGATGGTTTCTGTTTAGCATTCGAGTCCTTGGAATCAAGCTCAAGCTGGATCGAAGACTCTTTTGGCATCAACCTTCTCCTAGAACCGGAACCTTGATCCGCGGCTGAAGTAGCCTTATCAAACTTTTGTGCGCAAAATGCAACTATAGAAGCAGAGCACGAGGTCTTGAAGCCCAACTCAACTAGCTCATGACTACCACCACAACTCAACCCTGGTACGCGAGAATTTGGAAAGTGCTGTGAGTGTTAACCACTACCATCAAACTCTACATCATGAAGTTTTCAAACTCAGAGTCATGGAGCTAAAAAAGGATTTCAAAGAAAAACTTTTCAACAGGCTAAAAAGATTTTAAATGTTTTGCCTTACGGCGATATTCGGTAGGAAGCATTATACTTTATTGAAGATAAGGTCAAACCTGTAAGTTTTATGCAACATAGTTTCCAACGAAAGATTTTATAAGAAAAGCTTAGCCACTTCATTCGAGATATCGAAGAAAAGGGGGCTAACGCTTCCATATACAAAGATTTCTATGTGCACTTCAATGACGAGGAATTCTATAGGTAAATCGACCCAAAAGACTAATTTAGGGTTCCTCATTGGTGACCGAAGAGTCTTTAGACTTGTAGGAGATTACCCGGAGATGTGATAAACTCGAAAAGGGCATTCTAAAAAATTACACCAACTACAGCAGAAGTAGAAGGATCAGCCTTAGGAGTGAGTCTTGCGACGTAACCAACACCTTCAACACCGCTAAGGTAAGGGACACTGATTGTTTGATGAACCCTAGACCGAATCAAACCCTATCATGAAGAAAGCCGTGTGTTATGCACAGGTCGCTCCTCAAACAACGGGGAGAAGACCTGTTAGGGACTGTAGGTGGGTCGGGTAAACACTTTTTGGAAAGACCTTTTTGAGAAAAGGAATGAATCCCTTGCCCCGATCAAGAGGACATTTAATCAACGGTTAGCTAGTCTCTTAGAATTGTTACAGAGATTCCCCCTACCACGATTCCTCCGGTGGGGGCGTCTTCCTGCGTTCATCCATGAGGTACTTAGGATCTGATCTAAAGACCATCGATCCGCCTCATATTTTCCGGTGGTAAGAAGAACTCCCATCGGTTTCCTAAAGAACGGAAGGGGCGAATGAGAGCACCTCCGAGCAAGGAAGATTTCAGATGAAGTTAGCTAAACTCCGGAGCCCTTACTCGTTAAACCCGAAATGCTTACATAAGACATAATCGAGTCGGGAAATGTTAACAAACAAAAATAGGTTTTCTATTCTGTTGGAGTAAGGAAAGCTCACACTGCAAATAAGATTCAAGTTCCCTTAAAGATAGCAGAAGAAAACAAGAGCTTTTATTTACTGCGATCACCAGATCGATGGCAAGAATTGGTAGATGTAAGGAGGAAAATTGTTGCTCTTGTAAAGCAAGGTTTTTCAAGTTTCAAAGAAAGGGAAGAAAGGCAAAGTCTCTTGCTCCAGTTTTCATCCCACCAATACCAATAAAGATATCTATTATGTTATTGAAGAGTCACAAATAAAGTAGAATTTATTGGATCGATATGTGAAGCAGACTGGCAACCGAAGATTCCAAGATGCAAGAATGGCCCAGGCCAGTATGGATGCAGGGATTTTAATCCACCCTCCAAAATATGCCACCCACTGGGCCGAACGTAAAAATGATTTATGCATGGGGCGAGTAGGAAGGTTCAACCTACTCATAGGATGAGGTAGTGTAGCCCACCATTCTATAGTATCTCTATGGATGCAGAAGTCAGACATGACATAATTAAAGATACCATATGTTCAGAGAACCTCACCATGTCAAGAATATGCTTCAGGAAAGACCCATTTTTCCGATCGTATGCTTTCCCAAAATCCATTTTAACAGCCATTCATTGTACTAGTTTTACCTTTCTTCTTATTAATTCTTAGAATATTCAATCTGGCACAACGATGATTTTTTCACTTGCTTGTCGACCAGGGATAAAGCTGCATTGGTTATCTGCCACAAGCTTCTTCATAACAGGTTTTAACTTGTTAGCAATGATTTGATTTCCACTCTTTTTGATTTGAGTTGTTTTACAGTAGCCACTGCGGCTTTGGATGAACCGACTTTAGAGGTCAATCCTGATGAAGTAAATTGATCCAGCCTCAGCAAGTGGAAAAGGCTTCATGGGAGCTTTCTTAACAGCCAGTGGAGTGATAGCAGGTTTAACCAAAGAAGTTGATTTTTGGTAAATGAATAGTTGAGATACCATAGGAGATAGGTGGAAAAGGAAGCAATACTTCTTTTTTTGTGGATTAGTGGATTAATTGGCATCTTTTCCCATCCCATGCCCGAGCTGAATCTCTCATCTCAAGAGTCCCCTCGCACCAGCAACATGAGAAGGGCTTTAAGATACCCTATCAGAGTCGATTTTAATCCAGTCCATGGTGTAACACCCCGATCCTTCTCGAGACCGAAGTTCTATCAATAAATCTAATCACAACCCATTTCCAAACCCAGGCATAAAATTTTAGAGAAAGACGGACGGAGTCTCCCCTGTTTCTAGGCAAAATGCAAAACCTGTAATAGCATATAAGTGGACCAGCACCGTGTCCAACCATACAAACACCTCAAGGCCATCCGAGCCTCGGTTCTCAACAATTAAACACAACAATATACATATTTCCAAGTACCTAAACTATTCTAACTCTTTTCCTTTAGACAATTACTTACATGCAATGAAATTAAACTATACTAACTGAATACATAAACTAGCTTTTCAAATCACTTCAATAACCTAATAAAACTTAAATTACATTCTTTTTTAACACTAAATACAAACAACACATGAAACATACATCTTTGCATCTTTGACAACTCAAGCCACATAGCACGCAAGACAACTCTTCAAGCACGAACTTTCACGTAATCACGAACTTTCCAGCTAACATGGCATTTCCTGAAATGTGGTGGTGAGGAGTGAGTATACTTAACACGTATACTCAGTGAGGGCGAGACAGATATCGAGGTGGAGAGAAAGAAAGTCGTGCAATGCAAATAGGTACAGTTAAGCTATATAATCAATAAGAAAGCATTCAATATACACGACAATACAATAAACAATTAAAGAAAGCATTAACACAACCATTCAAAGCTATACGACACTCTGAAGGCTATGGTTCACTTATACGAGCAATGTACCATTCGATTCGATTCCATGAGCATTATATCAATCTCGAGCTTGATGTTGACAACGATGACAATAAGCGCGCAACCACCTTATAACTTCAGTTTAGAATACCCCGGAAGTATCCAATCAATTTTACGACCCAAATCTCCCTGGGAGGCAACCCAAGCGAGAATGGGAATAGGACACGGAGCTAGAGCAACCAACACTGGCAGCCCGAGACTACCCAGAGAGGCCCATCACTCACGCGCCTGACACTTATGCAATGCAATACGAGATACAAGCAATAAACGAGCAATAACACGAAAGTACAGATTAGTGGCGATAAACGAGATAACAAGCATTTACAATCAATAATAGCAATCAATTTACTTTTCAAGCATGATTATCATTAATACTAACAATAACATCAATCAAACAGGTAATGGCAGTTCAAACACGAAAATGAAAAATATCACTATTCAATCTCTAACTTCCAAAGGCAATTACGAGCAAACGAGCTACGGGATTAGGAAACCGATTTCACTACATTCACTTAAGCACTACAAGGCACATTTCTATGTCACTAAACTTCACTTTCTCACCCGAGGCCCGAAAGTCCACCTACTGCGTTTGAACTACAACTATACTAACCGGTCGCTCAATCAACGGCACAACAGCGCCAAAAGTGCTTCCATGCCCTCAATAGCAAAAAACCCAACTCAATTCGAGCACGGTCAACACTTGGTCAAACGGCCCATTTTCATTTCATTGTCTAATTTCCAATTTTAACAAAGGCCGGTCCATTTTTATTGCACATTTTATCTTTCTATCACTAATGGCATCTATCCAAATCAAGCAATCGCAATTCGGATCAAAATCCAAAATTCTAGGGTTTTACTATTCATAATAACTATTCATTATTCTTCCCCAATTTCAAATACGCAATTTCAGCCGTAAAAATTGCTAAATAACTATCAAACAATACTCTACGAACTCACATGAAGCTATATCAAGCAATTATAGGCATTATAATACATTATATATCAAATCTAAAAATTTGAAACAAAATTCAAATTCGAATTTAAATGCACAAAAGCGTGAAAACCTTCATATAGATTGAAGACCAAGGCCCACAAGGACCCGAGCCACGACCCCTGAGTAATTCCATGCACGACTGTAGGAGAAAATGCAATAATTTTTTTTTCCTCCTTGGAGCATTCGGCCATGGGAAGGACTTATAGGGCATTTTGAGATTTGTTTTTTTGATCATTTTGTTGATTTTTGGCTATTTAAAAGAATTGACAAAGCTCAAGGGCAAAATGGTCATTTTGCAAAGTCAAGCTTAAGTTAAAATTGGCCAAATAAGCTTATTTTGATGCCATTTAATCTAATTCAAGTTAAAATAATGCAATTAGATGGAAAACAACTAAAACTAGCTAAATTAAACTAGAAACGCTATTCACGAAGTTCAGAAAATATTTATCTAACTCTCATTTTTGAAATACTACGATCAAACGGTCAATAAATGATCGCTAATAAAGTGATGAGCAATAATATAAAACTTTAATTTTTTTGAAAAGTAGAATAGTTTAAAATTTACTCCGGCTCGGAGTTACTTTTCTCATTTATTTGAAAACCGAGTAATTTTAATGCAATACAATTAAAACCGATTATTAAAATAATCAAAACAATCAAAATAATCAATATTCATTTAAAAAATAATTAATTTAACTATTTCTTGAATATTTTAAAGAATTATGAAGTTAATGTTAAGATACAAATGAACAAATTAATATAAACACGTAATCGGATACAATTAAATACTAACATTTAAGATGACACTTAATTAAATATAAGAAAGTAAATCCAATTTCTATAAATAATAAAAATAGGTGATAATCTTTTAATTAATCAATATAAAAATTATTAAATGTTTCCAAAAGAAATATCAAAATAGTGCAAATTGGTTGATTTAACTAATTAAACATTTAATTAAATGCAGTGAAATGCTATTAAATGCATGTCGGGTTCGGGTTATCATATCATTCCCCCCTTAAAAGAATTGCGTCCTCGCAATTCTTCTTCTGATAGAACCCAACATCAACTGAGGCTCAACTCTCACTAATCTTCATCGGTTGCTGGGTAAGATAGTGAATAAGGATGCTCGTAGGAAAACCCCAATAGAAATTCCACCCAAGAATGCCGAGAAAATACCAACTAAAGACTGAAGCAAACATACTGTAGATGATATCAATACCACATATTAATGACAAAAAGAATGCCGAAGGAATACCCTATTTACGAATCTCCAGTAGAAGTCTAACAAATACCAAATAAGAAAGTTAAAAGATAGCCAGAGCAGATGCACCTCATGCAATGCTGATTACCGTAAGTAGACCTAGCTGAAAGTTCTGTAAAAGTATATAGAGAAGAATACCAAAGGCCAATCTCTAAATGAAATCCTCCAATCACTGAGTCCCTACCGCAACATCTTAGTAAAAAGCAAGTATAGATTTCCCCTGAGTGGAAAGGCCGAAGGAGAAGCCGTAAATAATACAAGATAATAAGTCCAAGCAGAATTCCAAGTGTAGGATCTTCCAATAAATGCCAATAAGAAAAATACTAGTAGAATGCCCAATAAGAATTCCAAAGAATACTGTAAGTAATATTACACAATAAGTCCGATAGGAATTCCAATTACCAAACCAACTGAGGGATGCCAAAGAAAATACCCGAACAATGCTCCAGTAAGAAAGTACCAAGAATTGCCCAAATAAATAAGTACTAGATAAATGGCCACTAAGAATTCTATAAAATGCCGTTGAAGAATTGCCAATAAGGGATGCCAGTAACACACCAATAAAGACCGAGACACATATGCCATAGATAATTCCATGCAGTAAGTCCGATTGAAACCCCAATAGCAAAGTCTACCAAGAAGTGCCAACAGAAATTCCAAAGAATACCCAATAAGAAAACCAAAGAATGCTCCAAAGAACAACCAAATAGAACCCCAAAAGAAAGCTACTCTTTTTATGATTGCCAACCACAAAGAAGACTCTTAGAAGTATGCCAATAACTGAGCTCCAAAGACAATCACCAACTCCCAAATAAAGGCTAGTCATATGCTACTCATTCCAGTCAATCCACCTAACTTGGAGGGCCTGCTACTAACCACTTCTCTTCAGGGGAGGAAGAAGTCTTTCTTATCATTTCAACAGGACATGTATGAATGCCAAGATATCACATTTATACATATATACCTTAATCTATTATGCAAGCAAGTTTATAAAACAGTTTATTCAACAAAGTCACTCAAGCACGACAATCAAGTCAAGCACAACATAATCAATTCAAATCATGGCACAACCAATTCAAAACATTCCAATACACACATTACAAGCAATACTTCAAACAAATAATAATTCACGAGGTCGATTCGATTCACGATGCCAATTTGATACACGAGTAGTCACTTCACTTCACGTAACACACATTTAGCACATAACACATAACTATATCACATAGGTGCACACATTCAAGTCAAGACACACAATCTCACATACAAGCATACACTTTTAAGACACATTCCTAACAAGCACACATTCAAGGATCACTACCCACCAGACCAAGGACCCTGTCCTGGTTTATGAGCTAAACAAGCTCTGATAGCACCTGTAACACCCCGATCCCTCTTGAGACCGAAAGTTCTATCAATCAATCTAATCACAACCCAATTCCAAACCCGGGCATAAAATTTTAGGGAAAGACGGACGGAGTCTCCCCTGTTTCTAGGCAAAATGCAAAACCTGTAATAGCATATAAGTGGACCAGTACCGTGTCCAACCATACAAACACCTCAAGGCCATCCGAGCCTCGGTTCTCAACAATTAAACACAACAATATACATATTTCCAAGTACCTAAACTATTCTAACTCTTTTCCTTTAGACAATTACATACATGCAATGAAATTAAACTATACTAACTGAATACATAAACTAGCTTTTCAAATCACTTCAATAACCTAATAAAACTTAAATTACATTCTTTTTTAACACTAAATACAAACAACACATGAAACATACATCTTTGCATCTTTGACAACTCAAGCCACATAGCACGCAAGACAACTCTTCAAGCATGAACTTTCACGTAATCACGAACTTTTCAGCTAACATGGCATTTCCTGAAATGTGGTGGTAAGGAGTGAGTATACTTAACACGTATACTCAGTGAGGGCGAGACAGATATCGAGGTGGAGAGAAAGAAAGTCGTGCAATGCAAATAGGTACAGTTAAGCAATATAATCAATAAGAAAGCATTCAATATACACGACAATACAATAAACAATTAAAGAAAGCATTAACACAACCATTCAAAGCTATACGACACTCTGAAGGCTATGGTTCACTCATATGAGCAATGTACCATTCGATTCGATTCCACGAGCATTATATCAATCTCGAGCTTGATGTTGACAACGATGACAATAAGCGACCACCTTATAACTTCAGTTTGGAATACCCCGGAAGTATCCAATCAATTCTATGACCCAAATCTCCCTGGGAGGCAACCCAAGCGAGAATGGGAATATGACACGAAGCTAGAGCAACCAACACTGGCAGCCCGAGACTACCCAGAGAGGCCCATCACTCACGCGCCTAACACTTATGCAATGCAATACGAGATACAAGCAATAAACGAGCAATAACACGAAAGTACAGATTAGTGGCGATAAACGAGATAACAAGCATTTACAATCAATAATAGCAATTAATTAATTTTTCAAGCATGATTATCATTAATACTAACAATAACATCAATCAAACAGGTAATGGCAGTTCAAACACGAAAATGGCAAATATCACTATTTAATCTCTAACTTCCAAAGGCAATTACGAGCAAACGAGCTACAGGATTAGGAAACCGATTTTACTACAATCACTTAAGCACTACAAGGCACATTTCTATGTCACTAAACTTCACTTTCTCACCCGAGGCCCGAAAGTCCACCTACTGGGTTTGAACTACAACTATACTAACCGGTCGCTCAATCAACGCCACAACAGCGCCAAAAGTGCTTCCATGCCCTCAATAGCAAAATCCCCAACTCAATTCGAGCACGGTCAACACTTGGTCAAACGGCCCATTTTCGTTTCATTGTCTAATTTCCAATTTTAACAAAGGCCGGTCCGTTTTTATTGCACATTTTATCTTTCTATCACTAATAACACCTATCCAAATCAAGCAATCGCAATTCGGATCAAAATCCAAAATTCTAGGGTTTTACTATTCATAATCACTATTCATTATTCTTCCCCAATTTCAAATACGCAATTTCAGCCGTAAAAGTTGCTAAATAACTATCAAACAATGCTCTACGAACTCACATGAAGCTATATCAAGTAATTATAGGCATTATAACACATTATATATCAAATCTAAAAATTTGAAACAAAATTCAAATTCGAATTTAAATGCACAAAAGCGTGAAAACCCTCACATAGATTGAAGACCAAGACCCACAAGGACCCGAGCCACGACCCCCGAGCAATTCCATGCACGATTGTAGAAGAAAATGCAATAAAAATTATTTTTTTCCTCCTTGGAGCATTCGGCCATGGAAAGGACTTATAGGGCATTTTGAGATTTGTTTTTTTGATCATTTTGTTGATTTTTGGCTATTTAAAAGAATTGACAAAGCTCAAAGGCAAAATGGTCATTTTGCAAAGTCAAGCTTAAGTTAAAATTGGCCAAATAAGCTTATTTTGATGCTATTTAATCTAATTCAAGTTAAAACAATGAAATTAGATGGAAAACAACTAAAACTAACTAAATTAAACTAGAAACGCTATTCACGAAGTTCAGAGAATATTTATCTAACTCTCATTTTTGAAATACTACGATCAAACGGTCAATAAATGATCGCTAATAAAGTGATGATAAATTATATAAAACTTTAATTTTTTTGAAAATTAGAATAGTAGAATAGTTTAAAATTTACTCCAGCTCGGAGTTACTTTACTCATTTGAAAACCGAGTAATTTTAATGCAAGACAATTAAAACCGATTATTAAAATAATCAAAACAATCAAAATAATCAATATTCATTTAAAAAATAATTAATTTAACTATTTCTTGATTATTTTCAAGAGTTATGAAGTTAATGTTAAGATACAAATGAACAAATTAATATAAACACGTAATCGGATACAATTAAATACTAACATTTAAGATGACACTTAATTAAATATAAGAAAGTAAATCCAATTTCTATAAATAATAAAAATAGGTGATAATCTTTTAATTAATCAGTATAAAAATTATTAAATATTTCCAAAAGAAATATCAAAATAGTGCAAATTGGTTGATTTAACTAATTAAACATTTAATTAAATGCAGTCAAATGCTATTAAATGGATGCCGGGTTCGGGTTATCACACATGGTCTGGGTCAATGAACTAGTCTCATCCCCCTATAAAAGACTACTGGTTCAACCAATCAATCTCTGAAGTGCAGGTGTAGGAGAGGGGGCTACTACTCGATTAATAAGTGTTAGATTAGAGGGGAACTTCTTTCTCTTCCCCAACTGGGAAACTCATGCCAGGGGAAAAAGTAGCTACGGTAAACTCTAAACTATCTTTCTTCTTTCACTTATAGCTATCTGACTATGAGGATTCCCTTTTGTATTCCCCATAGGCTAGGAAAGGTTAGTAATAGGCTCAACAACAAGTCTTGGAGCTAAGCAGCTTAGTATGGTATGAGGATTGAAGGGCATAAATCGAAGCTAACAATGGGGAGGCCCCTAGTTGTTGAATTCCTTCAGTAGGAAATACTAGCTCCGACCTTCAGGAATAGGTCCGAAGATGCGACTAGAACTGAAAGAAGAAGAACGCCACTTGACCGATTTCCTGGGTAGGACTTTGGGTATTCCACCGAAGCCAGTAAAGTTTCCACACCTGAGGTCTTCGAGCCTCTTTTCTTTCATCACAAGAAAGGTTTGGAGGGGACAAGTGAGGCTAAAGGGTTAGGGGATGAGTGGAAGAGAGACTTTCCCTTAAATAGGAGAGCTCGCCTAAGTAGTTCTGGAGTGAAGGCTGCTCGACTAGACTAATTGGTTGGAGGGGGGACACAGTTACCTTTAGGGTAGGGAGACATAGCTACTTTTTGAATACATTATCGATGTGACAAGGAATGGTATCGTCAGAGTGGAAGGGCCTGTGCTCCATAAAATAAACCACTCACGCACGCTAGGGCTAAGACTGAAAGTAGCTCTTCTGATTCATCCTGTCTTTCAAGGAGAGGAGTTTAAGGAGCTAGTATAGGTTCGAAGAGTTGCTGCGAGTAATTGAACTTCATCATGCCAGGAAAGAAGCTCGACAAAGATGGAGACGGAGAGGAAAGCTTATGAGAATATAGGTTTTGAGGTGGCATCAATACCAGAGAAGAGAGTGGGAATCCCTTCTTATGTCATTTCCCTCCTTCCGAGAATAACTCTTTCGGTAGGGAAGACTCTTGCCTGGAGGCATTAAGGTTTGTTTAGTTTTAGTTTAGGCTGCTAAAGACTGACTTGCCCCAACAGCCGTAGCTAAAGGCTTAACCCGTTGTTGAGTACCCAGATTCTTCAACCCTTACCTCAAGAGAATTCGGGGAAAGCTCCATATCAAAAGAAGCTTGACCGATAGCGGTAGGGGTTTGGGATATCTTATAAGTTTGGGGCTAAGGCCTGTAGCTGTCAGAGTTTCACTCTTCTCTTCACTGGAATTGAAATCTACTTCACTAAATGGAACAAAGATCAAATCTTCCTAAGCCTAAACTTGCCATGGAAGGCTCGAAAGACCTACTTCATTTAATTTAATACCGGGGCATGGCATATCTTTCTCGGAAAGTAGTAAACGAAGGAACGAGACTCAACTTAGAGGAAAGATAGAATATTGACTTCGGAAAGTAGGCACATAGAGGCGAGTCAAGGGAAAAATTGTCAGCTAGACTAAAGAGGAACGAGGCTAACAACTAGACCGACTAAAGCCGTTGACTTACAGTGAAACTAGGGCTGAAAGGATCGCAGTTGAAAACTGTTTGACTGACTAGATCGACTAAAAAGTTTCAAGTAAGGGAGCCAGAGAAAGAGCTGATCTTGTTGCATTGGATCTAAAGGATCGGAATGAATCTGCTGTAGCAGAAGAGTTTGCATAAGAAGCTGCAATTGGACTACTTTCAATGGCCAAAAGGGAGTTTAAAGACTACACGGTTAGATGATTGAAGGTTAGGAGTTTTATTTTTAGCATGATCCCCAGCTATTCAATCTGTTGTCGTCGACGTACATCTTTATTTTTCTCTCGAGATAGGAATAATAGCGTAATAGAATAAAAGAAGAGCCTACTTTTGTACTCAAGGGTTGAGACTGTCCTTCTTATACAGAATCCGAATCTACTACTAAAGAAGAAGTACCTCTTCAAGATTAATCTTGGGTTAGAGTTAGCTAGACTCTGGGAAAAATAGACTTTCCTTCTCTATACTTACAACCTCTCTGTTCTAGTCGACGGGGCCTCGAAGAAGTTATGTTTTCTACTATAGGATGCCATAGGGAAAGCGCGAAACTCTTAACGAAAGAATGGTAACTAGACAAGAATAGGTTGGCCAAGAGAGAGGGAAAGGACTTCCGCGCGCATTGTCGATCAAGGCTATTTGAATTACTTCGAATTTGTTGCACTCAAAGAAGACCAATTCAACAAGTGCTAATGCAGTCAGTCACATCTTCTCTGTCAGAGACAATAGCGGATAAAAGAGCAGCTAGCCTCCTTGGTTGGGGTCGGTTCTTTTGCTAAAAAAGAATGGAAGTCGGATTCACTAACCTTTTGGCTGGAGTCATTCACACCAGCTGATGCCAGACTTTTTCAGTCTCATGCTCCTATAAGGCTTTTAGAGACTCCAACTATTGTGATCCAAAGTGCAGCCTATACGTTCAAGCTTTCAAGCCTGACCAACACAAGTGGTTTTAGAACTCACATTTTGAAAAGTTTTGTTAGGTTCTTAGTAGCAATCGGCAACCTTTTCTTCTTTTACTTCACATATCTTTTCGTCTCCTTGATAGCTGGAAGTTCTCCCAAAGTATGAAAAGATGGAGGACTTTGTACCATCCATTCCAGTGTGGTTGGATTATGTTCAACAGCCCAAGGACTTGGAGCACATCTTTTGTTCTTTACATTGCTTGAAGTGATTGTTACGACCACGAAGAAACAACAAATCCCAACTACAGATATATAAGAGCCAAAACTGCTAAGGGCATTCCATCCAGTGTAAGTATCTGGATAATCTGGAATGCGACGTGGCATACCCGAAAGCCCTAAGAAATGCATGGGGAAGAAGGTCAGATTAACCCCGAAAAAAGTGATACAAAAAAGGATTTGACCTAAAGTTTTAGGGTATGTTCGACAAAAGATTTTACCTACCCAATAGTAAAATCCTGCAAATAAAGCAAAAATGGCTCCCATAGAAAGTACATAATGGAAATGTGCAACCACATAATAAGTATCATGTAGAGCAATGTTTAGCCCATAATTTGCCAAAACTATTCCAGTGAGTCCTCCTATGGTGAACAAAAAGATGAACCCTACAACAAATAACATGGGTATTTTGTATTGTATCGAACCCCACCATATGGTAGCGATCCAACTAAAGATTTTGAATCCAGTGGGGACAATTATGATCATGGTAGCTGCGGTGAAGTAGGCACGGGTATCAACGTCTAATTCCATAGTAAACATATGATGAGCCCAAACAAGAAATCCTAGAACACCTATATTGATCATGGCATAAACCATGCCTAGATACCCGAAGGCCGGTTTTCCCGAAAAAGTCAAAACGATATGACTTATGATACCGGATCTAGGAAAAATGAGAATGTAAACTTTAGGGTGCTTCTCTCTTCTACTAATATAAGCGGATGAATAGAAGAAATGTGGACTATATCATCAACTTATTTCATTTGTCTAGGAAAGCTAGCCATGCTTTATGGTGAATACTATTAGGTTTAAATGTTTTGAGATCATAAATACTGTAATATTCCTCAATAAGGAAGAATCGTCGTGATTTATGACTTCAGAAAGTACTAGATTTAAAGTAATATAGCATCATGATAACATCTTTTCGATTTTGTACAGACCATTGATAGTAACCATTTTGACAACTATCAAAGTAGATATTTCCTCCAAATACTACCTTATAAGACTCTACATCTTGTAGAAGTTTATTATTTACTCGAATACTTAGTTGAGGTAGTCGATGCTTCATAGCGATACCAATGGTACCATCAACATCGAAGAATCCTGCAAACCAATTCGATTGAGCATCTAGTATAATAGGTAGAATTACAGGGATATCGAGTCACGCCCCGACCCGACCCCGCAAAAGGCCAAGCCCGGACCCGACACACGGACGGAGTCTCCTCTGTACCGTGGACGATCCGAAAACCCTATATTCAACATAATATGCGCGAAAACCACAATAATCATTTGAAACAAGTCAACTTTCTTTTAGAAACATACATCTTCTCATTATCCAACTTTGCAAACCAAAATGTCATGCATACTACACAAGTACTCATGCCACTAAGCAGTAAAACCATTAGCATGCAGTTCTTTACTAGTCACAAGAGTACATCTTTACAACTTTACAACTTTACAACTTTTCACCAATTACAACATAAGACCGTAGAGGCCTCAAAATAGAAACTACATACAAGGCTACAAGCCTCAAAATGAAGCGTCAACCAAGCAATATACACATCAAGCATGGACTGCACGAAAGACTAGCAACCAACCACCAGTTAAGCAAAGAAAGTGCTATCAAGGAAACACCTCCACTTGCTCCTCCTCCTCAACTACCTCAATAGGATCAGCTTCAACTACTCCTATAAAATATATCATAGAAAGGAATGAGCAAAAACTATTGCTCAGCGAGGGTTAATTGGTCTCAAGGACAGAGGCGAGAGGAGAATGCAATGCAAATAGTCAAGTAGATTAGTCAATTATCATATAGAGATACAAGCAAAGCCAACAATAAATCAAGACAAGCATTAAGGCTATAATCATTCAATTAAACGATACAATTCACTTTCCACAAGCAACTTTCAATCACGAATCCGTTGACGATGCGCCGGCCTAACCACCTTATAACTTCAGTTTGGAATACCCCGGAAGTATCCAATCAATTCTATGACCCAAATCTCCTTGGGAGGCAACCCAAGCAAGAAATGGAATAGGACACGGAGCTAGGGCAACCAACCCTAACAACCCAAGGCTACCCAAAGAGGCCCATCACACCGCCCCTGACTCTATGAATCCAATACAATATTCAATGCAACAATCGAGCAATAGAGCCACACATGGGAGAATAACAAAGTAGGTTATTCTCGCACGCAATAGCAACAGTTGGTAAACATTGCAATCATAATCAACTATAACAAGCACAATAAGCAACAATAAGCATTCTACAGGCATAACACCATGAAAACCAACAAAATCACACAACGACTCCAACTTTCAAAATGCTAGTACTTCCAAATGAGCAACGAGTTTTGGAAACCGACTTCACTATTCCTTCTAGGTCACCATAAGGCACGTCTAGAGACCACGAAACCCTACTTTACCCTAGAATTCTCACAAAGCCCTGATTTCCCCCTTTGCTCGTCTGAACTACAACTACCCTAACCAAATACCCAACCAACGCCATAACCACACCAAAAGTGCTTCCATGGCCTCCCGATACAATGCCATCATGCAAAACGAGGAAACGCTAAACTCGATCGAAATGACCTCAACATGTACCAAGCCATTTTTTTCCTTTTTTCCGTTACACAACCCAAACAAATCATGCATTTAGGCATTCTAACATATCTAGCATCTTTTCACATCAACAGAACGTAAAAAGGAGCAACTTTTACGAAACGGGAATTTACTATTTATAATTTACTATTCCATTGTTAATTTAAATTGCAATTTCTATATTCAACTGCAGAAAATGCTAAAACCCTACAATTACATGTTCTATAATCATCAAGGAACATTCTTTAAGCAATAAAACGGATAAAATAACAATCTACGCATAATTCCCAAAATTTAAAGTTTGTATAACGTATACTCAAATGTGCAAATAAAGATGCATCCCTCACCTTAGATGCTCCTAGACGCTAGGAAAACCACGTTGGAAACCTCGGAAACAACCCCGTGCAAGCTCTCGCGAAGTTTTGAAGATTGGAAGTTGAAAATCTTTTTTTTTTTCTCTCCCTTGAAGTTTCGGCCCTTGCCCCTTTTTTTTCAGCTTTGAGCTTTGTTTTTGTAATGTATTATGCATATATAAGATGATAAGTTGAAGTCAAATGGTCAAGGCCTTGGTCAAAGCTAACTTAAGTTGGTCAACTAGGCTTATTTCATGCATTAGAAGGCCAAAACAACCAATACAAATTTAATTCTAGTTAACACAACAAAAATACTAAAATTAAAACACTAAATACTAGTTTTCACTATTTGCTGAGGACTAAAAAATGCTTTCTAACTATCTCTCTCAAAATACAATGCACTTTGTGACGATAAAGGAATAACAATTAAATTTCAAAGAATTTAAGAAAAATATAATTTTCAGAAAAATAACCAGGAAAATTTCATGTTCTAGCCTTGGGTATTATACCCTCTCCCCCTTAAAACAATTGCGTCCACGCAATTCTTACCTGGTCGACAAACAACTCCAGATACTGACTCCGAACCTGGTCCTCTCTTTCCCAAGTTGCTTCCTCAAACCCGTGATGATTCCATAGAACTTTTACCATCGGAATACTCTTCCTGCGAAGTTCCTGAATTTTTCGATCCACAATTCGAATCGGTCTTTCCTCATAAGTTAACTTTTCCTCAATTTACAAAGGCTCTGGTTCAAGTACATGTGATGGATCTGGATGATATTTCCTTAACATTGACACGTGGAACACATCGTGCAGTCTCGACAAGCTCGGAGGTAAAGCTAACAGATAAGCCAAAGGACCCACCTTTTCGGTGATCTCAAAGGGACCCACATACCTAGGACTAAGTTTCCCACTCTTACCGTGCCGAATCAACCCTTTTCGAGGAGAAATCTTAAGAAACACCCGATCTCCCAAAGCAAACTCAAGATCTCGATGGTGCTTATTTGCATAACTCTTCTGATGACTCTGAGCTGTAAGCACACGCTGGCGAATAAGATGAACATTATCCACCATCTTAATCATCTCAGGTAACACAGTCGGATCAACTGTTCTCATTTCTCCAACCTCTTCCCAATACAATGGGGATCTACATTTACGACCGTACAACGCCTCGTAGGGAGCCATACCTATAGTAGATTGATAGCTATTATTGTAGGCGAACTCCGCTAATGGCAAAAACGTCTCCCAATTCTTCCCAAAGTCTAACACACATGCCCGAAGCATGTCTTCCAAGATCCTGATGGTTCTCTCAAAATGGCCATCTGTTTGTGGATGATATGCAATACCGAAGCTCAATTTAGTACCCATGGCCTCTTGCAACTTCTGCCAAAAATGAGATCTAAATCTGGGATCTCTATCTGACACTATACTTTGTGGCACACCATGAAGTCTCACAATATTAGCAACATAAAGCTCAGCTAGTTTATCAAGGCTATCCTGTTTGTTCACGGGAATAAAATGTGAAACCTTAGTCAATCGGTCCACAACAACCCAAACATAATCACATCCTCTCGCAGATCTCGGAAGATCAGTCACAAGGTCCATTGTTACATGCACCCACTTCCATTGCGGAATTGACAACGGTTGCAGAAGCCCGGCTGACCTCTAATGCTCAGCTTTAACCCTCTGGCAAGTTAAACACCTGGATACATACCCAACAATCTCTCTCTTCATATTGTTCCACCAGAAGTGTTGTTTCAAGTCTCTATACATTTTAGTACTGCCCGGGTGAATCGTATATCTTGAATTATGTGCCTCAGACCTAATCTCATTCTTCAAAGTCGGATCACTAGGAACACATACTCTGTCCCTGAATATGAAGATACCATCTGCATGTAATTTAAACTCCGACTCTCCCCTTTTTGCTTTTTCTTGGATTTTCAAGATGTGAGGATCAGTCTTCTGAGCCTCCCTGATTTGTGTTAGCAATCATGACTGAATTTATAAGCTAGCAAATCGAATCCCTACCTCAGTAGCTTCTAGCTTCCATGAACAAATTTCCTCCAAAGTCTCCCAATCCTTGATAATCAGACTTGCAACAGTAGCCTTCCGGCTCAAAGCATCTGCAACAACATTGGCCTTACCTGTCACATAGTTTATAGAACAATTGTAGCCACTTAATAGCTCTAGCCATCTTCGCTGCCTCATATTCAAATCTTTTTGTGAAAATAAATATTTGAGACTCTTGTGGTCAGGAAAAATTTCAAATCTGCTACCCCACAAGTAATGATACCACTTCTTTAAAGCAAACACAACTGCAGCTAACTCAAGATCATATGTAGGGTAATTGACTTCATATGGTTTCAACTTCCTAGAAGCATAGGCAATCACCTTACCTTTCTGCATTAAAACACAGCCCAATCCCTCTTTAGACGCATCACTGTAGACAACAAAGTTTTCTGTACCCTCAGGTAAAGCTAGTATATGAGCTGTAGTTAGTCTCTTCTTTAGTTCTTGGAAACTGGATTCACATTTAGCATCCCAGTTGTAAGTAACTTTCTTTCGAGTCAATTGGGTCAAAGGCCCAAAAATTTTGGAAAAGTCTTTAACAAACCTTCGATAGTAACCTGCCAACCCCAGAAAGCTCCGAATCTCTGATACCATTTCAGGTCTCTCCCAAGACGAAACAACTTCAATCTTAGCTGGGTCTACTGAAATTCCTTGATGTGAAATGATATGGCCCAGAAAAGATATTTGATTCAACCAGAATTTGCACTTGTTGAATTTAGCAAAAAACTTGTTTTCTTGCAAAGTCTGTAGCACAATCTTCAAATGTTGTTCATGTTCAGCCTCATTCTTAGAATATACTAAAATGTCGTCAATAAAGATTACGACAAATTGATCAAGATAAGGTTGAAAGACC
Organism: Ehretia macrophylla; assembly: GCA_037974665.1. Classification (NCBI taxonomy): domain Eukaryota; kingdom Viridiplantae; phylum Streptophyta; class Magnoliopsida; order Boraginales; family Ehretiaceae; genus Ehretia; species Ehretia macrophylla. Next base: position 20,485,584 of record CM075765.1, read on the forward strand.
CTCTGCATTAAGTCCATGAATGCGGCTGGTGCATTCGTCAATCCAAACGGTAACACAACAAATTCATAGTGGCCATATCTAGTTCTGAATACCGTCTTAGGTATATCATCACTCCGAATCCTAAGTTGATAGTAACCCTGCCTCAAATCAAATTTTGAGTAAACACTTGCACCCTGCAATTGGTCAAACAATTCTTCAATCAACGGCAAGGGGTATTTGTTCTTAATCGTGACTTGATTAAGTCCCCTGTAATCAATACATAACCGAAGCGTGCCGTCTTTCTTTCTCACAAACAATACAGGCGCACCCTACAACGAAGAACTAGGTTGTATAAACCCTTTCTCAAGCAAGTTCTGAAGCTGAATTTTCAATTCTTGAAGTTCAGCCGGTGCCATTCTATAAGGACTTCTAGAAATTGGCGCAGTTCCCGGCATAAGGTCAATCACAAACTTAATCTCTCTATCTGGTAGTAAACTCGGTAATTTCTCGGGAAATGCACCAGGGAAGTCTTTAACAATTGGAACCTCATTCAAATTCAACTTATCAGTAGGTTGATCGATTAGATAAGCTAAGTAAGCTTCACAACCTTTATTCAACAACTTAGAAGCCTTGATTGATAATAAAAGGGGTATTCTGGCAGTCCTGCAGTTCCCAACAATCTCTAGTACCGGTAGGTCAGGAATCTGAAGATAAACAATTTTTGTTCTACAATCCAACTAAGCATAGTATTTCCCCAACCAGTCCATTCCCAAAATGATTTCAAAGTCACGGAAGGGCAGTATAATTAAATCAGCAGGAAAATTACGGTCCTCAATGCATATATCACAAGATTTGCAAATAGACTCATTAACAAATTTCGCACCCAAAGGCGTACTAACTTCAACTTTATATGGCAGTTTATCAATGCTAACATTCACATATTGTGCACATGCAGGAGTTATAAACGAATGTGTAGCTCTGGGATCAATCAAAACTTTAACTGGCTGAGTATTAAGAAGAAAGGTACCTTCCACTATTGTTGTAGTATCGGGTAACTCCTCCGCATCTAGTGCAAAGACCCTAGCCTGAACCCTCTGCGCTGGACCTGCACCTGCAACCCTGTTTTGTACACCCTGGCCTCCGGTACGGCCCTGAACATTCTTAAACTTAGGGCAATCTTTCACCCTATGCTGATCGCTCCCACAGCTAGTGCACTTACCACTCTTTCTCCAGCAATTAGCTTTAAGATGCCCTGATCGATTACAAAACTTACACTGTTGATTTTGCCTTACAACAGTGTTTCCTGTAGGAACGGGGGCTCTGGCAGTGGTAGGAATTGTACCTCCCTGTTGGGGTTTAGTCGCAGCTGGTCTCCCCTGAATTTGATACTGTGGGGTTTAGTCGCAGCTGGTCTCCCCTGAATCTGATATTGTGGTTGATACGGACGCTGCTGAGGAACCTGAGCAAAAGTCTGATACTGCCTCTACTGACTCTGGCTGCTCTGGCCCAAGTACTGTTTCTTACTTGGCTGGCTACTCTCAACTATCATCTCTGACTTTCATTTCTCAAACTTCGAGGCTGGTTGGAATGCCTCGGGAAAAGTAGTATAAGTCTGCCCAGTCAAATGCAACTGTATATCCATTCTCAGCCCACGAACAAACCTACTAATCATCCTCCTAGCTGGCTGCACCAGCTTAGGCATATTGTAATACCCGAGCCCGGAATGTGAATTTTCTTTGTTTATTATTTTGAAAATTATATTTTCTTAAATTCTTTGTGAATTAATTGTTACTTTCTCGCCGACGCAACGTGCATTGCATTTAAGGAGCGATAGCTAGAGAACGATTTCCAGTCCTCAGCAAATAGTAAAACTAGTATTTAGATGACTTAAATTTTATATTTTAAATGTTGCTAGCTTTAATTGATCTTACCTTACCAAAAACGGCTTTAAAACGCGCGAAATAGGGCCCTTTGACCAAGTCTTAAGTTGTTTGACCTTAGCCCTTTGACCCTTTGACCATTTGACCCTTAAATAAGTTAAAACTAAGCAAAATAAAATAAAAACAGCAGCTGAACAGACCAGGAGCAGGCCGAAGCAAGAGAGAAAGAAAAAAAAAATATTCAACCTTCCAAACGATCAATCTTCGGGTGAGCTCGTGCGGGGTGATTTCCGAGGCAACCAACGTTGTTTTCCTAGCGACTAGGAGTACCTAAGGTGAGGGAAGCATGTTATTTGCGCATTTATACGTTGTGTTTGTTAACTTTGTCAATTTTTAGATTTATCCGTAGATCGTTATTTAAAGTGATTTGATGCTTCTAGAATGTTCCTTAGCATTTGTAGAACATGTATTTATAGCTTTGTAATATTTTCTGCGGTTAAATGTTGTGATTGCAACTTGAATTGTGGAATGAATAGTGTTTTGTGAATAGTAAAACCTTGAAACGTTGAAGTTGCGCTGTTATGCTTTCCGTTGATGTAGAAACGTGCTAGGTATGCTAGAATGCTAAAATGTGTGGTTTGTTTGGGTTGCGTAGTGGAAAAAATGAGAATTAAGCCTTTGGGAAAGTCGGGGTCGTTTAGGTCGACTTTGGTGTTTTCTCGTTTTGCGTGTTGGCATTGCTTCGGGAAGCCATGGAAGCACTTTTGGTGCGATTATGGCGTTGGTTGGGTGTTTGGTTGTTGTAGTTGTAGTTCAAACGAGAAAGGGGGAAATCGGGGCTTTGCGCGAGTTCTAGGGTAAAGTAAGGTTTCGGGGTCTTTAGACGTGCCTTATGGTGACCTAGGAGGGTTGGCGAAGTCAGTTTCCAGAACTCGTGGCTCGTTTGGAAATGGTAGCATTTTGATAGTTGGGGCCGATTTGTGTTTTTGTGTGTTTACTTGTCTTTATGCTTATAGAATGCTTAGAATTACTTGAATTACTTGTTTGAGTTGTTTTGGATTGAGTTGCTTATCAAATTGCTGCTATAGCGTGCGAGAGTAACCTACTTTGTTATTCTCCCACGTGTGGCTTTATCGCTTGTTTATCGCTTGTTTATTGTCTTGTATTGAGTCTTGCATTGCATAGTGTCTCGCGCGTGAGTGATGGGCCTCTCTGGGTAGCCTTGGGTTGCCAGTGTTGGTTGCTCTAGCTCCGCTGCTATTCCCTTTCTCGCTTGGGTTGCCTCCCAGGGAGATTTGGGTCGTAGGATTGATGGATACTTCCGGAGTATTCCAAACTGGTGTTATAAGGTTGTTTGGGCCGGCGCGTCGTCATCGAATTTGTGTTTAAAAGTTGCTCCAGAAAAGAGTATCGTATCCTTTGATTGAGTGTTTGCAGCTTTAGATACTTGCCTTGCTTTATTATTGGCTTTGGTTGTATCTTTATATGATTTATATGTATTGCTTGGCTAATTGTATTGCATACTCCTCTCATCTCCGTCCTTGAGACCAATTGCCCTCGCTGAGCAATAGTTTTTGCTCATTCCTTTATATACTATGTTTTTACAGGAGTAGTTGAGGCAGACCCTCTCGAGGTAATTGAAGAGGAGGAGCAGGTGGAAGTGTTTCCGTGATAGCACTTCTCTGCTTTGCTGGTGGTTGGTTACCAGTTTTGTGCAAACCTTGTTGTTATGTATATTGCGTGTAGGACGCTTAATTTTGAGGCTTGCAGCCTTGTATACATTTTCTAGTTGAGACCTTTAATGGTCTTATGTTGTAATGGATTAAAGTTTGTAAATTGTAAACTTATACTCGGATGACTAGTGAAGAAATGCATGCTAATGGCTAATGGTTTAGTGGCATAAGTACGTGTGTAGTATGCATATCATTTTTGGTTTGGAAAATCGGATAATGAGAAATGTATGTTTTATAGAAAGTTGGCTTGTTTTGATTATTTTATGGCTTTCGCAAGTATTTTATTGTTTTTAGGGTTTTCGGATCGTCCGCGGTATAGAGGAGACTCCGTCCGTGTGTCGGGTCCGGGCTTGGCCTTTTGCGGGGTCGGGTCGGGGCATGACATCTTTAGGTGGTATCAGAGCATGATAGTCTTGCATGAGCCGGGATATGATTCTCGGTCTGTGGGGTAAAGGTCTGAAATGCTAAAGTGTTTATGTATGATTGCTAAGTGAAAAGAAAATGTTCTAGCATGACTTTGTGAACTTGGAATGTTTATGTGTTTAAGTGAAATAGTTTGGCAAGTTAAACTTGTCTTATGTGAATTGTGTGATAGAATGTTGGATTGTTATTGACTTGAGTGTTATCTAATCTTATGTGTTATATTTCTATCTATAAACTGCTTTTAAATGTTGCCAGTTATTGTGAGTTGCTACTATGCCGCCACGTCGTGGTACTCAAGGTATAGGATCAGATGAAGAGGCAGAAGAACAGGGTCAGCAGCCGTTGCCTGAGCAGTTTATGGCTACCATGACTACTGCAGTAGACCGGATCACACAGGTACTACATGAGCAGAGGCAGGACCGGATTAATCCCCAGGGTAATCAAGCTAATCCTGGTGGTCAGGGGTACAGAGTTGAGAATAACCAGCTAGAGAAATTTCTGAGGCATGAGCCGGGGAAGTTCTTCGGAGAACCTGATGATGAGGCGGCCGAGAGATGGATTAATCGTGTCGAGAAAATTTTCACCGCGTTGAGGTATACTGATGAGGCAAGAATAGATTATGCATCATTTTTATTTGAGGGTGATGCAGAGCAGTGGTGGAATACTGTTAGGCTGAGGTGGGATTGTGAGGATGTTCCACATTTATGGGATGATTTCGTAAGTGAGTTCCGGGACAAATATATTCCCGAGATGGCTATTGAGAGACGGGAAGATGAGTTTGTGGCCCTGAAGCAGGGAAATATGACTGTTGCACAATATGAGGCTAGGTTTGTTAGCCTGTCGAGGTATATGCCCGAGTTGGTACGGCCAGCTAGGAGGATGATACATAGGTTTGTCCGTGGGTTGAGAATGGACATACAGTTGCATTTGACTGGACAGACTTACACTACTTTTCCCGAGGCATTTCAGGCAGCCTCGAAGTTTGAGAAACGGAAGGCTGAGATGTTAGCTGAGAGCAGTCAGCCGAGTAAGAAGCAGTTTTTGGGCCAGAGTAGCCAGAGTCAGCCGAGGCAGTATCAGGCTTCTGCACAGGGTCCTCAGCAGCGTCCGTATCAGCCACAGCAGCAGATTCAGGCTAGACCAGCTGTGACCAGACCTCAGCAGGGAGGTACAGTTCCTAGCCCTGCCAGAGCCCCAGCACCTACAGGAAACACTGCGGTTAGGCAAAATCAGCAGTGTGATTATTGTAATCGACCAGGGCATATTGAGGCTAACTGCTGGAGGAAGAGTGGAAAATGTACAGGTTGTGGCAGTGATGAGCATAGGGTGAGGGATTGCCCTAAATATAATAATGTTCAGGGCCGTGGTGGAGGCCGAGGTGTTCAGAATAGGGCTACAGGTGCACGATCAGCACAGAGAGTACAGGCTAGGGTCTTTGCACTGGATGCAGAGGAGCTGCCCGATAATACAGCTATAGTAGAAGGTACCTTTCTTCTCAATACTCAGCCAGTTAAAGTTTTGATTGATCCTGGAGCTACACATTCGTTTATAACTCCTGCATGTGCACGATCTGTGAATGTTTGCATTGATAATTTGCCTCATGAAGTTGAAGTTAGTACTCCTTTGGGTGCAAAAGTTGTTGCTGAGTCTATTTGCAAATCTTGTGATATATGTATAAAGAACCGTAAATTTCCTGCTGATTTAATTATATTACCATTCCGTGACTTTGAAATCATTTTGGGAATGGACTGGTTGGGAAAGTATTATGCACAGTTGGATTGTAGAACAAAGATCGTTTATCTTAAGGTTCCTGACCTACCGGTACTAGAGATTGTTGGGAACTGCAGGGCTGCCCGCATTCCACTTTTATCAGCGATCAAGACTTCTAAGTTGTTGAATAGGGGTTGTGAAGCTTACTTAGCTTATTTGATCAATCAGCCTGCTGATAAGTTGAGTCTGAATGAGGTTGCGATTGTTAGAGACTTCCCTGGTGTATTTCCCGAGGAATTACCGGGTTTACCACCGGATAGGAAGATTGAGTTCGTGATTGACCTTGTGCCAGGCACTGTGCCAATTTCTAGGAGTCCTTATAGGATGGCATCGGCTGAACTTCAGGAGTTAAAAATTCAGCTTCAGAACTTGCTTGAGAAAAGGGTTTATACAACCTAGTTCTTCACCGTGGGGCGCACCTGTGTTTTTTGTGAGAAAGAAAGACGGCACACTACGGTTATGCATTGATTACAGGGGACTTAATCAAGTCACGATTAAGAATAAATACCCCTTGCCGTTGATTGAAGAATTGTTTGACCAGTTGCAGGGTGCGAGTGTTTACTCCAAATTTGACTTGAGGCAGGGCTACTATCAACTTAGAATTCGGAGTGACGATATACCAAAGACAGCATTCAGGACTAGATATGGCCACTATGAGTTTGTTGTTTTGCCGTTTGGTTTGACGAATGCACCAGCCGCATTCATGGACTTGATGCAGAGGGTTTTTCGGCCTTACCTTGATCAGTTTGTCGTGATCTTCATTGATGACATTTTAGTGTATTCGAAGAACGAGGCTGAACATGAGCAACACTTGAGGATTGTGCTTCAGACTTTGCAGGAAAACAAGCTTTTTGCTAAATTCAGCAAGTGTGAGTTCTGGTTGAACCAAATATCTTTTCTAGGCCATATCATTTCAGATCGAGGAATTTCAGTTGATCCAGCTAAGATTGAAGTTGTTTCAGCTTGGAAGAGACCTGAGACGGTGCCAGAGATTCGGAGTTTTCTTGGATTAGCAGGTTACTACCGGAGATTTGTTAAAGACTTTTCTAAAATTTCTGGACCTTTGAGCCAGTTGACTCGGAAGAAAGTTGCTTACAACTGGGATGCTAAATGTGAATCCAGTTTCCAAGAATTGAAGAAGAGACTAACTACAGCTCCTATACTAGCTTTACCTGAGGGAACAGAGAACTTTGTTGTCTACAGTGATGCATCTAAAGAAGGATTGGGCTGTGTTTTAATGCAGAATGGTAAGGTGATTGCCTATGCTTCTAGGAAATTGAAACCTTATGAAGTCAATTACCCTACACATGATCTAGAGTTAGCTGCAGTTGTGTTTGCTTTGAAGAAGTGGCGTCACTACTTGTGGGGTTGCAGATTTGAAATATTTACTGACCACAAGAGTCTCAAGTATTTGTTTTCACAGAAGGATCTAAATATGAGGCAGCGGAGATGGCTAGAGCTATTGGGTGGTTATAACTGTTCTATTAACTATGTGCCAGGTAAGGCAAATGTTGTTGCTGATGCTTTGAGCCGAAAGGCTACTGTTGCAAGCTTGATTATCAAGGACTGGGAGACTTTGGAAGAAATTTGTTCATGGAAACCAGAAGCTACTGAGGTAGGGATTCGGTTTGCTAGTTTACAGATTCAGTCAGGATTGCTAGCACAGATCAGAGAGGCTCAGAAGACTGATCCTCACATCTTGTAGATCCAAGAAAAAGCTAAAGGGGGAGAGTCGGAGTTTAAATTACATGCAGATGGCATTTTCAGATTCAGGGATAGAGTATGTGTTCCTGATGATCCGACTTTGAAGAATGAGATCCTGTCCGAGGCACATAATTCGAGGTACACGATTCACCCGGGCAGTACAAAGATGTATAGAGATTTGAAGCAACACTTCTGGTGGAACAATATGAAGAGGGAGATTGCTGGGTATGTATCCAGATGTTTGACTTGTCAGAGGGTTAAAGTTGAGCATCAGAGGCCAGCCGGACTTCTACAGCCGTTGTCGATTCCGCAATGGAAGTGGGTACATATAACAATGGACTTTGTGACCGATCTTCCTAGATCTCCGAGAGGATGTGATTCTGTTTGGGTTGTTGTGGACCGCTTGACTAAAGTTACACATTTTATTCCCGTGAACAAACAGGATAGCCTTGATAAGCTAGCTGAATTGTATGTTGCTAATATTGTGAGATTGCATGGAGTACCACAGAGTATAGTGTCAGATAGGGATCCCAGATTCAGATCTCGTTTTTGGTAGAAGTTGCAAGAGGCCATGGGAACTAAGTTGAGCTTCAGTACTGCATATCATCCGCAAACTGATGGCCAGTCTGAGAGAACCATCAGGATCTTGGAAGACATGCTTCGGGCATGTGTGCTTGACTTTGGGAAGAACTGGGAGAAGTTTTTGCCTTTAGCGGAGTTCGCTTACAACAATAGTTATCAATCTACTATAGGTATGGCTCCCTACGAGGCGTTGTATGGTCGGAAATGCAGATCCCCGTTATATTGGGAAGAGGTTGGAGAGATGAGAACAGTTGATCCGACTGTGTTACCTGAGATGATTAAGATGGTAGATAATGTTCACCTTATTCGCCAGCGTATGCTTACAGCTCAGAGTCGTCAGAAGAGTTATGCAGATAAGCACCGTCGGGATCTTAAGTTTGATTTGGGAGATTGGGTGTTTCTTAAGATTTCTCCACGGAAGGGATTGATTCGGCACGGTAAGAGTGGGAAGCTTAGTCCCAGGTATGTGGGTCCATATGAGATCACCGAAAAGGTAGGTCCTTTGGCTTATCGATTAGCTTTGCCTCCGAGCTTGTCGAGACTGCATGATGTGTTCCATGTGTCTATGTTGAAGAAGTATCATCCAGACCCTTCACATGTACTTGAACCAGAGCCTTTGCAGATTGAAGAGAAGTTGTCTTATGAAGAGAAACCGATTAGAATTGTGGATCGGAAAGTTCAGGAGCTTCGCAGAAAGAGTATTCCGTTAGTAAAGGTTCTGTGGAATCATCATGGGTTTGAGGAAGCGACTTGGGAAAGAGAGGACCAAGTTCGGGATCAGTATCCGGAGTTGTTTGTTGACCAGGTAAGAATTGCGTGGGCGCAATTGTTTTAAGGGGGAGAGGGTGTAATACCCGAGCCCGGAATGTGAATTTTCTTTGTTTATTATTTTGAAAATTATATTTCCTTAAATTCTTTGTGAATTAATTGTTACTTTCTCGCCGACGCAACATGCATTGCATTTAAGGAGCGATAGCTAGAGAACGATTTCCAGTCCTTAGCAAATAGTGAAACTAGTATTTAGATGACTTAAATTTTATATTTTAAATGTTGCTAGCTTTAATTGATCTTACCTTACCAAAAACGGCTTTAAAACGCGCGAAATAGGGCCCTTTGACCAAGTCTTAAGTTGTTTGACCTTAGCCCTTTGACCCTTTGACAATTTGACCCTTAAATAAGTTAAAACTAAGCAAAATAAAATAAAAACAGCAGCTGAACAGACCAGGAGCAGGCCGAAGCAAGAGAGAAAGAAAAAAAAATATTCAACCTTCCAACGATCAATCTTCGCGTGAGCTCGTGCGGGGTGATTTCCAAGGCAACCAACGTTGTTTTCCTAGCGACTAGGAGTACCTAAGGTGAGGGAAGCATGTTATTTGCGCATTTATACGTTGTGTTTGTTAACTTTGTCAATTTTTAGATTTATCCGTAGATCATTATTTAAAGCGATTTGATGCTTCTAGAATGTTCCTTAGCATTTGTAGAACATGTATTTATAGCTTTGTAATATTTTCTGCGGTTAAATGTTGTGATTGCAACTTGAATTGTGGAATGAATAGTGTTTTGTGAATAGTAAAACCTTGAAACGTTGAAGTTGCGCTGTTATGCTTTCCGTTGATGTAGAAACGTGCTAGGTATGCTAGAATGCTAAAATGTGTGGTTTGTTTGGGTTGCGTAGTGGAAAAAATGAGAATTAAGCCTTTGGGAAAGTCGGGGTCGTTTAGGTCGACTTTGGCGTTTTCTCGTTTTGCGTGTTGGCATTGCTTCGGGAAGCCATGGAAGCACTTTTGGTGCGATTATGGCGTTGGTTGGGTGTTTGGTTGTTGTAGTTGTAGTTCAAACGAGAAAGGGGAAAATCGGGGCTTTGCACGAGTTCTAGGGTAAAGTAAGGTTTCGGGGTCTTTAGACGTGCCTTATGGTGACCTAGGATGGTTGGCGAAGTCGGTTTCCAGAACTCGTGGCTCGTTTGGAAATGGTAGCATTTTGATAGTTGGGGCCGATTTGTGTTTTTGTGTGTTTACTTGTCTTTATGCTTATAGAATGCTTAGAATTACTTGAATTACTTGTTTGAGTTGTTTTGGATTGAGTTGCTTATCAAATTGCTGCTATAGCGTGCGAGAGTAACCTACTTTGTTATTCTCCCACGTGTGGCTTTATCGCTTGTTTATCGCTTGTTTATTGTCTTGTATTGAGTCTTGCATTGCATAGTGTCTCGCGCGTGAGTGATGGGCCTCTCTGGGTAGCCTTGGGTTGCCAGTGTTGGTTGCTCTAGCTCCGCTGCTATTCCCTTTCTCGCTTGGGTTGCCTCCCAGGGAGATTTGGGTCGTAGGATTGATGGATACTTCCGGAGTATTCCAAACTGGTGTTATAAGGTTGTTTGGGCCGGCGCGTCGTCATCGAATTTGTGTTTGAAAGTTGCTCGTGAAAAGAGTATCGTATCCTTTGATTGAGTGTTTGCAGCTTTAGATACTTGCCTTGCTTTATTATTGGCTTTGGTTGTATCTTTATATGATTTATATGTATTGCTTGGCTAAATGTATTGCATACTCCTCTCATCTCCGTCCTTGAGACCAATTGCCCTCGCTGAGCAATAGTTTTTGCTCATTCCTTTATATACTATGTTTTTACAGGAGTAGTTGAGGCAGACCCTCTCGAGGTAATTGAAGAGGAGGAGCAGGTGGAAGTGTTTCCGTGATAGCACTTCTCTGCTTTGTTGGTGGTTGGTTACCAGTTTTGTGCAAACCTTGTTGTTATGTATATTGCGTGTAGGACGCTTAATTTTGAGGCTTGCAGCCTTGTATACATTTTCTAGTTGAGACCTTTAATGGTCTTATGTTGTAATGGATTAAAGTTTGTAAATTGTAAACTTATACTCGGATGACTAGTGAAGAAATGCATGCTAATGGCTAATGGTTTAGTGGCATAAGTACGTGTGTAGTATGCATATCATTTTTGGTTTGGAAAGTCGGATAATGAGAAATGTATGTTTTATAGAAAGTTGGCTTGTTTTGATTATTTTATGGCTTTCGCAAGTATTTTATTGTTTTTAGGGTTTTCGGATCGTCCGCGGTACAGAGGAGACTCCGTCCGTGTGTCGGGTCCGGGCTTGGCCTTTTGCGGGGTCGGGTCGAGGCGTGACACATATACCTTGACAAGCTGACAAACCTAGCCTCATACTGTGCGACAGTCATGTTTCCCTGCTTCAGGCTCACAAATTCTTCTTCCCGCCTTTCCCTAGCCATCTCGGGAATATACTTGTCCCGAAACTCACTCACGAAATCATCCCACAAATGCGGAACATCCTCACAGTCCCACCTCAACCTGACAGTGTTCCACCACTATTCTGCGTTGCCCTCAAACAGGAATGCTGCATATGCTATCCATGCTTCATCAGTGTACCTCAAAGCAGCATAAATCTTCTCAACACGGTTAAGCCATCTCTCGGCTGCCTCATCATCTGGTTCTCTGAAGAACTTACCCGGTTCGTGCCTAAGAAATTTCTCCAACTAATTATTCTCAGCCCTATGCCTTTGTCCACCAGGATTAGCTTGATTTCCCTGGGGATTATTATTCCTTTCCTGCCTCTGCTCATGCAGTACCTGAGTAATCCGGTCAACTGCAGCGGTCATAGTAGCCATAAACTGTTCAGGCATCGGTTGCTGACCCTGTTCTACTGCCTCTTCATCTGCCCCTTGACCTTGAGTACTACGACGCGGCGGCATAGTAACAACTTACAGTAGCTGGCAACATATAAGAGCAGTTTATAGACAGAAATATAACACATAAAATTAGATAACACTCAAGTCAATAACAATCAAATATCCTATCACACAATTCACATAACACAAGATTGACATGTCAAACTAATTCACTTAAACACATAAGCATTCCAAGTTCACATAGTCATACTATAGCATTTTCACTTAACAATCAAACAAATAACACTTTATCATTTTAGACCTTTACCCCACAGACTGAGAAACATATCTCGGCTCATGCAATACTAACCTGGCTCTGATACCACCTAAAGATGTCACGCCCTGACCCGACCCCGCAAAAGGCCAAGCCCGGACTCGACACACGGACGGAGTCTCCTCTGTACCGTGGACGATCCGAAAACCCTACATTCAACATAATATGCGCGAAAACCACAATAATAATTTGAAACAAGTCAACTTTCTTTTAGAAACATATATCTTATTATCCAACTTTGCAAACCAAAATGTCATGCATACTACACAAGTACTCATACCACTAAGCAGTAAAACCATTAGCATGCAGTTCTTTACTAGTCACAAGAGTACATCTTTACAACTTTACAACTTTACAACTTTTCACCAATTACAACATAAGACCGTAGAGGCCTCAAAATAGAAACTACATACAAGGCTACAAGCCTCAAAATGAAGCGTCAACCAAGCAATATACACATCAAGCATGGCCCGCACAAAAGACTGGCAACCAACCACCAGCTAAGCAAAGAAAGTGCTATCAAGGAAACACCTCCACTTGCTCCTCCTCCTCAACTACGTCAAAAGGATCAACTTCAACTACTCTTGTAAAATATAGTATAGAAAGGAATGAGCAAAAACTATTGCTCAGCGAGGGTTAATTGGTCTCAAGGACGGAGGCGAGAGGAGAATGCAATGCAAATAGTCAAGTAGATTAGTCAATTATCATATAGAGATACAAGCAAAGCCAACAATCAATCAAGACAAGCATTAAGGCTATAATCATTCAATTAAAGGATACAATTCACTTTCCACGAGCAACTTTCAATCACGAATCCATTGACGACGCGCCGGCCCAACCACCTTATAACTTCAGTTTGGAGTACCCCAGAAGTATCTAATCAATTCTATGACTCAAATCTCCCTGGGAGACAACCCAAGCAAGAAAGGGAATAGGACACGGAGCTAGGGCAACCAACCCTGGCAACCCAAGGCTACCCAGAGAGGCCCATCACACCGCCCCTGACTCTATGAATGCCATACAATATTCAATGCAACAATCGAGCAATAGAGCCACACGTGGGAGAATAACAAAGTAGGTTACTCTTGCACGCAATAGCAATAGTTGGTAAACATTGCAATCATAATCAACTATAACAAGCACAATAAGCAACAATAAGCATTCTACAGGCATAACACCATGAAAACCAACAAAATCACACAACGACCCCAACATTCAAAATGCTACTACTTCCAAACGAGCCACGAGTTTTGGAAACCAACTTCTCCATTCCTCCTAGGTCACCATAAGGCACGTCTAGAGACCACGAAACCTTACTTTACCCTAGAATTCCCGCAAAGCCCCGATTTCCCCCTTTGCTCGTTTGAACTACAGATACCCTAACCAAACACCCAACCAATGCCATAACCACACCAAAAGTGCTTTCATGGCCTCCTGAGACAACGCCATCACACAAAATGAGAAAACGCTAAACTCGACCGAAACGACCCCAACATGTACCAAGCCATTTTTCTCTGTTTTTCCATTACACAACCCAAACAAATCATGCATTTAGGAATTCTAACATATCTAGTATCTTTTCACATCAGCAGAATGCAAAACGGAGAAACTTTTACGAAACGGGGGTTTACTATTCATAATTTACTGTTCCATTGTCAATTTAAATTGCAATTTCTATATTTAACTGCAGAAAATGCTAAAACCCTAGAAATACATGTTCTACAATCATCAAGGAACATTCTTTAAGCAATAAAACGGATAAAATAACAATCTACGCATAATTCCCAAAATTTAAAGTTTGTATAACATATATTCAAATGCACAAATAAAGATGCATCCTTCACCTTAGATGCTCCTAGACGCTAGGAAAACCATGTTGGAAGCCTCGGAAACAACCCCGTGCAAGCTCTCGAAGTTTTGAAGATTGAAAGTTGAAAATCTTTTTTTTTTTCTGTCCCTTGAAGTTTCGGCCCTTGCCCCTTTTTTTTCTGCTTTGAGCTTTGTTTTTTTAATGTATTATGCGTATATAAGATGACAAGTTGAAGTCAAATGGTCAAGGCCTTGGTCAAAGCTAACTTAAGTTGGTCAACTAGGCTTATTTCATGCATTATAAGGCTAAAACAACTAATACAAATTTAATTATAGTTAACACAACAAAAATACTAAAATTAAAACACTAAATAGTAATTTCACTATTTGCTGAGGACTAGAAAATGCTCTCTAACTATCGCTCTCGAAATGCATTGCACTTTACGACGATAAAGGAATAACAATTAAATTTCAAAGAATTTAAGAAAAATATAATTTTCAGAAAAATAACCAGGAAAATTTCACATTCCGGCCTCGGGTATTACATATCCAGTACTTGACAGACACGATGTAGTTGAAGTAGTCGTGCTAAATGTCGAATATGACCATTAATACAATTCATTAGTTTAATCATACCAAGTATATTATGTAGTCGATAACGATAAGCTTTAGCACCTGATCGTATTTTAGTACTTCCACCAAGCATATGTTGGATATATCGTAGTAGTCGTAGATCTTTAAGTCCTATAGTAATTTCAAGAGAAGTATATCCTTGTTTTCTAACTTGAATACTTCCATCACCATCGATAATTCCAGCTAGCCACTCATAGAAGGATTTAGGATAAGTTGTTGCGCATGTAGTCTCTGAGGTTCCTATTAGACTGCTTTTATGTCGTTGGTTACCTACTGATTGTGTCTTAGATACTCATTTTTTACTAGATCGGGGTTTTACTAGAAAACCACTTATGAAAATAGTAGGAGTACTATTAAGCAGATAGTTCCAGCATATAGCGCAATGCGTATTCAAATTTGAATCTGAAAAAGGGCCATTTAAAACTGAAGAACCGAAAGAGATGCTGGTATAATATGGGGTCTCCCCCTCCAGCGGGATCAGAAAAAGTTGTATTAAAGTTTCGATCAGTTAATAACATGGTAATTTCCCCTGCCAGTACCAAAAGTGATAATAAAAGTGGGAATGCTATCACTAGAACTGACCACACAAATAAGGGTGATCTATGCATAGTCATTCCAGGTCCACGCATGTTGGAGATGGTTGTTATAAAATTGATAGAACCTAAAATGGATGAAACACCAGATAGACGACGACTAGAAATTGCTGAATCAACTGCTCCTCCAGAATGGCTGGTAATACCACTTAAGGGCGGATAGACTGTCCACCCAGTTCCGCTACCCACTTCTACTAAGGCTGGGCTTAATAGGAGCAAGACACTTGGTGGCAACAACCAGAATGAAATATTATTTAATCATGGAAATGCCATATCAGGCGCACTTATCAAAATCGGAAAAGACCAATTACCAGATCCACCTATCATTGCCGGCATAACCATAAAAAAGATCATTAAAAAAGCGTGAGTCGTTATTAAAAAATTATAAAGTTGATGATTCCTACCAAGAATTTGATCGATGGGTCGTGCTAATTCCATAGGAATAAGTACTGAGAAGCTTGTGCCCGTCACTCTAGCAGCAGCACCAAAGATGAAATATAGAGCCCTATATCCTTGTGGTTAGTGGAGAACTGCCATCGGACCAGATTTGTCATAAAATTGAGATTATTTTGTTTCCTTCCTTATTAGAGAGGGGCCCTTTAGGGAGCAGGGCTTATTTATTTAAAAAAAGGGGAGTGAGGGGGGGATGTGGGTAAAGTCCAGAAAGCCCTCACTTGATTGATGAAAAATTTTGATCCCCTTTTCCTCTCACCCTTCCCCGGTTCTGGTTCAGGAAAAGGTCAAGGCAAGGATCTTACTTCAAAGCAATCTCTGGAGTTTTCCCTTATCCGAATGGGTCTTGCAAGAAAATAGGATTTCATATTGAGCTCCAAATATACGCTATTGGGATAGGATGGCTCCTACTAGCTCTCCCCCCTAAGAACCGCACGTTCGAGTTCTCCCGCATACGGCTTAAGTGGTGAAGGTTTGATGACGCTCAACCAACGGGAGATGAACGAATCCTTTGTGCTTGGTAAGCGCTTTGCTGTAGCCAAGCTTACTGCGAGCCTATCGGCTAGAGCCCGGGCTTCGACTGCGACTGCTTGTCGCTTCTGGCCGACTTATTTAATCACCCGAGATCCAAGTCAGCACCGGCAAAGATCTCTTGATTCCTCGTGGCTGGGCCGGCTTAGAAGCAAGCTACCTTTTGCCTATTTTACCTCATTTTCTTTCTTATTATTAGGTTGATAGGTTTCCCTTTTCCCCATTTAATAAGAATACTCGAAGACCTCATTGCCGATCGCCTTCAACTGGGTGAGCCTTCGCTTTTTGGATCGTCTTCTGCCTAATGCGGTGCCTCCCATTTTTTGGTTCCCATTGGGTTTACCTTGTTCACAGGTCGACCCCATGGCAACAAGAATAGGCGATCTTGTGCTATACTCCGATGATCTCTTTCCTACCGAGGCACACAAACTCCCATCGTGTCCCAGATCACATTATGTGAATTGAAAAGGGGAAGCCTACTCATCTATTAGCTCCTCTCATAGATCGGTGCTATTTTAGGAAGCGTCTAAGCACAGTTCACTTGCGTTGATCAATCAAGAGGTTTGCCGCCACTTCTTAAGGTTACCTATTGTATCATACACTTATTGCTTTCTTTCCCACGCTTCATATCTCCTTTTTCTTCGTAAGGTAAAGAAAGGGCCAGGCATAGTGGGGTAGGAGCATCCAGTCAAAAATCTTTTTGGCTTGACCAAGAAGTCTTATGTCCTCCGAGTCGCACGACATTTTAACCGAAAGAACTTCTTGCGCAATTCATGCCTTTCTATTTTTGTGGCCATAAATTGTTTCTTGATTTCTATTTCAAATTATTCTCTGGAGTTTTTATCAATATGAGGTGATCGTAACACAGTATATAAGACTCGTGATTCAGGCAATCCAGTCTTTCGTGTGTAAGGCAGAAGCCCCCCAAAATGGTTGTCCAAAAATGGGTGATCAAAAGATCTAATTACTATGTCTATTTTGGTGGTCGTTACTTTTGGTGGTCTTTCTTTTTGGCTAACTCCTCTTCTTGTTCTATGGATCAGAAGCATCCAACAGCGCCACTCCGGTTTGATTTAGAATTTGATTCTAAGGGTTAACCTTATCCCCCTTCTTTTTCTTTTCCTCCTGGCCATGTGTGGGCCACACTTTAGAAAGGAAAAAAGGGTCATTCACTTACTTGTGTGAGCTCCCCGCCCGCTCACGATTCTTACCAACAACCCAGCACTTCATTGGAGTACACCATACCATAGGTTGGTCCAACAACCAGTTGGCTCCTCGTCGCTGCACATTAGCAAAAAAAGTGAGTGAATAGCCAGCCCCATGCAAGTTTCTCAATCGATTTCCTTTATCCTGTTGCGGAAATATGCAACTCAAGAAAAGAAAGGCTTCTATTCTTGTGAATTAGAAAGCACTGAGAAAACTTGTACATAGAACTTTATGTCTTTATTTATTTCTATTTTTCAAGGTCAGATAAGAAATTAGTTCGAGATGAGATAGAGTATTCATCTCCATCTCTCTTAACTAACGAAAAATAGAAATTTGCTAATTTTGGATGGGAATTAAAAGGCTCTCTGAGCCTTGCGTCAAATTGGATGAGTTCTAAAATTTGAGAAATTCTTTTTTTAGAGAAATGGGTTTCTCTGCTATTTGAAGAATTTCGTTTGCATCTTTTTACGCATGCTATTTGTAGAGCCAAATCCGGTTTGCGAGAATTTCTGGGTCCAGGTCCGGAACCAGAAGTGGTAGTTGGTGTAATACCGCTGCAGATGGGGCCGCCGCCTGAGAATTAGAGCAAGAAGCGCTCTCCCTCTCTTGAGTGGTCAGCGGTTGAGCGGGATGAGCCGCCTCGTTTTTCGCAAGAGATCGGGGGACAGGTTCCCCCGAGCCTCCCCTATCTCAATTCGAGATTGAGAGAGATCTCCTCTTTAGATTCTTAGGAATATACAGATTCGCCCTCTGAATCACGAAAAGAAAAGCTATAGGCGGCTCGTCTGATTCAGATAGAATCAGATATCTTATTTTATGTATTTCACTTTCACTAGAAAAACTTGATTATAGAATCAAAAAGAGTGAATATGAAATCGGATTTCCTTTTCGCGCCATATGTGCTTAAGACTTCACTTTTCCCCCTTTTTCTTCTCGGTCCAATATTTGTTCTCAAAGGTCTTCGTTTCCGTGTAGAAGCAAACTCTTCAAATTTATGACCAACCTTTCCTTTAGTAATCTTACAACAAACATGAGTTTTTCCATTGTAAATTCGTACGGAGCAATCAACGAATTCTGGCGAAATAGAAGATCTACGTGACCAAATTTTCATATTCAAAAGAAGATATTTCTTCTTCTTCATTCTCAAGTGGAATGCATGAACAAAACTGCCCTTCCATATAGATCGTCATGGCATGAACTCAGAATTTCTTCACTTCGATTCTGCTTCAATGAAAGCTAGCTCCTACTCCTCCTCCTTTTCCTCCTTCATCATCCTTGGTCCTTTTTTCGGCTGTTCAAGAGACTGACTATCTCTCTCTTTCTCTCTTTATATGCAATATCTTTATTTAAGTCGAAGACTGACTATTAATTTCTGCTCGTAGTTCGTCTCTTGTTTGTGTACTCGTGGTACTCGATAGTGTACTCGTGCAACAGTGCTTACGGCAGCTCGTAGCTATTTATGCATTAGAGTGCCGATATTTTTATTGCACGGTAGTTAGGACCTCCAACTAGAATACTCCATTTTCTAGATCCCTCCGTGCTTATCCCTCCCTAATGTTTCGTCCTCCATGAATATGGCATCTGTCTTGAGGAATCCCTAACTTGAGTGAGTAAACGTGAATGGCAACTACTTTTCCTTTGTGTTACATGAAATGAGGGCCCCTATCACTTAAAGGCAGCCTCCTAACTCGTGAAGCCTACTAGACCGTTGGATGAGAAAGCGGACTTCATCCTCAAAACTAGATCTGTCTGTGTAGAGCAGGAAAGAGGAGATCGGAGTCTCAATCCTAACCTCATAGAGGGTCTTTTCTAGGTATGCCTTCCTGGCTCGTATGATTGTATTGCCTTCCTCACCGGTATTCCCATATCGGGATCAGGGACTAAGACGAAGCGTAGTACCATACCTGAACCTACCTCTCGCTGGTCTTACATATTTTTTTGACTTGGTGGTGGAAAAGGAAATAAAGCATGATTGTGAACTACACTAAGGTGTAGATAAACTCGTTAGCAGGAAGAACACTGACTAGCAGTACGAGGAGACGATTCAGCAAGAAAGGCACACCCCCCGCTATTGACCCGATCAACTTGTTTTGACTCGACAAAACCTAATCTACTCATATCTTTTGCTTTTTCAGTCAGATAAGGGAACGTGGCACCTAAGAAAGTAATCAACGACTGCTCTCCGGATCAGTCGGTGGGAATGGCTCATGATCATGCATTCAATCAGTTTTCCTTGGGAACGATGGGAGAGGTTTGCCGTAAATCAAAAGATGAGTTCGATTCTCGCTCTACCTTATTGTGCTTATACTATTCTCGTCAATGAATAGGCTCATCCGTATCGTCATTTGGTTTGAGCGACTGACAGAAGGCTTTTTGCTGGTTGTGACATTCTATTTGCTAGACCATTCCATCTATGACCCGCCTTATCCAAAGAGGAATCCCTTGAAATGTTGACTTCCTCATTCCCAAACCATATCCATCTTCTATTCTCTGCCTTCTATCTCTGAGATGGTGGATCATTTCGGTAGACAGAGCGATTAAGTATCGTCAATCTAGTTGATTCATAGCTATGCTAGAGGTGACTTCTATTGGTATTCTTCCACTCTTAAAATCCTCCCAACTCAAGCTCAAGTAGCGGCGAAAGTTCTTCCTCCAAGACCATCAAATGGGGTGTCATTTTCTTGTCTGTTAGCAAGACCGAACCTAGATGCGGGATGCCTTCAATCGACCCTCTAATAGCCAGAACAATCAGGAGTGGTGGGATGATATCGATCTCAATAATGACATATGGTGACTCATTACAGACAAGATCCAGGAATCCCGGGTGGACCCCATAATGAAGCTTCCCGTGTCATGTTAATAAGTTTGTTGTCTTTGAGGTTGCTGTTGTGGAACCTGTGGGACTTGTGCTTGTGGCGGCTGTTGGTTCCGGTGTTCTCCTGCTTGGGAAGTTTCTCCTTGGTCACTGGTTGCTTCTGAATCATTAGGATTAGTTTGAACAGGGTTGTGTGTACGTGTCCTTGTGGTGTCCGTGTAGAATGATGTCACAGGGGTCTGCATAAGAACTGGTCCTTTGTATGGTGGAATCGTCTGAGTGGATGAATCCTTTTCAAAAGGATTAAAGGAATCAAAGGACGAAATGACTGAGGAAATTTCACTAGGACCTTCTTTCTCATCTTATTAAAATCAAGAACTGTATCCCATGGTTCCTCATGCTGGGGATTGTAACGAACAACGTCACGCACATAATAAACAGAGGCTAACAGATCAATAATTCGTCTGAGCTTGATCTCAACGAATTCTTCAAAGAAATCAGTGATCTGGCTTCTAGCGAATGATCGGAGTATCTTTATCTTGATCTCCTCAAGTAGGGCTTCAAGAAATTGAGCTTGCTGGTCTGAACTCAAATCATAAAATGTCTGAGACTGGCCATTAGTGGGATCTGGATTTGAAATGGAACTGCCTGGAATAAGACCTGGAACAAGGGAAGCTGGAAGCTTGCGTCCATCTGGATTTACCATGCATACAGCTTTATCGGATGGCGGAGTAGGAGAGAGAAAATCAGCAAGGATATTCTCTTTGCCTGGGATGTGTCGCATTGTCCAATTGAATTGGGAAATCCATTCTGTCCATCGGATGAGTTGTGGATCTGGAATATCATTCTGCTTTCTTCTGAGAACGCCCTGAAATCCTTTAAAATCTGTTTCAATAATGAAAGGATTTTGAGCAAGATAAAACTTGAATTTTTTAATTCCCTGAATGACTGCAAGAACTTCTCTTTTGAAAGAGGGATAATTGCATTGTGCTGGCATGAAAGATCCTGACTTGTAACAACAGACTTGTCTGTGTCCATTGTCTTCTTCAATGAGGACTGCTGCCCAAAAATCAAGGGAAGCATCAGTCTACAAAATGAGTTGTCCTGGGCCTAGGATCTTGAGAGGAGGAAGTGCTTTGCATAACTCCTTTAGCTTCTGAACTGCAACTGTGGCTTCAGGAGACCAATTTCCAACGTTGGATTTTCGGAGATACCTGGAAATCTGGCTGGTGTAGTTGGCCAGTGATAGGACATGCGATGAGGCATAATTGATGAGGCCAAGGAACTGTTGGATCTGTGTAACAGTTCTGAGTTCATCAGGAAAGTCGAGGACTTTGCTTGATATGTGGTCCTGTAAAAGAATGTGTCCTTCTCTGATCTGCAAACCAAGAAAATCAATAGCATTTAAACCAATTTTCATCTTGGATTCAGCAAGAACTAATCCATGCTGGTAGGTTAGTTCCTGGAACTGCCAGAGATGCTGGTGGTGTTCTTCAGCTGTGTTACTGAATATCAAAATATCATCAATGTAGACAATACAGTGTTGCGCGAATGGCCTATAAATATCATCCATTCTGTGCTGGAACTCGGATGGTGCATTCTTGAGACCGAATGGCATGACATTCCATTCATAATGACCCTGTGGAACAACAAAAGCAGTTTTGAATCTGTCAGCTTCAGTAATACCAATCTGCCAAAATCCTGATTTCATATCAAATTTGGAAAAGAATTTGGCTTTGGACAGCTTCTGAAGGAGTTGTTCCTTTCTTGGAAGAGGGTATCTGATATCCTGCAATTGATCATTGAGTTGGCGATAATCTATCACAAATCTTTTCTTTCCTCGAACTTGTTCAGATCTTTTGTTGACATAAAAGGCATGACTTGCCCACGAAGATCTGGATGGTCGAATGAGACCTTGCTGGAGTAGTGCTTGGATTTCAGCTTGACAAAGATCTTCATCTTTTGGCATTCCTGGATGAGAGGCGGTTTGGTGTGGCATCTGCCAATTCTCTTTGTAAGGTAGAGAGACAAAGTGTTTCTCTCTTTCCCAAAACTTGTTTGGAAGATCACCGCAACAGGAAAGGAGGAGGCTTCTTTCTTCAGCAAATTCATCATCTTGAATGGCTGAAACCTGTGAGGGTAATTTCTATAAGGATACCCAAGGGGTATACTGATTATGCAGGAATTGGAAACCATCTGTTTGAAATGAGAATGGAGCAAGTAAGGTGAGAAAATCCATTCCTAAGAGAACGTCTTCACAGCATTGATCATACTGGTAAAAGCTGTGTCGTACTGAGACATCTGGGGATAAGTGTATGGGAATGGTCATGGAATGTGCTTCACTTGCAAATCCACTACTAGAAGCAGTGGTAAAGGTTGCTCTGGAGGATATCCAAAATTCAGGAGGAAGACACTTGTATTTCATGAAAGAAATACATGATCCTGTGTCTAGAAGTGCAGTAACAGTGATAGGAACATATCCTGGAGGGTTTACAACAAGCTTTATGTATGGCTTATAGATTTTTCCTGGGATAAAGGTAGCTTTGGAAGTGGTAAGGATTGGTTGTTCAGGGGTTTTGTGTATTTTGGCTATGGAGAGGTTTGGTTCTGAATCAGAGGATTCGGATTCAGAGGTGAGATATGAGTATGAGGCTGTATCAAGGTTAAGGACGGCTTGATCTGGTTCAGAAGTCCATGTGTATAGCTGGTCATCAAAGTTTTGATTTGAGATGAACTGAACAAGCTTGGCTGGGAGCTTCTTGGTCTTTTTGAGGTAACAATCTTTTGCAAAATGTCCTTTCTTTCCACAAAGAAAACACTTAGTGGAAGAAGAGGGTTATGATCTTTTCTTCACAAATTTGAACTTCTTGAAAGGTTTTCTGGACTTGCGAAACCTTTTCTGATGTTTGTACTTCTTGTATTTGTGACACGAGCATGGAGAGTAGTTGTGAGTGTAACAGCCAAACTTTTGGAAATCTTTTCTGCAAAAGGCATCCATTGTTTTCTGCTCGTTGCTTTTGAGAAGTTTGCCAAGTCGCTTGGACTCGCACGGGTCTTGAATGAGCTTTCTGGCCATCTGATACAAGTGAGCAAGACTCACCTGTCTTAGATCTACAATATTGGCTCGTTTGAACTCTGTTTCGAGCAATTCAGGAAGTGGCTGTGGCATGTTGAAGACGAACGCCTTCTTGATGGTTTCTGTATTTTTTCCAAAGATAAATACAGAGCTTCCTGTCTGAGATAGTAATCTCCAAGTTTTGCAACATCACAGCATTTGTTGAGTAAGAACTCCTTTTCTGCCTTTTCAATCTCTTGGGCTGTTTGTCCTACGAAAACGTTTCGTAGACATGTTAGGAATATCTGAATAGGATCTGCATCTGTCAGGATGATCTATCTTTCTTCTTCTGTCAGCATCCTTGTCCACCAACTGCGGAGTGATCCTGTAAAAGCAGCAACAAGACGGTCAATGATATATCTTATCTCAAGAGTAGGATTTCGGAGAGATTCTCCATTTATCCATGCATCCATTTTATCAAGATATTTGAGTATGTCATCAGGAGGAATTGCATCAATGTTCCAGAATTGCTTGTGATCTGGAGCATATGGGATGGAAACTTTTCCTTCAATGTTTTGTTGTCTTTGAGGTTGCTGTTGTGGAACCTGTGGGACTTGTGCTTGTAGCGGCTGTTGGTTCCGGTGTTCTCCTGCTTGGGAAGTTTCTCCTTGGTCACTGGTTGCTTCTGAATCATCAGGATTAGTTTGAACAGGGTTGTGTGTACGTGTCCTTGTGGTGTCTGTGTAGAATGGTGTCACAGGGGTCTGCATAAGAACTGGTCCTTTGTATGGTAGAATCGTCTGAGAGGATGAATCCTTTTCAAACGGATCAAAGGAATCAAAGGACGAAATGACTGAGGAAATTTCACTAGGACCTTCTTTCTCATCTTCATCACCCCACCCGGTTGGGATAATTTTCTCTTTGGAGAGATAATGAGGAGGTGGTGTGAGATCAACCCAATAAGCTTTTTCACAATTTCCACTTGGTATCCAGACTGCATGATCAGGCTTTGGATTATGCTTCCAAGGATGAGAGGACTGCTTCTTCGGCTTAGTTGGTTGTTTGAGCTTTTGAGCGAGTCGTTCTCTTTTTCTCTTGAACTCGTCTGAATCAAGATAATGCTTCTCTGAAGAAGATTTCTCCAAGTTGATCATGTTGACGCTGTTCCAAGAATGAACTTGTCCGGAAGGGTTCCGAACTGGAGCGGCCTTCTGAAGCTTTTTCCAGTTAATAGGATTCTGCTGGTGATATCTGTGGAAAGCCTTGTGGAGGTCATTATATTGGTCATAACAACCTTGTCTGAGATGTTCATGGGCTTCTTTTGTCCATGCAACATGTTCCCTGAGATCTGACCATATCTTCTCAATGGCAGCATTCTGGGCTTTTGCATTCATGTTGCCCCAATTGATTGCTGACTCGATTGGTCCAACATCTTGTGGTCTGGTTTTGGTAACCTGCCATTTACCAACATATGCATTGTCGGCTTCTCCTGTACAGTAGATGTCTTCAGGAAAATTCACAGAACAGACATATCTCAAGGATCTAGATCTGGTAGCAAAGGGTTTTCTGACACAGTGTGGACACGACTGATGATATCCAGCAAGTTGACATTTTTCACATGGTTCAGCTGGTTGGGATTCTGTTGGAAATGATATGGTGACATGACCTGGTTCTAGAGGATGTCTAGAAATTCTTGGTGAATCATGGATGATTGGTCGGTTATGGCTTCTTTCATAATCATTTTTCCAACGAGGAGGGAAAGTGAGTTCATGTTTGGTGTAGATTTTTGGTTGGATAACATTACTATCACCTAACACGTGGACTCGAGGCTTACAGTTGTGGTCCATGGAAAAGAGATGGGTTTGGACTTTATAGCTCATAGAATGATGGAGTGCAACAACAGTTTCATTTGGGTTCATATCAGCTCCATAAAGTTGGATAAGGACCTGTATGGTTTGAGAAAGGGTAGGACAAGAAAGATCAAGGGTGAAGTTTGGTTCAACCTGGATGAGAACATGGCCATTGTGAAGACCTGCTTCTGTCACGCCCCGACCCAACCCCCAAGCTAAAGGTTAAGTCCGGACCCGACACACGGACAGAGTCTCCCCTGTACCATGGACATTCTAAAAACCTGTAAAGACTTAAACAAAGTCCCAACAATACAATACAAGCTTTTCTTAATTAAACAACAAGGCTATAAGGCCATCCGAGCCTTATAGTACACAATATCTCCAAAACACACAAGCATGCGAGAACTTGTTGTCAGCATAGTCTTATAATCCTGACATTCTAGGAAATCAATAAAACAACTTAAAGGATAAAGCATTCTACATCAACCATCCACTCCCAAGCATGCAAGGAAATAAGACAAGAATAAAAGTTATTACAGTTCGTAGCCTTTCAAAGCTACAACCCAACTAACTAATCTTCGACTTATACAACAAGCATATACATAGCCCTTAGGCCACAAAATAATACATAAAACAATTAGTTGAACTTTCCACATAGCAGCAAATTCAATAACCACCTCAAGTTATCAGACACAGCAACTAAGGTAAAGGCTCGATCTGAACTTCTTCTTCCTCAACTAAATCAACAAGCTGGGGATCACCCTCAGCGTCTCCTGAAACAGATATCGAGGTATGAGCAACCACTGTTGCCCAGTGAGGGATATAGTCCCGGGGCATGCAGTGCAACATATAATACAATCATGCAATAGTAACACTTAGATAATTAAAGAAACAACGATAACTTAAATAACCACACATTTAAAAGGATACGTTTCAACAATCCCCTATACACCAATCTTCACTGGTCTTCAATCACGATCCACGAACCACGAGCACGATCACGATAAGCCGGCATAACCCCAATCACTCCAGTGGGTGTACTCCGGATGTACCCCGAATCCTACGACCCAACATCCCCTGGCAATCTCCGGACCAGGCGAATGAGGGAATAGGGTACGGAGTTTGAATATCCACCGGCAAGCCCTCTGCCGCCCAGCCGATATTCAACACATCCGCCCCTGACACTATGGTTGCGCAACCACTATGCAATGCACTTAACAATGGCAAGTTAATAGCAATAATATAAGCATTAACACATAGGAGGATCAACAAAGTAGGTTGACCTCGATACAATTAGGATAGAAGCAAATATAGAAGTTAATAAGCAGTTTACAAATGAACTTATACCAAATAAGCATAGAATCATTCCAAAAGCTCCAAATCAATTTAAAAATCACATATAAACACTCAAGAAGTCCTGTCATGGGTTTAGAAGTGTGAGACAACTTAAATTGCACCTAAACCCCTTTGTTTTTCGAACTATTTCTCTTCTAAACCAAAGTTAATGATTTCATTTTCAAAGGAAACTCTCCCAACCTTCTAACTAACCCCCAAGGTACCCTCTCAACCCTCTAACTCATTCAAATGCACGCGTTTACCCCGAAAGCCCCAATTTCCCTCTTTTGGCTTAAAACCATACCTACATTATCCGGGCTTCAAACAAGGGATATCAAGGCATCTATAGCACCTAGGTAGCCTAAGGATACTAGAATTGAAGCCCGAATCCACCCGGATTCGCATTAACCCCGAAAGCCCCAACTTAAAGTCGGCTATTTTCCATTTTTAGGCAATTTAAGGCAATGCAAGTGCACGGGGCTATTAGGCTATCTTCACTAACACCTAAGGCATCTATTAGAAGCATTAAATTAAGCTAATTCGAGCAATTACACAAAACCCTAGAAAAAATGTCACTATTCACCCTAAAAATTAACTAACGATTCTAACCGTTTAAATTGCAAAACGACGGTTCAAAAGTGTTCTCTAGCATTCATATAGATAGTATATTAGCATAGATAACAATTACAATGGCATATAATCATATTTTCAACAAATCAATAAATGAGCAACTATTTAAAAATGCAAAAACAAGTCGTGAAATCCCTCACCACTACGCGTAGGAGCACCTAGGAACCTTGCAAACACCCTACACTAGTTGCTCAAGGCTTGGCTTGGCTTGAATTGAAGAGTTGAAGATGAAAAAATTCTCCCAAGTGCAAAAAGGGGCTGTCGGGTTTGGGCTGCTGTTTTCAGCTTTCTATTTTTTTTTTTTTGCATTTTATGAGTTTAGGTGATATATAAAAGGGTTAAGTTATGGTGGGGTCAATTGGGTGCTTAATTGATCTAATAAAATGTGCGTAGTAAGCTTTAAAACGAGCTTAGATAGTAAAATATATGCTAGCTAATTAATTACCTAAGTTAGTTACGTAACACTATTCATTCAACTACTAAAGTCATTTTCTAAACGAGCCTTCCTAACGCCTTAAGCTCAAATGCACATTTTTCCCACTACTTTCACAATTAATATGATTTAATAAAAATGCTAATTAACTAATAGAAAGTAGTTTAAAAACAGAGTGAATAGTAGTCACAAAGTCAGTTAATAAGGCATAGAAGTAAATGCGCAAACAAGGGATGCAACAGTAATTAAATGCATGGCTAAAACCCGGGCGTCACAGCTTCAACGGCACAGATGAGTGCATCATCAAACTTACGCCACCTGGTATCTAGTGGAGAGACTAGACATGAAACATTTTTTCCGGCAAGAAAACTAGGCTGTAAGGCTAGACGAATGGCTCCAAGGTGTAGACCTTTGTAACCTTTCTGTCTATATCTACGAAGATCAGTTTCAGAAAGTATAGGAAGATAGGTTTCTGTGCGGGAAGAGGATACAGATTGTACAGAGACTGTAGATGATTTATACATGGCTGTAAGGGCTGCTGGCTTGGTAGGTAATAGAGATTTGAACTTTTGTGTGAGTTGGGAAGTTTGGTAATATGAGTATGGGTTTAACGGAGAGAGTTTGAAGAGTTCACCTGGTTTGGTAGATGGAGGTGTTTGGGTTATGTCTACCTCATAGTGAGATGCGGAAGGATCAAAGGAAGTGACTTCAGAGTTGTTAGCAACAACTTCTTGTTCTGGCAGGGGAAGATCAGCCATGGTGGATACACTAGTCACGACTGGACTTATTGCGGGACTTACTGCGCCTTTCATTCACTCTTTAACGGCTATTGCCCTATTGCCAAAGACTCTAGTGTTCAACACACAAGTATAGTTTAAGACCTTCAATACCAGAATAGGGAAGTGCTACAGTTAACTAGGCTCTGAGACCACTAAGGGGAAGGCGGGAAGCGGGAGGCGGAAGACATAACTAAAGGTTAGGCTCGGTTTGAGAAAGAGAAGTAGAAGATGTGTTTCGGGCTAAATTTGACTCTGCCCTTTTAGTCAGGGGTTCTTCATTATTTATAGGCAAACCATTACAAAGCGAATAATTACACATGGAATATTCACTATTCCTGACAAGGACTAAAGCAGCTTCCTTTGATAAAGGAAAAGCTGTCACGACATACAATAATTCATAATAAGACAAACTTGACGCGACTAAAGCGGTTTCCTTTAATAAAGGAAACTTCACTTATTACAAACAGACAAACGAGACACGACATAAAGATTCTTGTCATATCCTATTATTACAAGACAACAAACTTATTAACATGACACGGGAAGCTTCGTTATGGGGTCCACCCGGGATTCCTGGATCTTGTCTGTAATGAGTCACTATCTGTTATTATTGAAATCGATATCATCCCACCACTCCTGACTGTTCTGGCTACTATACAAATGAAAGTTAATATAACACGTAGTCAAATACAATCAAACCCTAACATTTAAGATGACATTAATTAATCACAAGAGAATAAATTCAATTACTATAATCATTAGAAATAGATAATAATCTTTTAATTATTCAATACACAACTACTAAATACTTCCAAGAGAAATATTAAAATAGTGCAAATTGGTTGATTTAACTAATTAAACATTTAATCAAATGCAGTCAAGTGCTATTAAATGCATGCCAGGTTCGGGTTATCACACACTCTATCACTTGGCTTGGCGAAGATGAGGCAAAGGTTTAGGCAGAGGTGAATGAGATAGAGAGTAGATCGGTACAAGAAAGCATTACCTAAATGGAATTTAGGAGTCAGCAGAACGACAAGGAAAGGGATAAGGTATGAAGTAAGTCGATTGATAAAGAGAGGAAGATCGGTAGGCTTAACTAAGGGAATGTTTCTTTCTTTACCTATGCAATTTCTTGAGTATTCGAGGTGGGCTCTTGTCCTTCAGAAGCGCCGTACGTGACATTCATTCTTATCCTTATTTCTTTGTATTAGTTATCTGGAGGAACTTCTCGCAATAGATAAAAACTTCTTTAGAAAGGGAAGCCTGACATAGTTAATAAGGAAGGGGTATGCATCGTCTAATAAGAGAAAGGCTGCACATGAATGCACGGAATCCACTGTTGGGATAGGATGGATGAAGCCAATGATGTAACACCCTGATCCCTCTCGAGACCGGGAGTTCTATCAATCGATCTAATCACAACCCAAACCAAACTCGGGCATAATTTTCAGGAAAAACGGACGGAGTCTCCCCTGTTTCTAGGCAAAATGTAAAACCTGCGATAGCATATAAGTGGACCAATACCATGTCCAAACATTCAAAACCACCTCAAGGCCATCCGAGCCTTGGTTCTCAACAACTAAACACAGCATATAAATATATATTTCCAGTTTAAAGCTAACCTATCTCTTTACATCTTTTACAAGAACATTCAAGCTTGGCATTTAATCCATACTAATCTACTGCACAAAATATACTATCATACTATTCTCACTCTTTTCTTTAGACAATTACAAACATGCATTGGGTTAACTATACTACTGAATACATAACTAACTTATCAATCTATCTCAACTACTTAGCTAGATTAAATTACATTTCCTTTAACAATAAATACATACAACATATGAACATACATCTTTACATCTTTGACAGCTCAAGCCACAAAGCACGCAAGACAACTCTTCAGGCACGAGCTAACACATATCCACGAACTTTTCAGCTAACAAGGCATTTCCTGAAATGTGGTGGTGAGGAGTGAGTATACACAACACGTATACTCAGTAAGGGCGAGACAGATATCGAGTTGGAGAGAAAGAAGATCGTGCAATGCAAATAATCACAGTTAAGCAATAAGGACAATAAGGAAACATTCAATACAAACAACAATACTATAAGCAATCAAGAAAGCATTAACACAGCCCTTCAAAGCTATACCACACTCTGAAGGCTGTGGTTCACTCATACGAGCAATATACCATTTCACGAATGATACATCAATCTCGAGCTTGATGTTTGACAACGATGACAATAAGCGCGCATCCACCTTATAACACCAGTTTGGAATACCCCGGAAGTATCCATCAATCTACGACCCAAATCTCCCTGGGAGGCAACCCAAGCGAGAAAGGGAATAGCAGCGGAGCTAGAGCAACCAACACTGGCAACCCGAGGCTACCCAGAGAGGCCCATCACTCACGCGCGAGACACTATGCAATGCAAGACTCGATACAAGGCAATAAATGAGCGATAGCACAACAATACAAACTAGTGACAACAAACGAGATAACAAGCAATCACAATCCATACTAGCATTCAACTAACTTTTCAAGCATAACAAGCAATAATAAGCAACAAATAACAACATTTAAACAAGTAACGGCAGTTCAAACACGAAAACAACAAATATCACTATTCAACCCCAACTTCCAAGGACAATTACGAGCAAACGAGCTACGGGATTAGGAAACCGATTTCACTACATTCACTCAGGCACTACAAAGCACGTTTCTATGTCTCTAAACTTCACTTTCTCACCCGAGACCCGAAAGTCCACCTACTGCGTTTGAACTACAGCTATGCTAACCGGTCATTCAATCAACGCCACAACAGCGCCAAAAGTACTTCCATGCCCTCAATTACAAAACCCCCAACTCAATTCGAGCTCGGTCAACTTTTGGTCAAACGGCTCCTTTACGTATCTTTGTCTAATTTCCAATTTTAACAAAGGTCGATCCGTTTTTATTTCACATTTTATCTTTCTATCACTAATGGCACCTATCCAAATCAATCAATCGCAATTCGGATCGAAATCCAAAATTCTAGGGTTTACTATTCATAATTCACTATTCATATTTTTCCCCAATTTCAAATACGCGTTTTCAACCGTAAAAATTGCTAAATAACTATCAAACAATGCTCTACGAACCCTAAGCAAGCTATTTCAAGCAACAACAGGCATTATAACGCGATAAATATCGAATCTAAAAAATTGACTCAAAAATCAAATTCGTAATAAAATGCACAAAAGTGTGAAAACCCTCACAGAGATTGAAGACCAAGACCCGCAAGGACCCGAGCCACGACTCCCGAGCAATTCCACGCGCAATTGTAGAAGAAAATGCAAGAAAATCTTTTTCTTTTTCTCCCCTTGAAGCTTCGGCCATGGCTAGGACAAAATGGTCATTTGGCATTTGTTTTGTTTGATTTTTGCATTGTTTTATTATTTATTAGGTGACAAGGGGCATTTTGGTCTTTTGCAAAATCAAACTTTAATTAAAAATAGTCAAATAAGCTTATTTTGATGCCATTAATTCCAATTCATGTTAAAACAATGCAATTAGATGAAAAATAACTAAAATTAGTTAAATTAAGCTAAAAACATTTTTCACTAAATCCGAAAAATATTTCTCTAACTCTTATTTTGAAATTCTACGATCGAACGGTCACTAATCGATTGCTAATAAAGTGATGAACAATAATATAAAACTCTAATTCTTTGAAAAGTAGAATAGTTTAAAATTAACTCCGGCTCGGAGTTACTTTTCTCATTAAATTGAAAACCGAGTAATTTAATACAAGAAAATTAAAACCGATTTTTAAAATAATCAAAATAGTCAAAGTAATCAATATTCATTTAAAATCAATTAATTTAACTATTCCTAGAATATTTTAAAGAATTATAAAGTTAATGTTAAGTTACAAATGAACAAATAAATATAAACATGTAATCAAGTGCAATTAAATATTAATATTTAAGACGACACTTAATTAATCGCAAGAGAATAAATTCAATTACTACAATTATTAGAAATAGGTAATAATATTTTAATCAATTAATATAAATCCTTTTCGAATTCTTCTAAAAGAAATAGCAAAACAGTGAAAATTAGATGATTTAACTAATTAAACATTTAATCAAATGCAGTCAAGTGCTAATAAATGCATGCCGGGTTCGGGTTATCACATCCTTCCCCCCTTAAAACAATTGCGTCCTCACAATTCTTCTTCCAATAGGACTCTGCATCATCTAAAATCCAACTCTGATAAATCTTCATCGGTTGCTGAGCAGGATAATATATAAGAATGCTCGTAGGAAATCCCGAATAGAATTCCAATCAAGAATGCCGAGGAAATACCAACTAAAGACTGAAGCAAAGATACTGTAGATATCATCAATACCACATACTAATGGCAGGAAGAGTACCGAAGGAATACCCTATTTAAGAATCTTCAATAGAAGTCTAACAAGTGCCAAATAAGAAAGTTAAGAGATAGCCAGAGTAGATGCACCTCATGTAGTACTGACTACCGTAAATAGACCCAGCTGAAAGTTCTGTAAAGGAATATAGAGAAGAATACCAAAAGCCAACCTCTAAATGAAATCTTTCAATCATTGAGTTCCTACCGCAACATCTTAGTCAAACAGCAAGTATAGATTTCCCCTGAGTGGAAAGGCCGAAGGAGAAGCCGTAAACAGTACAAGATAATATCTCCAAATAGAATTCCAAGTGTAGGATCTTCCAATAAATGCCAATAAGGAAAATACTAGTAGAATGCCTACCGAACAATGCTCCGGTAAGAATGTAGCCAAGTTTACCCAATAAGTAATACTAAATAAATGACCACTAAGAATCCTAGAGAATGCCATTGAAGAATTTCCAATAAGGAATACCAGTAACACTCCAATAAAGACCGAGACACATATACCATAGATAATACCATGCAGTAAGTCCAACTGAAAACCCAATAGCCAAGTCTACCAAGAAGTGCCAATAGAAGTCTCCAAAGAATACCCAGTAAGAAACCCAAGAATGCTACCAAGAGCCATCATACAGAAACCCCAAAGAAAATTATCTTTTTTATGATTGCCATTCACAAATAAGAGTCTTAGAAGTGTGCCAACAACTGAGCTCCATAAACAAACACCAACTCCCAAATAAGGCTAGTCAAATGCCATTCATTTCCTGCCAATCCATACACCTTGGAAAGCCAGCGGTGAACCACTTTCTTCAGGGGAGGAAGAGGACTTACTTACCATTTCAATAGGACATGTATGAATGCCAATATATCACAGTTATACATATGCCTTAAGCTTTTATGCCAGCAAGTTCACAAAATAGTTTATTCAACAAGGTCACTCAAGCATAACAATCAAGTCAAGCACAGCATAATCAATTCAAATCATGGCATAGCTAATTCAAGACATTTCAGTACACACATTACAAGCAATACTTTAAGCAAATAACAATCCACGAGGTCGATTCGATAGGTCAATTCAATGCACAACTAGACACTTTACTTCACTTAGCACACAATTAATACATAACACATAACTATATCACATAGGAGCACACATTCATGTCAAGACACATAATCTCACATACAAGCATACACTTTCAAGACACACTTAACAAGCACACATTCAAGGACCACTACCCACCAGACCGAGGACCCTGTCCCGGCTTATGAGCTAAACAAGCTCTGATACCACCTGTAACACCCCGATCCCTCTCGAGACCGGGAGTTCTATCAATCGATCTAATCACAACCCAAACCAAACCCGGGCATAATTTTCAGGGAAAACGAACGGAGTCTCCCCTGTTTCTAGGCAAAATGTAAAACCTGCGATAGCATATAAGTGGACCAATACCATGTCCAAACATTCAAAACCACCTCAAGGCCATCCGAGCCTTGGTTCTCAACAACTAAACACAGCATATAAATATATATTTCCAGTTTAAAGCTAACCTATCTCTTTACATCTTTTACAAGAACATTCAAGCTTGACATTTAATCCATACTAATCTACTGCACAAAATATACTATCATACTATTCTCACTCTTTTCTTTAGACAATTACAAACATGCATTGGGTTAACTATACTACTGAATACATAACTAACTTATCAATCTATCTCAACTACTTAGCTAGATTAAATTACATTTCCTTTAACAATAAATACATACAACATATGAACATACATCTTTACATCTTTGACAGCTCAAGCCACAAAGAACGCAAGACAACTCTTCAGGCACGAACTAACACATATCCACGAACTTTTCAGCTAACAAGGCATTTCCTGAAATGTGGTGGTGAGGAGTGAGTATACACAACACGTATACTCAGTGAGGGCGAGACAGATATCGAGTTGGAGAGAAAGAAGATCGTGCAATGCAAATAATCACAGTTAAGCAATAAGGACAATAAGGAAACATTCAATACAAACAACAATACTATAAGCAATCAAGAAAGCATTAACACAACCCTTTAAAGCTATACCACACTCTGAAGGCTGTGGTTCACTCATACGAGCAATATACCATTTCACGAGCGATACATCAATCTCGAGCTTGATGTTGACAACGATGACAATAAGCGCGCATCCACCTTATAACACCAGTTTGGAATACCCCGGAAGTATCCATCAATGTACGACCCAAACCTCCCTGGGAGGCAACCCAAGCGAGAAAGGGAATAGCAGCGGAGCTAGAGCAACCAACACTGGCAACCCGAGGCTACCCAGAGAGGCCCATCATTCACGCGCGAGACACAATGCAATGCAAGACTCGATACAAGGCAATAAACGAGCGATAGCACAACAATACAAACTAGTGACAACAAACGAGATAACAAGCAATCACAATCCATACTAGCATTCAACTAACTTTTCAAGCATAACAAGCAATAATAAGCAACAATAACAACATTTAAACAAGTAACGGCAGTTCAAACACGAAAACAACAAATATCACTATTCAACCCCAACTTCCAAGGACAATTATGAGCAAACGAGCTACAGGATTAGGAAACCGATTTCACTACATTCACTCAGGCACTACAAAGCACGTTTCTATGTCTCTAAACTTCACTTTCTCACCCGAGACCCGGAAGTCCACCTACTGCGTTTGAACTACAGCTATGCTAACCGGTCATTCAATCAACGCCACAACAGCGCCAAAAGTACTTCCATGCCCTCAATTACGAAACCCCCAACTCAATTCGAGCTCGGTCAACTTTTGGTCAAACGGCTCCTTTACGTATCTTTGTCTAATTTTCAATTTTAACAAAGGCCGATCCGTTTTTATTTCACATTTTATCTTTCTATCACTAATGGCACCTATCCAAATCAATCAATCGCAATTCGGATCGAAATCCGAAATTCTAGGGTTTACTATTCATAATTCACTATTCAAGTTTTTTCCCAATTTCAAATACGCGTTTTCAACCGTAAAAATTGCTAAATAACTATCAAACAATGCTCTATGAACCCTAAGCAAGCTATTTCAAGCAACAAAAGGCATTATAACGCGATAAATATCGAATCTGAAAAATTGACTCAAAAATCAAATTCGTAATAAAATGCACAAAAGCGTGAAAACCCTCACAGAGATTGAAGACCAAGACCCGCAAGGACCCGAGCCACGACCCTCGAGCAATTTCACGCGCAATTGTAGAAGAAAATGCAAGAAAATCTTTTTCTTTTTCTCCCCTTGAAGTTTCGGCCATGGCTAGGACAAAATGGGCATTTGGCATTTGTTTTGTTTGATTTTTGTATTGTTTTATTATTTATTAGGTGACAAGGGGTATTTTGGTCTTTTGCAAAATCAAACTTTAATTAAAAATAGTCAAATAAGCTTATTTTGATGCCATTAATTCCAATTCATGTTAAAACAATGCAATTAAATGAAGAACAACTAAAACTAGTTAAATTAAGCTAAAAACATTTTTCACTAAATCCGAAAAATATTTCTCTAACTCTTATTTTGAAATTCTACGATCGAACGGTCACTAATCGATCGCTAATAAAGTGATGAACAATAATATAAAACTCTAATTCTTCGAAAAGTAGAATAGTTTAAAATTAACTCCGGCTCGGAGTTACTTTTCTCATTAAATTGAAAACTGAGTAATTTAATGCAAGAAAATTAAAACTGATTTTTAAAATAATCAAAATAGACAAAGTAATCAATATTCATTTAAAATCAATTAATTTAACTATTCCTAGAATATTTTGAAGAATTATGAAGTTAATGTTAAGTTATAAATGAACAAATAAATATAAACATGTAATCAAGTGCAATTAAATATTAACATTTAAGACGACACTTAATTAATCGCAAGAGAATAAATTCAATTACTACAATTATTAGAAATAGGTAATAATATTTTAATCAATTAATATAAATCCTTTTCGAATTCTTCTAAAAGAAATAGCAAAACAGTGAAAATTAGATGATTTAACTAATTAAACATTTAATCAAATGCAGTCAAGTGCTAATAAATGCATGCCGGGTTCGGGTTATCACAAATGATGTCCCCAAAAGGGCTCTTGAAGGCCCCATCTAAGGTTTAGCTTAGCCTCTGATTACTCTTAGCATGGACGAGGAAATGAAAAATGCAAATGACACATTTCTCAAATGCACATGACAAAAATGCGCTCTTAGTACGATGCAAGAAGGAGCTTACTTACTTTCCTTGCCACTCCGTCAAATAAGCTTAACGCCTTACTGTAACACCCCGATCCCTCTCGAGACCAGGAGTCCTATCAATCAATCTATTCACAACCCAATTCCAAACCCGGGCAAAATTTTAGGGAAAAATGGACGGAGTCTCCGTTGTTTCTAGGCAAAATACAAACCTGCGACAGCATATAAGTGGACCAATACCATGTCCAAACATTCAACCACCTCAAGGCCATTCGAGCCTCGGTTCTCAACAATTAAACTCAGCATGTATACATACATTTCCAATTTAAAAGCTAACCTATCTTTTTTCATTTTTGGCAAGTACATTCAAACTAGAAAATTAAACCATACTAAGCTACTGCATAAAATAAACTATCATGCCATTCTAACTCTTTTCCTTTGGACATTACAAACATGCATCGAAGTTAAACTATATTACTGAATACATAACTAACTTATCAATCTACCTCAACTATTTAGCTAATTTAGATTACATTTCTTTTAACAAGAAATACATACAATACATTAAAGCATACATCTTTACAACTTCGACAACTCAAGCCACATAGGCACGCAAGACAACTTTTCAAGCTCGAGCTTTCACGTAATCACGAACTTTCCAGCAAACATGACAATTCCTGAAATGTGGTGGTGAGGAGTGAGTATACACAACACGTATACTCAGTGAGGGCGGGACAGATATCGAGGTGGAGAGAAAGAAAGTCGTGCAATGCAAATAGACACAGTTAAGCAATATAACTGACAAATAAGCAATCAAGACAAACAATCAATACAATAAGCAATTACTGAAAGCATTAACACAACCATTCAAAGCTATACCACACTCTGAAGGCTATGGTTCACTCATACGAGCAATGTACCATTTCACGAGCGATACATCAATCTCGAGCTTGATGTTGACAACGATGACAATAAGTGCGCAACCACCTTATAACTTCAGTTTGGAATACCCCGGAAATATCCATCAATTCTACGACCCAAATCTCCCTAGGAGGCAACCCAAGCGAGAAAATGGAATAGGACACGGAGCTAGAGCAACCAACACTGGCAACCCGAGGCTACCTGGAGAGGCCCATCACTCACGCCCTGACACTATGCAATGCAAGACTCGATACAAGGCGATAAACGAGCGATATCACAACAATACAGATTAGAGGCGATAAACAAGATATCAAGCATTATCAACAATTGATAAACATTTCAATCAACAATCAACTCTAACAAGCGCAATAAGCATTAACAAGCATTTACAAGCACTCTATAAGCAAAACTCTACGAAAACCAACAAAACACAAAATGACCCCAACTTACCAAACGCTACTACTTTCAAACGAGCTACGAGTTTTGGAAACCGACTTCACCAATCCTCCTAGGTCACCATAAGGCACGTCTAAAGACCCCGAAACCCTACTTAACCCTAGAATTCACGCAAAGCCCCGATTTTTCCCCTTTGCTCGTTTGAACTACCGCTACACTAACCAAATACCCAACCAACACCATAATCGCACCAAAAGTGCTTCCATGGCCTACCGAGACAATGCCATCACGCAAAACGAGGAAATGCTAAAGTCGACCTAAACGACCCCAACTTTCACCAATATATAATTCTCGTTTTTTCCATTACGCAACCTAAACAAACCATGCATTTAGGCATTCTAGCATACCTAGCACATTTTCACATCAACAGAAAGCATAACAACACAACTTCATCGTTTCAAGGGTTTACTATTCATAAATTACTATTCATTAAACAATTTATATTTCAATTTCGATATTCAACCGCAGAAAATGTTAAAAAGCTATAAATTCATGTTCTATAATTGCTAGGGAACATTCTTTAAGCCTTAAAACAATTAAAATAACAATATACGGATAAAATCCAAAAATCAAAGTTAATAAACAAAATATTCAAATGCGCAAATAAACATGAAACCCTCACCTTAGATGCTCCTAGACGCTAGGAAGACCTCGTAGGATGCCTCGGAAACCACCCCATGCAAGCTCACGCGAAGAATCGAAGATTTGAAGTTGAAATTTTCTTTTTTTTTCTCCTTCCATTTTCGGCCCTGCTGTTTTCTGTTTTTCAGCTTCTTTTTTGTTTTTGTTTTGTGCTTTTATAATGCATATAAGGTGACACAATGTAACACCCCGATCTCTCTCGAGACCGGGAGTTCTATCAATCAAACTAATCACAACCCAAACCAAACCCGGGCAAAATTTTCAGAAAAAATGGACGGAGTCTTCCTTGTTTATAGGCGAAATGTAAAACCTGTAATAGCATATAAATGGACCACCACCGTGTCCAACCATACAAAACTTCCTCAAGGCCATCCGAGCCTCGGTTCTCAACAATTTAAACTCAACAAGTATACATACATTTCCAATTTAAAAACTAATCTATCTTTTTCATTTTTGACAAGTACATTTAATCTAGGCAATTTAACCATACTAAGCTACTGCATAGAATAAACTATCACGCCATTCTAATTCTTTTCCTTTGGACATTACAGCCATGCATTGAAGTTAAGCTACACTAACTATATACATAATCTAACTTATCAAACCATTCCAACTACATAGCTAGATTTATATTACATTTCTTTTAACAATAATTGCTTACAACATAAAAGCATACAACTTTACAACTTTGACAACTCAAGTCATATAGGCACGCAAGACAACTCTTCAAGCACGGACTTTCACGAAATCACGAACTTTCCAGCTAACATGGCATTTCCTGAAATGTGGTGGTGATGAGTGAGTATACACAACACGTATACTCAGTGAGGGCGAGACAGATATCGAAGTGGAGAGAAAGAAGATCGTGCAATGCAAAAAGGTACAGTTAAGCGATACAATCAATAAAAGGCATACAATATAAACAACAATACAATTAAACAACTAAAGAAAACATTAACACAACCAATCAAAGCTATACCACACTTTGAAGGCTATGGTTCACTCGAGCGAGTAATGTACCGATCATGATTCCGATGACTTTAACGATGACGCGCCGGCCCAAACCACCTTATAACACCAGTTTGGAATACCCCGGAAGTATCCATCAATCTACGACCCAAATCTCCTTGGGAGGCAACCCAAGCGAGAATGGGAATAGCAGCGGAGCTAGAGCAACCAACACTGGCAACCCAAGGCTACCCAGAGAGGCCCATCACTCACGCGCGAGACACTATGCAATGCAAGACTCGATACAAGGCGATAAACAAGCGATAAAGCCACACGTGGGAGAATAACAAAGTAGGTTACTCTCGCACGCAATAGCAGTAATTGATAAGCAATTCAATCCAAAACAACTCAAACAAGTATTTCAAGTAATTCTAAGCATTCTATAGGCATAGAGTCAAGAAAACACACAAAAACACAAATCGGCCCCAACTATCAAAACGCTACCATTTCCAAACGAGCCACGAGTTCTGGAAACCGACTTCGCCAACCCTCCTAGGTCACCATAAGGCACGTCTAAAGACCCCGAAACCTTACTTTACCCTAGAACTCGCGCAAAGCCCCGATTTCCCCCTTTCTCGTTTGAACTACAACTATACCAACCAAACACCCAACCAACACCACGATCGCACCAAAAGTGCTTCCATGGGCTCCCGAAACAATGTCATCATGCAAAACGAGAAAACGCTAAAGTTGACCTAAACGACCCCGACTTTCACTAAGCCATTTTTCTCCGTTTTTCTATTACACATTCCAATTAAACCACACATTTAGGTGTTCTAGCATACCTAGCACATTTTCACATCAATGGACAGCATAACGGGGCAAGTTCATCGTTCCAAGGGTTTACTATTCACTAATTACTATTCATTAATCAATTTAAATTACAATCTCAACATTTAACCGCAGAAAATGTTAAAAAGCTATAAATACATGTTCTACAATCAACAAGGAACATTCTAGAAGCATCAAAACACTTTAAATAACAATATACGGATAAATCTCAAAAATCAAAGTTAACACACAAAACTTTCAAATGCGCAAATAAACATGAAACCCTCACCTTAGACGCTCCTAGACGCTAGGAAGACCTCGTAGGATGCCTCGGAAACCACCCCGTGCAAGCTCCCACGAAGAAATGAAGATTTTGGCTTGAAATCTTTTTTTTTTCTCTCCTCATTTTTGGCCTTGCTAAGCTGCTGGTCAGTTCTGTTTTTATTTTTATTTTGTGTTATTTAGGCTATTTTAAAGAGGTCAAAGGTCAAAAGGGTCAAAGCTTTGGTCAAGGTTGGTCAAACAACTTAAAACTAGTTAAAATGGCTTACTTTTGTGCATTTTTAAGCTAAATAACTATCACCAAAATTAATTCTAGCTAGTAACAATTAAAATATAAAATTTAAGTCATCTAAATACTAGTTTCACTATTTGCTGAGGACTGGAAACCGTTTCCTAGCTAACGCTCTCGATATGCAATGCACGTTGCGACAACAAAAGAATAACAATTAAATCTCGAAGAATCTAAGAAATATATCATTTTGAAAAACATTATAGTTTAAAATTTATTCCGGCTCGGAGCTACTTTTCATTTAAGTAAAATCCGAGCATTTAAGTGCAAGAAAAATAAAACCGATTGACACAGATATGAAAAGTAGTTGATATTTCGTTAACATGATTAGCTCAGATATTATTCTAATTACTTTTAAAAGAAATATGAAAGTAAAGCTACAAATAAGTGTTTAACTAAAAATAAACACAAATTCAATGCCAACATTTAAAATGTCACTTAGTTAAATGCAATTGAATGCCATTAAATGCATGCCGGGTTCGGGTTATCACACACAAAGTCAAAGGGTCAAAGCCTCTTGGTCAATGCTAACTAAGTTGGTCAAATTAGCTTAATTTTTGGCATTTTAAGGCTAAAACAAGTAAC
Source organism: Ehretia macrophylla (assembly GCA_037974665.1). NCBI lineage: Eukaryota > Viridiplantae > Streptophyta > Magnoliopsida > Boraginales > Ehretiaceae > Ehretia > Ehretia macrophylla. Next base: position 20,527,355 of record CM075765.1, read on the forward strand.
ATAAATCCAATTCCAGTTAAATACAACTTAAAATACTAAAATTAAAACACTAAATACTAGTTTTCACGATTTGCTGAGGACTAGAAATCATTTCCTAACTATCGCTCTCGAAATGCTATGCACTTTGCGACAATAAAAGAAATACAATTAAATCTCAAAGAATTTAAGAAAATATATCATTTTTGAAAAGCATCATAGTTTAAAATTTACTCCGGCTCGGAGCTACTTTTCATTTAATTGAAATCTGAGCATTTAAGTGCAAGAAAAATAAAATCGATTGACATCAATATGAAAAGTAGTTGATATTCCGTTAAAATAATTAGCTCAAGTATTATTCTAATTACTTCTAAATAAATATGAAAATAAACTACAAATAAATGTTTAACTAAAAATAAACACAAATCCAATGCTAACATTTAAGATGTCACTTAATTAAATACAAGAGAATAAATTCAATTACTATAATTAATAGAAATAGATAATAATCTTTTAATTATTCAATATACAATTACTAAATGCTTCCAAGAGAAATATTAAAATAGTGCAAATTGGTTGATTTAACTAATTAAATATTTAATTAAATACAATCAAATGCTATTAAATGCATGCCAGGTTCGGGTTATCACATCCTTTCCCCCTTAAAACAATTGCGTCCTCGCAATTCTTCTTCCAATAGAACTCTGCATCATCTGAAATCCAACTCTGACCACTCTTCATTGGTTGCTAAACAAGACACTGATTAAGAATGCTCGAAGAATACCTTACTAAGAAACCCTAATAGTACTGACTGAAAACTGCAAAACAATAAGGCCAAATAAAGGGTTAATTGAAAATACCATCTTGAAATCCAAATAAGAATTCCGCTGGTCAAGAATATCATAAAAGAATTCCCCGCTAAGAGTGACGAGAAGATGCCAATAAAGACTAAAGCAAAGATACTGTAGATATTACCAATTCCACATATTATTAACAAGAAGAATACCGAAGGAATATTCTATATACGAATCCTCTATAAAAGTCCAACAAGTATCAAATAAGGAAGTCAAGATGGCCAAAGTAGATGCAGCACATATAAGACCAAGATCCAAGACCTCATCGCCATTTGCCGAGTGCAAACTTTATACAACTTACCACCAAGGAAGCCTAAAGTATTCCACAGCATACCTGTAATACCCGAGCCCGGAATGTGAAAATTCTTTGTTTATTATTTTGAAAATTATATTTCCTTAATTTCTTTGTGAATTAATTGTTACTTTCTCGCCGTCGCAACGTGCATTGCATTTGAGGAGCGATAGCTAGAGAACGATTTTCAATCCTCAGCAAATAGTGAAACTAGTATTTAGATGACTTAAATTTTATATTTTAAATGTTGCTAGATTTAATTGATCTTACCTTAGCTAAAACGGCTTTAAAACGCTCAAAATAGGGGCCTTTGACCAAGTCTTAAGTAGTTTGACTTAGCCCTTGACCAACTTTGACCATATAACACCTTATAAGCTTATAACTTAGCATAATAAAAAAAAAACAGCAGCAAAACAGTGAGCAGTCTGGCCGTGAGCTTCATTGAGGAAAAAAAAAAAACCTTTCAACTTCCAATCGATCAATCTTTGCGAGAGCTCGTGCGGGGTGATTCTCGAGGCAACCAATGTTGTTTTCCTAGCGACTAGGAGTACCTAAGGTGAGAGAAGCATGTTATTTGCGCATTTATATGTTGTATATGTTAACTTTGTCAAATTTTAGATTTATCCGTAGATCGTTATTTAAAACGATTTGATGCTTCTAGAATGTTCTTTGGCATTTGTAGAACATGTATTTATAGCTTTGTAACATTTTCTGCGGTTAAATGTTGTGATTGCAATTTAAATTGATCAATGAATAGTAATTTATGAATAGTAAAACCTTGAAATGTTGAAGTTGCGCTGTTATGCTTTCTGTTGATGTAGAAATGTGCTAGGTACGCTAGAATGCTAAAATGTGTGGTTTGTTTGGGTTGCGTAGTGGAAAAAAATGAGAATTATGCCTTTGGGAAAGTCGGGGTCGTTTAGGTCGACTTTAGCATTTTCTTGTTTTGCGTGTAGGCATTGCTTCGGGAAGCCATGGAAGCACTTTTGGTGTGATTATGGCGTTGGTTGGGTGTTTGGTTGTTATAGTTGTAGTTCAAACGAGAAAGGGGGAAATCGGGGCTTTGCGCGAGTTCTAGGGTAAAGTAAGGTTTCGGGGTCTTTAGACGTGCCTTATGGTGACCTAGGAGGGTGGGCGAAGTCTGTTTCCAGAACTCGTAGCTCGTTTGGAAATGGTAGCGTTTTGATAGTTGGGGCCGATTTGTGTTTTTGTGTGTTTTCTTGTCTTTATGCTTATAGAATGCTTAGAATTACTTGGAATACTTGTTTGAGTTATTTTGGATTGAATTGCTTATCAAATTGCTGCTATTGCGTGCGAGAGTAACCTACTTTGTTATTCTCCCACGTGTGGCTTTATCGTTTGTTTTTCGTCTTGTATCGAGTCTTGCATTGCATGGTGTCTCGCGCGTGAGTGATAGGCCTCTCTGGGTAGCCTTGGCTTGCCAGTGTTGGTTGCTCTAGCTCTGCTGCTATTCCCTTTCTCGCTTGGGTTGCCTCCCAGGGAGATTTGGGTCGTAGGTTGATGGATACTTCCGGGGTATTCCAAACTGGTGTTATAAGGTGGTTTGGGCCGGTGCGTCGTCATCGAATTCGTGTTTGAAAGTTGCTCGTGAAAAGAGTATCGTATCCTTTGAATGAGTGTTTGCAGCTTTAAATACTTGCCTTGCTTTATTGTTGGCTTTGGTTGTATCTTTATATGATTTGTATGTATTGCTTGGCTAATTGCATTGCATACTCCTCTCATCTCCGTCCTTGAGACCAATTGCCCTCGCTGAGCAATAGTTTTTGCTCATTCCTCTCTATACTATGTTTTTACAAGAGTAGTTGAAGCAGACCCTCTCGAGGTAATAGAGGAGGAGGAGCAGGTGGAGGTGTTTCCGTGATAGCACTTCTCTGCTTTGCTGGTGGTTGGTTACCAGTTTTGTGCGAACCTTGCTTGTTATGTATATTGCGTGGAGGTCACTTAATTTTGAGGCTTGTAGCCTTGTATATATTTTCTAGTTTGAGACCTCTACGGTCTTATATTGTATAAGTTGGAAGAATGTAATGTTGTAACTTATACTCGGATGACTAGTGAAGAAATGCATGCTAATAGCTAATGGTTTAGTGGCATAAATACCTGTGTAGTATGCATGGCATTTTTGGTTTGGAAAGTTGGATAATAAGAAATGTATATATTTTAAAGAAAGTTAGCTTGTTTTGATTATTTTATGGCTTTCGCAAGTATAATATTGATTTTAGGGTTTTCGGATCGTCCGCGGTACAGAGGAGACTCCGTCCGTGTGTCGGGTCCGGGCTTGGCCTTTTGCGGGGTCGGGTCGGGGCGTGACATCTTTAGGTGGTATCAGAGCATGATAGTCTTGCATGAGCCGGGATATGATTCTCGGTCTGTGGGGTAAAGGTCTAAAATGCTAAAGTGTTTATGTATGATTGCTAAGTGAAAAGAAAATGTTATAGCATGACTTTGTGAACTTGGAATGTTTAAGTGTTTAAGTGAAATAGTTTGGCAAGTTGAACTTGTCTTATGTGAATTGTGTGATAGAATATTGGATTGTTATTGACTTGAGTGTTATCTAATCTTATGTGCTATATTTCTGTCTATAAACTGCTTTTAAATGTTGCCAGCTATTGTGAGTTGCTACTATGCCGCCACGTCGTGGTACTCAAGGTATAGGATCGGATGAAGAGGCAGCAGAACAGGGTCAACAGCCGTTGCCTGAGCAGTTTATGGCTACCATGACTACTGCAGTAGACCGGATCACACAGGTACTACATGAGCAGAGGCAGGACCGGATTAATCCCCAAGGTAATCAAGCTAATCCTGGTGGACAGGGGTACAGAGTTGAGAATAATCAGTTAGAGAAATTTCTGAGGCACGAGCCGGGAAAGTTCTTCGAAGAGCCTGATGATGAGGCGGCCGAGAGATGGATTAACCGTGTCGAGAAAATTTTCACTGCTTTGAGGTACACTGATGAAGCAAGAATAGACTATGCGTCATTCTTATTTGAGGGTGATGCAGAGCAGTGGTGGAATACTGTTAGGTTGAGGTGGGATTGTGAGGATGTTCCACACTTATGGGATGATTTTGTAAGTGAGTTCCGGGACAAAAATATTCCCGAGATGGCTATGGAGAGGAGGGAAGATGAGTTTGTGGCCCTAAAGCAGGGAAATATGACTGTTGCACAGTACGAGGCTAGGTTTGTTAGCCTGTCGAGGTATATGCCCAAGTTGGTACGGCCGGCTAGGAGGATGATTCATAGGTTTGTCCGTGGGCTGAGAATGGACATACAGTTGCATTTGACTGGGCAGACCTACACTACTTTTCCCGAGGCATTTCAGGCAGCCTCGAAGTTTGAGAAACGGAAGGCTGAGATGTTAGCTGAGAGTAGTCAGCCGAGTAAGAAGCAGTATTTGGGCCAGAGCAGCCAGAGTCAGCCGAGGCAGTATCAGGCTTCTGCACAGGTTCCTCAGCAGCGTCCGTATCAGCCACAGCAGCAGATTCAGGCTAGGCCAGCTGTGACTAGACCCCAGTAGGGAGGTACAGTTCCTACCCCTGCCAGAGCCCTAGCACCTACAGGAAACACTGCGGTTAATCAAAATCAGCAGTGTAATTATTGTAATCGACCAGGGCATATTGAGGCTAACTGTTGGAGGAAGAGTGGTAAATGTACGGGTTGTGGCGATGATGATCATAGGGTGAGAGATTGCCCTAAGTATAATAATGTTCAGGGCCGTGGTGGAGGCCAAGGTGTTCAGAATAGGGCTGCAGGTGCACGACCAGCATAGAGAGTACAGGCTAGGGTCTTTGCACTGGATGCAGAGGAGCTGCCCGATAATACAGCTATAGTGGAAGGTACCTTTCTTCTCAATACTCAGCCAGTTAAAGTTTTGATTGATCCTAGAGCTACACATTCGTTTATAACTCCTGCATGTGCACGATCTGTGAATGTTTGCATTGATAAATTGCCTCATGAAGTTGAAGTTAGTACTCCTTGGGGTGCAAAATTTGTTACTGAGTCTATTTGCAAATCTTGTGATATATGTATTGAGAACCGTAAATTTCCTGCTGATTTAATTATATTACCATTTTGTGACTTTGAAATCATTTTGGGAGTGGACTAGTTGGGAAAGTATTATGCTCAGTTGGATTGTAGAACAAAGGTCGTTTATCTTAAGGTTCCTGACCTACCGGTACTAGAGATTGTTGGGAACTGCAGGGCTGCCCGCATTCCACTTTTATCAGCGATCAAGACTTCTAAGTTGTTGAATAGGGGTTGTGAAGCTTACTTAGCCTATTTGATCAATCAGCCTGTTGATAAGCTGAGTTTGAATGAGGTTCCGATTGTTAGAGACTTCCCTAGTGTATTTCCCGAGGAATTACCGGGTTTACCACCAGATAGGGAGATTGAGTTCGTGATTGATCTTGTGCCAGGCACTGCGCCAATTTCTAGGAGTCCTTATAGAATGGCATGGCTGAACTTCAAGAGTTAAAAATTCAGCTTCAGAACTTGCTTGAGAAAGGGTTTATACAACCTAGTTCTTCACCGTGGGGTGCGCCTGTGTTGTTTGTGAGAAAGAAAGATGGCACGCTACGGTTAAGCATTGATTACAGGGGACTTAATCAAGTCACGTTTAAGAATAAATACCCCTTGCCGTTGATTGAAGAATTGTTTGACCAGTTGCAGGGTGCGAGTGTTTACTCCAAATTTGACTTGAGTCAGGGCTACTATCAACTTAGAATTCGGAGTGACGATATACCAAAGACGGCATTCAGGACTAGATATGGCCACTATGAGTTTGTTGTGTTGCCGTTTGGATTGACGAATGCACCAGCCGCATTCATGGACTTGATGCAGAGGGTTTTTCGGCCTTACCTTGATCAGTTTGTCGTGATCTTTATTGACGACATTTTAGTGTATTCGAAGAACGAGGCTGAACATGAGCAACACTTGAGGATTGTGCTTCAGACTTTGCAGGAAAATAAGCTTTTTGTTAAATTCAGCAAGTGTGAGTTCTGGTTGAATCAGATATCTTTTCTAGGCCATATCATTTCAGATCGAGGAATTTCAGTGGACCCAGCTAAGATTGAAGTTGTTTCATCTTGGAAGAGACCTGAGACGGTGGCAGAGATTCGGAGTTTTCTTGGATTGGCAGGTTACTACCGGAGATTTGTTAAAGACTTTTCTAAAATTTCTGGACCTTTGAGCCAGTTGACTCGGAAGAAAGTTGCTTACAACTGGGATGCCAAGTGTGAATCCAGTTTCCAAGAATTGAAGAAGAGACTAACTACAGCTCCTATACTAGCTTTACCTGAGGGAACAGAGAACTTTGTTGTCTACAGTGATGCATCTAAAGAAGGATTGGGCTGTGTTTTAATGCAGAATGGTAAGGTGATTGCCTATGCTTCTAGGAAATTGAAACCTTTTGAATTCAATTACCCTACACATGATCTTGAGTTAGCTGCAGTTGTGTTTGCATTGAAGAAGTGGCGTCATTACTTGTGGGGTTGCAGATTTGAAATATTTACTGACCACAAGAGTCTCAAGTATTTGTTTTCACAGAAGGATCTAAATATGAGGCAGTGGAGATGGCTAGAGTTATTGGGTGGTTATAACTGTTCTATTAACTATGTGCCAGGTAAGGCAAATGTTGTTGCTGATGCTTTGAGCCGAAAGGCTACTGTTGAAAGCTTGATTATCAAGGACTGGGAGACTTTGGAAGAAATTTGTTCATGGAAACCAGAAGCTACTGAGGTGGGGATTCGATTTGCTAGTTTACAGATTCAGTCAGGGTTGCTAGCACAGATCAGAGAGGCTCAGAAGACTGATCCTCACATCTTAAAGATCCAAGAAAAAGCTAAAGGGAGAGAGTCGGAGTTTAAATTACATGCAGATGGCATCTTCAGATTCAGGGATAGAGTATGTGTTCCTGATGATCCGACTTTGAAGAATGAGATCCTGTCCGAGGCACATAATTCGAGGTATACAATTCACCCGGGCAGTACAAAAATGTATAGAGATTTGAAGCAACACTTCTGGTGGAACAATATGAAGAGGGAGATTGCTGGGTATGTATCTAGATGTTTGACTTGTCAGAGGGTTAAAGTTGAGCATCAGAGGCCAGCCGGACTTCTACAGCCATTGTCGATTCCGCAGTGGAAGTGGGTACATATTACAATGGACCTTGTGACCGATCTTCCTAGATCTCCGAGAGGATGTGATTCTGTTTGGGTTGTTGTGGATCGCTTGACTAAAGTTACGCATTTTATTCCCGTAAACAAACAGGATAGCCTTGATAAGCTAGCTGAATTGTATGTTGCTAACATTGTGAGATTGCATGGAGTACCACAGAGTATAGTGTCAGATAGGGATCCCAGATTCAGATCTCGTTTTTGGCAGAAGTTGCAAGAGGCTATGGGAACTAAGTTGAGCTTCAGTACTGCTTATCATCCGCAAACTGATGGCCAGTCTGAGAGAACCATCAAGATCTTGGAAGACATGCTTCGGGCATGTGTGCTTGACTTTGGGAAGAATTGGGAGAAGTTTTTGCCTTTAGCGGAGTTCGCCTACAACAATAGTTATCAATCTACTATAGGTATGGCTCCCTACGAGGCGTTGTATGGTCGTAAATGCAGATCCCCATTATATTGGGAAGAGGTTGGAGAGATGAGAACAGTTGATCCGACTGTGTTACCTAAGATGATTAAGATGGTAGATAATGTTCACCTTATTCGCCAGAGTATGCTTACAGCTCAGAGTCGTCAGAAGAGTTATGCGGATAAGCACCGTCGGGATCTTGAGTTTGATTTGGGAGATTGGGTGTTTCTTAAGATTTCTCCACGGAAGGGATTGATTCGGCACGGTAAGAGCGGGAAGCTTAGTCCCAGGTATGTGGGTCCGTATGAGATCACCGAAAAGGTAGGTCCTTTGGCTTATCAATTAGCTTTGCCTCCGAGCTTGTCGAGACTGCACGATGTGTTTCACGTGTCTATGCTGAAGAAGTATCATCCAGACCCTTCACATGTACTTGAACTAGAGCCTTTGCAGATTGAAGAAAAGTTGTCTTATGAAGAGAAACCGATTAGAATTGTGGATCGGAAGATTCAGGAGCTTCGCAGAAAGAGTATTCCGTTAGTAAAGGTTATGTGGAATCATCATGGGTTTGAGGAAGCGACTTGGGAAAGGGAGGACCAAGTTCGGGATCAGTATCCGGAGTTGTTTGTTGACCAGGTAAGAATTGCGTCGGCGCAATTGTTTTAAGGGGGAGAGGGTGTAATACCCGAGCCTGGAATTTGAAAATTCTTTGTTTATTATTTTGAAAATTATATTTCCTTAATTTCTTTGTGAATTAATTGTTACTTTCTCGCCGTCGCAACGTGCATTGCATTTGAGGAGCGATAGCTAGAGAACGATTTTCAGTCCTCAGCAAATAGTGAAACTAGTATTTAGATGACTTAAATTTTATATTTTAAATGTTGCTAGCTTTAATTGATCTTACCTTAGCTAAAACGGCTTTAAAACGCTCAAAATAGGGGCCTTTGACCAAGTCTTAAGTAGTTTGACTTAGCCCTTGACCTACTTTGACCATTTAACACCTTATAAGCTTATAACTTTGCATAATAAAAAAAAAACAGCAGCAAAACAGTGAGCAGTCTGGCCGTGAGCTTCATTGAGGAAAAAAAAAAACCTTTCAACTTCCAATCGATCAATCTTCGCGAGAGCTCGTGCGGGGTGATTCCCGAGGCAACCAACGTTGTTTTCCTAGCGACTAGGAGTACCTAAGGTGAGGGAAGCATGTTATTTGCGCATTTATACGTTGTGTATGTTAACTTTGTCAAATTTTAGATTTATCCGTAGATCATTATTTAAAGCGATTTGATGCTTCTAGAATGTTCTTTGGCATTTGTAGAACATGTATTTATAGCTTTGTAACATTTTCTGCGGTTAAATGTTGTGATTGCAATTTAAATTGATCAATGAATAGTAATTTGTGAATAGTAAAACCTTGAAACGTTGAAGTTGCGCTGTTATGCTTTCTGTTGATGTAGAAATGTACTAGGTACGCTAGAATGCTAAAATGTGTGGTTTGTTTGGGTTGCGTAGTGGAAAAAAATGAGAATTATGCCTTTGGGAAAGTCGGGGTCGTTTAGGTCGACTTTAGCGTTTTCTCGTTTTACGTGTTGGCATTGCTTCGGGAAGCCATGGAAGCACTTTTGGTGCGATTATGGTGTTGGTTGGGTGTTTGGTTGTTATAGTTGTAGTTAAAACGAGAAAGGGGGAAATCGGGGCTTTGCGCGAGTTCTAGGGTAAAGTAAGGTTTCGGGGTCTTTAGACGTGCCTTATGGTGACCTAGGAGGGTTGGCGAAGTCTGTTTCCAGAACTCGTAGCTCGTTTGGAAATGGTAGCGTTTTGATAGTTGGGGCCGATTTGTGTTTTTGTGTGTTTTCTTGTCTTTATGCTTATAGAATGCTTAGAATTACTTGGAATACTTGTTTGAGTTGTTTTGGATTGAATTGCTTATCAAATTGCTGCTATTGCGTGCGAGAGTAACCTACTTTGTTATTCTCCCACGTGTGGCTTTATCGCTTGTTTATCGTCTTGTATCGAGTCTTGCATTGCATGGTGTCTCACGCGTGAGTGATGGGCCTCTCTGGGTAGCCTTGGGTTGCCAGTGTTGGTTGCTCTAGCTCCGCTGCTATTCCCTTTCTTGCTTGGGTTGCCTCCCAGGGAGATTTGGGTCGTAGGTTGATGGATACTTCCGGGGTATTCCAAACTGGTGTTATAAGGTGGTTTGGGCCGGCGCGTCGTCATCGAATTCGTGTTTGAAAGTTGCTCGTGAAAAGAGTATCGTATCCTTTGAATGAGTGTTTGCAGCTTTAAATACTTGCCTTGCTTTATTGTTGGCTTTGGTTGTATCTTTATATGATTTGTATGTATTGTTTGGCTAACTGCATTGCATACTCCTCTCATCTCCGTCCTTGAGACCAATTGCCCTCGCTGAGCAATAGTTTTTGCTCATTCCTCTCTATACTATGTTTTTACAGGAGTAGTTGAAGCAGACCCTCTCGAGGTAATAGAGGAGGAGGAGCAGGTGGAGGTGTTTCCGTGATAGCACTTCTCTGCTTTGCTGGTGGTTGGTTACTAGTTTTGTGCGAATCATGCTTGTTATGTATATTGCGTGGAGGTCGCTTAATTTTGAGGCTTGTAGCCTTGTATATATTTTCTAGTTTGAGACCTCTACGGTCTTATATTGTATAAGTTGGAAGAATGTAATGTTGTAACTTATACTCGGATGACTAGTGAAGAAATGCATGCTAATAGCTAATGGTTTAGTGGCATAAATACCTGTGTAGTATGCATGGCATTTTTGGTTTGGAAAGTTGGATAATAAGAAATGTATGTATTTTAAAGAAAGTTAGCTTGTTTTGATTATTTTATGGCTTTCGCAAGTATAATATTGATTTTAGGGTTTTCGGATCGTCCGCGGTACAGAAGAGACTCCGTCCGTGTGTCGGGTCCGGGCTTGGCCTTTTGCGGGGTCGGGTCGGGGCATGACAATACCGTAGTAGTGCTATACAATAAGTCCGATAGGAATCCCAATTACCAAACCAACTAAGGAAATGCCAAGAAAAATACCTGAACAATGCTCCGGTAAGAATGTAGCCAAGTTTGCCCAATAAGTAAATGCTAAATAAATGGCCACCAAGGATCCAATAAACAATCTGAAGCAGAGTCTTAAATAAGAATCCCAAGTACTGCTCAGGAAGACTCCAAACAAGAAATCCAGTCAATCAAATTACAAAAGTTTCAAGGAAGTCTTTCAAAATATATAGCTCAAGAAGCATCTGAATAGGGAATCCATAATGTACGTCAACATATATATAATTATCAAAAGTCCATGAATGAACACCAAGCTGAATAACCAAGTAGATTCCAAAAATAATATTGCTACCGAATATTGGGTAAAATTCCAGAGGGAATGTCGTGCAGGTGCACCATATACTATTGAAGAATTCCAATCACGATTGCCGATAAAATATCAGGAAAGACTAGAGCGGAGATATTGTAGATAATATTATGCAGTAAGTCCGATTAGAATTCCGATTGCCAAGTCCACTGAGAAATGTCCACAAGGAATACCAAAGTAGTACGCTTCACGCAAAACTAATCATTGTAAGTAGACTCAAATCAAAGTTCCCCATAAGAATACAGAAAGAACACCAAAGGTTGATTAAAATCCCAACCAAGTCTCCCACGAAATGCCAATATAGAAATACCCTATGAATGCCCAACAAGGAAATATTAAGAAAATGCTCCAAAGAATAATCATGTAGAACTCCAAAGAAAGTCATTTTTACTAAGCATAGGAGATAACCTTAGAGGAATCCCAATAAACAAACTCCAACTACCAAATAAAGGCTAGTCAAATACTGCTCATTCCCGTTAATCCACATAACTTGGAGGGCTTGCTACTAATCACTTCTCTTTAGGGGAGAAAAAGGACTTACCATTTCAATAGGACATGTATGAATGCCAATATATCACAGTTATACATATGCCTTAAGCTATTATGCCAGCAAGTTTACAAACAGTATATTCATCAAAGTCACTCAAGCACGGCAATCAAGTCAAGCACAACATAATCAATTCAAATCACGGCATAACCAATTCAAGACATTTCAATACACATATTACAAGCAATACTTCAAGCAAACAACAATTCACGAGGTCGATTCGATTCACGATGCCAATTCAATAGGTCAATTCAATACACAACTAGACACTTCACTTCACTTAGCACACAATTAACACATAGCACATAACTATATCACATAGGAGCACACATTCAGATCAAGACACACAATCTCACATACAAGCATACACTTTCAAGACACACTTAACAAGCACACATTCAAGGATCACTACCCACCAGACCGAGGACCCTGTCCCAGCTTATGAGCTAAACAAGCTCTGATACCACCTGTAACACCCCGATCCCTCTCGAGACCGGGAGTTCTATCAATCAATCTATTCACAACCCAATTCCAAACCCGGGCAAAATTTTAGGGTAAAACGGACGGAGTCTCCCTTGTTTCTAGGCAAAATACAAACCTGCGACAGCATATAAGTGGACCAATACCATGTCCAAACATTCAACCACCTCAAGGCCATTCGAGCCTCGGTTCTCAACAATTCAACTCAGCAAGTATACATACATTTCCAATTTAAAAGCTAACCTATCTCTTTTCATTTTTGGCAAGTACATTCAAGCTAGACAATTAAACCATACTAAGCTACTGCATAAAATAAACTATCATGCCATTCTAACTCTTTTCCTTTGGACATTACAAACATGCATCGAAGTTAAACTATATTACTGAATACATAACTAACTTATCAATCTACCTTAACTATTTAGCTAATTTAGATTACATTTCTTTTAACAATAAATACATACAATACATAAAAGCATACATCTTTACAACTTCGACAACTCAAGCCACATAGGCACGCAAGACAACTCTTCAAGCTCGAGCTTTCACGTAATCATGAACTTTCCAGCTAACATGATAATTCCTGAAATGTGGTGGTGAGGAGTGAGTATACACAACACGTATACTTAGTGAGGGCGAGATAGATATCGAGGTGGAGAGAAAGAAAGTCGTGCAATGCAAATAGACACAGTTAAGCAATATAACTGATAAATAGGCAATCAAGACAAACAATCAATACAATAAGCAATTACTGAAAGCATTAACACAACCATTCAAAGCTATACCACACTCTGAAGGCTATGGTTCACTCATACGAGCAATGTACCATTTCACGAGCGATACATCAATCTCGAGCTTGATGTTGACAACGATGACAATAAGTGCGCAACCACCTTATAACTTCAGTTTGGAATACCCCGGAAGTATCCATCAATTCTACGACCCAAATCTCCCTGGGAGGCAACCCAAGCGAGAAAATGGAATAGGACACGGAGCTAGAGCAACCAACACCGGCAACCCGAGGCTACTCGGAGAGGCCCATCACTTACTCCCTGATACTATGCAATGTAAGACTCGATACAAGGCGATAAACGAGCGATAGCACAACAATACAGATTAGAGGCGATAAACAAGATATCAAGCATTATCAACAATTGATAAACATTTCAATCAACAATCAACTCTAACAAGCGCAATAAGCATTAACAAGCATGAACAAGCACTCTATAAGCAAAACTCTACGAAAACCAACAAAACACAAAATGACCCCAACTTATCAAACGCTACTACTTTCAAACGAGCCACGAGTTTTGGAAACCAACTTCACCAATCCTCCTAAGTCACCATAAGGCACGTCTAAAGACCCCGAAACCCTACTTAACCCTAGAATTCACGCAAAGCCCCGATTTTTTCCCTTTGCTCATTTGAACTACCGCTACACTAACCAAACACCCAACCAACACCATAATCGCACCAAAAGTGCTTCCATGGCCTACCGAGACAATGCCATCACGCAAAACGAGAAAACGCTAGAGTCGACCTAAATGACCCCGACTTTCACCAATGTATAATTCTTATTTTTTCCATTACGCAACCTAAACAAACCATGCATTTAGGCATTCTAGCATACCTAGCACATTTTCACATCAACAGAAAGCATAACAACACAACTTCATCATTTCAAGGGTTTACTATTCATTAAACAATTTATATTTCAATTTCGATATTCAACCGCAGAAAATATTAAAAAGCTATAAATACATGTTCTACAATTGCTAGGGAACATTCTTTAAGCCTCAAAACAATTAAAATAACAATATACGGATAAAACCCAAAAATCAAAGTTAATAAACAAAATATTCAAATGCGCAAATAAACATGAAACCCTCACCTTAGACGCTCCTAGACGCTAGGAAGACCTCGTAGGATGCCTCGAAAACCACCTCGTGCAAGCTCACGCGAAGAATCGAAGATTTGAAGTTGAAATTTTTTTTTCTTTCCTTCCATTTTCAGCCCTGCTGTTTTCTATTTTCAGCTTATTTTTTTTGTTTTGTGCTTTTATAATGCATATAAGGTGACACAAAGTCAAAGGGTCAAAGCCTCTTGGTCAATGCTAACTAAGTTGGTCAAATTAGCTTAATTTTTGGCATTTTAAGGCTAAAACAAGTAACATAAATCCAATTCCAGTTAAATACAACTTAAAACACTAAAATTAAAACACTAAATACTAGTTTTTACTATTTGTTGAGGACTATAAATCATTTCATAACTATCGCTCTCGAAATGCTATGCACTTTGCGACAATAAAAGAAATACAATTAAATCTCAAAGAATTTAAGAAAATATATCATTTTTGAAAAGCATCATAGTTTAAAATTTACTCCAGCTCGGAGCTACTTTTCATTTAATTGAAATCTGAGCATTTAAGTGCAAGAAAAATAAAACCGATTGACATCAATATGAAAAGTAGTTGATATTCCGTTAAAATAATTAGCTCAAGTATTATTCTAATTACTTCTAAAGAAATATGAAAATAAACTACAAATAAATGTTTTGCTAAAAATAAACACAAATTCAATGCTAACATTTAAGATGTCACTTAATTAAAAGAAGAGAATAAATTCAATTACTATAATTAATAGAAATAGATAATAATCTTTTAATTATTCAATATACAATTACTAAATGGTTCCAAGAGAAATATTAAAATAGTACAAATTGGTTGATTTAACTAATTAAACATTTAATTAAATGCAGTCAAATGCTATTAAATGCATGCTAGGTTCGGGTTATCACACTTACTCTATAGGAGGAATCCGAAAGAATCAATCATCTGGAAGGATATTGAATATCAAAATTGGAATTTTCCTTTATCGACACGACTGCAAGAGCAGAGCAGGGGAAGGGGATAGCACCGGTCTTGACTCTGACACTATTATTTTTTGAGTAGATATCGGTATTTCCACTGGTAAAGAGACATCTCAATAAGAGCCTTTAGGGGCACCGTTTTCATCCAACTAGAAATATCTTAAGATAAGAAAAGCCTCTTATTTGTTGTTCATAGTGGATTGATATCCCATTTTCTTCTATAGCCAAAGCCAAGGATGGTGAAACTCAGATGTATGGTAAGGATAGGAAAATATCTAAAATGGAGTTGATGTATCCCTTCGGTTTCGCCTTAATTGTATTCATGGAAAAAAGGGGTTTGATCACATTAAATGATTTAAGCGGGGCAGTTCGAGTGAAGAAGAAAAAAGGAGATTATTATCTTCCAAGACATCTCTACGCTGTCTGTAACTTTGATATCTCATTACTACCGATCAAGCTCAACCTGCCTATGGTATGCAAACCTCTAGATTGGTTGAGTACCTGCCCGCCAGGTCAAAGCCCTAGAAATCCGTCCTAACTCTCTGGGGGTTACTTAAGTCGGCCTACCGGCGAAATGTATGATCGTTACCGCCTGTTAATTACCGGTAACATAAATAATTTTAATATAGATATTTTCAAAAAGGGTAATTACGAGAAACTGTGTCATATAATGAACACACTGTAGCGTCAGGCCTTTAAAATAAACAGTGATTGGTTGATTCAGATTCTAAATAATGAGGATTTATTTGTATCATATGGCTATCTCATGCCTAAATTTCTAGCCTCTATGAATCTAAAAGATGTATTCCCTTTACTTAGGGAGTTTTACATGAAGGATAATGTTATTAATAATATATGTAACTTTAACGAGATGTTAAATACTTTATCTAAGAACATACAACGTGCTCGTTTTGAGCAATTGATTATCAAGCTGGCTACTGCCTTGGATGGTTTTCATTTTGATTTGCCAGCCTTTCTCGACTTTCGAGGTCAAATCTACCACAGTGGGGTCTTGCATTTCCACGAGCATGATCTAGCAAGAAGCCTGATCGTCTTTGCTGATTGCAGTCCTGTCGACGAGAATATAAAAAATCAGATATTTGTTGAAACAATTGCCTTCCATTACAAGTCTTTCGACTCGGCCGAGGAGGCAAAAAGCTGGGCAATTAATTGGTCAATAAATCTTTTTGGTAGAAATGATGAGAATTTTGATACCAATGAGAATTTAAAGATCTTAGATGATAAGATTATCATGAATGGTCAGGATGCTAAACACCTAGTAAGTTCATGGCCAATCTAAGGGCTTTCATCTATAAGAAATGGGACCTTTTTTCGAGCATTCCTATTGTCCAAGACGCCTCAGCGAGTGCATATAAGATCTCTAGTTACTTTTTAATGGATGAAACCTTGGCTAAGAGAACGAATCTTATCCCATCTCTGGATGGAAAAATCCAAGATGTTTATTCTTCAATCCTCGAAGAGCTCAAGGTGTTCATGAAAGCAGAACAGGAAAATGAGAATCTATCAATGATAGTTTGCAATCATCTCACTCATAAGCTAGTCAAAGGCAACTTTATGCCTATTATCTATGGAAAAACTTTAAATAGCTTGGCCAGCGATATAAAAGACCATCTCTCTTACTTCATCACTGATAAAGAATGCTTCGATGTTGCCTCTGTCTGCTTTAAGTTCTGGAGGACTAAATATCAAGGCTTGGAAAGCCTGATCCAGTTGATTAGCAATATAGGCTGAATCGTGTCTTCACAGAATAGCCTTGTTTTCTATAGAGTCCTTTACTTTACCACAATACAGGATTATATGATAATGATGACCGAAAATATTATAATTCATAATAATATTCTTAAGAAGAAGCGTCAGGTGAGTCTCAAAGTTCCTACTTCTAAGAGAGATCGTAGGAAGACTTTAGTCTCTACCTTCGTAAACTTCATCCATCAGAAGGATGCATATATTGCAATGAGTGTAGTAGATCATATTCTTCATGAAATACAAGCGCCTATATACACAGTGCATGACAACTTTCTAACTACTGTTCTATATAGCCATAATATACCAAGGATTTATAGCAGAGTCTTTCGTAGCATGGGCCATCCACTTTCAATCATAAATGAGTTCATTTATATGAATCCGATTTATCCAATTGAAAAAGGGGAGTTTGAAGTACCTACAGAGCAAGACTTTGAGCATAAGATAATCTCTAAAGATCTTCTTTATTATTACTTAAAGGCTAATGTACCTGAGAACATAAGCAAGAAGATGATGAGAACTTGGGAAGAAAAGATCTCGGTAATACTGACCTCTTACGAGAACTATACTTGTATTGTATGCGGTGATTTAAAATCCGGGGATTGTTGGCTAGCTCATGAGAATAAGTGGCAGAAATTCAAGTTAAAGTTAGTAGAGGGAGAAATGACCAATAAAAGCGTACAGTATTAAAATGATAATGATGATGGCATACACCAGTGACAGCACAACAATTGAACAGTTATTGAATCGCTTGTACAAAAGATTGAACGAACAAAACGACTAGATCCGCATGCTGGGTTAATCATAGCTTCACATCACTTCAACGAGCCTTACCCTCTTGTTAATGATATAGACCTACTCAGTCTTGCGACCATTGATCTTTTAATCCAGTTTGCTTACCTATTCTTATCTGGTTACGCTAAGTTCACAATTTCATATACTATGAGGCGATCTTGTGGAGTGGATATCTTATTTACGCTAAATAGTGCTATCCCCTTGCCTTATCAAGATTGTAAGTTAATTCCAAAGAGTGAGGTCTATGCTCATATATATATTTATATATTACTATATATAAAGAAATATACAACGGAGATTATGTTCTTCAACTCATGATCCGAGTCTATATGGAAGGAAAAAAGATGGATATACCCGCCCTATCTTCAGAGGAGAGAGATAGCCCACTTAGATCAATCATTCAAGGCGAATTGAGTGAGATCGAGCCCATAACAGCTAGAGAGATCCGAAATCGTAAGCGTAGCTATCCAACCCATAGCACAACACTTAAACCATCTCGCACTAAGTTGAAACCATTCATAGTTGTTGATATTAAGACTCTACCATTACAGAAAGATATCGTTCATCATCCTTATGCTGTAGGTCTCTTGATGGTTCATCCCGATGATTAATACCTACTTTAGTGAAGACTACTCTATAATCTTGGATTCCTTTGAAGAAAGGAGTACTAAGGTACTTTATGACTTAGTATTAAGGATCTCAACGATTGTTAGACAAGAACAAGAACCTTTAACTATTTACTTACACAACTTATCTAGATTCGATGGAATTTTCTTGCTTAAGCACCTATCATGTCATCGCAAGAGCTACAAGCTAAAACCACTGATGAGGAACCGTATGGTTTATGAATTAGCTATCTATTCTGGTAAGAAGCTGTTATTCTGCTTCAAAGACTCCATGAATCTACTCCCTAGAAAACTTAGTGCCCTAGCTAAGAATCTATGCCTGGGTCTAGGCCCGAAAGGCTCTATCCCATATGAAGATGTGATAGAGTCCACAGTGGGTAGTATGAAAAAGAGCTTGTTAGAATATATGAAGCAGGACATACTTCTCCTTGGAGATGCAATGAAAAAAGCTCAAGAGATATATTGGAAGCTGTACAAGGTGGACATAGAAAGCAAGATAACCCTTTCCTTACTGGCTCTAAGCATCTTTCGTATGAAATACTACAATGCTTCTAATTGGCCAATCCACATCCCAAACTAGAATGAAGACAACTTTATAAAGGCGTGCCTACTATGGTGGTCATACAAATACATACAAGCCACATGGCGAGGACCTACACTTCTATGATGTAAACTCTTTCTATCCCTTTGTAATGAAGGAATTTCCAATGCCTAGAGGTAAGCCTGTTTGGCATGGTCATTTAGAAGATCAGGATTTAGACAAGATGTGTGGCTTTATTGAGGCATATGTGGTATGTCCGAAGACTATCAAGAAGCCTTTTCTACCCTATTGAGAAAAGAATATGACTCTCATATTTCCAACTGAGGAATTTTTTGGAGTCTACTATAGTGAGGAATTAAAGTATGAAAGAGGCCTAGGCTACACTGTGCTCCCAATCTCAGGCTACCTCTTTGAAAGGAAGGAAAACCAATTCAGGGAGTTTGTTAGCTCACTTTTTGAGAGTAGGTTAGAGGCAAGGAAAGAAGGTAATGAAGCCATGGCCTATGTGTACAAGATCCTAATGAATTCGCTATATTGTAGATTTGGCATTAACCCTAAAAGCACGATAACCGAGGTCTGCGATGAAGATCGATACAAACATTTGATCAGGCATAATGACTTAATATTCGGTGAGATGCTTAGAGAGAAAAAATACATCGTTGCCTACCATAGAAATACCGGAACTAGCCTAGATTATTGGAACCCACCAAAGAATTCAACTGTCCAACTAGCTGCTGCAATCACTGCTTGTGCTAGGATCTATATGTACCCGTATATCTCAAGTGAGGATAGCTACTACACGGACACAGACTCAGTTGTGCTTGGTCAGCCACTACCTACTGAAATGGTTTCTTCTTATGTCTTAGGTAAGTTTAAGCTAGAGGACAAAGTCATGAAAGGCAAATTTTTAGCACCAAAATCCTATTTCTACATCACAATAGATGGAAGTAATGTACTAAAATACAAGGGACCAGTGAAAAACCAGGTCACTCCTGAATGGTTTGAGTCACAGTACGCAGACCTATCTCATACAAAAAGTCCCTACTATCTATTGGAACCCTTTAGAGTAAATACCGGTGTCGTTCTTTAGTAACTAAGCTAGAGGGATACATCAGTCCTTTTATCACTTGGGTAGTGGTATAATTAGGCAAAATCCCAGGGATAGAGACTGACATTAATACAAGCGCTATTCTATGTCGTTCTCTTGTTGTATGTATTCGGATGTAAGAGTCTGAGTTCCTCTCTATGCAGGAGTCAAAGGATAAAAGAAGACTGATGAGTCCACCTGGGTTACGGCACCAGAATATATAAAACCCACTAAAGGTGCAGCATTAAGTTGATGTTTTTTCGCCTCTTTCATGTTCCAATTCTATTCTTCGTGCTTGCTTCGTGATTCTCAGAAACCACTGCTTTACTTATTGGTTCTTGGCTCTCGAAAACCTCTATTTTGTGTTTCTATTAACCTTCTTCCCACAATGGGAAGGAAACCTAACAAGAAGGAGAAAAGTTCATCTTCTTGAACAAAATCGCTAGAAAAAAAAGCCAGTCAGGTTAGAGAGAGATTCTCTAAAGCTCTAGAGAGAGAAACCCCCTCAAGGGGCTGCCATTCGCTAATGTTTTTTCGCCACTTTCATCTTCTAATTCTATGCTTCGTGCTTGGCTCATGGTTCTCCGAAACCTCTGGATTACTTCTTGGTTCGTGTCACTCGAAAACCTCTGTTCGGTATTTCTCTTTACCTTCTTACCACAATGGGAAAGAAACTTAACAAGAAAGAGAAAGGTTTGCCTTCTCGAACAAAACCTCTGGAAAATAAAAAGTCAGTCAGGTTAGAGAGAGATTCTCTCAAGCTCTAGAAATAGAAAACCCTCTCAAAATGCTGCCTATCGCTGATGTTTTTTCGCCTCTTTCATCTTCCAATTCTCTGCTTTGTACTTGGCTCGTGGTTCTCGGAAACCTCTGCTTTACTTCTTGGTTCATGGCTCTCAAAAACCTGTGTTCTATGTTTCTCTTTACCTTCTTCCCATAATAGGAAGGAAACCTAACAAGAAGGAGAAAGGTTCGTCTCCTTGAACAAACCCGATGGAAAAACAAAGGTCAGGTTAGAGAGAGATTCTCCCAAGCTCTAGAGAGAAAAAACCCCCTCAATGTGTTGCCTTTAGCTGATGTTTTTTGGCCTCTTTCATATTCCAATTCTCTATTTCATGCTTGGTTTGTGATTCTCGGAAACCTCTGCTTTACTTCTTGGTTCGCGGCTCTCGAAAACCTCTGTTATGTGTTTCTCTTTACCTTCTTCCCACAATGGGTATGAAACCTAACAAGAAGGAGAAAGGTTCGACTTCTCCAACAAAACCGATGGAAAAACAAAAGTTAGTCAGGTTAGAGAGAGATTCTCTCAAACTCTAGAGAGAGAAAACCTACTCAAGGGACTGCCTTTCGTTGATGTTTTTTCCCCTCTTTTATTTTCCAATTCTCTGCTTCGTGCTTGGTTTGTGGTTCATCGAAACCTGTACTTTACTTCTTGGTTCGTGGCTCTCAAAAACCTCTGTTATGTGTTTCTCTTTGCCTTCTTCCCACATTGGGTAGAAAACCTAACAAGAAAGACAAAGGTTCATCTTCGCGAACAAAATCGCTGGAAAAAAAAAGTCAGTCAGGTTAGAGAGAGATTCTCTCAAGCTCTAGAGAGAGAAAACTATCGCAATGTACTGCCTTTCGCTGATGTTTTTTCACCTATTTCATATTCCAATTCTCTACTTCATGCTTTGTTTGTGGTTCTCGAAAACCTCTGCTTTACTTCTTGGTTTGTGGCTCTCGAAAACCTCTGTTCTGTGTTTCTCTTTACCTTCTTCCTACAATGGGATGGAAACCTAACAAAAAAGAGATAGGTTCGTCTTCTCGAACAAAACCGCTTGAGAAAAAAAAGTCAGTCAGGTTAAAGAGAGATGCTCTCAAGCACTCGAGAGAGAAACCCTCTCAAGGTGCTGCATTTCACTGATGTTTTTTTGCCTCTTTCATATTCCAATTCTCTGCTTCATACTTGGTTTGTGGTTCTCGAAAACCTCTGCTTTACTTCTTGGTTCATGGCTCTCGAAAACCTTTGTTCTGTGTTTCTCTTTACCTTATTCTCACAATGGGAAGGAAACCAAACAAGAAGGAGAAAAGTTCGTCTTCTTGAACAAAACCGCTAGAAAAAAAAAATCAGTCAGGTTAGAGAGAGATTCTCTAAAGCTCTAGAGAGAGAAAACCCTCTCAAGGGGCTGCCATTCTCTGATGTATTTTCGCCTCTTTCATCTTCCAATTCTATGCTTCGTGCTTGGCTCGTGGTTCTCGGAAACCTCTGCTTTACTTCTTGGTTCATGGCTCTCGAAAACCTGTGTTCTGTGTTTTTCTTTACCATTTTCCCACAATAGGAAGGAAACCTAACAAGAAGGAGAAAGGTTCGTCTCCTCGAACAAACCCGATGGAAAAACAAAAGTCAGTCAGGTTAGAGAGAGATTCTCCAAAGCTCTAGAGAGAAAAAAACCCCCTCAATGTGCTGCCTAAGCTAATGTTTTTTCGCCTATTTCATATTCCAATTCTCTGTTTCATGCTTGGTTTGTGATTCTCGGAAACCTCTGCTTTACTTCTTGGTTCGCGGCTCTCGAAAACCTCTGTTCTGTGTTTCTCTTTGCCTTCTTCCCACAATGGGTAGGAAACCTAACAAGAAGGAGAAAGTTCGACTTCTCCAACAAAACCGATGGAAAAACAAAAGTTAGTCAGGTTAGAGAGAGATTCTCACAAGCTCTAGAGAGAGAAAACCTACTCAAGGGACTGTCTTTCGTTGATGTTTTTTCCCCTCTTTCATCTTCCAATTCTCTGCTTCGTGCTTGGTTTGTGGTTCTTGGAAACCTGTATTTTACTTCTTGGTTCGTGGCTCTCCAAAACCTCTATTATGTGTTTCTCTTTACCTTCTTCCCACATTGGGAAGAAAACCTAACAAGAAGGAGAAAGGTTCATTTTCTCGAACAAAATCGCTGGAAAAAAAAGTCAGTCAGGTTAGAGAGAGATTCTCTCAAGCTCTAGAGAGAGAAAACCGTCGCAATGTACTGCCTTTCGCTGATGTTTTTTCACCTATTTCATATTCTAATTCTCTACTTCGTGCTTTGTTTGTGGTTCTCGAAAACCTCTGCTTTATTTCTTGGTTTGTGGCTCTCGAAAACCTCTGTTCTGTGTTTCTCTTTACCTTCTTCCTACAATGGGATGGAAACCTAACAAGAAGGAGATAGGCTCGTCTTCTCGAACAAAACCGCTTGAGAAAAAAAAGTCAGTCAGGTTAAAGAGAGATGCTCTCAAGCACTCGAGAGAGAAACAGCCTCAAGGTGCTGCATTTCACTGATGTTTTTTCGCCTCTTTCGTATTCCAATTCTCTGCTTCATACTTGGTTTGTGGTTCTCGAAAACCTCTACTTTACTTCTTGGTTCGTGGCTCTCGAAAACCTCTGTTCTGTGTTTCTCTTTACCTTCTTCCCACAATGGGACGAAAACCTAACAAGAAGGAGAAAGGTTCATCTTCTCGAACAAAACCGCTGGAAAAAAAAAGTCAGTCAGGTTAGAGAGAGATTCTCTCAAGATCTGGAGAGAGAAAACTCACTGAAGGTGCTGCATTAAGTTGATGTTTTTTCGCCTCTTTCATATTCCAATTCTCTTCTTCGTGCTTGGTTCGTGATTCTCGAAAACCACTGCTTTACTTCTCGATTCTTGGCTCTCGAAAACCTCTGTTTTGTGTTTCTTTTAACCTTCTTCCCGCAATGGGAAGGAAACCTAACAAGAAGGAGAAAAGTTCATCTTCTTGAACAAAACCGCTAGAAAAAAAAAGTCAGTCAGGTTAGAGACAGATTCTCTAAAGCTCTAGAGAGAGAAAACCTTCTCAAGGGGCTGCCATTCACTGATGTATTTTCACCTATTTCATCTTCCAATTCTATGCTTCGTGCTTGGCTCGTGGTTCTCGGAAACCTCTGTTTTACTTCTTGGTTCATGGCTCTCGAAAACCTTTGTTCTGTGTTTCTCTTTACCTTCTTCCCACAATAGGAAGGAAACCTAACAAGAAGGAGAAAGGTTCGTCTCCTCGAACAAACTCGATGGAAAAATAATAGTCAGTCAGGTTAGAGAGAGATTCTCCCAAGCTCTAGAGAGAAAAAACCCCCTCAATGTGCTGCCTTTAGCTGATGTTTTTTCGCCTATTTCATATTCCAATTCTCTGTTTCATGCTTGGTTTGTGATTCTCGGAAACCTCTGCTTTACTTCTTGGTTCGCGGCTCTCGAAAACCTCTGTTCTGTGTTTCTCTTTGCCTTCTTCCCACAATGGGTAGGAAACCTAACAAGAAGGAGATAGGTTCGTCTTCTCGAACAAAACCGCTTGAGAAAAAAAAGTCAGTCAGGTTAAAGAGAGATACTCTCAAGCACTCGAGAGAGAAACCCTCTCAAGGTGCTGCATTTCACTGATATTTTTTCGCCTCTTTCATATTCCAATTCTCTGCTTCATACTTGGTTTGTGGTTCTCGAAAACCTCTGCTTTACTTCTTGGTTCGTGGCTCTCGAAAACCTCTGTTCTGTGTTTCTCTTTACCTTCTTCCCACAATGGGACAAAAACCTAACAAGTAGGAGAAATGTTCATCTTCACGAACAAAATCGCTGGAAAAAAAAAGTCAGTCAGGTTAGAGAGAGATTCTCTCAAGATCTGGAGAGAGAAAACCCACTGAAGGTGTTGGATTAAGTTGATGTTTTTTCGCCTCTTTCATATTCCAATTCTCTTCTTCGTGCTTGGTTCGTGACTCTCGGAAACCACTGCTTTACTTCTTGGTTCTTGGCTCTCGAAAACCTCTGTTTTGTGTTTCTCTTAACCTTCTTCCCGCAATGGGAAGGAAACCTAACAAGAAGGAGAAAAGTTCGTCTTCTTGAACAAAACCGCTAGAAAAAAAAGTCAGTCAGGTTAGAGAGAGATTCTCTAAAGCTCTAGAGAGAGAAAGCCCTCTCAAAGGGCTGCCATTCACTGATGTATTTTTGCCTCTTTCATCCTCCAATTCTCTACTTCGTGCTTGGCTCGTGGTTCTCGGAAATCTCTGGATTACTTCTTGGTTTGTGGCTCTCGAAAACCTCTGTTCTGTGTTTCTCTTTACCTTCTTCCCACAATTGGAAAGAAACCTAACAAGAAGGAGAAAGGTTTGCCTTCTTGAACAAAACCTTTGGAAAATAAAAAGTCTGGCAGGTTAGAGAGAGATTCTCTCAAGCTCTAGACCGAGAAAACCTTCTCAAGGTACTTCCTATCGCTGATGTTTTTTCGCCTCTTTCATCTTCCAATTCTCTGCTTCGTGCTTGGCTCGTGGTTCTCGGAAACCTTTGCTTTACTTCTTGGTTCATGGCTCTCGAAAACCTGTGTTCTGTGTTTCTCTTTACCTTCTTCCCACAATAGGAAGGAAACCTAACAAGAAGGATAAAGGTTTGTCTCATCGAACAAACCCGATGGAATAACAAAAGTCTGTCAGGTTAGAGAGAGATTCTCCCAAGCTCTAGAGAGAAAAACCCCCCTCAATGTGCTGCCTTTAGCTGATGTTTTTTCGCCTCTTTCATATTCCAACTCTCTATTTCATGCTTGGTTTGTGGTTCTTGGAAACCTCTGCTTTACTTCTTGGTTCGCGGCTCTCGAAAACCTCTGTTCTGTGTTTCTCTTTGCCTTCTTCCCATAATGGGTAGGAAACATAACAAGAAGGAGAAAGGTTCGACTTCTCCAACAAAACCGATGGAAGAACAAAAACTAGTCAGGTTAGAGAGAGATTCTCTCAAGCTATAGAGAGAGAAAACCTACTCAAGGTACTACATTTCATTGATGTTTTTTCCCCTCTTTCATCTTCCAATTCTTTGCTTCTTGCTTGGTTCGTGGTTCTCAGAAACCTCTGCTTTTCTTCTTGGTTTGTGGCTCTCGAAAACCTTTATTTTGTGGTTCTCTTTCCTTGTTCCGAGAATGGGAGAAAACCTAACAAGAAGGAGAAAGGTTCATCTTCTCGAACAAAACCGCTGGAAAAAAAAAGTCAGTCAGGTTAGAGAGAGATTCTCTCAAGATCTGGAGAGAGAAAACCCACTGAAGGTGCTGCATTAAGTTGATGTTTTTTTGCCTCTTTCATATTCCAATTCTCTGCTTCGTGCTTGGTTCGTGATTCTCGGAAACCACTGCTTTACTTCTTGGTTCTTGGCTCTCAAAAACCTCTGTTTTGTGTTTCTCTTAACCTTCTTCCCACAATGGGAAGGAAACCTAATAAGAAGCAGAAAAGTTCGTCTTCTTGAACAAAACCGCTAGAAAAAAAAAGTCAGTCAGTTAGAGAGAGATTCTCTAAAGCTCTAGAGAGTGAAAACCCTCTCAAGGTGCTGCCATTCGCTGATGTATTGTCACCTGTTTCATCTTCCAATTCTCTGCTTCGTGCTTGGCTCGTGGTTCTCGGAAACCTCTGGATTACTTCTTGGTTCGTAAAAAAAACTCTGTTTTGTGTTTCTCTTTACCTTCTTCCCACAATGGGAAAGAAACCTAACAAGAAGGAGAAAGGTTTTCCTTCTCGAACAAAACCACTGGAAAATAAAAAGTCAGTCCAGTTAGAGAGAGATTCTCTTAAGCAATAGAAAGAGAAAACCCTCTGAAGGTGCTGCCTATCACTAATGTTTTTTCGCCTCTTTCATCTTCCAATTCTCTACTTTGTGCTTGGCTCGTGGTTCTCGGAAACCTCTACTTTACTTCTGCGTTCATGGCTCTCGAAAACCTGTGTTTTGTGTTTCTCTTTGCCTTCTTCCCACAATATGAAGGAAACCTAACAAGAAGGAGAAAGGTTCGTCTCCTCGAACAAACCCAATGGAAAAACAAAAGTCAGTCAGGTTAGAGAGAGATTCTCCCAAGCTCTAGAGAGAAAAAACCCCCTGAATGTGCTGCCTTTAGCTGATATTTTTTCGCCTCTTTCATATTCCAATTCTCTGTTTCATGCTTGGTTTGTGGTTCTCGGAAACCTATGCTTTACTTCTTGGTTCGCGGCTTTCAGAAACCTCTATTATGTGTTTCTCTTTACCTTCTTCCCACAATGGGTAGGTAACCTAACAAGAAGGAGAAAGGTTCGTCTTCTCCAACAAAACCGATGGAAAAACAAAAGTTAGTCAGGTTAGAGAGAGATTCTCTCAAGCTCTAGAGAGAGAAAACCTACTCAAGGTGCTACCTTTCGTTGATGTTTTTACCCCTCTTTCGTCTTCCAATTCTCTGCTTCTTGCTTGGTTCGTGGTTCTCATAAACCTTTGTTTTTCTTCTTGGTTTGCGGCTCTCGAAAACCTTAATTTTGTGGTTCTCTTTACGTTGTTCTGAGAATGGGAGAGAAACCTAACAAGAAGGAGAAAGGTTCATCTTCTCGAACAAAACAACTGGGAAAAAAAAGTCAGTCAAGTTAAAGAGAGATTCTCTCAAGATTTGGAGAGAGAAAACCCACTGAAGGTGCTACATTAAGTTGATGTTTTTTCACCTATTTCATATTCCAATTCTCTGCTTCGTGCTTGGTTCGTGATTCTCGGAAACCACTGCTTTACTTCTAGGTTCTTGGCTCTCGAAAACCTCTGTTTTGTGTTTCTCTTAACCTTCTTTCCCACAATGGGAAGGAAACCTAACAAGAAGCAGAAAAGTTCGTCTTCTTGAACAAAACCACTAGAAAAAAAAAGTCAGTCAGGTTAGAGAGAGATTCTCTAAAGCTCTAAAGAGAGAAAACCCTCTCAAGGGGCTGCCATTCACTGATGTATTTTTGCCTATTTCATCTTCCAATTCTCTGCTTCGTGCTTGGCTCGTGATTCTTGGAAGCCTCTGGATTACTTCTTGGTTCGTGGCTCTCGAAAACCTCTATTCTGTGTTTCTCTTTACCTTCTTCCCATAATGGGAAAGAAACCTAACAAGAAGGAGAAAGGTTTGCCTCCTCGAACAAAACCTCTCGAAAAATAAAAAGTCAGTCAGGTTAGAGAGAGATTCTCTTAAGCACTAGAAAGAGAAAACCCTCTCAAGGTGCTGCCTATCGTTGATGTTTTTTCGCCTCTTTCATCTTCCAATTCTCTGCTTTGTGCTTGGCTCATGGTTCTCGGAAACCTGTACTTTACTTCTTGGTTCATGTGTGATAACCCGAACCCAGCATGCATTTAATAGCACTTGACTGCATTTGATTAAATGCTTAATTAGTTAAATCATCTAATTTTCACTGTTTTGCTATTTCTTTTAGAAGAATTCGAAAAGGACTTATATTATTTGATTAAAAGATTATTACATATTTCTAATAATTGTAGTAATTGAAATTATTCTCTTGTGATTAATTAAGTGTCATCTTAAGTGTTAATATTTAATTGCACTTGATTTCATGTTTATATTTATTTGTTCATTTGTAACTTAACATTAACTTTATAATTCTTTAAAATGTTATGGAAATAGTTAAATTAATTATTTTAAATGAATATTGATTGCCTTGATTGTTTTGATTATTTGAATAATCGGTTTTGGTTGTTTTGCATTAAAATCACTCGGTTTTCAAATAAATGAGAAAAGTAACTCTGAGCCGGAGTGAATTTTAAACTATTCTACTATTCTACTTTTTAAAGAATTAAATTTTTATATTATTGCTCATCACTTTATTAACGATCGATTATTGACCGTTCGATCGTAGAATTTCGAAAATAAGAGTTAGAGAAATATTTTTCGGATTTAGTGAAAAATGTTTTAGCTTAATTTAACTAGTTTTAGTTGTTTTTCATTTAATTGCATTGTTTTAACTTGAATTGGATTTAATGGCATCAAAATAAGCTTATTTGACTATTTTTAATTAAAGTTTGAATTTGCAAAAGACCAAAATGCCCTTGTCACCTTATAAAACAAAAAAACAAGTCAAAATTAGCTCAAAAACATTTCCCAAAATTCCCCCCATGTCCCCCCAAGGCCGAGAATCACCAAGGGAAAAAAAAAAGATTTTGATTTCAAATATCTTCTACAATCTTGCATACAACTGCTCAAGGATCGCGGCTAGGGTCCTTGCAAGCCTTCCTCTTCAATCACTGTGAGGGTTTTCACGCTTTTGTGCATTTAAATTCGAATTTTATTTTTTGTGTCAAATTTTTAGATTTGATATTTATCGCGTTATAATGCCTGTTATTGCTTGAAATAGCTTGCTTAGGGTTCGTAGAGCATTGCTTGTTAGTTATTTAGCAATTTTTACGGTCGAAATAGCGTATTTGAAATTGGGGAAGACATGAATAGTGAATTATGAATAGTAAACCCTAGAATTTTGGATTTCGATCCGAATTACGATTGATTGATTTGGATAGGTGCCATTAGTGATAGAAAGATAAAATGTGAAATAAAAATGGATCGGCCTTTGTTAAAATTGGAAATTAGACAAAGAAACGTAAAGGGGCCGTTTGACCAAAAGTTGATCGTGCTCGAATTGAGTTGGGGGTTTCGTAATTGAGGGCATGGAAGCACTTTTGGCGCTGTTGTGGCGTTGATTGAGTGACCGGTTAGCATAGCTGTAGTTCAAACGCAGTAGGTGGACTTCCGGGTCTCGAGTGAGAAAGTGAAGTTTAGTGACATAGAAACGTGCCTTGTAGTGCCTGAGTGAATGTAGTGAAATCGGTTTCCTAATCCCGTAGCTCGTTTGCTCGTAATTGTCCTTAGAAGTTGGGGTTGAATAGTGATATTTGTTGTTTTCATGTTTGAACTACCGTTACTTGTTAAATTGATGTTATTGTTGCTTATTATTGCTTGTTATGCTTGAAAAGTTAGTTAATGCTAGTATTGATTGTGATTGCTTGTTATCTCGTTTGTTGTCACTAGTTTGTATTGTTGTGCTATCGCTCGTTTATTACCTTGTATCGAGTCTTGCATTGCATAGTGTTCCGCACGTGAGTGATGGGCCTCTCTGGGTAGCCTCGGGTTGCCAGTGTTGGTTGCTCTAGCTCCGTAGCTATTCCCTTTTCTCGCTTGGGTTGCCTCCCGGGGAGATTTGGGTCGTAGATTGATGGATACTTCCGGGGTATTCCAAACTGGTGTTATAAGGCGGATGCGCGCTTATTGTCATCTTTGTCAACATCAAGCTCGAGATTGATGTATCGCTCGTGAAATGGTACATTGCTCGTATGAGTGAACCATAGCCTTCAGAGTGTGGTATAGCTTTGAATGGTTGTGTTAATGCTTTCAGTAATTGCCTATTGTATTGATTGTTTGTCTTGATTACTTATTTATCAGTTATATTGCTTAACTGTCTTATTTGCATTGCACGACTTTCTTTCTCTCCAATTCGATATCTGTCTCGCCCTCACTGAGTATACGTGTTGTGTATACTCACTCCTTACCACCACATTTCAGGAAAATGCCTTGTTAGCTGGAAAGTTCGTGATTACGTGAAAGTTCGTGCTTGAAGAGTTGTTTTGCGTGCCTGTCACGCCCCGACCCAACCCCCAAGCTAAAGGTTAAGTCCGGACCCGACACACGGACAGAGTCTCCCCTGTACCGTAGACATTCTGAAAACCTGTAAACACTTAAACAAGGTCCCAATAATACAATACAGCTTTACTCAATTAAACAACAAAGCTATAAGGCCATCCGAGCCTTATAGTGCACAATAATTCCAAAACACACAAGCATGCGAGAACTAGTTGACAGCATAGTCTTATAATCATAATATTCTAGGAAATCAATAAAGCAACTTAAGGGATAAAACATTCTACATCAACTATCCACTCCCAGGCATGCAAGGAAATAAGACAAGAATAAAAGTTATTACAGTTCGTAGACTTTCAAAGCTACAACCCATCCATCTAATCTTCAACTTATACAACAAGCATATACAAAGCCCTTGGGCTACAAAATAGTACATAAAGTAATCAGATGAGTCTTCCACAAAGCAACAAAATCATTAACCACCTCAAGTTATCAGACACAGCAACTAAGGTAAAGGCTCGATCTGAACTTCTTCTTCCTCAACTAAATCAACAAGCTGGGGATCACCCTCAGCGTCTCCTGAAACAGATATCGAGGTATGAGCAACCACTGTTGCCCAGTGAGGGATATAGTCCCGGGGCGTGCAATGCAACAGATAATACAATTACACAACAATAACACTTTATCAATTTAAGAATCAATGAAAACTTAAATAACCACACAATTAAAAGGATACATTTCAACAATCCCCTATACACCAATCTTCACTGGTCTTCAATCACGATCCACGAACCACGAGCACGATCACGATAAGCCGGCATAACCCCAATCACTCCAGTGGGTGTACTCCGGATGTACCCCGAATCCTACGACCCAACATCCCCTGGCAATCTCCGGACCAGGCGAATGAGGGAATAGGGTACGGAGTTTGAATATCCACCGGCAAGCCCTCTGCCGCCCAGCCGATATTCAACACATCCGCCCCGACACTATGGTTGCGCAACCACTATGCAATGCACTCAACGATGGCAAGTTAACAACAATAATATAAGCATTAACACATATGAGGATCAACAAAGTAGGTTGACCTCGATACAATTAGGATAGAAGCAAGGATAGAAGCTGATAAGCAGTTTACAAATGAACTTATACCATATAAGCATAGAATCATTCCAAAAGCTCCAAATCAATTTAAAATCATATATAAACACTTAAGAAGCCCTGACATGGGTTTAGAAGTGTGAGACAACTTAAATTGCACCTAAACCCCTTTGTTTTTCGATCTATTTCTCTTCTAAACCAAAGTTAATGATTTCATTTCCAAAAGAAACTCTCCCAACCTTCTAACTAACCCCCAAGGTACCCTTTCAACCCTTGAACTCAATCAAATGCCCGCGTTTACCCCGAAAGCCCCAATTTCCCTCTTTTGGCTTTAAACCACACCTACATTGTCCGGGCTTCAAACAAGGGATATCAAGGTATCTATAGCACCTAGGTAGCCTAAGGAAACTAGAATTGAAGCCCGAATCCACCCGGAATCGCATTAACCCCGAAAGCCCCAACTTAAAGTCGGCTATTTTCCATTTTTAGGCGATTTAAGGGCAATGCAAGCGTACGGGGTTATTTAATTATCTTCACTAGCACCTAAGGCATCAATTAGAAGCATTAATTCAAGCCAATTCGAGCAATTACACAAAACCCTAGAAAAACGTCACTATTCACCCTAGAAATCAAACTAACGATTCTAACCGTTTAAATTGCGAAACGACGGTTCAAAAGTGTTCTCTAGCATTCATATAGATAGTACATTAGCATATATAACATTTACAATGGCATTTAATCATATTTCCAACGATTCAAGAAATGAGCAATTATTTAAAAATGCAAAAACAAGCCATGACATCCCTCACCACTACGCGTAGGAGCACCTAGGAACCTTGCAAACACCCTACACTAGTTGCTCGAGGCTTGGCATGGCTTGGATTGGAGGCTTGGTGAGCAAAAATCTCTTCCTTTTCTCCCTAGCTGTTGTCGGGTTTGGCTCCTGCTTTTCCAGCTTTTATTTTTTTTTTTCTTTTGCATTTTGAGTGTTTAAGTGATATAATAAGGGGTTGAGTTGAGGTGGGGTCCTTTGGGCGCTTGAGTGGTCTAATATAATACGCGTAGTAAGCTTTAAAAGTGAGTCTAAGGGGTGACACATTGGTTAACTAATTAAATCTATAAAGTTATTACGTAACACTATTCACTTGACTTCTAAAATTATTTTCTAAACGAGCCTTCCTAACGCCTTAAGCTCAAAAGCACATTTTTCCCACTACTTTTACAATTAATATGATTTAATAAAAATGCTAGTTAACTAATAGAAAGCATTTTAAAAACGGAGTGAATAGTAGTCACAAGTCAGTTAATAAGGCATAGAAGTAAATGCGCAGATAAGGGATGCAACAGTAATTAAATGCATGGCTAAATCTCGGGCGTCACATCCTCTCCCCCTTAAACTAATTGCGCCCACGCAATTCTTACATGATTCGGCGAATAACTCCGGATACCGATCCCGCATCTGATCCTCTCTTTCCCATGTCGCATCCTCTACTCCATGATGATCCCACAGAACTTTAACCATCGGAATGCTTTTAGTCCTCAACTCCTGAACTTTCTGATCAACAATTCGAAGAGGTTTCTCGGTGTAGGTCAAAGTTTCACTGATCTCTAGCGGTTCCGGCTCAAGTATGTGAGAGGGATCTGGCTGATACTTCCGAAGCATGGAAACATGAAATACGTCATGAATTCTGCCCAGACTGGGAGGTAAAGCTAGACGGTAGGCCAAATCACCAACAGTTTCAGTTATCTCAAATGGTCCCACATATCGAGGACTGAGTTTACCTCCTTTACCATGCCGAATCAAACCCTTGCGAGGAGAAATTTTCAGAAATACTCGATCCCCTACAGTAAATTTCAGATCACGACGTCGTCTATCTGCATAACTCTTTTGCCGACTCTGTGCTGTAAGCATTCTTTTTCTGATAAGCTGTACCTGATCAATCATCTTATTCATTTCAGGTAAAAGAGTAGGGTCGATAGTCTTCATCTCACCAACATCATCCCAGTAGAGAGGAGACCGACATTTACGCCCATACAGTGCCTCATAAGGTGCCATACCAATAGTAGCTTGATAACTATTGTTGTAGGCGAACTCTGCTAGTGGCAAATATTTCTCCCAACTTTTACCGAAGTCCAGAATGCAAGCCCGCAACATATCCTCAAGGATCAAGATAGTTCTCTCGGATTGACCATCTGTTTGAGGATGATAAGCTGTACTGAAATTCAAATTCGTGCCCAAAGCTTTCGGAATCTTCTGCCAGAACTGAGATGTGAATCTGGGATCTCTATCCGACACAATACTCTTTGGAATTCCATGAAGTCGGACCACGTTCTCAATATACAACTCTACCAGTTTATCAAGAGAATCAGACTTCTTTTTAGCAATAAAATGAGAAGTCTTGGTCAGTCTATCCACAATAACCCAGACTGAGTCGTTACCCCTCGAAGACCTCGGTAAATCGGATACGAAATCCATAGTAATATGATCCCATTTCCAAACAGGAATAGCCAAGGGCTGCAACAACCCTGCAGGTCTCTGATGTTCTGCTTTAACTTTCTGACAGGTAAGACATCGGGCAACATAGTCAGCAATTTCTCTCTTCATATTATTCCACCAGAAATTCTGCTTCAAATCTTTATACATTTTCGTACTGCCTGGATGGATAGTATATCTGGAACTGTGTGCCTCAGCAAGAATATCCTTCTTCAGAGTTGGATCATTCGGAATACAGATTCTACCTTTGAATTTGAGAATACCATCGTCGTGCAGTTTGAAATCCGACTTTCCCCCTTTAGAATTCTCTAAGACTTTCAACAATTGAAGATCAGCCTGTTGAGCTTCTCGAATCCTGGATAACAACAGAGATTGAATCTGCAAACTTGCAAATTGAATACCAGAATTTGAAGTACTAGGCTTCCATAAGCACAATTCTTCCATGAATTCCCAATTCTTGATAATCAAGCTAGCAACAGTAGCCTTTCGGCTCAAAGCATCAGCAACAATATTGGCCTTACCTGGAAGATAGTTAATAGTGCAGTTATAGTCCTCAAGTAATTCCAGCCATCGCCTCTGCCTCATGTTCAACTCTTTCTGTGAAAACAGATATTTCAAGCTCTTATGATCTGTAAAGATTTCAAACTTGTTGCCCCAGAGATAATGGCGCCATTTCTTTAACGCAAGAATGATAGCTGCAAGCTCAAGATCATGAGTCGGATAGTTGAGTTCATAAGGCTTCAGTTTCCTGGAAGCATAAGCAATAACCCTGCCATTCTGCATCAATACACAACCCAGACCTTCCTTCGAAGCATCACTGTAGATCACCAGATTATCATAACCCTCAGGTAAAGCAAGAATAGGAGCTGTAGTCAATCTCTTCTTCAATTCCTGGAAGCTGGCCTCACATTTATCATTCCAGTCAAATACTGTTTTCTTCTGAGTAAGCTGAGTTAAAGGCCCTGCAATCTTAGAGAAATCCTTTACAAACCTCCGATAATACCCAGCTAAACCAAGGAAGCTACGAATTTCCGTGACAGTTTCAGGTCGTTTCCAAGATAATACAACTTCGATCTTCGCTGGATCAACAGAAATACCATCCTGCGAGATAATATGGCCAAGAAAAGCAACTTGCTTAAGCCAGAATTCACACTTGCTAAACTTTGCAAATAACTGATGCTCCTGAAGAGTTTGCAACACAATTCTGAGATGTTGTTCATGTTCCGCCTCAGATTTAGAATAGACAAGGATATCATCTATAAATATGACTACAAATTGATCCAGATAAGGACGGAATACCCTCTGCATTAAATCCATGAATGCGGCGGGAGCATTAGTAAGACCAAACGGCAAGACAACAAACTCATAATGGCCATATCGAGTTCTGAAGGCAGTTTTAGGAACATCATCTTTCTTAATCCTCAATTGATAATAGCCCTGCCTCAGATCAAATTTAGAGAATACCCTGGCGCCTTGCAACTGATCAAACAACTCCTCGATTAAAGGCAAAGGATATTTATTTTTAATGGTTACCTGATTAAGACCCCGGTAATCGATGCATAGGCGAAGAGATCCGTCTTTCTTTTTAACGAAGAGAACTGGCGCACCCCACGGCGAAGAACTCGGCTGAATGAATCCCTTCTCAAGCAAGCCCTGCAATTGAACTTTCAATTCCTGCAACTCAGGTGGAGCCATTCTGTACGGAGTCCTAGAGATAGGTGAAGTCCCCGGCAATAAATCAATCATGAACTCTATCTCTCTATCAGGCGGTAACCCAGGTAATTCCTCAGGAAAGACCCCCGGAAACTCTCTCACGATAGGTACATCATTCAATTTCAGTTGATCCCCAGGTTGATTAATCAAATAAGCAAGATAAGCCTCACAACCCTTGCTCAATAATTTAGATGCCCTAATAGAAGAAATAATAGGAGTTCCCGTAGATTTTCTACTACCAACTATTTTAAGTACGGGTTGGTCAGGCATCTCTAGATACACAATCTTCTTTCTACAATCAAGCTGGGCATAATATTTACTTAACCAGTCCATCCCCAATATAATTTCAAAGTCATTGAAGGGTAGGATAATCAAATCAGCAGGAAAAACACGACCTTCAATAAATATGCTACATGCTCTGCAAATAGATCTAGTAACAAACTTCGGACCCATAGGAGTATAAACCACAATCTCATGCAACAGTTTATCATGTTTCAATTTAGCATTTTGTGCACAAGTAGGAGTAATAAAAGAATGCGAAGCCCCGGAATCAATTAAAACCTTAACTGATTGATCATTAAGAAGAAAAATACCTTCTACCACAGCGGTAGTGTCCGGAAGCTCCTCGGCATCCAAAGCAAATACTCGGGCCTGGCCTCGTGGTGGTGGTGCTGTAGCTGGGGCCCTGGTCTGAGAGTTCTGAGCTGATGTCTGACCCCTAGGGTTCTTAAATTTCTGACAGTCTTTAACCCTGTGCTGATCACTGCCGCAACCTGTACACTTGTTATGTTTCTTCCAACAAACATCCTCAGTGTGACCCTGACGCTGACAGAAGCTGCACTGCTGGTGACGTCTTGCAACAGTGCCTCCCGAAGGAGCTCTGTAAGTAGAGGTAGCTGAACTACCCTGCTGCGAACGGGAAACTGCTGGACGGAACTGACTCTGAGTCTGACTCTGAACTGGTCGTGCCTGAGTTTGAGTAGGCCCTGTGTAACTCTGAGTCTGTCTCGGCTGCGAACTCTGCCCAACTGATACAGCCTGCCCCTGGTACCCTTGACTCTGAGACTGAAACCGTTTACTCGATTGACTGGTCTCGGCTAATACATCGGCTTTCCGTTTCTCATATCTCGAGGCAGCTCGGACTACTGCAGCATAGTTAGGAAAATCATTTGAAGACAAGTTCAGCATAATATCTCTCCTCAAACCCATGATGAACCTCTGAATCTTCATGTCCTCCGGCTGAATTAAAGCTGGTGCATAACGGGAAAGCCGGGTAAAAGTAGCCTCGTATTGATCTACCGTCATACTTCCCTGCCTCAAGTTTATGAACTCAGTCTGTCGCCTCTCGCGGGCAACTACCGATATATACTTGTCTCGAAATTCTCGGACAAAGTCGGCCCACGAATGATGACCTCCCTCAGCTACCCATTTCTCACTGATGGTATTCCACCAATCTTCAGCATCACCCTCGAGAAGGAAAGTAGCATAAGTAATCTTCCTGTCATCATGGCACTCCAATATCGCTGCCACTCTCTCGAACTTTCTTAGCCACATCTCAGCTTTCATATCGTCCGGCTCCCCAAAGAAAGTATAAGCCCCATGATGTATAAACCGATCATACAGATTCCCTCCGGTAGGACCACTACCTCCGGCTCTCGCAGCCTGATTACCTGCAACGACCCCTGGTTGACCCTGTTGTGTAACAAACTGGGCAATAGTATTCATAGCTGTGGCCATCGTGGCCAAGATCTGTGCAGTGCTCGGCTCTTGAACCTGCGGTGCATTTTCGGCCACCTCAGCTTCTTGCCCTTGTACCCCCTCGGGTTCTCCACCAACATTCGGATTATCAGCACGACGGCGAGGCCCCATCTCGAATAGCTAGAATGCAAAGTATTATGACAGGTATATATATATGTATATATGCAATTTATAAGTAAACACATAAAGAAAAGTCCAATTAGATTCACATAAAGTCAAGTGCATAGAAGTTCAAATAAATATTCCACATTCTGGAAGTAAACATAAATCACTAGATCATACTTGACATTCTAAACTCTTGATATTCTATTTCCATGCTAGCATGTTCATTCCTTATTCAAATTTCACTTAGGTCAATCAAAATCAAGGACTCATGTATTCACAAAGTCA
This sequence comes from Ehretia macrophylla, assembly GCA_037974665.1. Classification (NCBI taxonomy): domain Eukaryota; kingdom Viridiplantae; phylum Streptophyta; class Magnoliopsida; order Boraginales; family Ehretiaceae; genus Ehretia; species Ehretia macrophylla. The sequence goes on from CM075765.1 coordinate 20,564,986, forward strand.
CATAACAAATCTCTACCCACAGACCGAGAAATTTAACCCGGCTTCATGCAATCTATAGCTCTAATACCACTTAAATGTCACGCACCGACCCAACCCCCAAGCTAAAGGTTAAGTCCGGACCCGACACACGGACAGAGTCTCCCCTGTACCGTGGACATTCTGAAAACCTGTAAACACTTAAACAAGGTCCCAACAATACAATACAGCTTTACTCAATTAAACAACAAAGCTATAAGGCCATCCGAGCCTTATAGTGCACAATAATTCCAAAACACACAAGCATGCGAGAACTAGTTGACAGCATAGTCTTATAATCATAATATTCTAGGAAATCAATAAAGCAACTTAAGGGATAAAGCATTCTACATCAACTATCCACTCCCAGGCATGCAAGGAAATAAGACAAGAATAAAAGTTATTACAGTTCGTAGACTTTCAAAGCTACAACCCATCCATCTAATCTTCAACTTATACAACAAGCATATACAAAGCCCTTGGGCTACAAAATAGTACATAAAGTAATCAGATGAGTCTTCCACAAAGCAACAAAATCATTAACCACCTCAAGTTATCAGACACAGCAACTAAGGTAAAGGCTCGATCTGAACTTCTTCTTCCTCAACTAAATCAACAAGCTGGGGATCACCCTCAGCGTCTCCTGAAACAGATATCGAGGTATGAGCAACCACTGTTGCCCAGTGAGGGATATAGTCCCGGGGCGTGCAATGCAACAGATAATACAATTACACAACAATAACACTTTATCAATTTAAGAATCAATGAAAACTTAAATAACCACACAATTAAAAGGATACATTTCAACAATCCCCTATACACCAATCTTCACTGGTCTTCAATCACGATCCACGAACCACGAGCACGATCACGATAAGCCGGCATAACCCCAATCACTCCAGTGGGTGTACTCCGGATGTACCCCGAATCCTACGACCCAACATCCCCTGGCAATCTCCGGACCAGGCGAATGAGGGAATAGGGTACGGAGTTTGAATATCCACCGGCAAGCCCTCTGCCGCCCAGCCGATATTCAACACATCCGCCCCGACACTATGGTTGCGCAACCACTATGCAATGCACTCAACGATGGCAAGTTAACAACAATAATATAAGCATTAACACATATGAGGATCAACAAAGTAGGTTGACCTCGATACAATTAGGATAGAAGCAAGGATAGAAGCTGATAAGCAGTTTACAAATGAACTTATACCATATAAGCATAGAATCATTCCAAAAGCTCCAAATCAATTTAAAATCATATATAAACACTTAAGAAGCCCTGACATGGGTTTAGAAGTGTGAGACAACTTAAATTGCACCTAAACCCCTTTGTTTTTCGATCTATTTCTCTTCTAAACCAAAGTTAATGATTTCATTTCCAAAAGAAACTCTCCCAACCTTCTAACTAACCCCCAAGGTACCCTTTCAACCCTTGAACTCAATCAAATGCCCGCGTTTACCCCGAAAGCCCCAATTTCCCTCTTTTGGCTTTAAACCACACCTACATTGTCCGGGCTTCAAACAAGGGATATCAAGGTATCTATAGCACCTAGGTAGCCTAAGGAAACTAGAATTGAAGCCCGAATCCACCCGGAATCGCATTAACCCCGAAAGCCCCAACTTAAAGTCGGCTATTTTCCATTTTTAGGCGATTTAAGGGCAATGCAAGCGTACGGGGTTATTTAATTATCTTCACTAGCACCTAAGGCATCAATTAGAAGCATTAATTCAAGCCAATTCGAGCAATTACACAAAACCCTAGAAAAACGTCACTATTCACCCTAGAAATCAAACTAACGATTCTAACCGTTTAAATTGTGAAACGACGGTTCAAAAGTGTTCTCTATCATTCATATAGATAGTACATTAGCATAGATAACATTTACAATGGCATTTAATCATATTTCCAACGATTCAAGAAATGAGCAATTATTTAAAAATGCAAAAACAAGCCATGAAATCCCTCACCACTACGCGTAGGAGCACCTAGGAACCTTGCAAACACCCTACACTAGTTGCTCGAGGCTTGGCATGGCTTGGATTGGAGGCTTGGTGAGCAAAAATCTCTTCCTTTTCTCCCTAGCTGCTGTCGGGTTTGGCTCCTGCTTTTCCAGCTTTTATTTTTTTTTTCTTTTGCATTTTGAGTGTTTAAGTGATATAATAAGGGGTTGAGTTGAGGTGGGGTCCTTTGGGCGCTTGAGTGGTCTAATATAATACGCGTAGTAAGCTTTAAAAGCGAGTCTAAGGGGTGACACATTGGTTAACTAATTAAATCTATAAAGTTATTACGTAACACTATTCACTTGACTTCTAAAATTATTTTCTAAACGAGCCTTCCTAACGCCTTAAGCTCAAAAGCACATTTTTCCCACTACTTTTACAATTAATATGATTTAATAAAAATGCTAGTTAACTAATAGAAAGCATTTTAAAAATGGAGTGAATAGTAGTCACAAGTCAGTTAATAAGGCATAGAAGTAAATGCGCAGATAAGAGATGCAACAGTAATTAAATGCATGGCTAAAACTCGGGCGTCACAGTGCCTATGTGGCTTGAGTGTCGAAGTTTGCAAAGATATGTGCTTTCATATGTTGTATGTAATTTTTATTAAAAGAAATGTAATTTAATATAGTTAAGTAGTTGAGATAGATTGATAAGCTAGTTATGTATTCAGTAGTATAGTTAACCTCGATGCATGTTTGTAATTGTCTAAAAGAAAATAGTGAGAATGGTATGATAGAATATTTAATGCAGTAGATTAGAATGGATTAAATGTCAAGTTTGAATGTTCTTGTAAAAGAGGTAAAGAGATAGGTTAGTTTTAAACTGGAAATGTATATTTATATGCTGTGTTTAGTTGTTGTGAACCAAGGCTCGGATGGCCTTGAGGTGGTTGAATGTTTGGACATGGTATTGGTCCACTTATATGCTGTTGCAGGTTTTACATTTCGGCTAGAAACAGGGGAGACTCCGACCGTTTTCCCTGAAAATTTATGCCCGGGTTTGGTTTGGGTTGTGACTAGATCGATTGATAGAACTCCCAGTCTCGAGAGGGATCGGGGTGTTACAGGTGGTATAAAAAACCCATGTTCTGTGTTTCTCTTTACCTTCTTCCCACAATAGGAAGGAAACCTAACAAGAAGGAGAAAGGTTCGTCTCCTCGAACAAACCCGATGGAAAAACAAAAGTCAGTCAGGTTAGAGAGAGATTCTCCCAAGCTCTAGAGAGATAAAAACCCCCTTAATATGCTGCCTTTAGTTGATATTTTTTCGCCTATTTCATATTCCAATTCTCTGTTTCGTGCTTGGTTTGTGGTTCTCAGAAACCTCTGCTTTACTTCTTGGTTTGTGGCTCTCAAAAACCTCTATTCTGTGTTTCTCTTTGCCTTCTTCCCACGGTGGGTAGGAAACCTAACAAGAAGGAGAAAGGTTCGACTACTCCATCAAAACCGATGGAAAAACAAAAGTTAGTCAGGTTAGAGAGAGATTCTCTCAAGCTCTAGAGAGAGAAAACCTACTCAAGGTACTGCCTTTCGTTGATGTTTTTTCCCCTCATTCATCTTCCAATTCTCTGCTTCGTGCTTGGTTTATGGTTCTTGGAAACCTGTACTTTACTTCTTGGTTCGTGGCTCTCAAAAACCTCTGTTATGTGTTTCTCTTTACCTTCTTCCCACATTGGGAAGAAAACCTAACAAGAAGGAGAAAGGTTCATCTTCTCGAACAAAATCGCTGGAAAAAAAAAGTCAGTCAGGTTAGAGAGAGATTCTCTCAAGCTCTAGAGAGAGAAAACCGTCGCAATGTACTGCCTTTCACTGATGTTTTTTCACCTATTTCATATTCCAATTCTCTACTTCGTGCTTTGTTTGTGGTTCTTGAAAACCTCTGCTTCACTTCTTGGTTTGTGGCTCTCAAAAACCTCTGTTCTGTGTTTCTCTTTACCTTCTTCCTACAATGGGATGGAAACCTAACAAGAAGGAGATAGGTTCGTCTTCTTGAACAAAACCGCTTGAAAAAAAAAGGTCAGTCAGGTTAAAGAGAGATGCTCTCAAGCACTAGAGAGAGAAACCCTCTCAAGGTGTTGTATTTCACTGATGTTTTTTCGCCTCTTTCATATTCCAATTCTCTGCTTCATGCTTGGTTTGGGGTTCTAGAAAACTTCTGCTTTACTTCTTGGTTCGTGGCTCTCGAAAACCTCTGTTCTGTGTTTCTCTTTACCTTCTTCCCACAATGGGACGAAAACCTAACAAGAAGGGTAAAGGTTCATCATCTCGAACAAAATAGCTGGAAAAAAGAACTTAGTTAGGTTTGAGAGTGATTCTCTCAGGCTCTAGAGAGACAAAACACACTCAAGGTGCTCCCATTCGTTGATGTTTTTTTGCCTTTTTCATATTCCATTTCTCTGCTTCGTGCTTGGTTCGTGGTTCTTGAAAACCTCTGCTTTACTTCTTGGTTCGTGGCTCTCAAAAATCTCTGTTCTGCGTTTCTCTATGCCATTTCCTATAATGGGAAGGAAACCTAACAAGAAGGAGAAAGGTTCGTCTTCTCGAACAAAACCGCTGCAAAAAAAAAGTCAGTCTAGTTAGAGAGAGATTCTCTCAAGCGCTAGACAGAAAAAAACCCTCTCATGGTGCTGCCTTTCGTTGATGTATTTTTGCCTCTTTCATCTTCCAATTCTCTGCTTCGTGCTTGGTTCGGGGTTCACAGAAACCTGTGCTTTACTTCTTGGTTTATTGCTCTCAAAAACCTCTGTTCTGTGTTTCTCTTTACCTTCTTCCCACAACGGGAAGGAAACCTTACAAGAAGGAGAAAGGTTCGTCTTCTCGAAAAAAACCGCTGGAAAGAAAAAGCCAGTCCGGTTATACAGAGATTCTCTCAAGCTTTAAAGAGAGAAAACCATCTCAAGGTACGGCCTTTCGCTGATGTTTTTTCACCTCTTTCATATTCCAATTCTCTGCTTCGTGCTTGGTTCGTGGTTCTCAGAAACCTCTGCTATACTTTTTGGTTTGTGGTTCTCGAAAACCTTTGTTCTATGTTTCTCTTTACCTTCTTCCCACAATGGGAAGGAAACCTAACAACAAGGAGAAAGGTTCGTCTTCTCGAGCAAAACTGCTTGAACACAAAATAGTCAGTCCGGTTAGAGAGAGATTCTCTCAAGCTCTAGAGAGAGAAAACCCACTCAAGGTGCTGCCTTTCTCTGATGTTTTTTTTCCTCTTTCACATTCCAATTCTTTGTTTCATGCTTGGTTTGTGGTTCTCGGAAACCTCTGCCTTACTTCTTGGTTCGCGGCTCTCGAAAACCTCTATTATGTGTTTCTCTTTACCTTCTTCCCACAATGGGTAGGAAACCTAACAAGAAGGAGAAAGGTTCGTCTTCTCCAACAAAACTGATGGAAAAACAAAAGTTAGTCAGGTTAGAGAGATTCTCTCAAGCTCTAGAGAGAGAAAACCTACTCAAGGTGCTACCTTTCGTTGATGTTTTTACCCATCTTTCATCTTCCAATTCTCTGCTTCTTGCTTGGTTTGTGGTTCTCATAAACCTCTGCTTTTCTTCTTGGTTTGTGGCTCTCGAAAACCTTTATTTTGTGGTTCTCTTTACCTTCTTCCCAGAATAGGAGGGAAACCTAACAAGAAGGAAAAATGTTCATCTTCTCGAAGAAAACCACTGGGAAAAAAAAGTCAGTCAGGTTAGAGAGAGATTCTCTCAAGATCTGGAGAGAGAAAACCCACTGAAGGTGCTGCATTAAGTTGATTTTTTTCACCTCTTTCATATTCCAATTCTCTGCTTCATGTTTGGTTCGTGATTCTCGGAAACCACTGCTTTACTTCTTGGTTCTTGGCTCTCGAAAACCTCTGTTTTGTGTTTCTCTTAACCTTCTTCCCACAATGGGAACGAAACCTAACAAGAAGCAGAAAAGTTCGTCTTCTTGAACAAAACCGCTAGAAAAAAGAAGTCAGTCAGGTTAGAGAGAGATTCTCCAAAGCTCTAGAGAGAGAAAACCCTCTCAATGGGCTGCCATTCGCTGATGTATTTTCGCCACTTTCATCTTCCTATTATCTGCTTCGTGCTTGGCTCGTGGTTCTCGGAAACCTCTGGATTACTTCTTGGTTCGAAGCTCTCGAAAACCTCTGTTCTGTGTTTCTCTTTACCTTCTTCCCACAATGGGAAAGAAACCTAACAAGAAGGAGAAAGGTTTGCCTTCTAGAACAAAACCTCTGGAAAATAAAATGTCAGTCAGGTTAGAGAGAGATTCTCTTAAGCTCTAGAACGAGAAAACCCTCTCAAGGTGCTGCCTATCGCTGATGTTTTTTCGCCTCTCTCATCTTCCAATTCTCTGCTTCTTGCTTGGTTTGTGGTTCTTATAAACCTCTGCTTTTCTTCTTGGTTTGTGGCTCTCGAAAACCTTTATTTTGTGGTTCTCTTTACCTTCTTCCCAGAATAGGAGGGAAACCTAACAAGAAGGAAAAATGTTCATCTTCTCGAACAAAACCACTGGGAAAAAAAGTCAGTCAGGTTAGAGAGAGATTCTCTCAAGATCTGGAGAGAGAAAACCCACTGAAGGTGTTGCATTAAGTTGATTTTTTTCACCTCTTTCATATTCCAATTCTCTGCTTCGTGTTTGGTTCGTGATTCTCGGAAACCACTGCTTTACTTCTTGGTTCTTGGCTCTCGAAAACCTCTGTTTTGTGTTTCTCTTAATCTTCTTCCCACAATGGGAACGAAACCTAACAAGAAGCAGAAAAGTTCGTCTTCTTGAACAAAACCGCTAGAAAAAAAAAGTCAGTCAGGTTAGAGAGAGATTCTCCAAAGCTCTAGAGAGAGAAAACCTCTCAATGGGCTGCCATTCGCTGATGTATTTTCGCCACTTTCATCTTCCTATTATCTTCTTCGTGCTTGGCTCGTGGTTCTCGGAAACCTCTGGATTACTTCTTGGTTCGAAGCTCTCGAAAACCTCTGTTCTGTGTTTCTCTTTACCTTCTTCCCACAATGGGAAAGAAACCTAACAAGAAGGAGAAAGGTTTGCCTTCTAGAACAAAACCTCTGGAAAATAAAATGTCAGTCAGGTTAGAGAGAGATTCTCTTAAGCTCTAGAACGAGAAAACCCTCTCAAGGTGCTGCCTATCGCTGATGTTTTTTCGCCTCTCTCATCTTCCAATTCTCTGCTTCGTGCTTGGCTCGTGGTTCTCGAAAACCTCTGGTTTACTTCTTGGTTCATGGCTCTCGAAAACCGGTGTTCTGTTTTTCTCTTTACCTTCTTCCCACAATATGAAGGAAACCTAACAAGAAGGAGAAAGGTTCGTTTCCTCGAACAAACCCGATGGAAAAAAAAAGTCAGTCAGGTTAGAGAGAGATTCTCCCAAGCTCTAGAGAGAAAAACCCCTTCAATGTGCTGCCTCTAGCTGATGTTTTTTTGCCTATTTCATATTCCAATTCTTTGTTTCATGCTTGGTTTGTGGTTCTCGGACACCTCGGCTTTACTTCTTGGTTCGCGGCTCTAAAAAACCTCCGTTCTGTGTTTCTATTTGCCTACATCCCACAATGGGTAGGAAACCTAACAAGAAGGAGAAAGGTTTTACTTCTCCAACAAAACCGATGGAAAAACAAAAGTTAGTCAGGTTAGAGAGAGAAAACCTACTCAAGGTACTGTCTTTCGTTGATGTTTTTTCCCCTCTTTCATCTTCCAATTCTCTGCTTCTTGCTTGGTTTGTGGTTCTTGGAAACCTCTGCTTTTCTTCTTGGTTTGTGGCTCTCGAAAACCTTTATTTTGTGGTTCTCTTTACCTTGTTCCAAGAATGGGAGGGAAACCTAATAAGAAGGAGAAAGGTTCATCTTCTCGAACAAAACCGCTGGAAAAAAAAGTCAGTCAGGTTAGCGAGAGATTCTCTCAAGATCTGGAGAGAGAAAACCCACTGAAGGTGTTGCATTAAGTTGATGTTTTTTTGCCTCTTTCATATTACAATTCTCTGCTTCGTGCTTGGTTCGTGGTTCTCAGAAACCACTGCTTTACTTCTTGGTTCGTGGCTCTCGAAAACCTCTGTTCTGTGTTTCTCTTAACCTTCTTCCCACAATGGGAAGGAAACCTAACAAGAAGGAGAAAAGTTCGTCTTCTCGAACAAAACTGCTAGAAAAAAAAATTCATTCAGGTTAGAGAGAGATTCTCTAAAGCTCTAGAGAGAGAAAACCCTCTCAAGGGGCTGCTATTCGCTGATGTATTTTCGCCTCTTTCATCTTCCAATTCTCTGCTTCGTGCTTGGCTCGTGGTTCTCGGAAACCTCTGGATTACATCTTGGTTTGTGGCTCTCGAAAACCTCTACTCTGTGTGCCTTTTTACCTTCTTCCCACAATGGGAAAGAAACCTAACAAGAAGGAGAAAGGTTTGCCTTCTCGAACAAAACCTCTGGAAAATAAAGAGTCAGTCAGGTTAAAGTGAGATTCTCTCAAGCTCTAGAAAGAGAAAACCCTCTCAAGGTGCTGCCTATCGCTGATGTTTTTTCGCCTCTTTCATCTCCTAATTCTCTGCTTCGTGCTTGGCTCGTGGTTCTCAGAAACCTCTGCTTTACTTCTTGGTTCATGGCTCTCGAAAACCTGTGTTCTGTGTTTCTCTTTACCTCCTTCCCACAATAGGAAGGAAACCTAACAAGAAGGAGAAAGGTTCGCCTTCTCGAACAAAACTACCGGAAAAAAAAGTCAGTCAGGCTAGAGAAAGATTCTCTCAAGCTCTAGAGAGAGAAAACCCTCTCAAGGTGATGCCTTTCGCTGATGTTTTTTTGCCTCTTTCATATTCCAATTCTCTGCTTCATGCTTGGTTCATGGTTCTCGAAAACCTCTGCTTTACTTCTTGGTTCGTGGCTCTCAAAAACCTCTGTTCTGTGTTTCTCTTTACCTTCTTCCCACAATGGTAAAGAATCCTAACAAGAAGGAGAAAGGTTAGTCATCTTGCACAAAACCGCGGGAAAAAAAAATTTAGTCAGGTTAGAGAGAGATTCTCTCAAGTTCTAGAGAGAGAAAACCCACTCAAGGTGCTGCCTTTCGTTGATGTTTTTTCAGCTCTTTCATCTTCCAATTCTCTCCTTCGTGCTTGGTTTGTGGTTCTTGGAAACCTCAGCTTTACTTCTTGGTTCGTGGCTTTTGAAAACCTGTGTTCTGTGTTTCTCTTTGCCTTCTTCCCAAAAAGGGAGGGAAACCTAACAAGATGGAGAAAGGTTCGTCTTCTCGAACAAAACCGCTAGAAAAAAAAAGTTAGTCAGGTTAGGGAGAGATTCTCTCAAGCTCTAAAGTGAGAAACCCCTCTCAAGGTGCTGCCTTTCCCTGATGTTTTTTGGCCTCTTTGATCGTCCAATTTTTTGCTTCGAGCTTGGTTTGTGGTTCTCGGAAACCTCTATTTTACTTCTTGGTTTATGGCGCTCAAAAACCTATGTTCTGTGTTTTTCTTTACCTTCTTCCCACAATAGGTAGGAAACCTAACAAGAAGGAGAAATGTTGGTCTTCTCGAACAAAACCGCAAGGAAAAAAAGTCAATCAGGTTAGAAAGAGATTCTCTCAAGCTCTAGAGAGAGAAAACCCATTCAAGGTGCTGCATTTCGTTGATGTTTTTTCGCCTCTTTGATCTTCCAATTCTCTCCTTCGTGCTTGGTTTGTGGTTCTTGGAAGCCTCTGCTTTACTTCTTGGTTCTTGGCTTTCAAAAACCTGTGTTCTGTGTTTCTCTTTACCTTCTTCCCAAAAAGGGAGGGAAACCTAACAAGAAGGAGAAAGGTTCGTCTTCTCGAACAAAACTGCTAGAAAAAAAAGTTAGTCAGGTTAGAGAGAGATTCTCTCAAGCTCTAGAGAGAGAAACCCCTCTCAAGGTACTGCCTTTCCCTAATTTTTTTGGCCTCTTTCATCGACCAATTTTCTGCTTCGAGCTTGGTTCGTGGTTCTCGGAAACCTCTGTTTTACTTCTTGGTTCATGGCGCTCAAAAACCTATGTTCTGTGTTTCTCTTTACCTTCTTCCCACAATAGGTAGGAAACCAAACAAGAAGGAGAAATGTTGGTCTTCTCGAACAAAACCGCAAGGAAAAAAAAGTCAATCAAGTTAGAAAGAGATTCTCTCAAGCTCTAGAAAGAGAAAACCCATTCAAGGTGCTGCCTTTTGTTGATGTTTTTTCGCCTCTTTGATCTTCCAATTCTCTCCTTCGTGCTTGGTTTGTGGTTCTTGGAAACCTCTGCTTTACTTCTTGGTTCTTGGCTTTCGAAAACCTGTGTTCTGTGTTTCTCTTTACCTTCTTCCCAAAAAGGGAGGGAAACCTAACAAGAAGGAGAAAGGTTCGTCTTCTTGAACAAAACCGCTAGAAAAAAAAAAGTTAGTCAGGTTAGAGAGAGATTCTCTCAAGCTCTAGAGAGAGAAACCCCTCACAATGTGCTGCATTTCCCTGATTTTTTTTGGCCTCTTTCATTGTCCAATTTTCTGCTTCGAGCTTGGTTCATGGTTCTCGGAAACCTCTGTTTTACTTCTTGGTTCATGGCGCTCAAAAACCTATGTTCTGTGTTTCTTTTTACCTTCTTCCCACAAAAGGTAGGAAACCTAACAAGAAGGAGAAATGTTGCTCTTCTCGAACAAAACCGCAAGGAAAAAAAAGTCAATCAGGTTAGAAAGAGATTCTCTCAAGCTCTAGAGAGAGAAAACCCATTCAAGGTGCTGCCTTTCGTTGATGTTTTTTCGCCTCTTTGATCTTCCAATTCTCTCCTTCGTGCTTGGTTTGTGGTTCTTGGAAACCTCTGCTTTACTTCTTGGTTCTTGGCTTTTGAAAACCTGTGTTCTGTGTTTCTCTTTACCTTCTTCCCAAAAAGGGAGGGAAACCTAACAAGAAGGAGAAAAGTTCGTCTTCTCGAACAAAACTGCTAGAAAAAAAAAGTTAGTCAGGTTAGAGAGAGATACTCTCAAGCTCTAGAGAGAGAAACCCCTCTCAAGGTGCTGCCTTTCCCTGATGTTTTTTGGCTTCTTTCATCGTCCAATTTTCTGCTTCGAGCTTGGTTCGTGGTTCTCGAAAACCTCTATTTTACTTCTTGGTTCATGGCGCTCAAAAACCTATGTTCTGTGTTTCTCTTTACCTTCTTCCCACAATAGGTTGGAAACCTAACGAGAAGGAGAAATGTTGGTCTTCTCGAACAAAACCGCAAGGAAAAAAAAAGTCAATCAGGTTAGAAAGAGATTCTCTCAAGCTCTAGAGAGAAAACCCATTCAAAGTGCTGCCTTTCGTTGATGTTTTTTCGCCTCTTTGATCTTCCAATTCTCTCCTTCGTGCTGGGTTTGTGGTTCTTGGAAACCTCTGTTTTACTTCTTGGTTCTTGGCTTTCAAAAACATGTGTTCTGTGTTTCTCTTTACCTTCTTCCCAAAAAGGGAGGGAAACCTAGAAAGAAGGAGAAAGGTTCATCTTCTCGAACAAAACCGCTAGAAAAAAAAAGTTAGTCAGGTTAGAGAGAGATTCTCTCAAGCTCTAGAGAGAGAAACCCCTCTCAAGGTGCTGCCTTTCCCTGATGTGTTTTGGCCTCTTTCATCGTCCAATTTTTTGCTTCGAGCTTGGTTCGTGGTTCTCGGAAACCTCTGTTTTACTTCTTGGTTCATGGTGCTAAAAAACCTATGTTCTGTGTTTCTCTTTACCCTCTTCCCACAATAGGTGGGAAACCTAACAAGAAGGAGAAATGTTGGTCTTCTCGAACAAAACCACAAGGAAAAAAAGTCAATCAGGCTAGAAAAAGATTCTCTCAAGCTCTAGAGAGAGAAAACCCACTCAAGGTGCTGCCTTTCGTTGATGTTTTATCGCCTCTTTGATCTTCCAATTCTCTGCTTTGTGCTTGGTTCACGGTTCTTGGAAACCTCTGCATTACTTCTTGGTTCGTCACTCTTAAAAACCTCTATTCTGTGTTTCATTTTACCTTTTTCCCACAATGAGAAGAAAACATAACAAGAAGGAGAAAGGTTCATGTTCTCGAACAAAACCGTTGGAGAAAAAAATGCCAGTCAGGTTAGAGAGAGATTCTCTCAAGCTCTAGAGAGAAAAATCCTTCTCAAGGTGCTGTATTTCGCTAATGTTTTTTCGCCTTTTTCAAATTCCAATTCTTTGCTTCGTGCTTGGTTTGTGGTTCTCGGAAACCTCTGCTGTACTTCTTGGTTTGTGGCTCTCTAAAACCTCAATTTTGTGTTTCTCTTCACCTTCTTCCCACAATGGGATGGAAACTTAACAAGAAGGAGGTTGGTTCATCTTCTCGAACAAAACCGCTGGAAAAAAAAAAGTTAGTCATGTAAGAGAGAGATTCTCTCAAGCTCTAGAGAGAGAAAACCCACTCAAGGTGCGACCTTTCTTTGATGGTTTTTTGCCTCTTTCATCTTCCAATTCACTACTTCGTGCTTGGTTCGTGGCTCTCGAAAACCTGTGTTTTGTGTTTCTCTTTACATTTTTCCCACAATGGGAGGGAAACCTAACAAGAAGGAGATAGGTTCGTCTTCTCGAACAAAACCGCTGGAAGAAAAAAGTCAGTCAGGTTAGAGAGAGATTCTCTCAAGCTCTAGAGAGAGAAAACCCTCTCAAGGTGCTGCCCTTCGTTGATGATTTTTTACCTATTTCATCTTCCAATTCTCTGCTTCATGCTTGGTTCGGGGTTCTCGGAAACCTCTGCTGTACTTCTTGGTTCATGGCTCTCTAAAACCTCAATTCTGTGTTTCTCTTCACCATCTTCCCACAATGGGATGGAAACCTAACAAGAAGGAGAATGGTTCGTCTTATCGAACAAAACCGCTAGAAAAAAAAAGGTTAGTAGGTTAGAGAGAGATTCTCTCAAGCTCTAGAGAGAGAAAACCCACTCAAGGTGTTGCATTTCGTTGATATTTTTTGCCTATTTCATCTTCCAATTCTCTGCTTCGTGCTTGGTTCGTTGTTCTCGGAAACCTCAGCTTTACTTATTGGTTCGTGGCTCTAGAAAACTTGTGTTCTGTGTTTCTCTTTACTTTCCACCCACAATGGGAGGGAAACCTAACAAAAAGGAGATAGGTTCGTCTTCTCGAACAAAATCGCTGGAAAAAAAAGTCAGTCAGGTTGGAGAGAGATTCTCTCAAGCTCTAGAGAGAGAAAACCCACTCAAGGTGCTGCCTTTCGTTGATGTTTTTTTGCCTGTTTCATCTTCCAATTCTCTGCTTCATGCTTGGTTCGTGGTTCTCAGAAACCTTTGCTGTACTTCTTGGTTCATGGCACTCTAAAACCTCAATTCTGTGTTTCTCTTCACCTTCTTCCCACAATGGGATGGAAACCTAACAAGAAGGAGAATGGTTCATCTTCTCGAACAAAACCGCTGGAAAAAAAAAGTTAGTCAAGTTAGAGAGAGATTCTCTCAAGCTCTAGAGAGAGAAAACCCACTCAAGGTGCTGCCTTTCGTTGATGTTTTTTTGCCTCTTTCATCTTCCAATTCACTACTTTGTGCTGGGTTTGTGGCTCTCGAAAACCTGTGTTCTGTGTTTCTCTTTAATTTTTTCCCACAATGAGAGGGAAACCTAACAAGAAGGAGATAGGTTTGTCTTCTCGAACAAAACCGCTGGAAAATAAAAGTCAGTCAGGTTAGAGAGAGATTCTCTCAAGATCTAGAGAGAGAAAACCCTCTCAAGGTACTGCCCTTCGCTGATGTTTTTTTGCCTATTTCATCTTCCAATTCTCTGCTTCGTGCTTGGTTCGTTGTTCTCGGAAACCTCAGCTTTACTTCTTGGTTCGTGGCTCTCGAAAACCTATTAGCTGTGTTTATCTTCACTTTCTTCCAACAATAGGAGGGAAACCTAACAAGAAAGAGATAGGTTCGTCTTCTCGTACAAAACCGCTGGAAAAAAAAGTTAGTCAGGTTAGAGAGAGATTCTTTCAAGCTCTAGAGAGAAAACCAACTCAAGGTGTTGCCATTCGCTGATGTTTTTTAGCCTCTTTCATCTTCCAATTATCTACATCGAGCGTGGTTCGTGGTTATCAGAAACCTCTGCTTTACTTCTTGGTTCGTGGCTCTCGAAAACCTCTATTCTTTGTTTATCATTACCTTCTTCCCACAATGGGAAGGAAACCTAACAAGAAGGAGAAAGGTTCGTCATCTCGAATAAAACCTCTGGAACAAAAAAAAAGTTAGTTAGGTTAGAGATAGATTCTCTCAAGCTCTAGAGAGAGAAAACCCACTCAAGGTGCTGCCTTTCGCTGATGTTTTTTCGCCTCTCTCATATTCCAATTCCCGGCTTCGTGCTTGGTTTGTGGTTCTCGAAAACCTCTGCTTTACTTCTTGGTTCGTGGCTCTCGAAAACCTCTATTCTATGTTCCTCTTTACATTCTTCCCACAATGGGAAGAAAACCAAACAAGAAGGAGAAAGGTTCGTCTTCTCGAACAAAACCGCTGGAAAAAAAAAGTCTATCAGCTTAGAGAGATATTCTCTCAACCTCTAGACAGAAAAAACCCCCTCAAGGTGCTGCCTTTCGCTGATTTTTTTTTGCCTCTTTCATCTTCCAATTCTCTGCTTCGTGCTTGGTTTGTGGTTCTCAAAAACCTCTGCTTTACTTCTTGGTTTGTGGCATTTGAAAACCTCTGTTCTGTGTTTCTCTTTACCTTCTTCCCACAATGGGAAAGAAACCTAACAAGAAGGAGAAAGGTTAGACTTCTCGAACAAAATCGCATGAAAAAAGCGAGTCAGATAAAAGTTAGATTCTCTCAAGCTCTAAAGAGAGAAAACCCTCTCAAGGTGCTGCCTTTCGCAGATGTTTTTTTGCCTCTTTCATATTCCAATTCTCGGCTTCGTGCTTGGTTTGTGGTTCTCGAAAACCACTGCTTTATATCTTTTTTCGTGGCTCTCGAAAACCCTTGTTCTGTGTTTCTCTTTACATTCTTCCCACATTAGGAAAGAAACCTAACAAGAAGGGGAAAGGTTTGACTTCTCGAACAATATCGATTGGAAAAAAAAAGTCAGTCAGGTTAAAGAGATATTCTATCAAGCTCTAGAGAGAGAAACCCTTTCAAGGTACTGCATTTCGCTGATGTTTTTTCGCCTCTTTCCTATTCCAATTCTCTACTTCATGCTTGATTTGTGGTTCTCGAAAACCTCTACATTACTTCTTGGTTCGTGGCTCTCGAAAACCATTGTTCTGTGTTTCTCTTTACCTTCTTCCATCGATGGGATGGAAACCTAACAAGAAGGAGAAAGGTTCGTCATCTCGAACAAAATAGCTGGAAAAAAGAAGTTAGTCAGGTTAGAGAGAGATTCTCTCAAGCTGTAGAAAGACAAAACCCACTCAATGTGCTGCCTTTCGTTGATGTTTTTTCGCCTTTTTCATATTCCATTTCTCTGCTTCGTGCTTGGTTCGTGGTTCTCAAAAACATCTGCTTTACTTCTTGGTTCGTGCCTCTCAAAAAACTATGTTCTCTATTTATCTTTACCTTCTTCCCACAATGGGATGGAAAACTAACAAGAAGGTGAAAGGTTTGTCATCTCGAACAAAACCGATGGAAAAAAAAAGTTAGTCAGGTTAGAGAGAGATTCTCTCAAGCTCTAGAGAGAGAAAACCCACTCAAGGTGCTGCCTTTCGTTGATGTTTTTTTGCCTATTTCATCTTCCAATTCACTGCTTCGTGCTTGGTTTGTGGCTCTCGAAAACCTGTGTTCTGTGTTTTTCTTTACTTTTTTCCCACAATGGGAGGGAAACCTAACAAGAAGGAGATAGGTTCGTCTTCTCGAACAAAACCGCTGGAATAAAAAAGTCGTTCAGGTTAGAGAGGGATTCTCTCAAGCTTTAGAGAGAGAAAACCATCTCAAGGTGCAGCCCTTCGCTGATGTTTTTTTGCCGATTTCATCTTCCAATTCTCTTCTTCGTGCTTGGTTCGTTGTTCTCGAAAACCTCAGCTTTACGTCTTGGTTCGTGGCTCTTGAAAACCTATCTTCTGTGTTTCTCTTTGCTTTCTTCCCACAATAGGAGGGAAACCTAACAAGAAGGAGATAGGTTCGTCTTCTCGACCAAAACCGTTGGAAAAAAAAAGTTAGTCAGGTTAGAGAGAGATTCTCTCAAGCTCTAGAGAGAAAACCAACTCAAGGTGTTGCCATTCGCCGATGTTTTTTAGCCTCTTTCATCTTCCAATTATCTACTTCGAGCTTGGTTCGTGGTTATCGGAAACCTCTGCTTTAGTTCTTGGTTCGTGGCTCTCGAAAACCTCTATTCTGTGTTTATCATTACCTTCTTCCCACAATAGGAAGGAAACCTAACAAGAAGGAGAAAGGTACATCTTCTTGAACAAAACCGCTGGAAAAAAAGGTTAGTCTGGTTAGAGAGAGATTCTCTCAAGCTCTAGAGAGCGAAAACCCACTCAAGGTGCTGCCTTTCGCTAATGTTTTTTTCGTCTCTTTCATACTCCAATTCTCTGCTTCGTGCATGGTTTGTGGTTATCGTAAACCTCTGCTTTACTTCTTGGTTTGTGGCTCTCGAAAACCTCTGTTCTATGTTTCTCTTTACCTTCTTCCCACATTGGGATGGAAAACTAACAAGACAGAGAAAGGTTCGTCATCTAGAATAAAACCGCTAGAAAAAAAAAAGTTAGTCAGGTTAGAGATAGATTCTCTCGAGCTCTAGAGAGAGAAAACCCACTCAAGGTGCTGCCTTTCGATGATGTTCTTTCGCCTCTTTCATATTCCAATTCTCGGCTTTGTGCTTGGGTTGTTGTTCTCGAAAACCTCTGCTTTACTTCTTCGTTCATGGCTCTCGAAAACCTCTGTTCTATATTTCTCTTTACCTTCTTACCCCAATGGGAAGAAAACCTAACAAGAAGGAGGAAGGTTCGTCTTCTCGAACAAAACCGCTGGAAAAAAAAAGTCTGTCAGCTTAGAGAGAGATTCTCTCAAGCTCTAGACAGAAAAAACGCACTCATGGTACTGCCTTTCGCTGATGTTTTTGTGCCTCTTTCATCTTCCAATTCTCTGCTTCATGCTTGGTTTGTGGTTCTCGAAAACCTCTGCATTACTTCTTGGTTCGTGCAGTTCGAAAACCTCTGTTCTGTGTTTCTCTTAACCTTCTTCCCACAATGGGAAAGAAACCTAACAAGAAGGAGAATGGTTAGACTTATCGAACAAAATCGCTTGAACAAAAAAACCCAGTCAGGTAAAAGTGAGATTTTCTCAAGCTTTAGAGAGAGAAAACCCTCTCAAGGTGCTGCCTTCGCAGATGTTTTTTTGCCTCTTTCATATTCCAATTCTCTGCTTCGTGCTTAGTTTGTGGTTCTCGAGAACCTCTGCTTCATATCTTGGTTCGTGGCACTCGAAAACCTTGTTCTGTGTTTCTCTTTACATTCTTCCCATAATGGGAAAGAAACGTAACAAGAAGGAGAAAGGATCGACTTCTCGAACAAAATCGTTTGAAAAAAAAAGTCAATCAGGTTAAAGAGAGATTCTATCAAGCGCTAGAAAGAGAAACCCTCTCAAGGTGCTGCATTTCGCTGATGTTTTTTCGCCTCTTTCCTATTCCAATTCTCTACTTCATGCTTGATTTGTGGTTTTCGAAAACCACTGCTTTACTTCTTGGTTCGTGGCTCTCTAAAACCACTGTTCTGTGTTTCTCTTTACCTTCTTCCCGCAATGGGATGGAAACCTAACAAGAAGGAGAAAGGCTCGTCATCTCGAACAAAATAGCTGGAAAAAAGAAATTAGTCAGGTTAGAGAGAGATTCTCTCAAGCTATAGTAAGACAAAACCCACTCAAGGTACTACCTTTCGTTGATTTTTTTTGCCTTTTTCATATTCCATTTCTCTACTTCGTGCTTGGTTCGTGGTTCTTGAAAACATCAGCTTTACTTCTTGGTTCGTGGCTCTCGAAAACATCTGTTCTCTGTTTCTCTTTAGCTTCTTCCCACAATGGGATGGAAAACTAACAAGAAGGTGAAAGGTTTGTCATCTCGAACAAAACCGATGGAAAAAAAAAAGTTAGTCAGGTTAGAGAAAGATTCTCTCAAGCTATAGGGAGAGAAAACCCACTCAAGGTGCTGCGTTTCGTTGATGTTTTTTTGCCTCCTTCATCTTCCAATTTATTGCTTCGTGCTTGGTTCGTGGCTCTCGAAAACCTGTGTTCTGTGTTTCTCTTTACTTTTTCCCACAATACGAGGAAAACCTAACAAGAAGGAGATAGGTTCGCCTTCTCGAACAAAACCGCTGGAAAAAAAAAGTCAGTCAGGTTTGAGAGAGATTCTCTCAAGCTCTAGAGAGAGAAAACCCTCTCAAGGTGCTGCCCTTTGCTGATGTTTTTTTGCCTATTTCATCTTCCAATTCTCTGCTTCGTGCTTGGTTCGTTGTTCTCAGAAATCTCAGCTTTACTTCTTGGTTCGTGGCTCCCGAAAACCTGTCTTCTATGTTTCTTTTTACTTTCTTTGCACAATGGGAGGGAAACCTAACAAGAAGGAGATAGGTTCGTCTTCTCGAACAAAACCACTGGAAAAAAAAAGTTAGTCAGGTTAGAGAGAGATTCTCTAAAGCTCTAGAGGGAGAAAACCCTCTCAAGGTGCTGCCCTTCACTGATGTTTTTTTGCCAATTTCATCTTCCAATTCTCTGCTTCGTGCTTGGTTCGTTGTTCTCGGAAACCTCAGCTTTACTTCTTGGTTCGTGGCTCTCGAAAACATCTGTTCTATGTTTCTCTTTACCTTCTTCCCACAATGGGATGGAAAACTAACAAGAAGGTGAAAGGTTTCTCATCTCGAACAAAACCGATGGAAAAAAAAAGCTAGTCAGGTTAGAGAGAGATTCTCTCAAGCTCTAGAGAGAGAAAACCCACTCAAGGTGCTATCTTTCGCTGATGTTTTTTTGCCTCCTTCATCTTCCAATTCACTGCCTCGTGCTTGGTTCGTGGCTCTTGAAAACTTGTGTTCTGTGTTTCTCTTTACTTTTTCCCACAATAGGAGGGAAACCTAACAAGAAGGAGATAGGTTCGTCTTCTCGAACAAAACAGCTGGAAAAAAAAAGTCAGTCAGGTTTGAGAGATATTCTCTCAAGCTCTAGAGAAAGAAAACCCTCTCAAGGTGCTGCCCTTTGCTGATGTTTTTTTTGCCTATTTCATCTTCCAATTCTCTGCTTCGTGCTTGGTTCGTTGTTCTCGGAAACCTCAGCTTTACTTCTTGGTTCGTGGCTCCCGAAAACCTGTCTTCTGTGTTTCTCTTTACTTTCTTCGCACAATGGGAGGGAAACCTAACAAGAAGGAGATAGGTTTGTCTTCTCGAATAAAACCGCTGGAAAAAAAAGTTAGTAAGGTTAGAGAGATATTCTCTAAAGCTCTAGAAGGAGAAAACCCTCTCAAGGTGCTGCCCTTCACTGATGTTTTTTTGCCAATTTCATCTTCCAATTCTCTACTTCGTGCTTGGTTCGTTGTTCTCGGAAACCTCAGCTTTACTTCTTGGTTCGTGGCTCTCGAAAACCTGTGTTTTTCTTTACTTTCCTCCCACAATGGGAGGGAAACCTAACAAGAAGGAGAAAGGTTTGTCTTCTCAAACAAAACCGCTGGAAAAAAAAGTCAGTCAGCTTAGAGAGAGATTCTCTCAAACTCTAGAGAGAGAAAACCTACACAAGGTGCTGCCTTTCGTTGATGTTTTTTTGCCACTTTCATCTTCCAATTCTCTGCTTCATGCTTGGTTCGTGGTTCTCGGAAACCTCTGCTGTACTTCTTGGTTCGTGGCTCTCTAAAACCTCAGTTCTGTGTTTCACTTCACCTTCTTCCAACAATGGGATGGAAACCTAACAAGAAGGAGAATGGTTCCTCTTCTCGAACAAAACCGCAAGAAAAAAAAAAGTTAATCAGGTTAGAGTGAGATTTTCTCAAGCTCTAGAGAAAGAAAACCCACTCAAGGAGCTGCATTTTGTTGATTTTTTTTGCCTCTTTCATCTTCTAATTCACAGCTTCGTGCTTGCTTCGTGGCTCTCGAAAACCTGTGTTCAGTGTTTCTCTTTACTTTTTTCCCACAATGGGAGGGAAACCTAACAAGAAGGAGATAGGTTCGTCTTCTCAAACAAAACCGCTGGAAAAAAAAAGTCAGTGACGTTAGAGAGAGATTCCCTCAAGCTCTTGAGGGAGAAAACCCTCTCAAGGTGATGCCCTTCGCTGATTTTTTTTTGCCTATTTCATCTTCCAATTCTCTGCTTCGTGCTTGGTTCGTTGTTCTCAGAAACCTCGGCTTTACTTCTTGGTTCGTGGCTCTTGAAAACCTATCTTCTGTGTTTCTCTTTACTTTCTTCCCACAATGGGATGGAAACCTAACAAGAAGGAGATAGGTTCGTCTTCTCGAACAAAACTGGTGGAAAAAAAAAGTTAGTCAGGTTAGAGAGAGATTCTCCCAAGCTCTAGAGAGAAAACCCACTCAAGGTGTTGCCTTTCGCTGATGTTTTTTAGGCTCTTTCATCTTCCAATTATCTACTGCGAGCTTGGTTCATGGTTATCAGAAACCTCTGCTTTACTTCTTGGTTCGTGGCTCTCGAAAACCTCTGTTCTGTATTTATCTTTACCTTCTTCCCACAATGGGGAGGAAACCTAACAAGAAGGAGAAATGGACGTCTTCTCGAACAAAACCACTGGAAAAAAAGGTCAGTCGGGTTAGAGAGAGATTCTTTCAAGCTCTAGAGAGCGAAAACCCACTCAAGGTGCTACCTTTTGCTGATATTTTTTTTGTCTCTTTCATATTCCAATTCTCTGCTTCGTGCATGGTTTGTGGTTCACATAAACCTCTGCTTTACTTCTTGGTTCGTGGCTCTCGAAAACCTCTGTTCTATGTTTCTCTTTACCTTCTTCCCACAATGGGATGGAAAACTAACAAGAAGGAGAAAGGTTCGTCATCTCGAAAAAAACTGCTAGAAAAAAAAAGTTAGTCAGGTTAGAGATAGATTCTCTCAAGCTCTAGAGAGAGAAAACCCACTCAAGGAGCTGCCTTTCGCTGATGTTTTTTTCGCCTATTTCATATTCCAATTCTCTACTTCGTGCTTGGTTTGTGGTTCTCGAAAACCTCTGCTTTACTTCTTGGTTCGTGGCTCTCGAAAACCTCTATTCTATGTTTTTCTTTACCTTCTTCCCACAATGGGAAGAAAACCTAACAAGAAGGAGAAAGGTTCGTCTTCTCGAACAAAACCACTGGAAAAAAAAAGTCTGTCAGCTTAGAGAGAGATTCTCTCAAGCTATAGACAGAAAAAACCCTCTCAAGGTGCTGCCTTTCGCTGATGTTTTTTTGCCTATTTCATCTTCCAATTCTCTGCTTCATGCTTGGTTTGTGGTTCTTGAAAACCTCTTCTTTACTTCTTGGTTCGTGGCGTTCGAAAACGTCTGTTATGTGTTTCTCTTTACCTTCTTCCCACAAAGGGAAAGAAACCTAACAAGAAGGAGAAAGGTTAGACTTCTTGAACAAAATCGCTTGAAAAAAAAGGCCAGTCAGGTTAAAGTGAGATTCTCTCAAGCTCTAGTGAGAGAAAACCCTCTCAAGGTGCTACCTTTCGCAGATGTTTTTTTGCCTATTTCATATTCCAATTCTCTGCTTCATGCTTGGTTTGTGGTTCTCGAAAACCTCTACTTTACATCTTGGTTTGTGGCTCTCGAAAACCATTGTTCTGTGTTTCTCTTTACATTCTTCCCACAATGGGAAATAAACCTAACAATATGGAGAAAGGTTCGACTTCTCGAACAAAACCGCTTGAAAAAAAAAGTCAATCAGGTTAAAGAGAGATTCTATCATGCTCTAGAGAGAGAAACCCTTTCAAGGTGCTGCATTTCGTTGATGTTTTTTCGCTTCTTTCCTATTGCAGTTCTCTACTTCATGCTTGATTTGTGGTTCTCGAAAACGTCTGCTTTACTTATTGGTTCATGGCTCTCAAAAACCACTGTTCTGTGTTTCTCTTTACCGTCTTCCCACAATGGGATGGAAAACTAACAAGAAGGTGAAAGGTTCGTCATCTCGAAGAAAAACCGAAGCAAAAATAAAAGTTAGTCAGGTTAGAGAGAGATTATCTCAAGCTTTAGAGAGAAAAAACCCACTCAAGGTACTGCCTTTCGTTGATGTTTTTTCGCCTCATTCATCTTTCAATTCTCTGCTTCGTGCATGGTTCGTGGATCCCGAAAACCTCTATTCTGTCTTTCTCTTCACCATCTTCCCATAATAGGAAGGAAACCTAAAAAGAAGGAGAATGGTTCATCTTCTCGAACAAAGCCGCAGGAAAAAAAAAGTAACTCAGGTTAGAGCGAGATTCTCTCAAGCTCTAGAGAGAGAAAACCCTCTCAAGGTGCTGCCTTTTGCTGATGTTTTTTCACCTCTTTCATTTTCCAATTCTCTGCTTCGTGCTTGGTTCGTGGCTCTCAGAAACCTCTGCTTTACTTCTTGGTTCATGGCTCTCGAAAACCTCTGTTCTGTGTTTCTCTTAACCTTCTTCCCACAATGGGAAGAAAACCTAACAAGAAGGAGAAAGGTTCGTCTTCTTGAACAAAACCGCTAAAAAAAAACATGTCTGTCAGCTTAGAGATAGATTGTCTCAAGCTCTAGACAGAAAAAACCATTTCAAGGTGCTGCCTTTCGCTGATGTTTTTTTGCCACTTTCATCTTCTAATTCTCTGCTTCATGCTTGGTTCATGGTTCTCAGAAACCTCTGTTTTACTTCTTGGTTCGTGGCTCTCGAAAACCTCTATTCTGTGTTTCTCTTTACCTTCTTCCCACAATGGGAAGGAAACATAACAAGAAGGAGAAAGGTTCATTTTCTCGAACAAAACCGCTGGAAAAAAAAAAGTCAATCAGGTTAGGGAGAGATTCTCTCAAGCTCTAGACAGAAAAAACCCTTTCAAGGTGCTGCCTTTCGTTGATGTTTTTTGGCCTCTTTCATCTTCCAATTCTTTGCTTCGTGCTTGGTTCGTGGTTCTCGAAAACCTTTGCGTTACTTCTTGGTTCGTGGCTCTCAAAAACCTCTGTTCTTTGTTTCTCTTTACCTTATTCCCACAATGGGAAGGAAACCTAACAAGAAGGAGAAAGGTTCGTCTTCTCGAACAAAATCGTTGGAAAAAAAAAGTCAGTCAGGTTCGAGAGAGATTCTCTCAAGCTCTAGACAGAAAAAACCTCTCAAGGTGCTGCCTTACGTTGATGTTTTTTCGCCTCTTTCATCTTCCAATTCTCTGCTTCGTGCTTGGTTCGTGGTTCTCGGAAACCTCTGCTTTACTTCTTGGTTCGTGGCTCTCAAAAACCTTTGTTCTGTGTTTCCCTTTACCTCCTTCCCACACTGGGAAGGAAACCTAACAAGAAGGATACAGGTTCGTCTTCTCGAACAAAACCGCTGGAAAAAAAAGGCCAGTCAGGTTAGAGAGAGATTTTCTCAAGCTCTAGAGAGAGAAAACCCTCTCAAGGAGCTGCCTTTCGCTGATGTTTATTCGCGTCTTTCATATTCCAATTCTCTACTTTGTGCTTGGTTCGTGGTTCTCAGAAACCTCTGCTGTACTTTTTGGTTCGTGGCTCTCGAAAACCTCTGTTTTTTGTTTCTCTTTACCTTCTTCCCACAATGGGAAGGAAACCTAACAAGAAGGAGAAAGGTTCGTCTTCTCGAACAAAATCGCTAGAAAAAAACAAGTCTGCCAGCTTAGAGAGAGATTCTCTCAAGCTCTAGATAGAAAAAACCTTCCCATGGTACTGCCTTTCGCTGATTTTTTTGGCCTCTTTCATCTTCCAATTCTCTGCTTTATGCTTGGTTCGTGGTTCTTGGAAACCTCTACTTTACTTCTTGGTTCGTGGCTCTCAAAAACCTCTTTACCATCTTCCCACAATGCGAAGGAAACCTAACAAGAAGGAGAAAGGTTCATTTTCTCGAACAAAACTGCAGGAAAAAAAAAGTCAGTCAGGTAGGGAGAGATTCTATCAAGCTCTAGACAGAAAAAACCCTCTCAAGGTGCTACCTTTCGCTGATGTTTTTTGGCCTCTTTCATCTTCCAATTCTCTACTTCGTGCTTGGTTCGTGGTTCTCGGAAACCTCTGCTTTAGTTCTTGGTTTGTGGTTCTCAAAAACCTCTATTCTGTGTTTATCTTTACCTTATTCCCATAATGGGAGGGAAACCTAACTAGAAGGAGAAAGGTTCGCCGTCTCGAACAAAACCACTAGAAAAAAAAAGCCAGTCAGGTTAGAGAGAGATTCTCTCAAGCTCTAGAGAGAGAAAACCCTCTCTAGGTGCTGCATTTCACTGTTGTTTATTTACCTCTTTCATATTGCAATTCTCTGCTTTGTGCTTGATTCGTGGATCTCAGAAACCTCTGCTGTACTTTTTGGTTCGTGGCCCTCGTAAACCTCTGTTCTGTGTTTCGCTTTACCTTCTTCCTACAATGGGATGGAAACCTAACAAGGAGGAGAAAGGTTCGTCATCTTGAACAAAATAGCTGGAAAAAGAAAGTTAGTCAGGTTAGAGAGAGATTCTCTCATGCTCTACAGAGACAAAACCCACTCAAGGTGCTGCCTTTCGTTGATGTTTTTTTGCCCTTTTCATATTCCATTTCTCTTCTTCGTGCTTGGTTCATGATTCTCGAAAACCTCTGATTTACTTCTTGGTTAGTGGCTCTCGAAAACCTCTGTTCTGTGGTTCTCTTTGCCATCTTCCCATAATAGGAAGGAAACCTAACAAGAAGGAGAAAGGTTCGTCTTCTCGAACAAAATCGCTAGAAAAAAAAAGTCAGTCAGGTTCGAGAGAGATTCTCTCAAGCTCTAGACAGAAAAAAACCTCGCAAGGTGCTGCCTTACGTTGATGTTTTTTCGCCTCTTTCATCTTCCAATTCTTTGCTTCGTGCTTGGTTCGTGGTTCTCGGAAACCTCTGCTTTACTTCTTGGTTCGTGGCTCTCAAAAACCTTTGTTATGTGTTTCCCTTTACCTTCTTCCTACACCGGGAAGGAAACCTAACAAGAAGGATACAGGTTCGTTTTCTCGAACAAAACCGCTGGAAAAAAAAGGCTAGTCAGGTTAGAGAGAGATTTTCTCAAGCTCTAGAGAGAGAAAACCATCTCAAGGTGCTGCATTTCGCTGATGTTTTTTCGCGTCTTTCATTTTCCAATTCTCTACTTTGTGCTTGGTTCGTGGTTCTCAGAAACCTCTGTTGTACTTTTTGGTTCGTGGCTCTCGAAAACCTCTGTTTTTTGTTTTTCTTTACCTTCTTCCCACAATGGGAAGGAAACCTAACAAGAAGGAGAAAGGTTCGTCTTCTCGAATAAAATTAATGGAAAAAAAAATAGTCTGCAAGGTTAGAGAGAGATTCTCTCAAGCTCCAGAGGGAGAAAACCCACTCAAGGTGCTGCCTTTCTCTGATGTTTTTTTGCCTCTTTGATCTTCCAATTATCTGTTTCGTGCTTGGTTCGTGGTTCTCGGAAACCTCTGCTTTACTTCTTGGTTCGTGGCTCTCGAAAACCTCAGTTCTGTGTTTCTCTTTACGTTCTTCCCACAATGGGTAGGAAACCTAACAAGAAGGAGAAAGATTCGTCTTCTCGAACAAAACCGATGGAAAAACAAACGTCAGTCAGGTTAGAGAGACATTCTCTCAAGCTCTAGAGAGAAAAAACCCACTCAATATGCTGCCTTTCGCTGATGTTTTTTCACCTCTTTCATATTTCACTTCTCTGCTTCATGCTTGGTTTGTGGTTCTCGTAAACCTCTGCTTTACTTCTTGGTTCGTGGCTGTCGAAAACCTCTGTTCTGTGTTTCTCTTTACCTTCTTCCCACAATAGGATGAAAAACTAACAAGAAGGAGAAAGGTTCGTCATCTCGAATAAAACCGCTGGAAAAAAAAAGTTAGTCAGGTTAAAGAGAGATTCTCTCAAGCTCTAGAGAGAGAAAACCCTCTCAAGGTGCTACCTTTCGCTGATATTTTTTTGCCTCTTTCATATTCCTATTCTCTGCTTCGTGCTTGGTTTGTGGTTCTCGAAAACCTCTGCTTTACTTCTGGGTTCGTGGCTCTCGAAAACCTCTATTCTGTGTTTCTCGTTACCTTCTTCCCACAATAGGAAGGAAACCTAACAAGAAGGAGAAAGATTCATCTTCTCGAACAAAACCACTTGAAAAAAAAAGGTCAGTCAGGTTAAAGAGAGATTCTCTCAAGCTCTAGAGAGGGAAAACCCTCTCAAGTTGCTACCTTTTGCTGAAATTTTTTTGCCTATTTCATATTCCAATTCTCTGCTTCGTGCTTGGTTTTTGGTTCTCGAAAACCTCTGCTTTACTTCTTGGTTTGTGGCTTTCAAAAACCTCTGTTCTGTGTTTCTCTTTACCTTCTTCCCGCAATGGGATGAAAACCTAACAAGAAGGAGAAAGGTTCGTCATCTCGTGCAAAACAGTTGGGGAAAAAAAGTAAGTCTGGTTAGAGAGAGATTTTCTGAAGCTCTAGAGAGAGAAAACCCACTGAAGGTGCTGCCTTTCGTTGATCTTTTATTGCCTCTTTCATAATCCAATTTTGTACTTCTAGCTTGGTTCGTTGTTCTCGAAAACCTCTGCTTTACTTCTTGGTTCGTGGCTCTCGAAAACCTCTGTTTTGTGTTTCTCTTCACCATCTTCCCATAATGGGAAGGAAACCTAAAAGGAAGTAGAAAGGTTCATCTTCTCGAACAAATCCGCAGGAAAAAAAAAGTAAGTCATGTTAGAGAGAGATTCTCTCAGGCTCTACAGAGAGAAAACCCTCTCAAGGTGCTACCTTTCGCCGATATTGTTTTTCCTGTTTCATCTTCCAATTCTCTGCTTCGTGCTTGGTTCGTGGTTCTCAGAAATCTCTACTTTACTTCTTGGTTCGTGGCTCTCAAAAACCTTTGTTTTGTGTGTCTCTTTTCCTTCGTCCCACAATGGGAAGAAAACCAAACAAGAAGGAGCAAGAAGGAGAAAGGTTCGTCTTCTCGAACAAAACCGCTGGAAAGAAAAAAAGTCTATCAACTTAGAGAGAGATTTTCTCAAGCTCTAGACAGGAAAAACACTCTCAAGGTGCTGCCTTTCGCTGATGTTTTCTCGCCTCATTCATCTTTCAATTCTCTGCTTCGTGTTTGGTTCGTGGTTCTCTAAAACCTCTGCTTTACTTCTTGGTTCGTGGCTATCGAAAACCTCTGTTCTGTGTTTCTCTTTGCCTTCTTCCTACAACGGGATGGAAAACTAACAAGAATGAGAAAGGTTCATCATCTCGAACAAAACCACAGGAAAAAAAAAGTTAGTTAGGTTAGAAAGAGATTCTCTCCAGCTCTAGAGAGAGAAAACCCACTCAAGGTGCTCCCTTTCGTTGATGTTTTTTCGCCTCATTCATCTTTTCAATTCTCTGCTTCGTGCTTGGTTCATGGTTCTCTAAAACCTCTTCTTTAATTCTTGGTTCGTGGCTCTCGAAAACCTCTATTCTGTGTTTCTCGTTACCTTCTTCCTACAATAGGAATGAAACGTAACAATAAGGAGAAAGATTCGTCTTCTCGAACAAAACCGCTTGAAAAAAAAAAGCCAGTCAGGTTAAAGAGAGATTCTCTCAAGCTCTAGCGAGAGAAAACCCTCTCAAGGTGCTACCTTTCGCTGATATTTTTTTCCCTCTTTCATATTCCAATTCTCTGCTTCGTGCTTGGTTTGTGGTTCTCGAAAACCTCTGCTTTACTTCTTGGTTTGTGGCTTTCAAAAACCTCTGTTCTGTGTTTCTCTTTACCTTCTTCCCACAATGGGATGAAAACCTAACAAGAGGGAGAAAGGTTCGTCATCTCGAACAAAACAGTTGAAAAAAAAAGTAAGTCTGGTTAGAGAGAGATTTTCTGAAGCTTTAGAGAGAGAAAACCCACTCAAGGTTCTGCCTTTCGTTGATCTTTTATCGCCCCTTTCATAATCCAATTCTCTACTTCCATCTTGGTTCGTTGTTCTTGAAAACCTCTGCTTTACTTCTTGGTTCGTGGCTCTCGAAAACCTCTGTTTTGTGTTTCTCTTCACCATCTTCCCATGATAGGAAGGAAACCTAAAAAGAACTAGAAAGGTTTGTCTTCTCGAACAAATCCACTGGAAAAAAAAAAAGTAAGTCATGTTAGAGAGAGATTCTCTCAGGATCTAGAGAGAGAAAACCCTCTCAATGTGCTACCTTTCGCCGATATTTTTTTTCCTGTTTCATCTTCCAATTCTCTGCTTCTTGCATGGTTCGTGGTTCTCAGAAACCTCTACTTTACTTCTTGGTTCGTGGCTCTCAAAAACCTCTGTTTTGTGTGTCTCTTTTCCTTCTTCCCACAATGGGAAGAAAACCAAACAATAAGGAGCAAGAAGGAGAAAGGTTCGTCTTCTCGAACAAAACTGCTGGAAAGAAAAAAAGTCTATCAGCTTAGAGAGAGATTTTCTCAAGCTCTAGACAGAAAAAACACTCTCAAGGTGCTGCCTTTCGCTGATGTTTTTTCGCCTCATTCATCTTTCAATTCTCTGATTCGTGCTTGGTTCGTGGTTCTCTAAAACCTCTGCTTTACTTCTTGGTTCGTGGCTATCGAAAACCTCTGTTATGTGTTTCTCTTTGCCTTCTTCCTACAATGGGATGGAAAACTAACAAGAAGGAGAAAGGTTCGTCATCTCGAACAAAACCACAGGAAAAAAAAGTTAGTTAGGTTAGAAAAAGATTCTCTCCAGCTCTAGAGAGAGAAAACCCACTCAAGGTGCTCCCTTTCGTTGATGTTTTTTCGCCTCATTCATCTTTTCAATTCTCTGCTTCGTGCTTGGTTCGTGGTTCTCTAAAACCTCTTCTTTACTTCTTGGTTCGTGGCTCTCGAAAACCTCTATTCTGTGTTTCTCGTTACCTTCTTCCTACAATAGGAAGGAAACGTAACAAGAAGGAGAAAGATTCGTCTTCTCGAACAAAACTGCTTGAAAAAAAAAAGTCAGTCAGGTTAAAGAGAGATTCTCTCAAGCTCTAGAGAGAGAAAACCCTCTCAAGGTGCTACCTTTCGCTGATATTTTTTTCCCTCTTTCATATTCCAATTCTCTGCTTCGTGCTTGGTTTGTGGTTCTCGAAAATCTCTGCTTTACTTCTTGGTTTGTGGCTCTCAAAAACCTCTGTTCTGTGTTTCTCTTTACCTTCTTCCCACAATGGGATGAAAACCTAACAAGAAGGAGAAAGGTTCGTCATCTCGAACAAAACAGTTGAAAAATAAGTAAGTCTGGTTAGAGAGAGATTTTCTCAAGCTCTAGAGAGAGAAAACCCACTTAAGGTTCTGCCATTTGTTGATCTTTTATCGCCCCTTTCATAATCCAATTCTCTACTTCTAGCTTGGTTCGTTGTTCTCGAAAACCTTTGCTTTACTTCTTGGTTCGTGGCTCTCGAAAACCTCTGTTTTGTGTTTCTCTTCACCATCTTCCCATAATAGGTAAGAAACCTAAAAAGAAGGAAAAAGGTTCGCCTTCTCGAACAAATCCACAGGAAAAAAAAGTAAGTCATGTTAGAGAGAGATTCTCTCAAGCTCTAGAGAGAGCAAACCCTCTCAAGGTGCTGCCTTTCGCCGATGTTTTTTCGCCTCTTTCATATTCCAATATTCTACTTCGTGCTTGGTTCGTGGTTCTCAGAAACCTCTGCTTTACTTCTTGGTTCGTGGCTCTCAAAAACCTCTGTTCTGTGTTTCTCTTTACCTTCTTCCCACAATGCGAAGAAAACAAAACAAGAAGGAGGAAGAAGTAGAAAGGTTCGTCTTCTCGAACAAAACCACTGGAAAAAAAAAGTCTGTCAGCTTAGAGAGAGATTTTCTCAAGCTTTAGACAGAAAAAACCCTCTCAAGGTGCTGCCTTTCGCTGATGTTATTTCGCCTCATTCATCTTTCAATTATCTGCTTCGTGCTTGGTTCGTGGTTCTCTGAAACCTCTTCTTTACTTTTTGGTTCGTGCTTCTCGAAAACCTCTGTTCTATGTTTCTCTTTACCTTTTTCCCACAATGGGAAGGAAACCTAACAAGAAGGAGAAAGGTTCGTCTTCTCGAACAAAACCGCTTGAAAAAAAAAGTCAGCCAGGTTGAAGAGAGATTCGCTCATGCTCTAGAGAGGGAAAACCCTCTCAAGGTGCTATCTTTCGCTGATATTTTTTTGCCTCTTTCATATTCCAATTCTCTGCTTCGTGCTTGGTTTGTGGTTCTCGAAAACCTCTGCTTTACTTCTTGGTTTGTGGCTCTCAAAACCCTCTGTTCTACATTTCTCTTTACCTTTTTCCCACAATGGGATGAAAACTTAACAAGAAGGAGAAAGGTTCGTCATCTCGAACAAAACAACTAGAAAAAACAAGATAGTTTGGTTAGAGTGAAATTTTCTCAAGCTCAAGAGAGAGAAAACCCACTCAAGGTGCGGCCTTTCGTTGATCTTTTATTGCCTCTTTCATATTCCAATTCTTTACTTCCTGCTTGGTTCGTTGTTCTCGAAAACCTCTGCTTTACTTCTTGGTTCGTGGCTCTCGAAAACCTCTATTCTTTGTTTCTCTTCACCATCTTGCCATAATGGGAAGGAAACCTAAAAAGAAGGAGAAAGGTTCATCTTCTCGAACAAAACCGCTGGAAAAAAAAAGTAACTCAGGTTAGAGAGAGATTCTCTCAAGCTCTAGAGAGTGAAAACCCTCTCAAGGTGCTGCCTTTCGCTGATGTTTTTTTGCTTCTTTCATCTTCCAATTCTCTGCTTCGTGCTTGGTTCGTGGTTCTCGGAAACCTCTGCTTTACTTCTTGGTTCGTGGCTCTCGAAAACCTCTGTTCTCTGTTTCTCTTTACCTTCTTCCCACAATGGGAAGAAAACCTAACAAGAAGGAGAAAGGTTCATCTTCTCGAACAAAATCGCTGGAAAAAAAAAGTCTGTCAGCTTAGAGAGAGATTCTCTGAAGCTCTAGACAGAAAAACCACTCTCAAGGTGCTAGCTTTCACTGATGTTTTTTTTGCCTCTTTTGTCTTCCAATTCTCTGCTTCATGCTTGGTTCGTGGTTCTCGGCAACCACTGCTTTACATCTTGGTTCGTGGCTGTCGAAAACCTCTGTTCTGTGTTTCTCTTTACATTCTTCCCACAATGGGAAGGAAACCTAACAAGATGGAGAAAGGTTTGTTTTCTCGACTAAAACTGCTGGAAAAAAAAGTCAGTCTGGTTAGGGAGAGATTCTCTCAAGCTCTAGAAAGAGAAAACCCTCTCAAGGTCCTGCATTTCGCTGTAGTTTTTTTTGCCTCTTTCATATTCCAATTCTCTGGTTTGTGCTTGGTTCGTGGTTCTCGAAAACCTCTGTTCTGTGTTTCTCTTTACCTTCTTCCCACAATAGGATGGAAACCTCAAAAGAAGGAGAAAGGTTTGTCATCTCGCACAAAATAGTTGGAAAAAAGAAGTTATTCAGGTTAGAGAGAGATTCCCTCAAGCTCTAGAGAGACAAAACCCACTCAAGGTGCTGCCTTTCGTTGATGTTTTTTTGCCTTTTCAATATTCCATTTCTCAGCTTCGTGCTTGGTTCGTGGTTCTTGAAAACCTCTGCTTTACTTCTTGGTTCGTGGCTCTCGAAAACCCCTGTTCTGTGTTTCTTTTTGCCATCTTCCCATAATGGGAAGGGAACCTAACAAGAAGGAGAAAGGTTCGTCTTCTCGAACAAAATCGTTGGGAAAAAAAGTCAGTCAAGTTAAAGAGAGATTCTCTCAAGCTCTGGATAGAAAAAACCCTCTCAAGGTGCAGCCTTTCGTTGATGTTTTTCTGCCTCTTTCATCTTCCAATTCTCTGCTTCGTGCTGGGTTCAGGGTTCTCGGAAACCACTACTTTACTTCTTGCTTCGTGGCTCTCAAAAACCTCAGTTCTGTGTTTCTCTTTACCTTCTTCCCACAATGGGATGAAAACCTAACAAGAAGGAGAAAGGTTCGTCACCTCGAACAAAATAGCTGGAAAAAAGAAGTTAGTCAGGTTAGAGAGAGATTCTCTCAAGCTCTAGAGAGACAAAACCCACTCAATGTGCAGCCTTTCGTTGATGTTTTTCTGCCTCTTTCATCTTCCAATTCTCTGCTTCGTGCTG
Organism: Ehretia macrophylla; assembly: GCA_037974665.1. Taxonomy (NCBI): domain Eukaryota; kingdom Viridiplantae; phylum Streptophyta; class Magnoliopsida; order Boraginales; family Ehretiaceae; genus Ehretia; species Ehretia macrophylla. The sequence continues at coordinate 20,596,985 of CM075765.1, forward strand.
GGTTCAGGGTTCTCGGAAACCATAGCTTTACTTCTTAGTTCGTGGCTCTCAAAAACCTCAGTTCTGTGTTTCTCTTTACCTTCTTCTCACAATGGGATGGAAACCTAACAAGAAGAAGAAAGGTTCGTCACCTCGAACAAAATAGATGGAAAAAAACGTTAGTCAGGTTAGAGAGAGATTCTCCCAAGCTCTAGAGAGACAAAACCCACTCAAGGTACTGCCTTTCGTTGATGTTTTTTTGCCTTTTCAATATTCCATTTCTCTGCTTCGTGCTTGATTCATGGTTCTCGAAAACCTCCGCTTTACTTCTTGGTTCGTGGCTCTCGAAAACCTCTGTTCTGTGTTTCTCTTTGCCATCTTCCCATAATGGGAAGGAAACCTAACAAGAAGGAGAAAGGTTCGTCTTCTTGAACAAAACCGCGGGAAAAAAAAGTCAGTCAGGTTAGAGAGAGATTCTCTCAAGCTCTAAACAAAAAAAACCCTCTCAAGGTGCAGCCTTTCGTTGATGCTTTTTTGCCTATTTCATAATCCAATTCTCTGCTTTGTGCTGGGTTCGTGGTTCTCGGAAACCACTACTTTACTTCTTGGTTCGTGGCTCTCAAAAACCTCTGTTCTGTGTTTCTCTTTACCTTCTTCCCACAATGGGAAGAAAACCTAACCAGAAGGAGAAAGGTTTGTCTTCTCGAACGAAACCGTTGGAAAACAAAAGCCAGTCGGGTTAGATAGAGATTCTCTCAAGCTCTGGAGAGAGAAAACCCACTCAAGGTGCTGCCTTTCGCTGATGTTTTTTCGCCTCTTTCATATTTCAATTCTCAACTTGGTGCTTGGTTCGTTGTTCTCATAAACCTCTGCTCTACTTTTTTGTTCGTGGCTCTCGAAAACCTCAGTTCTGTGTTTCTTTTTTCCTTCTTCCCACAATGGGAAGGAAACCTAACAAGAAGGAGAAAGGTTCGTCTTCTCGAATAAAACAACTGGAAAACAAAATAGTCTGTCAGGTTAGAGAGAGATTCTCCCAAGCTCCAGAGAGAGAAAACCCACTCAAGGTGCTGCCTTTCTCTGATGTTTTTTTGCCTCTTTCATCTTCCAAGTATCTGTTTCGTGCTTGGTTCGTGGTTCTCGGAAACCTCAGCTTTACTTCTTGGTTCGTGGCTCTCAAAAACCTCAGTTCTGTATTTTTCTTTACCTTCTTCCCACAATGGGAAGAAAACCAAACAAGAAGGAGAAAGGTTCGTCTTCTCGAACAAAACCACTAGAAAAAAAAAGTCTGTCAGCTTAGAAAGAGATTCTCTCAAGCTCTAGACAGAAAAAACCCTCTCAAGTTGCTGCCTTTCGCTGATGTTTTTTCGCCTCATTCATCTTTCAATTCTCTGCTTTGTGCTTTGTTTGTGGTTCACCGAAACCTCTTCTTTACTTCTTGGTTCGTGGCTCTCGAAAACCTCTCTTCTTTGTTTCTCTTTACCTTCTACTCACAATGGGAAGGAAACCTAACAAGAAGGAGAAAGGTTCGTCTTCTCGAACAAAACCGCTTGAAAAAAAAAGTCAGTCAGGTTAAAGAGAGATTCTCTCAAGCTCTAGAGAGAGAAAACCCTCTCAAGGTGCTACCTTTCGCTAATATGTTTTTGCCTATTTCATATTCCAATTCTCTGCTTCGTGCTTAGTTTGTGGTTCTCTAAAACATCTGCTTTACTTCTTGGTTTGTGGCTCTCAAAAACCTCTGTTCTGTGTTTCTCTTTACCTTCTTCCCACAATGGGATGAAAACCTAACAAGAAGGAGAAAGGTTCGTCATCTCGAACAAAACAGCTGGAAAAAAAAATTAGTCTGGTTAGAGAGAGATTTTCTCAAGATCTAGAGAGAGAAAACCCACTTAAGGAGCTGCCTTTTGTTGATCTTTTATCGCCTTTTTCATATTCCAATTATCTACTTCCTGCTTGGTTCATTGTTCTTGAAAACCTCTGCTTTACTTCTTGGTTCGTGCCTCTCGAAAACCTCTGTTCTATGTTTCTCTTCACCATCGTCCCATAATGGGAAGGAAACCTAAAAATAAGGATAAATGTTCATCTTCTCGAACAAAACCGCTGGAAAAAAAAAGCAACTCATGTTGGAGAGAGATTCTCTCAAGTGCTAGAGAGAAAAAACCCTCTCAAGGTGCTGCCCTTCACTGATGTTTTTTCACCTCTTTCATCTTCCAATTCTATGCTTTGTGCTTGGTTCGTGGTTCTCGGAAACCTCTTCTTTACTTCTTGGTTCGTGGCTCTCAAAAACCTCTCTTCTTTGGTTCTCTTTACCTTCTTCCCACAGTGGGATGGAAAAAAAACAACAAGGAGAAAGGTTCATCATCTCGAACAAAACCACTGGAAAAAAAAGTTAGTCAGGTTAAAGAGTGATTCTCTCAAGCTCTAGAGAGAGAAAACCCACTCAAGGTGCTGCCTTTCGTTGATGTTTTTTCGCCTCATTCATCTTTCAATTCTCTGCTTCGTGCTTGGTTCGTGGTTCTCGAAAATCTCTGTTCTATGTTTATCTTTACCTTCTTCCCACAATGGGAAGGAAACCTAACAAGAAGGAGAAAGGTTCGTCTTCTCGAACAAAACCGCTGGAAAAAAAAGTCAGTCAGGTTAGAAAGAGATTCTCTCAAGCTCTAGAGAGAGAAAACCCTCTCAAGGTGCGACCTTTCGCTTATATTTTTTTGCCTCTTTCATATTCCAATTCTCTGCTTTGTGCGTGGTTCTCGAAATGCTCTGCTTTACTTCTTGGTTTGTGGCTCTCGAAAACCTCTGTTCTGTGTTTCTCTTTACCTTCTTCCCACAATGGGAAGGAAACCTAAGAAGAAGAAGAATGGTTCAACTTTTTAAAAATAAAAAATAAAAGTCGGTCACGTTACAGAGAGATTCTCTCAAGCTCTAGAGAGAGAAAACCCTCTCAAGGTATAGCCTTTCGCTGATGTTTTCACGTCTTTCACCTTCTAATTCTCTGCTTCGTGATTGGTTCGTATTTCTCGGAAACATCAGCTTTACTTCTTCGTTCGTTGCTATTAGAAACTTCTGTTTTGTGTTTCCCTTTAACTTATTACCACAATGGGAAAGAAACCTAAGCAGAAGGAGAAAGGTTCTTCTTCTCAAACAAAACCGTTGGAAACAAAAAATAAAAAATGTCAGTCAAGTAATAGAGAGATTCTCTCAAGGTGGTGCCTTTCGCTGAAGTTTTTCGTCTCTTTTATCTTCCAATACTCTGTTTCATGCTTGGTTCGTGGTTCTCGGAAACCTTTGCTTTACTTCTTGGTTCCTAGCTCTCGAAAACCTCTGTTCTATGTTTCTCTTTACCATCTTCCCACAATGGGAAGGAAACCTAACAAGAAGGAAAAAGGTTCGTCTTCTAAAAAAAAAAAGTCAGTCATGTTATAGAGAGATTATCTCAAGCTCTAGAGCGAGAAAACCCACTCAAGGTGCTGCCTTTCGCTAATGTTTTTTTGCCTATTTCATATTCCAATTCCCTACTTTGTGCTTGGTTTGTTGTTCTCATACACCTCTGCTATACTTTTTTGTTCGTTGCTCTCGAAAACCTCAGTTTTGTGTTTCTTTTTTCCTTCTTCCCACAATGGGAAGGAAACCTAACAAGAAGGAGAAAGGTTCGTCTTCTCGAATAAAACTGCTGCAAAACAAAATAGTCAGTCAGGTTAGAGAGAGATTCTCCCAAGCTCCAGAGAGAGAAAACCTACTCATGGTGCTGTATTTCTCTGATGTTTTTTTGCCTCTTTCATCTTCCAATTATCTATTTCGTGCTTGGTTCGTGGTTCTCGGAAACCGCTGCTTTACTTCTTGGTTCGTGGCTCTAAAAAACCTATGTTCTGTATTTTTCTTTACCTTTTTCCCACAATGGGAAGAAAACCAAACAAGAAGGAGAAAGGTTCGTCTTCTCGAACAAGACCACTGGAAAAAAAGTCTTTCAGCTTAGAAAGAGATTCTCTCAAGCTCTAGACAGAAAAAACCCTATCAAGGTGCTGTCTTTCGCTGATGTTTTTTCGCCTCATTCATCTTTCAATTCTCTGCTTCGTGCTTTGTTTGTGGTTCTCCAAAACATCTTCTTTACTTCTTGGTTCATGGCTCTCGAAAACCTCTCTTCTTTGTTTCTCTTTACCTTCTTCCCACAATGGGAAGGAAACCTAACAAGAAGGAGAAAGGTTCGTCTTCTCGAACAAAACTGCTTGAAAAAAAAAGTCAGTCAGGTTAAAGAGAGATTCTCTCAAGCTCTAGAGAGAGAAAACCCTCTCAAGGTGCTACCTTTCGCTGATATTTTTTTGCCTCTTTCATATTCCAATTCTCTGCTTCGTGCTTGGTTTGTGGTTCTCTAAAACCTCTGCTTTACTTCTTGGTTTGTGGCTCACAAAAACCTCAGTTTTGTGTTTCTCTTTACCTTCTTCCCACAATGGGATGAAAACCTAACAAGAAGGAGAACGGTTCGTCATCTCGAACAAAACAGTTGGAAAAAAAAAATTAGTCTGGTTAGAGAGAGATTTTCTCAAGCTCTAGAGAGAGAAAACCCACTCAAGGTGTTGCTTTTTGTTGATCTTTTATCGCCTTTTTCATATTCCAATTCTCTACTTCCTGCTTGGTTCATTGTTCTTGAAAACCTCTGCTTTACTTCTTCGTTCGTGGCTCTCAAAAAATTCTATTATGTGTTTCTCTTCACCATCCTCCCATAATTGGAAGGAAACCTAAAAAGAAGGATAAATGTTCATCTTCTCGAACAAAACCACTGGAAAAAAAAGTAACTCATGTTAGAGAGAGATTCTCTGAAGCGCTAGAGAGAAAAAACCCTCTCAAGATGCTGCCCTTCACTGATGTTTTTTCGCCTCTTTCATCTTCCAATTCTCTGCATCGTGCTTGGTTCGTGGTTGTCGGAAACCTCTGCTTTACTTCTTGGTTCGTGGCTCTCGAAAACCTCTGTTCTGTGTTTCTCTTTACCTTCTTCCCACGATGGGAAGAAAACCTAACAAGAAGGAGAAAGGTTCGTCACCTCGAACAAAATAGCTAGAAAAAAAAAGTTATTCACGTTAGAGAGAGATTCTCTCAAGCTCTAGAGGGACAAAACCCACTCAAGGTGCTGCCTTTCGTTGATGTTTTTTTGCCTTTTCAATATTCAATTTCTCTGCTTCGTGCTTGATTCATGGTTCTCGAAAACCACCGCTTTACTTCTTGGTTCGTGGCTCTCGAAAACCTCTGTTATGTGTTTCTCTTTGCCATCTTCCCATAATGGGAAGGAAACCTAACAAGAAGGAGAAAGGTTCATCTTCTAGAACAAAACCGCTGGAAAAAAAAGTCAGTCAGGTTAGAGAGAGATTCTCTCAAGCTCTAGACAAAAAAAACCCTCTCAAGGTGCAACCTTTCGTTGATGCTTTTTTGCCTCTTTCATCATCCAATTCTCTACTTCGTGTTGGGTTCGTGGTTCTCGGACACCAATACTTTACTTCTTGGTTTGTGGCTCTCAAAAACCTCTGTTCTGTATTTCTCTTTACCTTCTTCCCACAATGGGAAGAAAACCTAACCAGAAGGAGAAAGGTTTGTCTTCTCGAACAAAACCGCTGGAAAACAAAAGCCAGTCAGGTTAGACAGAGATTCTCTCAAGCTCTAGAGAGAGAAAACCCACTCAAGGTGCTGCCTTTCGTTGATGTTTTTTCACCTCTTTCATATTTCAATTCTCAACTTTGTGCTTGGTTCGTTGTTCTCATAAACCTCTGCTATACTTTTTTGTTCGTGGCTCTCGAAAACCTCTGTTCTGTGTTTCTTTTTTCCTTCTTCCCACAATGGTAAGGAAACCTAACAAGAAGGAGAAAGGTTCGTCTTCTCGAATAAAAAAGCTGGAAAACAAAATAGTCAGTCAGGTTAGATAGAGATTCTCCCAAGCCCTAGAGAGAGAAAACCCACTCAAGGTGCTGCATTTCTCTGATGTTTTTTTGCCTCTTTCATCTTCCAATTATCTGTTTCGTGCTTGGTTCGTGGTTCTCGGAAACCTCAGCTTTACTTCTTGGTTCGTGGCTCTCAAAAACCAGAGTTCTGTATTTTTCTTTACCTTCTTCCCACAATGGGATGAAAACCAAACAAGAAGGAGAAAGGTTCGTCTTCTCAAACAAAACCACTGGAAAAAAAAAAGTCTGTTAGCTTAGAAAGAGATTCTCTCAAGCTCTAGACAAAAAAACCCTCTAAAGGTGCTGCATTTCGCTGATGTTTTTTCGCCTCATTCATCTTTCAATTCTCTGCTTCGTGCTTTGTTCGTGGTTCTCCGAAACCTCTTATTTACTTCTTGGTTCGTGGCTCTCGAAAACCTCTCTTCTTTGTTTCTCTTTACCTTCTACCCACAATGGGAAGGTAACCTAACAAGAAGGAGAAAGGTTCGTCTTCTCGAACAAAACCGATTGAAAAAAAAGTCAGTCAGGTTAAAGAGAGATTCTCTGAAGCTCTAGAGAGAGAAAACCCTCTCAAGGTGCTACCTTTCGCTTATATTTTTTTGCCTCTTTCATATTCCAATTCTCTGCTTCGTGCTTAGTTTGTAGTTCTCTAAAACCTCTGCTTTACTTCTTGGTTTATGGCTCTCAAAAACCTCTGTTCTGTGTTTCTCTTTACCTTCTTCCCACAATGGGATGAAAACCTAACAAGAAGGAGTAAGGTTCATCATCTCGAACAAAACAGCTAGAAAAAAAAATTAGTCTGGTTAGAGAGAGATTTTCTCAAGCTCTAGAGAGAGAAAACCCACTTAAGGTGCTGCCTTTTGTTGATCTTTTATCGCCTTTTTCATATTCCAATTATCTACTTCCTGCTTGGTTTATTGTTCTTGAAAACCTCTGCTTTACTTCTTGGTTCGTGCCTCTCGAAAACCTCTATTCTGTGTTTCTCTTCACCATCTTCCCATAATGGGAAGGAAACCTAAAAATAAGGATAAATGTTCATCTACTCGAACAAAACCGCTGGAAAAAAAAGTAACTCATGTTGGAGAGAGATTCTCTCAAGCGCTAGAGAGAAAAAACCCTCTCAAGGTGCTGCCCTTCACTGATGTTTTTTCGCCTCTTTCATCTTCCAATTCTATGCTTCGTGCTTGGTTCGTGGTTCTCGGAAACCTCTTCTTTACTTCTTGGTTCGTGGCTCTCGAAAACCTCTCTTCTTTGGTTCTCTTTACCTTCTTCCCACAATGGGATGGAAAACAAACAACAAGGAGAAACGTTCATCATCTTGAACAAAACCGCTGGAAAAAAAAGTTAGTCAGGTTAAAGAGTGATTCTCTCAAGCTCTAGAGAGAGAAAACCCACTCAAGGTGCTGCCATTCGTTGATGTTTTTTCACGTCATTCATCTTTCAATTCTCTGCTTCGTGCTTGGTTCGTGGTTCTCAAAAATCTCTGTTCTGTGTTTATCTTTGCCTTCTTCCCACAATGGGAAGGAAACCTAACAAGAAGGAGAAAGGTTCGTCTTCTCGAACAAAACCGCTGGAAAAAAAAAGTCAGTCAGGTTAGAAAGAGATTATCTCAAGCTCTAGAGAGAGAAAACCCTCTCAAGGTGCTACCTTTCGCTTATATTTTTTTGCCTCTTTCATATTCCAATTCTCTGCTTCGTGCGTAGTTCTTGAAATGCTCTGCTATACTTCTTGGTTTGTGACTCTCGAAAACCACTGTTCTGTGTTTCTCTTTACCTTCTTCCCACAATGGGAAGGAAACCTAAGAAGAAGGAGAATGGTTCATCTTTTTAAAATAAAAAATAAAAGTCGGTCACGTTACAAAGAGATTCTCTCAAGCTCTAGAGAGAGAAAACCCTCTCAAGGTATAGCCTTTCGCTGATGTTTTCACGTCTTTCACCTTCCAATTCTCTGCTTCGTGATTGGTTCGTGTTTCTCGAAAACGTCAGCTTTACTTCTTCGTTAGTTGCTATTAGAAACCTCTGTTTTGTGTTTCCCTTTACCGTATTCCCACAATGGGAAAGAAACCAAAGCAGAAGGAGAAAGGTTCTTCTTCTCGAACAAAACCGTTGGAAAAAAAAAATAAAAAATGTCAGTCAAGTACTAGAGAGATTCTCTCAAGGTGGTGCCTTTCGCTGAAGTTTTTCGTCTATTTTATCGTTCAATACTTTGTGGTTCTCGGAAACCTTTGCTTTACTTCTTGGTTCGTGGCTCTCAAAACCCTCTGTTCTATGTTTCTCTTTACCATCTTCCCACAATGGGAATGAAACCTAACAAGAAGGAAAAAGGTTCGTCTTCTAAAAAAAAAAAAAAGTAAGTCATGTTATAGAGAGATTCTCTCAAGCTCTAGAGCGAGAAAACCCACTCAAGGTGCTGCCTTTCGCTGATGTTTTTTCGCCTCTTTCATATTCCAATTCTCTACTTTGTGCTTGGTTTGTTGTTCTCATAAACCTCTGCTATACTTTTTTGTTCGTGGCTCTCGAAAACCTCTATTTTGTGTTTCTTTTTTCCTTCTTCCCACAATGGGAAGGAAACCTAACAAGAAGGAGAAAGGTTCATCTTCTCGAATAAAACTGCTGCAAAACAAAATAGTCAGTTAGGTTAGAGAGAGATTCTCCCAAGCTCCAGAGAGAGAAAACCCATTCATGGTGCTGCTTTTCTCTGATGTTTTTTTGCCTCTTTCATCTTCCAATTATCTGTTTCGTGCTTGGTTCGCGGTTCTCGGAAACCTCTACTTTACTTCTTGGTTCGTGGCTCAATTATCTGTTTCGTGCTTGGTTCGTGGTTCTCGGAAACCTCTGCTTTACTTCTTGGTTCGTGGCTCTCAAAAACCTCTAATCTATATTTTCTTTACCTTCTTCCCACAATGGGAAGAAAACCAAACAAGAAGGAGAAAGGTTCGTCTTCTTGAACAAAACCACTGGAAAAAAAAGTTTGTCAGCTTAGAAAGAGATTCTCTCAAACTCTAGACAGAAAAAACCCTATCAAGGTGCTGTCTTTCGCTGATGTTTTTTCGCCTCATTCATCTTTCAATTCTCTGCTTCGTGCTTTGTTCGTGGTTCTCCAAAACATTTCTTTGCTTCTTGGTTCGTGGCTCTCGAAAACCTCTCTTCTTTGTTTCTCTTTACCTTCTTCCCACAATGGGAAGGAAACCTAACAAGAAGGAGAAAGGTTCGCCTTCTCGAACAAAACTACTTGAAAAAAAAGTTAGTCAGGTTAAAGAGAGATTCTCTCAAGCTCTAGAGAGAGAAAACCCTCTCAAGGTGCTACCTTTCGCTGATATTTTTTTGCCTATTTCATATTCCAATTCTCTGCTTCGTGCTTGGTTTGTGGTTCTCTAAAACCTCTGCTTTACTTCTTGGTTTGTGGCGCACAAAAACCTCAGTTCTGTGTTTCTCTTTACCTTCTTCCTACAATGGGATGAAAACCTAACAAGAAGGAGAAAGGTTCGTCATCTCGAACAAAACAGCTGGAAAAAAAAAATAGTCTGGTTAGACAGAGATTTTCTCAAGCTCTAGAGAGAGAAAACCCACTCAAGGTGCTGCCTTTTGTTGATCTTTTATCGCCTTTTTCATATTCCAATTCTCTACTTCCTGCTTGGTTCGTTGTTCTTGAAAAGCTCTGCTTTACTTCTTCGTTCGTGGCTCTCAAAAAATTCTATTTTGTGTTTCTCTTCACCATCCTCCCATAATTGGAAGGAAACCTAAAAAGAAGGATAAATGTTCATCTTCTCGAACAAAACCACTAGAAAAAAAAAGTAACTCATGTTAGAGAGAGATTCTCCCAAGCGCGAGAGAGAAAAAACCCTCTCAAGGTGCTGCCCTTCATTGATGTTTTTTCGCCTCTTTCATCTTTCAATTCTCTACTTCGTGCTTGGTTTGTGGTTCTCAGAAACCTCTGCTTTACTTCTTGGTTCGTGGCTCTCGAAAACCTCTGTTCTGTGTTTCTCTTTACCTTCTTCCCACAATGGGAAGAAAACCTAACCAGAAGGAGAAAGGTTCGTCACCTCGAACAAAACCGCTGGAAAAAAAAAGTATGTCAGCTTAGAGAGAGATTCTCTCAAGCGCTAGAGAGAAAAAAACCCTCTCAAGGTGCTGCCCTTCACTGATGTTTTTTCGCCTTTTTCATCTTCCAATTCTATACTTCGTGTTTGGTTCGTGGTTCTCGAAAACCTCTTCTTTACTTCTTGGTTCGTGGCTCTCGAAAACCTCTCTTATTTGTTTCTCTTTACCTTCTTCCCACAATGGGATGGAAAACAAACAACAAGGAGAAAGGTTCGTCATCTCGAACAAAACCGCTGGAAAAAAAAAGTTAGCCAGGTTAAAGAGAGATTCTCTCAAGCTCTAGAGAGAGAAAACCCACTCAAGGTGCTGCATTTCGTTGATGTTTTTTCGCCTAATTCATCTTTCAATTCTCTGCTTCGTGCTTGGTTCGTGGTTCTCGAAAACCTCTGTTCTATGTTTATCTTTACCTTCTTCCCACAATGGGAAGGTAACCTAACAAGAAGGAGAAAGGTTCATCTTCTCGAACAAAACCACTGGAAAAAAAAGTCAGTCAGGTTAGAAAGAGATTCTCTTAAGCTCTAGAGAGAGAAAACCCTCTCAAGGTGCTGCCTTTCGCTGATATTTTTTTGCCTCTTTCATATTCCAATTCTCTGCTTCGTGCTTGGTTTGTGGTTCTCGAAATCCTCTGCTTTACTTCTTGGTTTGTGGCTCTCGAAAACCTCTGTTCTGTGTTTCTCTTTACCTTCTTCCCACAATGAGAAGGAAACATAAGAAGAAAGACAATGGTTCATCTTTTTAAAAATAAAAAATAAAAGTCGGTCATGTTACAAAGAGATTCTCTCAAGCTCTAGAGAGAGAAAACCCTCTCAAGGTACAGCCTTTCGCTGATGTTTTCACGACTTTCACCTTCCAATTCTCTGCTTCGTGATTGGTTCGTGGTTCTCGGAAACCTCTGCTTTACTTCTTCGTTCGTGGCTATTGGAAACCTCTGTTTTGTGTTTTCCTTTACCTTATTCCCACAATGGGAAAGAAACCTAACCAGAAGGAGAAAGGTTCTTCTTCTCGAACAAAACCGTTGGAAACAAAAAATAAAAAATGTCAGTCAAGTAATAGAGAGATTCTCTCAAGGTGCGGCCTTTCGCTGATGTTTTCCGCCTCTTTTATCTTCCAATTCTCTGTTTCATGCTTGGTTCGTGGTTCTCGGAAACCTCTGCTTTACTTCTTGGTTCGTGGCTCTCAGAAACCTCTGTTCTATGTTTCTCTTTACCATCTTCCCACAATGGGAAGGAAACCTAACAAGAAGGAGAAAGGTTCGTCTTCTAAAATAAAAAAAGTAAGTCATGTTATAGAGAGATTCTCTCAAGCTCTAGAGAGAGAAAACCTTCTCAAGGTGCTGCCTTTCGCTGATGTTTTTATGCCACTTTCATCTACCAATTCCCTGCTTTGTGCTTGGTTCGTGGCTCTCAAAAACCTCTGGTCTGTGTGTCTATTTACCTTATTCCCACAATGGGAAGGAAACCTAACCAGATGGAGAAAGGTTTCTTTTCTCAAAGAACACTGTTGGAAAAAAAAAAGTCCGTCTAGATAGAGAGAGATTCTCTCAAGCTCTAGAGATAGAAAACCCTCTCAAGGTGTTGCCTTTCATTAAAGTTTTTCACCTCTTTCATCTTCTTATTCCTTTTTTTGTGCTTGGCTCGTCGTTCTCGGAAACCTCTGCTTTACTTCTTGGTTCATGGCACAGAAAACCACTATTCTGTGTTTCTCTTTGTCTTCTCCCCACAATGGGAAGGAAACCTAACTAGAAGGAGAAAGGTTCGTCATCTCAAAAAAAAAAAGTTAGTCAGGTTAGAGACAGATTCTCTCAAGTTCTAGAGATAGAAAACCATCTCAATTTGCTGCCTTTCGGTGATATTTTTTCGCCTTTTTCATCTTCCAATTCTTTGCTTCGTGCTTGGTTCGAGGTTCTTGAAAACTTCAACTTTACTTCTTGGTTCGTGTTTCTCGAAAACCTCTGTTCTGTGTTTCTTTTTACCTTCTTCCCACAATGGGAAGGAAACCAAACAAGAGGGAGAAAGATTCGTCTTCTCAGACAAAACTGCTAGAAAAAAAAAGTCAGTTAGGTTACAGATAGATTCTCTCAATCTCTAGAGAGAAAAAACCTTCTCAAGGTATTGCCTTTCGCGGATGTTTTTTCACCTGTTTCATCTTCCAATTCTCTGCTTCGTGATTGGTTTGTGGTTCTCATAAACCTCTACTTTACTTCCTGGTTCGTGGCTCTCGAAAACCTCTGTTCCGTGTTTCTCTTTCCCTTCTTCCTAAAATGGGAGGGAAACCTATCCAGAAGGAGAAAGGTTCGTCTTCTCAAACAAAACCGCTGGAAAAAATAAATAAAAAATATCAGTCAGGTTAGAGGGAGATTTTCTCCATCTCTAGAGAGAGAAAACCCTCTCAAGGTCCTGCTTTTCGCTGATGTTTTTCGCCTCTTTCATCTTCCAATTCTTTGCTTCGTGCTTGGTTCGTGGTTCTCGGAAACCTCGGCTTTACGTCTTAGTCTGTGGCTCTCGAAAACCTTTGTTCTGTGTTTCTCTTTACCATCTTCCCAAAATAGGGAGAAAACCTAACAATAAGGAGAAAGGTTCGTCTTCTAAAAAAAATATAATTATTAAAAGTCAGCCATATTAGAGAGAGATTCTCTCAAGCTCTAGAGAGAGAAAACCCTCTCATGGTGCTGCCTTTTGCTGGTGGTTTTTTGCCTATTTCATCTTCCAATTCTCTGCTTCGAGCGTGGCTCGTGGTTCATTGAAACCTCTGCTTTACTTCTTGGTTTGTGGCTCTCGAAAACCTCTGTTATGTGTTTCTCTTTACCTTATTCCCAAAATGGGAAGGAAACCTAACTAGAAGAAGAAAGGTTCGTCTTACCGAACAAAGCCGCTGGAAAAAAAAAAGTCAGTTAGGTTAGAGAGAGATTCTCTCAAGCTCCAGAGAGAAAAAACCCTCTCAAGGTGCTGCATTTCGCCGATGTTTTTCTCCTATTTCATCTTCCAATTCTCTGCTTCATGCTTGGTTCATGGTTCTCGGAAACCACTGCTTTACTTCTTGGTTCGTGGCTCTCGAAAACCTCTATTCTGTGTTTCTTATTACTTTCTTCCCACAATGGGAAGGAAAGCTAAGAAGGAGGAGAGTGGTTCATCTTCTTTAAAAAAAAAATCAGGTTAAAGAGAGATTCTCTCAAGCTCTAGAGAGAGAAAACACTCTCAAGGCACTGGCTTTTGATGATGTTTTCTCCGCCTCTTTCGTCTTTCAATTCCCTGCTTCGTGATTGGTTCAGGGTTCTTAGAAACCTCTGCTTTACTTCTTGGTTCGTGGCTCTCGAAAACCTCTATACTGTGTTTCTCTTTACCATCTTCCCACAATGGGAAGGAAACCTAACAATAAGGCGAAAGGTTCGTCTTCTCAAAAAAATAATAATAATAAAAAGTCAGTCATGTTAGAGAGAGATTCTCTCAAGCTCTAGAAAGAGAAAACCCTCTCAAGGTGCTGCCTTTCGCAGATGGTTTTTTGCCAATTTCATCTTCCAATTCTTTGCTTCGTGCTTGGTTCGTGGTTCACGGAAACCTCTGCTTTACTTCTTGGTTCGTGACTCTCGAAAACCTCTGTTATGTGTTTCTCTTTACCTTCTTCCCACAATGGGAAGAAAACCTAACCAGAAGGAAAAAGGTTCGTCTTCTCGAACAAAGCTGCTGGAAAAAAGAAAAGCCAGTCAGGTTAGAGAGAGAATCTCTCAAGCTATAAAGAGAGAAAACCCTCCCAAGGTGTTGCATTTCGCTGATGTTTTTCGCCTATTGCATCTTCCAATTCTCTGCTTCGTGCTTGGTTCGTGGTTCTCGGAAACCTTTACTTTACTTCTTGGTTCGTGGCTCTCGAAAACCTCTGTTCTGTGTTTCTCTTTACCTTTTTCCCACAATGGGAAGGAAACCTATGAAGGAGGAGAATGGTTCATCTTCTAAAAAAAAAAAAAAAAAGTCAATCAGGTGAAAGAGAGATTATCTCAAGCTCAAGAGAGAGAAAAGCATCTCAAGGTACAGCCTTTCGCTGAAGTTTTTTCAACTATTTCACCTTCCAATTCTCTACTTCGTGATTGATTCATGGTTCTTGGAAACCTCTGTTTTACTTCTTGGTTTGTGGCTGTCGAAAATCTCTGTTCTGTGTTTCTCTTTACCCTCTTCCCACAATGGAAACCTAACTAGAAGGAGAAAGGTTCGCCTTCTCGAACAAAACCATTGGAAATAAAAAAAAAAAATTGACAGTCAAGTAATAGAGAGATTCTCTCAAGCTCTTGAGAGAGAAAACCCTCTCAAGATGCTGCCATTCGCTGATGTTTTTCACCACTTTCATATTCCAATTCTCTGCATTGTGCTTGGTTCGTGGTTCTCGGAAACCTTTGCTTTACTTCTTTATTCGTGGCTCTCGAAAACCACTGTTCTATGTTTCTCTTTACCATCTACCCACAATGGGAAGGAATCCTAACAAGGAGAAAGGTTCGTCTTCTCGAACAAAGCCACTGGAAAAAAAAAGTCAGTCAAGTTAGAGAGAGAAAACCCTCTCCAGGTGATGTATTTCACCGATGTTTTTCGCCTATTTCATCTTCTAATTCACTGCTTCGTGGTTCTCGGAAACCTCTGCTTTACTTCTTGGTTCGTGGCTCTTGAAAACCTCTGTTCCATGTTTCTCTTTACATTTTTCCCACAATGGGAAGAAAACCTAAGAAGGAGGAGAACGGTTCATCTTCTTAAAAAAAAAAGTCAATTAGGTTAAAGAGAGATTCTCTCAAGCTCTAGAGAGAGAAAACACTCTCAAGGTGCTGCATTTCGATGATGTCTCTTCGCCTCTTTCATCTTCCAATTCTCTTCTTCATGATTGGTTCAAGGTTCTTGGAAACCTCTGCTTTACTTCTTGGTTCGTGGCTCTCAAAAACCTCTGTACTGTGTTTTTCTTTATCATCTTCCAATAATGGGAAGGAAACATGTGGTAACACAATCCCACATCGGAAGATTTGGAAGTGAGAGTGCTGGATATAAGGGCTAGGCTCCTTGTATCAGCCGAGGTGCCTTTTGAGGAGAGATCCTCGAAGGGACAAATCCGTGAGGGGCTTGTGCCTGTGGGCAAGGTTTCCAATAGCGGACAATACCTCGGTAGTGATGGGCCTCTGAGACTCTACGTGGGCTCCACGTGGGGAGTGTGGTCGTTACAAAACCTAACAATAAGGAGAAAGGTTCGTCTTCTCAAAAAAATAAAAATAATAAAAAGTCAGTCATGTTAGAGAGAGATTCTTTCAAGCTGTATAGAGAGAAAATCCCCTCAAGGTGCTGCCTTTCGCATATGGTTTTTTGCCTATTTCTTTTTCCAATTCTCTGCTTCGTGCTTGGTTAGTGGTTCACGGAAACCACTATTTTACTTCTTGGTTCGTGACTCTCGAGAACCTCTGTTTTGTGTTTCTCTTTACCTTCTTCCCACAATGGGAAGGAAACCTAACCAGAAGGAGAAAGGTTCGTCTTCTCGAACAAAGCCACTGGAAAAAAAAGTCAGTCAGGTTAAAGACAGATTCTCTCAAGCTCTAGAGAGAGAAAACCCTCTCAAGTTACTGTCTTTCGATGATATTTTTTTGCCTCTTCCATCTTCCAATTCTTTGCTTCGTGCTTGGTTCGTGGTTCTCGGAAACCTTTGATTTACATTCTGGCTCGTGGCTCTCCAAAACCCCTCTTCTATGTTTCTCTTTACCCGCTTCCCACAATGGGAAAGAAACCTAACAGGAAGGAGAAAGGTTCGTCTTCTCGAACAAAACCGCTGGGAAAAAAAAGTCAGTCAGGTTAGAGAGGGATTTTCTCAAGCATTAGAGTGTGAAAACCCTCCCAAGGTACAGCCTTTCGCTGATGTTTTTCGCCTCTTTCATCTTCCAATTCTCTGCTTCGTGCTTGGTTCGTGGTTCCCGGAAACCTCTGCATTACATCCTGGTTCGTGGCTGTCGAAAACTTCAGCTTTACTTCTTGGTTCGTGGCACTCGAAAACCTCTGTTATGTGTTTCTTTTTACCTTCTTCCCACAATGGGAAAGAAACCTAACAAGAAGGAGAAAGATTCGTCTTCTCAGACAAAACTACTAGAAAAAAAAAAGTCAGTCAGGTTACAGAGAGATTCTCAGAAACCTCTACTTTACTTCTTGGTTCGTGGCTCTCAAAATCCTGTGCTCCGTGTTTCTCTTTCCCTTCTTCCCAGAATGGGAGGGAAACCAATCCAGAAGGAGAAAGGTTCATCTTCTTGAACAAAACCGATGTTTTTTGCCTATTTCATCTTCCAATTCTTTGCTTCGTGCTTGGTTCGTGGTTCTCGAAAGCCTCTGCTTTACTTCTTGGTTCGTGGCTCTCGAAAACCTCTGTTATGTGTTTCTCATTACCCTTTTCCCATAATAGGAGGGAAACCTAAGAAGGTGGAGAATGGTTCTTCTTCTTAAAAAAAAAAATCAGGTTAAAGAGAGATTCTCTCAAGCTCTATAGAGAGAAAACATTCTCAAGGTGCTGGCTTTTGATGATGTTTTTTCCTCCTCTTTCATCTTCCAATTCTCTGCTTCGTGATTGGTTCGGGGTTCTCAGAAACCTTTGCTTTACTTCTTGATTCTTGGCTCTCGAAAACCTCTGTACTGTGTTTCTCTTTACCATCTTCCCACAATGGGAAGGAAACCTAACAATAAGGAGAAAGGTTCGTCTTCTCAAAAAAATAGAAATAATAAAAAGTCAGTCAGGTTAGAGAAAGATTCTTTCAATCTCTATAGAGAGAAAACCCCCTGAAGGTGCTCCCTTTCGCATATGGTCTTTTGCCTATTTCTTCTTCCAATTCTCTGCTTCGTGCTTGGTTAGTGGTTCACGGAAACCTCTGCTTTACTTCTTGGTTCGTGACTCTCGAGAACCACTGTTTTGTGTTTCTCTTTACCTTCTTCCCACAATGGGAAGGAAACCTAACCAGAAGGAGAAAGGTTCGTCTTCTCGAACAAAGCCGCCAGAAAAAAAGTCAGTCAGGTTAGAGACAGATTCTCTCAAGCTCTAGAGAGAGAAAACCCTCTCAAGTTGCTGTCTTTCGGTGATATTTTTTCGCCTCTTCCATCTTCCAATTATTTGCTTCGTGCTTGGTTCGTGGTTCTCGGAAACCTTTGATTTACTTTCTGGTTCGTGGTTCTCCAAAACCCCTCTTCTATGTTTCTCTTTACCCAGTTCCCACAATGGGAAAGAAACCTAACAGGAAGGAGAAAGGTTCGTCTTCTCGAACAAAACCACTGGGAAAAAGAAAGTCAGTCAGGTTAGGGAGGGATTTTCTCAAGCATTAGAGTGTGAAAACCCTCTCAAGGTACAGCCTTTCGTTGACGTTTTTTCGCCTATTTCATCTTCCAATTCTTCGCTTCGTGCTTGGTTCATGGTTCCCGGAAACCTCTGCATTACATCTTGGTTCGTGGCTCTCAAAAACTTCAGCTTTACTTCTTGGTTCGTGGCTCTCGAAAACCTCTGTTCTGTGTTTCTTTTTACCTTCTTCCCACAATGGGAAGGAAACCTAACAAGAGGGAGAAAGATTCGTCTTCTCAGACAAAACTACTAGAAAAAAAAAAGTCAGTCAGGTTACAGAGAGATTCTCAGAAACCTCTACTTTACTTCCTGGTTCGTGGCTCTCGAAATCCTGTGCTCCGTGTTTCTCTTTCCCTTCTTCCCAGAATGGGAGGGAAACCAATCCAGAAGGAGAAAGGTTCATCTTCTCGAACAAAACCGATGTTTTTCGCCTATTTCATCTTCCAATTCTCTGCTTCGTGCTTGGTTCGTGGTTCTCGAAAGCCTCTGCTTTACTTATTGGTTCATGGCTCTCGAAAACCTCTGTTATGTGTTTCTCATTACCTTTTTCCCATAATAGGAGGGAAACCTAAGAAGGTGGAGAATGGTTCTTCTTCTTAAAAAAAAAATCAGGTTAAAGAGAGATTCTCTCAAGCTCTAGAGAGAGAAAACATTCTCAAGGTGCTGGCTTTTGATGATGTTTTTTCCGCCTCTTTCATCTTCCAATTCTCTACTTCGTGATTGGTTCGGGGTTCTCAGAAACCTTTGCTTTACTTCTTGGTTCTTGGCTCTCGAAAACCTCTGTACTGTGTTTCTCTTTACCATCTTCCCACAATGGGAAGGAAACCTAACAATAAGGAGAAAGGTTCGTCTTCTCAAAAAAATAGAAATAATAAAAAGTCAGTCAGGTTAGAGAGAGATTCTTTCAAGCTCTATAGAGAGAAAACCCCCTCAAGGTGCTCCCTTTCGCATATGGTCTTTTGCCTATTTCTTCTTCCAATTCTCTGCTTTGTGCTTGGTTAGTGGTTCACGGAAACCTCTGCTTTACTTCTTGGTTTGTGACTCTCGAGAACCTCTGTTTTGTGTTTCTCTTTACCTTCTTCCCACAATGGGAAGGAAACCTAACCAGAAGGAGAAAGGTTCGTCTTCTCGAACAAAGCCGCTAGAAAAAAAAGTCAGTCAGGTTAGAGACAGATTCTCTCAAGCTCTAGAGAGAGAAAACCCTCTCAAGTTGCTGTCTTTCGGTGATATTTTTTCGCCTCTTTCATCTTCCAATTCTCTGCTTCGTGCTTGGTTCGTGGTTCTCAGAAACCTTTGATTTACTTTCAGGTTCGTGGCTCTCCAAAACCCCTCTTCTATGTTTCTCTTTACCCACTTCCCACAATGGGAAAGAAACCTAACAGGAAGGAGAAAGGTTCGTCTTCTCAAACAAAACCGCTGGGAAAAAAAAAGTCAGTCAGGTTAGAGAGGGATTTTCTCAAGCATTAGAGTGTGAAAACCCTCTCAAGGTACTGCCTTTCGTTGACGTTTTTTCGCCTCTTTCATCTTCCAAATCTTCGCTTCGTGCTTGGTTCGTGGTTCCCGGAAACCTATGCTTTACATCTTGGTTCGTGGCTCTCAAAAACTTCAGCTTTACTTCTTGGTTCGTGGCTCTCGAAAACCTCTGTTCTGTGTTTCTTTTTACCTTCTTCCCACAATGGGAAGGAAACCTAACAAGAGGGAGAAAGATTCGTCTTCTCAGAGAAAACTACTGGAAAAAAAAAGTCAGTCAGGTTACAGAGAGATTCTCTCAATCTCTAGAGAGAAAAAAACTTCTCAAGGTGCTGCCTTTCGCGGATATTTTTTCACCTATTTCATCTTCCAATTCTCTGCTTCGTGATTGGTTTGTGGGTCTCAGAAACCTCTACTTTACTTCCTGGTTCG
This sequence comes from Ehretia macrophylla, assembly GCA_037974665.1. Taxonomy (NCBI): domain Eukaryota; kingdom Viridiplantae; phylum Streptophyta; class Magnoliopsida; order Boraginales; family Ehretiaceae; genus Ehretia; species Ehretia macrophylla. The sequence continues at coordinate 20,616,213 of CM075765.1, forward strand.
TGGCTCTCGAAATCCTCTGTTCTGTGTTTCTCTTTCCCTTCTTCCTAGAATGGGAGGGAAACCTATCCAAAAGGAGAAAGGTTCATCTTCTCGAACAAAACCGATGTTTTTCGCCTATTTCATCTTCCAATTCTCTGCTTCGTGCTTGGTTCATGGTTCTCGAAAGCCTCTGCTTTACTTCTTGGTTCGTGGCTCTCGAAAACCTCTGTTATGTGTTTCTCATTACCTTCTTCCCACAATAGGAGGGAAACCTAAGAAGGAGGTGAATGGTTCATCTTCTTAAAAAAAAAATCAGGTTAAAGAGAGATTCTCTCAAGCTCTAGAGAGAGAAAACACTCTCAAGGTGCTGGCTTTTGATGATTTTTTTTTCGCCTCTTTCATCTTCCAATTCTCTGCTTCATGATTGGTTCGGGGTTCTCAGAAACCTTTGCTTTACTTCTTGGTTCGTGGCTCTCGAAAACCTCTATACTGTGTTTCTCTTTACCATCTTCCCACAATGGGAAGGAAACCTAACAATAAGGAGAAAGTTTCGTCTTCTTAAAAAAATAATAATAATAAAAAGTCAGTCATGTTAAGAGAGATTCTCTCAAGCTCTAGAGAGAGAAAACCCTCTCAAGGTGCTGCCTTTCACAGATGGTTTTTTGCCAATTTCATCTTCCAATTCTTTGCTTCGTGCTTGGTTCGTGGTTCACAGAAACCTCTGCTTTACTTCTTGGTTCGTGACTCTCGAAAACCTCTGTTATGTGTTTCTCTTTACCTTCTTCCCACAATGGGAAGGAAACCTAACCAGAAGGAGAAAGGTTCGTCTTCTCGAACAAAGCTGCTGGAAAAAAGAAAAGTTAGTCAGGTTAGAGAGAGAATCTTTTAAGCTATAAAGAGAGAAAACCCTCTCAAGCTGTTGCATTTCGCTGATGTTTTTCGCCTATTGCATCTTCCAATTCTCTGCTTCATGCTTGGTTCATGGTTCTCGGAAATCTCTACTTTACTTCTTGGTTCGTGGCTCTCGAAAACCTCTGTTCTGTGTTTCTCTTTACCTTCTTCCCACAATGGGAAGGAAACCTATGAAGGAAGAGAATGGTTCATCTTATAAAATAAAAAAAAAAGTCAATCAGGTGAAAGAGAGATTATCTCAAGCTCAAGAGAGAGAAAACCATCTCAAGGTACAGCCTTTCGTTGAAGTTTTTTTCAACTCTTTCACCTTCCAATTCTCTACTTCGTGATTGGTCCGTGGTTCTTGGAAACCTCTGTTTTACTTCTTGGTTCGTGGCTATCAAAAACCTCTGTTCTGTGTTTCTCTTTACCCTCTTCGCACAATGGAAACCTAACCAGAAGGAGAAAGGTTTGCCTTCTCGAACAAAACCATTGGAAATAAAAAATAAAAAATTGACAGTCAAGTAATAGAGAGATTCTCTCAAGCTCTTGAGAGAGAAAACCCACTCAAGATGCTGCGATTCGCTGATGTTTTCCGCCACTTTCATCTTCTAATTCTCTGCATCGTGCTTGGTTCGTGGTTCTCGGAAACCTTTGCTTTACTTCTTGGTTCGTGGCTCTCGAAAACCTCTATTCTATGTTTCTCTTTACCATCTTACCACAATGGGAAGAAATCCTAACAAGAAGGAGAAAGGTTCGTCTTCTCGAACAAAGCCACTGGAAAAAAAAAAGTCAGTCAGGTTAGAGAGAGAAAACCCTCTCAAGGTACTGCATTTCGCCGATGTTTTCCGCCTATTTCATCTTCTAATTCTCTACTTCGTGCTTGGATCGTGGTTCTCAGAAACCTCTGCTTTGTTTCTTGGTTCATGGCTCTCGAAAACCTCTGTTCCATGTTTCTCTTTACATTTTTCCTACAATGGGAAGAAAACCTAAGAAGGAGGAGAATGGTTCATCTTGTTAAAAAAAAGTCAATCAGGTTAAAGAGAGATTCTCTTAAGCTCTAGAGAGATAAAACACTCTCAAGGTGCTGCATTTCGATGATGTTTCTTCGCCTCTTTCATCTTCCAATTCTCTTCTTCATGATTGGTTCGGGGTTCTCGAAAACCTCTGCTTTACTTCTTGGTTCGTGGCTCTCAAAAACCTATGTTCTGTGTTTCTCTTTACCATCTTCCCACAATGGGAAGGAAACCTGTGGAAACACAATCCCATATCGAAAGATTTGGAAGTGAGAGAGCTGGATATAAGGGCTAGGTTCCTTGTATTAGCCGAGGCGCCTTTTGAGGAGAGATCCTCGAAGGGACAAATCCGTGAGGGGCCTGTACTTGCGGGCCAGGTTTCCAATAGCGGACAATACCTCTGTAGTGATGGACCTCTGAGACTCTACGTGGGCTCCACGTTGGGAATGGGGTTGTTACAAAACCTAACAATAAGGAGAAAGGTTCATCTTCTCAAAAAAATAAAAATAATAAAAAGTCAGTTATATTAGAGAGAGATTCTCTCAAGCTCTATAGAGAGAAAACCCCCTCAAGGTGCTGCCTTTCACATATGGTTTTTTGCCTATTTTGTCCTCCAATTCTATGCTTCGTGCTTGGTTAGTGGTTCACGAAAACCTCTGCTTTACTTCTTGGTTCGTGACTCTCGAAAACCTCTGTTTTGTGTTTCTCTTTACCTTCTTCCCACAATGGGAAGGAAACCTAACCAGGAGGAGAAAGGTTCATCTTCTCGAACAAAGCCGCTAGAAAAAAAAGTTAGTTAGGTTAGGGACAGATTCTCTCAAGCTCTAGAGAGAGGAAACCCTCTCAAGTTGCTGTCTTTCAGTGATATTTTTTTTCCTCTTTCATCTTACAATTCTCTGCTTCGTGCTTGGTTCGTGGTTCTCGGAAACCTTTGATTTACTTTCTGGTTCATGGCTCTCCAAAACCCCTCTTCTGTGTTTCTCTTTACCCTCTTCCCACAATGGCAAAGAAACCTAACAGGAAGGAAAAAGGTTCATCTTCTTGAACAAAACCGTTAGGAAAAAAAAAGTCAGTCAGGTTAGAGAGAGATTTTCTCAAGCATTAGAGTATGAAAACCCTCTCAAGGTACTGCCTTTTGCTGATGTTTTTTTGCTTCTTTCATCTTCGAATTCTCTTCTTCGTTCTTGGTTCGTGGTTCCTAGAAACCTCTGCTTTACATCTTGGTTCGTGGCTCTCGAAAACTTGTGTTCTGTGTTTCTCTTTACCTTCTTCCCACAATGGGAAGGAAACCTAACTAGATGGAGAAAGGTTCGTTTTCTCGAACAAAACCATTGGAAAAAAAGTCAGTCTGGTTAGAGAGAGATTCTCTCAAGCTCTAGAGAGAGAAAACCCTCTCAAGCTGCTGCCTTTCGCTGAAGTTTTTCGCCTCTTTCATCATCCAATTCTCTGTTTCGTGCTTGGTTCATGGTTCTCAGAAACCTCTACTTTACTTCTTGGTTCATGGCTCTCAAAAACCACAGTTCCATGTTTCTCTTTTCCTTCTCCACACAATGGGAAGGAAACCTAACTAGAAGGAGAAAGGTTCCTCTTCTAAAAAACCCCTGAAGGAGCTGCCTTTCGGTGATGTTTTTTCGCCTATTCATCTTCCAATTCTCTGCTTTGTGCTTGGTTCGTGTTTCTCAAAAAATTTTGCTTTACTTCTTGGTTCGTGGCTCTCGAAAACCTCTGTTCTGTGTTTCTCTTTACCTTCTTCCCACAATGGGAAGGGAACCTAAGAAGAAGGAGAATGGTTCGTCTTCTTAAAAAAAAAGTCAGTCAGGTTAAGGAGAGATTCTCTCAAGCTCTAGAGAGAGAAAACCCTCTCAAGGTGCTGCATTTCGTTGATGTTTTTTCGCCTCTTTCATCTTCAAATTCTCTACTTCGTGATTGGATCGTGGTTCTCAGAAACCTCTGCTTTACTTCTTGGTTTGTGGCTGTCGAAAACCTCTGTTCTGCGTTTCTCTTTACCTTCTTTCGACAATGGGAAGGAAACCTAACAAGAAGGAGAAAGGTTCGCCTCCTCCAAAAAAAAAAAAGTCAGTCAGGATAGAGAGATATTATCTCAAGCTCTAAAGAGAGAAAACCCTCTCAAGATGCTGCCTTTCGCCCATGTTTTTTCGCCACATTCATCTTCCAATTCTCTACTTCGTGCTTGGTTTGTGGTTCTCAGAAACCTTTGCTTTACTTCCTGGTTCGTGGCTCTCGAAAACCTCTCTTCTATGTTTCTCTTTGACCTCTTCCCACAATGGGAAGGACACCCAACAAGAAGGAGAAATGTTCATCTTGTCGAACAAAACAGCTGGAAAAAAAAAGTCAGCCAGGTTTGAGAGAGATTCTCTCAAGCATTAGAGACTGATAACCTTCTCAAGGTGCTGCCTTTCGCTGATATTTTTTGGCCTATTTCATCTTCCAATTCTCTGCTTCGTTCTTGGTTCGTGCTTTTCGGAAACCTCTGCTTTACTTCTTGGTTTGGGGCTCTCGAAAACCTCTATTCTGTGTTTCTCTTTACCTTCTTCCCACAATGGGAGGGAAACCAAAGAAGAAGAAGAATGGTTTGTCTTCTTAAAAAATCCTCTCAAGGTGCTGCCTTTCGATGATGTTTTTTTGCCTCTTTCATCTTCCATTCTTTATTTCATGATTGGTTCGTGGGTCTCGAAAACCTCTGCTTTACTTCTTGGTTCGTGGCTCTCGAAAACCTCTCCTTCGTGTTTCTCTTCACCTTTTTTCCCCAATGGCATGGAAGCCTAACCAGAAGGAGAAAGGTTCATCTTCTCGAACAAAACTGTTGGAAACAAAAAAATTCAACCAGGTTAGAGATAGATTCTCTCAAGCATTGGAGAGTGAAAACCCTCTCAAGGTGCTGCCTTTCGCTGATTCTTTTCGCCTCTATCATCTTTCAATTCCCTACTTCGTGCTTGGGTCGCGTTTCACGGAAACCTCTGCTTTACTACTTGGTTCGTGGCTCTGGAAACCCTCTTTTTTGCGTTTCTCTTTACCTTGTTCCCACAATGGGAAGGAAACCTAACCAGAAGGAGAAAGGTTCGTCTTCTCGAACAAAACCTTTGGAAAAAAAACAATCAATAAGGTTAGAGAAAGATTCTCTCATGCTCCAGATAGAGAAAACCCTCTCAAGGTACTGCCTTTTGTAAATGTTTTTCACCTCTTTCATCTTCCAATTCTCTGCTTCATGCATGGTTCGTGGTTCTTGGAAAACTTGCTTTACTTCTGGGTTCGTGGTTCCCAAAATCCTCTATTCTGTCTTTCTCTTTACCCTCTTCCCACAATGGGAAAGACACCAAACAAGAAGGAGAAAGGTTGGTCTTCTCAAACAAACCCGCTAGAAAAAAAAAAAGCCAGCCGGGTTAGAGAGAGATTCTCTCGAGCATTAGAAAGTAAAAACCCTCTCAAGGTGCTGCCTTTTGCTGATGTTTTTTCCCCTCTTTCATCTTTCAATTCTCTGCTTCGTGCTAGGTTCGTGGTTCTCGGAAACCTCTGTTTTACTTCTTGGTTCGTGGCTCGCAAAAACCTCTGTACTAAGTTTCTCTTTACCATCTTCCCACAATGGGAAGGAAACCTAACAATAAGGAGAAAGGTTAGTCTTATCAAAAAAATAAAAAAAAATAGAAAGTCAGTCATGTTAGAGAGAGATTCCCTCAACCTCTAGAGAGAGAAAACCCTCTCAAGGTGCTGCCTTTCACAGATAGTTTTTTGCCTATTTCATCTTCCAATTCTCAGCTTTACTTCTTGGTTCATGGCTCTTGATTACCTCTATTCTCTATTTCTTTTTACCTTCTTCCCACAATAGGAAGAAAACCTAACAAGAAGGAGAAAGGTTCGTCTTAACAAAAAAACAAAAAAAGGTCAGTCAGGTTAGAGAGAGATTCTCTCAAACTCTAGGGAGAGAAAAGCCTCTCAAGGTGCTGCCTTTCGCTGATGTTTTTTTGCCTATTTCATATTCCAATTCTCTGCTTCGTGCTTGGTTCGTGGTTCTCGGAAACCTCTGCTTTACTTCTTGGTTTGTGGCTCTCAAAAACCTTTCCTTTGTGTTTCTCTTCACCTTTTTTCCCCCAATGGCAAGGAAACCTAACCAGAAGGATAAAGATTCGTCTTCTCGAACAAAACCGTTGGAAAAAAATGTCAATCAGGTTAGAGAGAGATTCTCTCAAACATTAGAGAGTGAAAACCCTCTCAAGGTGCAGCCTTTCGCAGATGTTTTCTCGCCTGTTTCATCTTCCAATTCTCTACTTCGTGCTTGGTTCACGGTTCTCGGAAACCTCTAATTTACTTCTTGGTTCATGGCTCTCGAAAACCTCTGTTCTATGTTTCTCTTTACCATCTTCCCACAATGGGAAGCAAACCAAACAAGAAGGAGAAAGGTTTGTCATCTCAAAAAAAAAAGAAAAGAAAATTTCAGTCAGGTTAGAGAGAGATTCTCAAAAGCTCTAGAGATAGAAAACCCTCTCAATGTGCTGCATTTCGCCGATGTTTTTTCGCCTCTATCATCTTCCAATTGTCGGCTTCGTGCTTGGTTCGTGGCTCACGAAAACCTCTTTTCTGTGTTTCTCTTTACCTTGTTCCCACAGTGGGAAGGAAACCTAACCAGTAGGAGAAAGGTTCGTCTTCTCGAACAAAACCTTTGGAAAAAAATGATAATAAGGTTAGAGAAAGATTCTCTCAAGCTCTAGAGAGAGAAAACCCTCTGAAGGTGCTGCCTTTCGCTGATGTTCTTGGCCTCTTTCATCTTCCAATTCTCTGCTTCGTGCTTGGTTCGTGGTTCTTGGAAGACCTGCTTTACTTCTGTGTTCATGGCTATCCAAAACCTCTATTCTGTGTTTCTCTTTACCTTATTCCCACAATGGGAAAGACACCTAACAAGAAGGAGAAAAGTTTGTCTACTCGATAAAAAGAAAAAAAAAAGTCAGTCAGGTTAAAGAGAGATTCTCTCAAGTTGTAGGGATAGAAAACCCTCTCAAGGTGCTGCTGCAACGCCCCGATCCCTCACGAGACCGGAGGCTCTAATAACCAAGCTATTCTCAACCCAATTCCAACCCGGTCTCAAAATTTTAGGAAAAAAACGGACTGAGTCTCCCCTGTACCGTGGACATTCTGAAAACCTGTAAACACTCAAGAAAGTCACAACACAATAAGGCAAGCTTTTATAACTAAAGTTCAAAGGTTCATGGCCATCCGAGTCTTGAGGCATACAATAGTTTAGATTCACACAAGCATGCAACCAACTTGACTTTTTCATAAAACTGCTTATCATGCCATTCTATGATAACTTTGAAACATACTTAGAAGTTGAACCAACATGTATCAAAACAATCACACCCAAGCATGCAAAGCAACTAGAAATAGAAATATAAGTTATTACAAACCATAGAATTACCACTGCTAATACAGTCATCTGGCTTCCAACTTACATATTACACAAATACATATATGAGCCTTAAGGCCCCAAAACAGATTATAACATAGAACAACAAATTCTTCACATAGCAACTAGAAAGCACATCTACCTCAGACAACAATCACACAGCAACTAAGGCAACTCCTTCAACTGCGCCACCTGAGACATGTTAGCGAGGTATGAGCAACCACTGTTGCCCAGTGAGGGATAAAGTCTCCCGGGGCGTGCAATGCAACAAGTAATATAGTTAAACAATAATAGCAATTAAACCATTCAAGAATGATCAAAGCTTAAGTAACCACATATTAAAAAGGATACATTCACTTAACCCCAGTACTCCAATCTTCACTTGGTCTTTATTCACGATCCACGAACCACGATCTCGATCACGATAAGCCGGCATCCCAAACACCAAAGGGTACTTCGGATGTACCCAATCCTACGACCCAACACCCCCTGGCAATCTCCGGACCAGGCGAGTGAGGGAATAGGGTACGGAGCTAGAGCAACCAACCCTGGCAAGCCCGCTGCCGCCCAGAGAGGCCCATCGCATCCGCCCCGACGATAAGGTTGCGCAACCCTTGACTCGATAGCACAGGAAGCAATAATAATAACAATATAACAAAATAAGCCGATATGCAAACAAGGAGGACAACAAAAGAGGTAGTCCTCGAGCACACACATCAATCACGCCATGCGATGAAATATGATACATTCATTAGTCTATAATTGTTAAACTAATCCAACTAAAACACTTAAATCACTTAGTATCGAATATTTAGCATAAAACAAGATGAGACACATAGAATGCACATAGAAATGATCCCTCACCTTTTAGGAAGTCAAACTTGCGCAAATTAAGCCAAGATTCCCTCAATATTCTCCAAAAGCATCAATTCCCTTCAATTATCACTACCTAATACAATCAACTATATGCATAAGAAGTGGTTTCTTATTGTCAACTAAAGCTAGTTCATAAAGCCATTAAGTTTATCCAACTCTATTTGATTCCCTTTAATTCACATAACTAACAATATATTTCATGGTTTAACAATCATTCTAATCAATATTTGAACAATACATAAACTCAAGTGATCACATATGCAACACTCTTTAATTTCCAAGTATCAAACAAAGACAATAGCATAATAAATAACATATAAATAGTCATGATAATTCATATAAGTAGAAACAATATATAACATTTAACCAATAAGTTATATAAGCGTATCTTTACACATATAATGCAATTAATAAGCAATATAAACATGTTTACTCAATCTTTAACTAGTATCGATATAACTTAACTCATAACTTCTCCGAATAGATGAACTTCTTACATAAGTACATTTAAACATTTATCCAATCAATCAAGAATCAACTAACAACAATTATTACCATGGTTCATTACTAGTTCCTTTAGTCTATTCTAAATTCATACTCAACCAAAGCCATGTAAACCAAGCAACTTAATTCACGAGACTTCACTACTATAATGCGTACACTACAAAAAGGCATATAAACATTTAATTACTCAATTATAAAGCAATTATTATGAAATTAACTATGCGAACACAAAAGGGTCAATATTATACTTTTCACAAAACTTAACCAAAAGCTCACACATACCTTAGAATAGCATTTAGACTCGCTAGGAGCAACTACAAAGCAATACAAGTATTAAAGCAATTAATTCATTCATTTCCCCTTTGTTCAACTAGGCTATTTAGCTTCCTATCGGAATTCAATGATCAAGTTATGCTAGCTAACCATCCTACCAATCTAAGGATACCTAAATACCTCATTTAAAACCTCCAAATCATAACCTAGAGCACAAGTACACGAAAACACCAAAAATGCCTCTTTTTGGGTTTACACTACAAGCACCAATTTTGGAACCCAAACAAGCGAAAAGAAAGCACTTCTAAGGTTTCAATACTTAATAAAGACTAGCCATAACCTCGAAACATGCCCGGATTCAAGATAAACCCGAAACCCCTTATTAAAGTAGCCTATTTTGATCAAATTTCTCAAATTTTGAACATAGCAAGTGCAATTAACATTTTTTCCACGCTTATGGACCTAATTAGCAACTACTAGAAGCCTCGAATCGAATTAAATTGTAAATTTTTTTGGAGACCCTAGTTTAGCACTATTCATCATCTTCCCCAAGTGCCATTTTCATTTTCAAGCATTCAACAAGCATTTTAAACCGTCAAACATATTCTATGAAGTCATTAGAGCATATAAGAATCAACGGAACATGAATTAAACCACTACAATATTAGATCACAAAAATAAGAATACAAACTTTAATTGAATTTAATACAAAAATAGAATACACCCTCACCTCTTTTGAAGATCAAAGAATGGTCTTAAGGTCCTAAGGATGAAGCACAACCAATTTGGGAAGCAATGGAAGCAAGAATGAAGCAAAGAGTAATTTTTTTTTTGAGAAGTTACTATTCCCGTAACTCTTTTTTGGCCATTTTTTTGACCCCTTTTTTTTTTGTTTCTTGGCTTTTAATATTCTCATAAGATGGTCAAAGGGTAGGTCAAGCAAATAGGGTATTTTAGTAAGGGTAAATGGGTCATTTGGGTGATTAAATTTCAGCAAAATAAAATGCCAAAAATCTGAAAAATCTGAAAAAATCTCGTTGGTACTATTCATCAGACATTTCGCGAATTTTTTCCCGTTGATCCTGATATGCAATGCACGTACGATCAGGGGCTGTAGTCCCCTAAAAATATGTAGTATTTTATAAAAATATAAAATGCATGAAAAGAAACAATTGAATTTATGAAAATATGGAAAATAAAAAATAAAAAGTAATTAGCTAAGTTACATCCAAATTAACCATTTAATGAATGCAATTAATGAAGTGCTAGGTTCGAGGTGCCACAGCTGCCTTTCGCTAATGTTTTTTTGCCTATTTCATCTTCTAATTCTCCGCTTCGTGCTTGGTTCGTGGTTCTCGGAAACCTCTACTTTACTTCTTGGTTCGTGGCTCTCGAAAACCTCTGTTATGTGTTTCTCTTTACCTTCTTCCCTCAATGGGAAGGAAACCTAACAAGATGGAAAAAGGTTCGTCTTCTCAATAAAAAGAAACAAAAAAAGTCAGTCAGGTTAAAGAGAGATTCTCTCAAGCTCTAGTGAGAGAAAACCCCCTCAAGGTACTGCCTTTCGCTGATGTTTTTCGCCTCTTTCATCATCTAATTCTCTACTTCGTGCTTGGTTCGTGGTTCTCGGAAGCTCCTGCTTTACTATTTTGTTTGTGGCAGTCGAAAACCACTGTCGAACATCTTCCCACAATGGCAAGGAAACCTAACAAGAAGGGGAAAGGTTCATCTTCTCAAAAAAAAGAAAAAAAGTCAGTTAGGCTAGAGAGTGATTCTCTCAAGTTCTAAAGAGAGAAAACCCTCTCAAGGTGCTACCTTTCGCTGATGTTTTTCGCCTATTTCATCTTCCAATTCTATGCTTCGTTCTTGGTTCGTGGTTCTCAGAAACCTCTGCTTTACTTCTTGGTTTGTGTCTCTCAAAAACCTTGGTTCTGTGTTTCTCTTTACCCTCTTCCTACAATGGGAAGGAAACCTAACATGAAGGAGAAAAATTGTCCTCTCGAACAAAACTACTGGAAAAAAGGTCAGTCAGGTTAGAAAGAGGTTCTCTAAAGCTCTACAGAGAGAAAACCCTCTCAAGGTGCTGCCTTTCGCTGATGTTTTTTGCCCCTTTCATCTTCCAGTTCTCTGCTTCGTGCTTGGTTCGTGGTTCTCGGAAACCTATGCTTTACTTCATGGTTCGTGGCTCTCGAAAACCACTGTTTTGTGTTTTTCTTTACATTCTTCCCACAATGGGAATGAAACCTAACTAGAAGGAGAATAGTTAATCTTCTCAATAAAAAAAAAAGTCAGCCATGTTAGAGAGAGATTCTCTCAAGCTCTAGAGAGAGAAAACCCTCTCAATTTACTGCCTTTCGCTGAAGTTTTTCACTTATTTCACCTTCCAATTCTCTACTTCTTGCTTGGTTCATGGTTCTTGGAAAACCAGCTTTACTTCTTTGTTCAAGGTTCTTGAAAGCCTATGTTTTGTATTTCTCTTTACCCTCTTCCCACAATGGGAAGGAAAACCTTACATGAAGGAGAAAAACCGTCTTCTCAAACAAAACCGCTAGAAAAACAAAGGTCAGTTAGGTTAAAAAGAAATTCTCGCAAGCTCCAGAGAGAGAAAACCCTTTCAAGGTACTGTCTTTCGCTGAAGTTTTTTTGCCTCTTTCATCTTCCAATTCTCTGCTTCGTGCTTGGTTTGTGTTTCTCGAAAAGCTTTTCTTTACTTCTTGGTTCGTGGCTCTTAAAAACCTCCTTTCTGTGTTTTTCTTTATCTTCTTCCCACAATGGAAAAGAAACCTAACAAGAAGGAGAAAGGTTTATCTTCTAAAAAAAAAAGAAGTCAGTCATGTTAGAGAGAGATTCTCTCAAGCTCTAGAAAGAGAAAACCCTCTCAAAGTGCTGCCTTTTGCTGAAGTTTTTCACCTATTTCATCTTCCAATTCTCTGCTTCGTGCTTGGTTAGTGGCTCTCAGAAACCTATGCTTTACTTTTTCGTTCATGGCTGTCGAAAACCACTATTCTGTGTTTTTCTTTACCTTCTTCCCATAATGGGAAAGAAATCTAACCAGAAGGAGAAAGGTTCATCTTCTTAAAAAAAAAATAGTCAGTCATGTTAGAGAGACATTCTCTCAAGCTCTAGAGAGAGAAAACACTCTCAAGGTACTGCCTTTCGCAGAGGTTTTTTGCCTTTTTCGTCTTCCAATTCTCTGTTTCGTGCTTGGTTCGTGGTTCTCGCAAAACCTGCTTTACTTCTTGGTTCGTGGTTCTCGAAAACCTCTATTCTGTGTTTCTCTTTACCCTCTTCCCACAATGTGAAGGAAACCTAACATGAAGGAGAAAAACCATCTTCTCGAACAAAACCACTGGGAAAAAAAATATCAGTCAGGTTAGAGAGAGATTCTCTCAAGCTCTAGAGAAAGAAAACCCTCTCAAGGTGCTGACTTTTGCGGATGTTTTTTCGCCTCTTTCATCTTCCAATTCTCAGCTTCGTGCTTGGTTGGTGGTTCTCGGAAACCTATGCTTTACTTCTTGGTTCATGGGTCTCGAAAACCCCTGTTCTGTGTTTTTCTTTACTTTCTTCCAACAATGGGAAGGAATCCTAACTAGAAGGGGAAAGGTTTATCTTCTCAAAAAAAAAAAAAAGTCAGTCATGTTAGAGAGAGATTCTCTCAAGCTCTAGAGAAAGAAAACCCTCTCAAGGTACTGCCTTTCGTTGAAGTTTTTCGCCTCTTTCATTTTCCAATTCTCTACTTTGTGCATGGTCCGTGGTTCTCGAAAAACCTGCTTTACTTCTTGGTTCGAGGTTCTCGAAAAGCTCTGTTCTGTGTTTCTCTTTACCCTTTTCCTACAATGGGATGGAAACCTAACATGAAAGAGAAAAACCGTCTTCTCGAACAAAACTGCTGGAAAAAAAAGGTTAGCCTGTTTAGAGAGAGATTCTCTCAAGCTCTAGAGAGAGAAAACCCTCTCAATGTGCTGCCTTTCGCTGGTGTTTTTTTGCCTCTTTCATCTTCCAATTATCTGCTTCGTGCTTGGTTTGTGCTTCTCGGAAACCTATGCTTTACTTCTTGGTTCGGGGCTCTCGAATACCTTTCTTCTGTGTTTTTCGTCACCTTCTTCCCACAATGGAAATGAAACCTAACCAGAAGGAGAAAGGTTCATCTTCTCGAAAGAAAAAAAAATAGTTGGTCATGTTAGAGAGAGATTATCTCAAGCTCTAGAGAGAGAAAACCCTCTCAAGGTACTGCCTTTCGCTGAAGTTTTTCGTCTCTTTCATCTTCCAATTCTCTGCTTCGTGCTCAGTTTGTGGTTCTCGAAAAACCTGGTTTACTTCTGGTTTCGTGGTTCTCGAAAACCTCTATTCTGTGTTTTTCTTTATCCTCTTCCCACAATGGGAAGGAAACCTAACAGGAAGGAGAAAAACCATATTCTCAAACAAAACTGCGGGAAAAAAAAGGTCAGTCAGGTTAGAGAGAGATTCTCTCAAGCTCTAGAGTGAGAAAACCCTCTGAAGGTGCTGCCTTTCGCTGATGTTTTTTCACCTATTTCATATTCCAATTCTCTGCTTCGTGCTTGGTTCATGATTCTCAAAAAGCCTTTGCTTTACTTCTTGGTTCGTTGCTCTCGAAAACCTCTATTATTTGGTTTTCTTTACCTTCTTCCCACAATGGGAAGGAAACCTAACCAGAAGGAGAAAGGTTCATCTTCTAAAAAAAAAAAAAAAGTCAGTCATGTTAGAGAGAGATTCTCTCAAGCTCTAGAGAGAGAAAACCCTTTCAAGGTACTGTCTTCCACTGAAGTTTTTCTCCTCTTTCATCTTCCAATTCTCTGGTTCGTGCTTGGTTCATGGTTCTTGGAAAACCTACTTAACTTCTCGGTTTGTGGTTCTCGAAAACCTCTATTCTGTGTTTCTCTTTACCCTCTTCCTACAATGGGAATGAAACCTAACATGAAGGAGAAAAACCGTTTTCTCGAACAAAATCGCTGGAAAAAAAAGGTCAGTCAGGTTAGAGAGAGATTCTCTCAAGCTCTAGAGAGAAAAAACACTCTCAAGGTGCTGCCTTTCGTTGAAGTTTTTCGCATCTATCACCTTCCAATTCTCTCCTCTGTGCTTGGTTCATGGTTCTCGGAAAACATGGTTTACTTTTGGCTTTGTGGTTCTCGAAAACCTCGGTAATGTGTTTCTCTTTCCCCTCTCCCCACAATGGGAAGGAATCCTAACAGGAAGGAAAAAAAAAGTATTCTAAAAAAAAACTGCTAGAAAAAAAAAGGTCAGTTAGGTTAGAGAGAGATTATCTCAAGCTCTAGAGAGAGAAAACCATCTCAAGGTGCTACCTTTAGCTGATGTATTTTTGCCACTTTCATCTTCCAATTCTCTGCTTCGTGCTTGGTTCATGGTTCTCAGAAACCTTTGCTTTACTTCTTGGTTTGTGGCTCTCGAAATCCTCTATTCTGTGCTTTTCTTTACCTTCTTCCCACAATGGGAAGGAAACATAACCAGAAGGAGAAAGGTTCATCTTCTAAAAAAATAAAAAAAAGTCAGTCATGTTAGAGAGAGATTCTCTCAAGCTCTAGAGATAGAAAACCCTCTCAAGGTACTGCCTTCCGCTGAAGTTTTCGCCTCTTTCGTCTTCCAATTCTCTGGTTCGTGCTTGGTTCATGGTTCTCGGAAAACCTACTTAACTTCTTGGTTCGTGGTTCTCGAAAACCTCTATTCTGTGTTTCTCTTTAGCCTCTTCCTGCAATGGGAAGGAAGCTTAACATGAAGGAGAAAAACCGTCTTCTTGAACAAAACCGCTGAAAAAAAAAGGTCAGTCAGGTTAGAGAGAGATTCTCTCAAGCTCTAGAGAGAGAAAACCATCTCAATGTGCTGCCTTTCGCTGATGATTTTTCGCCTCTTTCATCTTCCAATTATCTGCTTCGTGCTTCTCGGAAACCTATGCTTTACTTCTTGGTTCGTGGCTCTCAAAAACCTCACTTCTATGTTTTTCTTTGCCTTCTTCCCACAATAGGAAGGAAACCTAACCAGACGAAGAAAGGTTAATCTTCTCGAAAAAAAATTAGTCGGTGGTGTTAGAGGGAGATTCTCTCAAGCTCTAGAGAGAGAAAACCCTCTCAAGGTACTGACTTTCGCTGAAGTTTTTCGCCTCTTTCATCTTCAAACTCTCTGCATCGTGCTTGGTTCGTGGTTCACACAAAAGCTGGTTTACTTCTGGGTTCGTGGTACTCGAAAACCTCTGTCCGGTGTTTCTCTTTACCCTCTTCCCACAATAGGAAGGAAACCTAATAGGAAAGAGAAAAACCGTATTCTCAAACAAAACCACTGGAAAAAAAAGGTCAGTCAGGTTAGAGAGAGATTCTCTCAAGCTCTAGAGAGAGAAAATCCTCTCAAGGTGCTGCCTTTCGCTGATGTTTTTTCACCTCTTTCATCTTCCAATTCTCTGCTTCGTGCTTGGTTCATGGTTCTCAGAAACCTTTGCTTTACTTCTTGGTTCGTGGCTCTCGAAAACCTTTATTCTGTTCTTTTCTTTACCTTCTTCCCACAATGGGAAGGAAACCTAACCAGAAGGAGAAAGGTTGATCTTCTAAAAAAAAACAAATAGTC
The DNA here is from genome assembly GCA_037974665.1 of Ehretia macrophylla. Lineage (NCBI taxonomy): Eukaryota > Viridiplantae > Streptophyta > Magnoliopsida > Boraginales > Ehretiaceae > Ehretia > Ehretia macrophylla. Next base: position 20,631,759 of record CM075765.1, read on the forward strand.
AGTCATGTTAGAGAGAGATTCTATAAAGCTTTAGATAGAGAAAACCCTCTCAAGGTACTGCCTTCCGCTGAAGTTTTTCTCCTCTTTCGTCTTCCAATTCTCTGGTTCGTGCTTGGTTCATGGTTCTCAGAAAACCTACTTAACTTCTTGGTTCGTGGTTCTCGAAAAACTCTATTCTGTGTTTCTCTTTACCCTCTTCCTACAATGGGATGGAAACCTAACATGAAGGAAAAAAATCGTCTTATCAAACAAAACCGCAAAAAAAAAAAAGATCAGTCATGATAAAGAGAGATTCTCTCAAGCTTTAGAGAGAGAAAACCCTTTCAAGGTACTGTCTTTCTCTGAAGTTTTTTGCCTATTTCATCTTCCAATTCTCTACTTCGTGCTTGGTTCGTGGTTCTCGAAAAACCTGGTTTACTTCTGGCTTCGTGGTTCTTGAAAACCTCTGTTCTATGTTTCTCTTTACCCTCTTCCCACAATGGAAAGGAAACCTAACAGGATGGAGAAAAACCGTATTCTTGAACAAAACTGCTGGAAAAAAAAGGTCAGTCAAGTTAGAGAGAGATTCTCTCAAGCTCTAGAGAGAGAAAACCCTCTCAAGGTGCTGCCTTTCCCTAATGTTTTTTGCCTCTTTCATCTTCCAATTCTCTGCTTCGTGCTTGGTTCATGGTTCTCAGAAACCTTTGCTTTACTTTTTGGTGTGTGGCTCTCGAAATCCTCTATTCTCTGCTTTTCTTTACCTTCTTCCAACAATGGGAAGGAAACATAACCAGAAGGAGAAACGTTCATCTTCTAAAAAAAAAAAAGTCAGTCATGTTAGAGAGAGATTCTCTCAAGCTCTAGAGATAGAAAACCCGCTCAAGGTACTGCCTTCCGCTGAAGTTTTTCGGCTCTTTCATCTTCCAATTCTCTGGTTCGTGCTTGGTTCATGGTTCACGGAAAACCTACGTAACTTCTTGGTTCGTGGTTCTCGAAAACCTCTATTCTATGTTTCTCTTTAGCCTCTTCCTACAATGGGAAGGAAGCCTAACATGAAGGAGAAAAATCGTCTTCTCGAACAAAACTGCTGGAAAAAAAAGGTCAGTCAGGTTAGAGAGAGATTATATCAAGCTCTAGAGAGAGAAAACCCTCTCAATTTGTTGCCTTTCGCTGATGTTTTTTTGCCTCTTTCATCTTCCAATTATCTACTTCGTGCTTGGTTCGTGCTTCTCGGAAGCCTATGCTTTACTTCTTGGTTCGTGGCTCTCGAAAACCTCACTTCTATGTTTTTCTTTGCCTTCATCCGACAATGGGTAGGAAACCTAACCAGAAGAAGAAAGGTTAATCTTCTCGAAAAAAAAATAGTCGGTCATGTTAGAGGGAGATTCTCTCAAGCTCTAGAGAAAGAAAACCCTCTCAAGGTATTGACTTTCGCTGAAGTTTTCCGCCTCTTTCATCATCGAATTCTCTACTTCGTGCTTGGTCGTGGTTCACAGAAAACCTGGTTTACTTCTGGGTTCGTGGTACTCGAAAACCTCTGTCCGATGTTTCTCTTTACCCTCTTCCCACAATGCGAAGGAAACCTAATAGGAAGGAGAAAAACCGTATTCACGAACAAAACCACTGGAAAAAAAAAGGTCAGTCAGGTTAGAGAGAGATTCTCTCATGCTCTAGAGAGAGAAAACCCTCTCAAGGTGCTGCCTTTCTTTGATGTATTTTCACCTCTTTCATCTTCCAATTCTCTGCTTCGTGCTTGGTTCATGGTTCTCAGAAACCTTTGCTTTACTTCTTGGTTCGTGGCTCTCGAAAACCTCTACTCTGTATTTTTCTTTACCTTCTTCCCACAATGGGATGGAAACCTAACCAGAAGGAGAAAGGTTCATCTTCTAACAAAAAAAAAAAGTCAGTCATGTTAGAGAGAGATTCTCTCAAGCTTTAGATAGAGAAAACCCTCTCAAGGTACTGCCTTCCGCTGAAGTTTTTCTCCTCTTTCGTCTTCCAATTATCTGGTTCGTGCTTGGTTCATGGTTCTCGGAAAACCTACTTAACTTCTTGGTTCGTGGTTCTCGAAAAACTCTATTCTGTGCTTCTCTTTACCCTCTTCCTACAATGGGATAGAAACCTAACATGAAGGAAAAAATACCGTCTTATCGAACAAAACCACAAAAAAAGGTCAGTCAGGTTAAAGAGAGATTCGCTAAAGCTTTAGAGAGAGAAAACCCTCTCAAGGTACTGCGTTTCTCTGAAGTTTTTCACCTCTTTCATTTTCCAATTCTCTACTTCGTGCTTGGTTCGTGGTTCTCGGAAAACCTGGTTTACTTCTGGCTTCGTGGTTCTCGAAGACCTCTGTTCTGTGTTTCTTTTTACCCTCTTCCCACAATGGGAAGGAAACCTAACAGGAAGGAGAAAAACTGTATTTTCGAACAAAATCGCTGGAAAAAAAAAGGTCGGTCAAGTTAGAGAGAGATTCTCTCAAGCTCTAGAGAGAGAAAACCCTCTCAAGGTACTGCCTTTCCCTAATGTTTTTTCGCTTCTTTCATCTTCCAATTCTCTGCTTCGTGCTTGGTTCATGGTTCTCAGAAACCTTTGCTTTACTTCTCGGTTTGTGGCTCTCAAAAATCTCTATTTTGTGTTTTTCTTTACCTTCTTCCCACAATGGGAAGGAAACCTAACCAGAAGGAGAAAGGCTCATCTTCTAAAAAAAAAAAAAAAGTCAGCCATGTTAGAGAGAGATTCTTTCAAGCTCTAGAGAGAGAAAACCTGTCACGCCCCGACCCGACCCCGTAAAAGGCCAAGCCCGGACCCGACACACGGACGGAGTCTCCTCTGTACCGCGGACGATCCGAAAACCCTAAAAACAATATAATACTTGCGAAAGCCATAAAATAATCAAAACAAGCCAACTTTCTATAAAACATACATTTCTTATTATCCAACTTTCCAAACCAAAAATGATATGCATACTACACAAGTACATATGCCACTAAACCATTAGCCATTAGCATGCATTTCTTCACTAGTCATCCGAGTATAAGTTTACAATTTACAAACTTAATCCATTACAACATAAGACCATTAAAGGTCTCAACTAGAAAATATATACAAGGCTACAAGCCTCAAAATTAAACGACCTCCACGCAATATACATAACAAGCAAGGTTCGCACAAAACTAGTAACCAACCACCAGCAAAGCAGGGAAGTGCCATCACGGAAACACCTCCACCTGCTCCTCCTCCTCAATTACCTCTAGAGGGTCTGCTTCAACTACTCCTGTAAAAACATGGTATAGAAAGGAATGAGCAAAAACTATTGCTCAGCGAGGGCAATTGGTCTCAAGGACAGAGATGAGAGGAGTATGCAATGCAATTAGCCAAACAATACATACAAATCATATAAGTTACCTCCAAAGCCAACAATAAAGCAAGGCATTTATTTAAAGCTGCAAACACTCAATTAAAGGATACGATACTCTTTTCACGAGCAACTTTCAAACACGAATTCAATGACGACGCGCCGGCCCAAACAACCTTATAACACCAGTTTGGAATACCCCGGAAGTATCCATCAATCCTACGACCCAAATCTCCCTGGGAGGCAACCCAAGCGAGAAAGGGAATAGCAGCGGAGCTAGAGCAACCAACACTGGCAACCCAAGGCTACCCAGAGAGGCCCATCACCCACACACGAGACACTATGCAATGCAAGACTCGATACAAGACAATAAACAAGCGATAAACAAGCGATAAAGCCACACGTGGGAGAATAACAAAGTAGGTTACTCTCGCACGCAATAGCAGCAATTTGATAAGCAATTCAATCCAAAACAACTCAAACAAGTAATTCAAGTAATTCTAAGCATTCTATAAGCATAAAGACAAGTAAACACACAAAAACACAAATCGGCCCCAACTGTCAAAATGCTACCATTTCCAAACGAGCCACGAGTTCTGGAAACCGAGTTCGCCAACCCTCCTAGGTCACCATAAGGCACGTCTAAAGACCCCAAAACCTCACTTTACCCTAGAACTCGCGCAAAGCCCCGATTTCCCCCTTTCTCGTTTGAACTACAACTACAACAACCAAACACCCAACCAACGCCATAATCGTACCAAAAGTGCTTCCATGGCTTCCCGAAGCAATGTCAACACGCAAAACGAGAAAACGCCAAAGTCGACCTAAACGACCCCGACTTTCCCAAAGGCTTAATTCTCATTTTTTTCACTATGCAACCCAAACAAACCACACATTTTAGCATTCTAGCATACCTAGCACGTTTCTACATCAACGGAAAGCATAACAGCGCAACTTCAACGTTTCAAGGTTTTACTATTCACAAAACACTATTCATTCCACAATTCAAGTTGCAATCACAACATTTAACCGCATAAAATGTTACAAAGCCATAAATACATGTTCTACAAATGCTAAGGAACATTCTAGAAGCATCAAATTGCTTTAAATAACGATCTACGGATAAATCTAAAAATTGACAAAGTTAACAAACACAACGTATAAATGCGCAAATAACATGCTTCCCTCACCTTAGGTACTCCTAGTCGCTAGGAAAACAACGTTGGTTGCCTCAGAAATCACCCCGCACGAGCACACGCGAAGATTGATCGTTTGGAAGGTTGAAAGGTTTTTTTTTTTCTCTAAGGAAGCTCACGACCTGCTGCTGGTTTTGCTGCTATTTTTATTTTATTTTGCTTAGTTTTAACTTATTTAAGGGTCAAATGGTCAAAGGGTCAAAGAGGTAAGTCAAACTACTTATAATCTTGGTCAAAGGGCCCTATTTTGCGCGTTTTAAAGCCGTTTCAGTTAAGGTAAGTTCAATTAAAGTTAGCAACAATTAAAATATAAAATTTAAGTCGTCTAAATACTAGTTTCACTATTTGCTGACGACTGGAACTCGTTATCTAGCTATCGCTCCTTAAATGCAATGCACGTTGCATCGGCGAGAAAGTAACAGTTAATTCACAAAGAATTTAAGGAAATATAATTTTCAAAATAATAAACAAAGAAAATTCACATTCCGGGCTCGGGTATTACACCCTCTCCCCCTTAAAACAATTGCACCCACGCAATTCTTACCTGGTCAACAAACAACTCCGGATACTGATCCCGAACTTGGTCCTCTCTTTCCTAAGTCGCTTCCTCAAACCCATGATGATTCCACAGAACCTTTACTAACGGAATACTCTTCCTGCGAAGCTCCTGAATCTTCCGATCCACAATTCTAATTGGTTTATCTTCGTAGGACAACTTTTCTTCAATCTGCAAAGGCTCTGGTTCAAGTACATGTGAAGGGTCTGGATGATACTTCTACAACATAGACACGTGGAACACATCGTGCAGTCTCGACAAGCTCGGAGGCAAAGCTAATCGATAAGCCAAAGGACCTACCTTTTCGGTGATCTCATACGGACCCACATACCTGGGACTAAGCTTCCCACTCTTACCGTGCCGAATCAATCCCTTCCGTGGAGAAATCTTAAGAAACACCCAATCTCCCAAATCAAACTTAAGATCTCGACGGTGCTTATCCGCATAACTCTTCTGACGACTCTGAGCTGTAAGCATACGCTGGCGAATAAGGTGAACATTATCTACCATCTTAATCATCTCAGGTAACACAGTCGGATCAACTGTTCTCATCTCTCCAACCTCTTCCCAAAGTCAAGCACACATGCCCGAAGCATGTCTTCCAAGATCCTAATGGTTCTCTCAGACTGTCCATCAGTTTGCGGATGATATGCAGTACTGAAGCTCAACTTAGTTCCCATGGCCTCTTGCAACTTCTGCCAAAAACGAGATCTGAATCTGGGATCCCTATCTGACACTATACTCTGTGGTACTCCATGCAATCTCACAATATTAGCAACATACAATTCAGCTAGCTTATCAAGGCTATCCTGTTTGTTCACGGGAATAAAATGTGTTACTTTAGTCAAGCGGTCCACAACAACCCAAACAGAATCACATCCTCTCGGAGATCTAGGAAGATCGGTCACAAGGTCCATTGTTATATGTACCCACTTCCATTGCGGAATCGACAATGGCTATAGAAGTCCGGCTGGCCTCTGATGCTCAACTTTAACCCTCTGACAAGTCAAACATCTGGATACATACCCAGCAATCTCTCTCTTCATATTGTTGCACCAGAAGTGTTGCTTCAAATCTCTATACATCTTAGTACTGCCCGGGTGAATCGTATACCTCGAATTATGTGCCTCGGACAGGATCTCATTCTTCAAAGTCGGATCACTAGGAACACATACTCTGTCACTGAATCTGAAGATGCCATCTGCATGCAATTTAAACTCCGACTCTCCCCCTTTAGCTTTTTCTTGGATCTTCAAGATGTGAGGATCAGTCTTCTGAGCCTCTTTGATCTGAGCTAGCAATCCTGACTGAATCTGTAAACTAGCAAACCGAATCCCTACCTCAGTAGCTTCTGGTTTCCATGAACAAATTTTTTCCAAAGTTTCCCAGTCCTTGATAATCAAGCTTGCAACAGTAGCCTTTCGGCTCAAAGCATCAGCAACAACATTTGCCTTACCTGGCACATAGTTAATAGAACAATTATAACCACCCAATAGCTCTAGCCATCTCCGCTGCCTCATATTCAGATCCTTCTGTGAAAACAAATACTTGAGACTCTTGTGGTCGGTAAATATTTCAAATCTGCAACCCCACAAGTAGTGACGCCACTTCTTCAAAGCAAACACAACTGCAGCTAACTCAAGATCATGTGTAGGGTAATTGACTTCATAAGGTTTCAATTTCCTAGAAGCATAGGCAATCACCTTACCATTCTGCATTAAAACACAGCCCAATCATTCTTTAGATGCATCACTGTAGACAACAAAGTTCTCTGTTCCCTCAGGTAAAGCTAGTATAGGAGCTGTAGTTAGTCTCTTCTTCAATTCTTGGAAACTGGATTCACATTTAGCATCCCAGTTGTAAGCAACTTTCTTCCGAGTCAACTGGCTCAAAGGTCCAGAAATTTTAGAAAAGTCTTTAACAAATCTCCGGTAGTAACCAGCCAATCCAAGAAAACTCCGAATCTCTGGCACCGTCTCAGGTCTCTTCCAAGCTGAGACAACTTCAATCTTAGCTGGATCCACTGAAATTCCTCGATCTGAAATGATATGGCCTAGAAAAGATATCTGGTTCAACCAGAACTCACACTTGCTGAATTTAGCAAAAAGCTTGTTTTCCTGCAAAGTCTGAAGCACAATCCCCAAGTGTTGCTCATGTTCAGCCTCATTCTTCGAATACACTAAAATGTCGTCAATGAAGATCACGACAAACTGATCAAGGTAAGGCCGAAAAACCCTCTGCATCAAGTCCATGAATTCGGCTGGTGCATTCATCAAACCAAACGGCAAAACAACAAACTCATAGTGGCCATATCTAGTCCTGAATGCCATCTTTGGTATATCGTCACTCCGAATTCTAAGTTGATAGTAACCCTGCCTCAAGTCAAATTTGGAGTAAACACTCACACCCTGCAACTGGTCAAACAATTCTTCAATCAACGGCAAGGGGTATTTGTTCTTAATTGTGACTTGATTAAGTTCCCTGTAATCAATGCATAACCGTAGTGTGCCGTCTTTCTTTCTCACAAACAACACAGGTGCACCCCACGGCGAAGAACTAGGTTGTATAAACCCTTTCTCAAGCAAGTTCTGAAGCTGAATTTTTAACTCCTGAAGTTCAACCGATGCCATCCTATAAGGACTCCTAGAAATTGGCGCAGTGCCTGGTACAAGATCAATCACAAACTCAATCTCCCTATCCGGTGGTAAACCCGGTAATTCCTCGGGAAATACACCAGGGAAGTCTCTAACAATCAGAACCTCATTCAGACTCAACTTATCAGCAGGCTGATTGATCAAATAGGCTAAGTAAGCTTCACAACCCCTATTCAACAACTTAGAAGTCTTGATCGCTGATAAAAGTGGAATGCGGGCAGCCCTGCAGTTCCCAACAATCTCTAGTACCGGTAGGTCAGGGACCTTAAGATAAACGATCTTTGTTCTACAATCCAACTGTGCATAATACTTTCCCAACCAGTCCATTCCCAAAATGATTTCAAAGTCACGGAATGGTAATATAATTAAATCAGCAGGAAATTTACGGTTCTCTATACATATATCACAAGATTTGCAAATAGACTCAGCAACAAATTTTGTACCCAAAGGAGTACTAACTTCAACTTCATGAGGCAAATTATCAATGCAAACATTCACAGATCGTGCACATGCAGGAGTTATAAACGAATGTGTAGCTCCAGGATCAATCAAAACTTTAACTGGCTGAGTATTGAGAAGAAAGGTACCTTCCACTATAGCTGTATTATCGGGCAGCTCCTCTGCATCCAGTGCAAAGACCCTAGCCTGTACTCTCTGTGCTGGTCGTGCACCTGCAGCCCTATTCTGAACACCTCGACCTCCACCACGGCCCTGAACATTATTATATTTAGGGCAATCCTTCACCCTATGCTCATCACTGCCACAACCCGTACATTTTCCACTCTTCCTCCAGCAGTTAGCCTCAATATGCCCTGGTCGATTACAATAATCACACTGCTGATTTTGCCTAACCGCAGTGTTTCCTGTAGGTGCTGGGGCTCTGGCAGGGGTAGGAACTGTACCTCCCTGCTGAGGTCTGGTCACAACTGGTCTAGCCTGAATCTGCTGCTGTGGCTGATACGAACGCTGCTGAGGACCCTGTGCAGAAGCCTGATACTGCCTCGGCTGACTCTGGCCCAACAACTGATTCTTCCCCGGCTGACTCCCCTCAGCTAACATCTCAGCCTTCCGTTTCTCAAACTTTGAGGCTGCCTGAAATGCCTCGGGAAAAGTAGTGTAGGTCTGTCCAGTCAAATGCAACTGTATGTCCATTCTCAACCCACGGACAAACCTATGTATCATCCTCCTAGCTGGCCGTACCAACTCGGGCATATACCTCGACAGGCTAACAAATCTAGCCTCATATTGTGCAACAGTCATATTTCCCTGCTTCAGGGACACAAACTCATCTTCCCGTCTCTCCATAGCCATCTCGGGAATATATTTGTCCCGGAACTCACTTACAAAATCATCCCATAAGTGTGGAACATCCTCACAATCCCACCTCAGACTAACAGTATTCCACCACTGCTCTGCATCACCCTCAAATAAAAATGATGCATAGTCTATTCTTGCCTCATCGGTATACCTCATAGCAGTGAAAATTTTCTCAACTCGATTAATCCATCTCTCGGCCGCCTCATCATCAGGCTCTCCGAAGAACTTTCCCGGCTCGTGCCTCAGAAATTTCTCTAACTGGTTATTCTCAACTCTGTACCCCTGTCCACCAGGATTAGCTTGATTACCATGGGGATTAATCCGGTCCTGCCTCTGCTCATGTAGTACCTGTGTGATCCAGTCTACTGCAGTAGTCATGGTAGCCATAAACTGCTCAGGCAACGGCTGCTGACCCTGTTCTGCTGCCTCTTCATCTGATCCTATACCTTGAGTACCACGACGTGGCGGCATAGTAGCAACTCACAATAGCTGGCAACATTTAAAAGCAGTTTATAGACAAGAAATATAACACATAAGATTAGATAACACTCAAATCAATAACAATCCAACATTCTATAACACAATTCACATAAGACAAGTTTAACTTGCCATACTATTTCACTTAAACACATAAACATTCCAAGTTCACAAAGTCATGCTAGAACATTTTCTTTTCACTTAGCAATCATTCATAAACACTTTAGCATTTTAGACCTTTACCCCACAGACCGAGAATCATATCCTTGCTCAAGCACGACTATCATGCTCTGATACCACCTAAAGATGTCACGCCCCGACCCGACCCCGCAAAAGGCCAAGCCCGAACCCGACACACGGACGGAGTCTCCTCTGTACCGCGGACGATCCGAAAACCCTAAAAACAATATAATACTTGCGAAAGCCATAAAATAATCAAAACAAGCCAACTTTCTATAAAACATACATTTCTTATTATCCAACTTTCCAAACCAAAAATGATATGCATACTACACAAGTACATATGCCACTAAACCATTAGCCATTAGCATGCATTTCTTCACTAGTCATCCGAGTATAAGTTTACAATTTACAAACTTAATCCATTACAACATAAGACCATTAAAGGTCTCCACTAGAAAATATATACAAGGCTACAAGCCTCAAAATTAAACGACCTCCACGCAATATACATAACAAGCAAGGTTCGCACAAAACTGGTAACCAACCACCAGCAAAGCAGGGAAGTGCCATCACGGAAACACCTCCACCTGCTCCTCCTCCTCAATTACCTCTAGAGGGTCTGCTTCAACTACTCCTGTAAAAACATGGTATAGAAAGGAATGAGAAAAAACTATTGCTCAGCGAGGGCAATTGGTCTCAAGGACGGAGATGAGAGGAGTATGCAATGCAATTAGCCAAACAATACATACAAATCATATAAGTTACCTCCAAAGCCAACAATAAAGCAAGGCATTTATTTAAAGCTGCAAACACTCAATTAAAGGATACGATACTCTTTTCACGAGCAACTTTCAAACACGAATTCAATGATGACGCGCCAGCCCAAACAACCTTATAACACTAGTTTGGAATACACCGGAAGTATCCATCAATCCTACGACCCAAATCTCCCTGGGAGGCAACCCAAGCGAGAAAGGGAATAGCAGCGGAGCTAGAGCAACCAACACTGGCAACCCAAGGCTACCCAGAGAGGCCCATCACCCACGCACGAGACACTATGCAATGCAAGACTCGATACAAGACAATAAAAAGCGATAAACAAGCGATAAAGCCACACGTGGGAGAATAACAAAGTAGGTTACTCTCGCACGCAATAGCAGCAATTTGATAAGCAATTCAATCCAAAACAACTCAAACAAGTAATTCAAGTAATTCTAAGCATTCTATAAGCATAAAGACAAGTAAACACACAAAAACACAAATCGGCCCCAACTGTCAAAATGCTACCATTTCCAAACGAGCCACGAGTTCTGGAAACTGACTTCGCCAACCCTCCTAGGTCACCATAAGGCACGTCTAAAGACCCCAAAACCTTACTTTACCCTAGAACTCGCGCAAAGCCCCGATTTCCCCCTTTCTCGTTTGAACTACAACTACAACAACCAAACACCCAACCAACGCCATAATCGTACCAAAAGTGCTTCCATGGCTTTCCGAAGCAATGCCAACAAGCAAAATGAGAAAACGCCAAAGTCGACCTAAACGACCCCGACTTTCCCAAAGGCTTAATTCTCAATTTTTTCACTACGCAACCCAAACAAACCACACATTTTAGCATTCTAGCATACCTAGCACGTTTCTACATCACCGGAAAGCATAACAGCGCAACTTCAACGTTTCAAGGTTTTACTATTCACAAAACACTATTCATTCCACAATTCAAGTTGCAATCACAACATTTAACCGCATAAAATGTTACAAAGCCATAAATACATGTTCTACAAATGCTAAGGAACATTCTAGAAGCATCAAATTGCTTTAAATAACGATCTACGGATAAATCTAAAAATTGACAAAGTTAACAAACACAACGTATAAATGCGCAAATAACATGCTTCCCTCACCTTAGGTACTCCTAGTCGCTAGGAAAACAACGTTGGTTGCCTCGGAAATGACCCCGCACGAGCACACGCGAAGATTGATCGTTTGGAAGGTTGAAAGGTTTTTTTTTTCTCTAAGGAAGCTCACGACCTGCTGCTGGTTTTGCTGCTGTTTTTATTTTATTTTGCTTAGTTTTAACTTATTTAAGGGTCAAATGGTCAAAGGGTCAAAGGGCTAAGTCAAACTACTTAAAAACTTGGTCAAAGGGCCCTATTTCACGCGTTTTAAAGCCGTTTCAGTTAAGGTAAGTTCAATTAAAGTTAGCAACAATTAAAATATAAAATTTAAGTCGTCTAAATACTAGTTTCACTATTTGCTGAGGACTGGAACTCGTTATCTATCTATCACTCCTTAAATGCAATGCACGTTGTGTCGGCGAGAAAGTAACAGTTAATTCACAAAGAATTTAAGGAAATATAATTTTCAAAATAATAAACAAAGAAAATTCACATTCCGGGCTCGGGTATTACAAAACCCTCTCAAGGTACTGCCTTCCGCTAAAGTTTTCGCCTCCTTCGTCTTCCAATTCTCGGGTTCGTGCTTGGTTCATGCTTCTGGGAAGACCTACTTAACTTATTGGTTCATGGTTCTCGAAAACTACTATTCTGTGTTTCACTTTAGCCTTTTTCTACAATAGGAAGGAAGCCTAACATGAAGGAGAAAAACGATCTTCTCTAAAAAAACCGCAGGAGAAAAAAAAGGTCAGTCAGGTTAGAGAGAGATTCTCTCAAGCTCTAGAGAGAGAAAACCCTCTCAATGTGCTACCTTTTGTTGATGTTTTTACCCCTCTTTCATCCTCCAATTATCTGCTTCTTGCTTGGTTCGTGCTTCTCGGAAATCTATGGTTTACTTCTTGGTTCGTGGCTCTCGAAAACCTCTATTCTGTGTTTTTCTATGTCATCTTCCCACAATGGGAAGGAAACCTAAGCAGAAGGAGAAAGGTTCATCTTCTCGAAGAAAAAAAAATAGTCGGTCATGTTATAGAGAGATTCTCTCAAGCTCTAGAGAGAGAAAACCCTCTTAAGGTACTGCCTTTTGCTGAAGTTTTTCGCCTTTTTCATCTTCCAATTCTCTGCTTCGTGCTTGGTTCGTGGTTCTCGGAAAACCTGGTTTACTTCTGGGTTCGTGGTTCTCGAAAACCTCTGTTCTGTGTTTCTCTTTACCCACTTCCCACAATGGGAAGGAAACCTAACAAGAAGGAGAAAAACCGTAATCTCGAACAAAACCGCTGGAAAAAAAAAAAGGTCAGTCAGGTTAGAGAGAGATTCTCTCAAGCTCTAGAGAGAGAAAACCCTCTCAAGGTGCTACCTTTAACTGATGTTTTTTCGCCTCTTTTATCTTCCAATTCTCTACTTCGTGCTTGGTTCATGGTTCTCAGAAACCTTTGCTTTACTTCTTGGTTCGTGGCTCTCGAAAACCTCTATTCTGTGTTTTTCTTTACCTTCTTCCCACAATAGGAAGAAAACCTAACCAGAAGGAGAAAGGTTCAACTACTAAAAAAATAAAAAATTTTGTCATGTAAGTGAGAGATTCTCTCAAGCTCTAGAGAGAGAAAATCCTCTCAAGGTACTGCCTTCCACTGAAGTTTTTCGCCTCTTTCGTCTTCGAATTCACTGGTTCGTGGTTGGTTCATGGTTCTTAGAAAACCTACTTAACTTCTTGGTTCGTGGTTCTCGAAAACCTCTATTATGTGTTTCACTTTAGCCTCTTCCTGCAATAGGAAGGAAGACTAACATGAAGGAGAAAAACCGTCTTCTTGAACAAAACCGCTAGAAAAAAAAGGTTAGTCAGGTTAGAGAGAGATTCTCTCAGGCTCTAGAGAGAGATTCTCTCAGGCTCTAGGGAGAGAAAACCCTCTCAATGTGCTGCCTTTCGCTGATGTTTTTTCGCCTCTTTCATCTTCCAATTATCTGCTTCGTGCTTGGTTCGTGCTTCTCGGAAACCTATGCTTCACTTCTTGGTTCGTGGCTCTCGAAAACCTCTCTTCTATGTTTTTCTTCGCCTTCTTCCCACAATGGGAAGGAAACCTAACCAAAAGGAGAAAGGTTCATCTTCTTGAAAAAAAAATTGTCGGTCATGTTAGAAGGAGATTCTCTCAAGCTTTAGTGAGAGAAAACCCTCTCAAGGTACTGCCTTTCGCTGAAGTTTTTCGCCTATTTCATCTTCGAATTCTCTGCTTCGTGCTTGGTTCGTGGTTCACAGAAAACCTGGTTTACTTCTGGGTTCGTGGTTCTCGAAAACCTCTGTTTTGTGTTTCTCTTTACCCTCTTCCCACAATGGGAAGGAAACCTAATAGGAAGTAGAAAACTCGTATTCTCGAACAAAACTGCTGGAAAAAACAAGGTCAATCAGGTTGAGAGAGATTCACTCAAGCTCTATAGAGAGAAAACCCTCTCAAGGTCCTGCCTTTAGCTGATGTTTTTTCACCTATTTCATCTTCCAATTCTCTGCTTCGTGCTAGGTTCATGGTTCTCAGAAACCTTTGGTTTACTTCATGGTTCGTGGCTCTCGAAAACCTCTATTTTGTGTTTTTCTTTGCCTTCTTCCCTCAATGGGAAGGAAACCTAACCAGAAGGAGAAAGGTTCATCTTCTAAAAAAAAAAAGAGTCAGTCATGTTAGAGAGAGATTCTCTCAAGCACTAGAGAGAGAAACCCCTCGCAAGGTACTGCCTTTCGCTGAAGTTTTTTGCCTATTTCATCTTCCAATTCTCTGGTTCGTGCTTGGTTCATGGTTCTCGGAAAACCTACTTAGCTTCTTGGTTTGTGGTTCTCGAAATCCTCCATTCTGTGTTTCTCTTTACCCTCTCCCTACAATGGGAAGGAAACCTAACATGAAGGAGAAAAATTGTCTTCTCGAACAAAACCGCTGGAAAAGAAAAAAGGTCAGTCAGGTTAGAGAGAGATTCTCTCAAGCTCTAGAGAGAGAAAACCCTCTCAAGGTGCTGCCTTTCGCTGATGTTTTTTCACCTCTTTCATCTTCCAATTCTCTATTTCATGGTTGGTTCATGGTTCTCGGAAACCTATGCTTTACTTCTTGGTTAGTGCATCTCGAAAACCTCTGTTCTATGTTTTTCTTTACCTTCTTCCGACAATGGGAAGGACACCTAACCAGAAGGAGAAAGGTTCAACTTCTCAACAAAAAAAAGGTAGCCATGTTAGAGATAGATTCTCTCAAGCTCTAGAGAGAGAAAACCCTCTCAATGTATTGTCTTTTCCTGATATTTTTTGACCTCTTTCCTCTTCCAATTCTCTGCTTCGTGCTTGGTTCGTGGTTCTCGAAAACCTATGCATTACTTCTTGGTTCGTGGCTCTCGAAAACCTCTGTTCTGTGTTTTTCTTTACCTTCTTCCCACAATGGGAAGGAAACCTAACCAGAAGGAGAAAGGTTAATCTTCTAAAAAAAAATAAAAAATCAGTCATGTTAGACAGAGATTCTTTCAAGCTCTACATAAGGAAAACCCTCTCAAAGTGCTGCCTTTCGCTGATGTTTTTTCGCTTCCTTCATCTTCCAATTCTCTGCTTCGTGCTTGGTTCGTGGTTCTCATAAACATTTGCTTTACTTTTTGGTTCGAGCCTCTCGAAAACCTCTATTCTGTGTTTTTCTTTACCTTCTTCCCACAATGGGAATGAAACCTAACCAGAAGGAGAAAGGTTCATCTTCCCAAAAAAAAAAAAAAAAAAAAGTCAGTCATGTTAGAGAAAAATTCTCTCAAGCACTAGAGAGAACCCTGTCAAGGTAGTGCCTTCCGCTAAAGTTTTTCGCCTCTTTCGTCTTCCAATTCTCTAGTTCATGCTTGGTTCATGGTTCTCAGAAAACCTACTTAACTTCTTGGTTCGTGGTTCTCGAAAACCTCTATTATGTGTTTCTCTTTACCCTCTTCCAACAATGGGAAGGAAGCCTAACATGAAGGAGAAAAACTATCGTCTCGAACAAAACCGCTGGAAAAAAAAAAGGTCAGTCAAGTTAGAGAGAGATTCTCTCAAGCTCTAGAGAGAGAAAACCCTCTCAAGGTGCTGCCTCTAGCTAATGTTTTTTCGCCTCTTTCATCTTCCAATTCTCTGCTTCGTGCATGGTTAATGGTTCTCAGAAACCTTTGCTTTACTTCTCGGTTCATGGCTCTCGAAAACCTCTATTATGTGTTTTTCTTTACCATCTTCCCGCAATGGGAAGGAAACCTAACCAGAAGGAGAAAGGTTTATCTTCTAAAAAAAAAAAGTCAGTCATGTTAAAGAGAGATTGTCTCAAGCTGTAGAGAGACAAAACACTATCAAGGTACTGCCTTCCCCTGAAGTTTTCGCCTCTTTCATCTTCCAATTCTCTGGTTCGTGCTTGGTTCATGGTTCTCGGAAAACCTACTTAACTTCTTGGTTCGTGGTTCTTGAAAACCTCTATTCTGTGTTTCTCTTTACCCTCTTCCTACAATGGGAAGGAAGCCTAACATGAAGGAGAAAAACCGTCTTCTCGAACAAAACCGCTGGAAAAAAAAAGGTCAGTCAGGTTAGAGAGAGATTCTCTCAAGCTGTAGAGAGAGAAAACCCTCTCAAGGTGCTGCCTTTCGCTGATGTTTTTTCGCCTCTTTCATCTTCCAATTCTCAATTTCGGGGTTGGTTCGTGGTTCTCGGAAACCTATGCTTTACTTCTTGGTTCGTGCATCTCGAAAACCTCTGTTCTGTGTTTTTCTTTACCTTCTTCTGACAATGGGAAGGACACCTAACCAGAAGGAGAAAGGTTCATCTTCTCCAAAAAAAAAAAAAATCAGCCATGTTAGAGAGAGATTCTCTCAAGCTCTAGAGAGAGAAAACCCTCTCAACGTACTGCCTTTTGCTGATGTTTTTTGACCTCTTTCATCTTCCAATTCTCTGCTTCGTGCTTGGTTCGTGGTTCTCGAAAACCGATGCGTTACTTCTTGGTTCGTGGCTCTCGAAAACCTCTGTTCTTGTGTTTTTCTTTACCTTCTTCCCACAATGGAGGGAAACCTAACCAGGAGGAGAAAGGTTAATCTTCCAAAAAAAAAAAAGTCAGTCATGTTAGAGAGAGATTCTTTCAAGCTCTACATAGAGAAAACCCTCTCAAGGTGCTGCCTTTCACTGGTATTTTTTCGCCTCTTTCATCTTTCAATTCTCTGGTTCATGCTTGGTTCGTGGTTCTCGGAAAACCTACTTTATTTCTTGGTTCGTGGCTCTCAAAAACCTCCATTATGTGTTTTTCTTTACCTTCTTCCCATAATGGGAAGGAAACCTAACCAGAAGGAGAATGGTTAATCTTCTATAAAAAAAAAGTCAGTCATGTTAGAGATAGATTCTCTTAAGCTCTTCATAGAGAAAACGCTCTCAAGGTGCTGCCTTCTGCCAATGTTTTTTCGCCTCTTTCATCTTCCAATTCTCTGCTTCGTGCTTGGTTCGTGGTTCTCAGAAACCTTTGGTTTACTTCTTGGTTTGTGGCTCTCAAAAACCTCTATTCTGTGTTTTTCTTTACCTTCTTCCCACAATGGGAAGGAAACCTAACCAGAAGGGGAAAGGTTCATCTTCTAAAAAAAATAAAAAAGTGTCAGTCATGTTAGAGAAAGATTCTCTCAAGCTATAGAGAGAGAAAACCCTCTCAAGGTACTGCCTTCTGCTGAAGTTTTTCGCCTCTTTCATTTTCCAATTCTCTCGTTCATGCTTGGTTCGTGGTTCTCGAAAAACCTACTTTACTACTTTGTTCGTGGTTATCAAAAACATCTATTCTGTGTTTCTCTTTACCTACTTCCCACAATGAGAAAGAAACCTAACATGAAGGAGAAAAACCGTCTTCTCAAACAAAACCACTGGAAAAAAAGGTCAGTCTGGTTAGAGAGAGATTCTTTCAAGCTCTAGAGAGAGAAAACCCTCTCAAGGTATTGCCTTCTACTGATGTTGTTTCGTCTCTTTCATCTTCCAATTCTCTACTTCGTGCTTGGTTCGGGGTTCTCAGAAACCTATACTTTACTTCTTGCTTCGTGGAACTAGAAAACCTCTGTTCTCAGTTTTTCTTTACCTTCTTCCCACAATGGGATGGAAACCTAACAAGAACGAGAAAGGTTAATCTTCTAAAAAAAAAAGTCAGTCATGTTAGACGGAGATTCTGTCAAGCTCTACAGTGAGAAAACCCTCTCAAGGTACTGCCTTTCACTGAAGTTTTTCGCCTATTTCATCTTCCAATTCCCTGCTTTGTGCTTGGTTCGTGCTGCTCGTAAACCTATGCTTTACTTCTTGGTTCGTAGCTCTCGAAAACCTCTCTTCTGTGTTTTTCTTTACCGTCTTCCCACTATGGGAAGGAAACCTAACAAGAAGAAGAAAGGTTCATCTTCTTGAAAAAAAAAATAGTCGGCCATGTTAGAGATAGATTCTCTCAAGCTCTAGATAGAAAAAACCCTCTCAAGGTGCTGCCTTTCGCTGATGTTTTTTTGCCTCTTTCATCTTTCCAATTCTCTGGTTCATGCTTGGTTCGTGGTTCTCAGAAAACCTACTTTATTTCTTGGTTCGTGGCTCTCGAAAACCTCCATTCTGTGTTTTTCTTTACCTTCTCCCCACAATGGGAAGGAAACCTAACCAGAAGGAGAAAGGTTAATCTTCTAAAAAAAACAAAGTCAGTCATGTTAGAGAGAGATTCTCTCAAGCTCTACAGAGAGAAAACCCTCTCAAGGTGCTGCCTTTCGCTGAAGTTTTTTCACCTCTTTCATCTTCCAATTCTCTTCTTCGTGCTTGGTTCGTGGTTCTCAGAAACCTTTGCTTTACTTCTTGGTTCGTGGCGCTCGAAAACCTCTATTCTGTGTTTTTCTTTACCTTCTTCCCACAATGGGAAGGAAACCTAACCAGAAGGGGAAAGGTTCATCTTCTCAAAAAAAAAAAATTGTCAGTCATGTTAGAGAAAGATTCTCTCAAGCTATAGAGAGAGAAAACCCTCTCAAGGTACTGCCTTCCGCTGAAGTTTTTCGCCTCTATCATCTTCCAATTCTCTGGTTCGTGGTTCTCGGAAAACCTACTTTACTACTTTGTTCGTGGTTCTCGAAAACCTCTATTCTGTGTTTCTCTTTACCCTCTTCCCACAATGGGAAAGAAACCTAACATGAAGGAGAAAAACCGTCTTCTCAAACAAAACCGCTGGAAAAAAAAGGTCAGTCAGGTTAGAGAGAGATTCTCTCAAGCTCTAGAGAGAGAAAACCCTCTCAAGGTGCTGCCTTCAGCCAATATTTTTTTGCCTCTTTCATCTTCTAATTCTCTGCTTCGTGCTTGGTTCGTGGTTCTCCGAAACCTATACTTTACTACTTTGTTCGTGATTCTCGAAAACCTCTATTCTCTGTTTTTCTTTACCTTCTTCCCACAGTGGGAAGGAAACCTAACCATAAGGAGAAAGGTTAATCTTCTCAAAAAAAAAAAAGTTAGTCATGTTAGACGGAGATTCTGTCAAGCTCTACAGAGAGAAAACCCTCTTAAGGTACTGCCTTTTGCTGAAGTTTTTCGCCTATTTCATCTTCCAATTCCCTGCTTCGTGCTTGGTTCGTGCTGCTCGTAAGCCTATGCTTTACTTCTTGGTTCGTGGCTCTCGGAAACCTCTCTTCTGTGTTTTTCTTTAATGTCTTCCCACTAAGGGAAGGAAACCAAACAAGAAGAAGGAAGGTTCATCTTCTCGGAAAAAAAAGATAGTCGGTCATGTTAGAGAGAGATTCTCTCAAGCTCTAGAAAAAACCCTCTCAAGGTACTGCCTTTCGCTGAAGTTTTTCACCTCTTTCATCTCCAATTCTCTGCTTCGTGCTTGGTTCGTGGTTCTCGAAAAACCTGGTTTACTTCTGGGCTCGTGGTTCTCGAAAACCTCTGTTCTGTGTTTCTCTTTACCCTCTTCCTACAATGGGAAGGAAACCAAACATGAAGGAGAAAAACCGTCTTCTCGAACAAAACGGCTAGGAAAAAAAGGTCAGTTAGGTTAGAGCGAGATTCTCTCAAGCTCTAGAGAGAGAAAACCCTCTCAAGGTACTGCCTTTCGCTGATGTTTTTTCTGCCTCTTTCATCTTCCAACTCTCTATTTCGTGGTTGGTTCGTGGTTCTAGGAAACCTATGATTTACTTCTTGGTTCGTGCGTCTCGAAAACCTCTATTCTGTGTTTTTCTTTACCTTCTTCCGACAATGGGAAGAACACCTAACCAGAAGCAGAAAGCTTCAACTTCTCAAAAAAAAAGTCAGCCATGTTATAGAGAGATTCTCTCAAGCTCTAGAGAGAGAAAACCCTCTCAACGTACTGCCTTTCCCTGATGTTTTTTGACCTCTTTCATCTTCCAATTCTCTGCTTCGTGATTGGTTCGTGGTTCTCGGAAACCTATGTGTTACTTCTTGGTTTGTGGCTCTCGAAAACCTCTATTCTGTGTTTTTCTTTACCTTCTTCCCACAATGGGAAGGAAACCTAACCAGAAGGAGAAAGGTTAATCTTCTAAAAATAAAAATAAAAGTCAATGATGTTAGAGAGAGATTCTCTCAATCTCTACAAAGAGAAAACCCTATCAAGGTGCTGCCTTTCGCTGATGTTTTTTCACCTCTTTCATCTTCCAATTCTCAACTTCGTGCTTGGTTCGTGGTTCTCAGAAACCTTTGATTTACTTCTTGGTTCGTGGCTCCCGAAAACCTCTATTCTGTGTTTTTTTTTCTTCTTCCCACAATAGGAAGAAAACCTAACCAAAAGGAGAAAGGTTCATCTTCTAAAAAAAAAAAATGTCAATCATGTTAGAGAAAGATTCTCTCAAGCTCTAGAGATAGAAAAGCCTCTCAAGGTACTGCTTTCCCCTGAAGTTTCTCGCCTCTTTCATCTTCCAATTCTCTGGTTCATGCTTAGTTCGTGGTTCTCGGAAAACCAACTTTACTTCTTGGATCGTGGTTCTCGAACACCTCTATTCTGTGTTTCTCTTTACCCTCTTCCTACAATGGCAAGGAAACCTACCATGAAGCAGAAAAACCGTCTTCTCGATCAAAACCGCTGGAAAATAAAAAGGTCCGTCAGGTTAGAGAGAGATTCTCTCAAGCTCTAGAGAGAGAAAACCCTCTCAAGGTTGTGATACCCCAAACCTGGCATGTATTCAATAGCATTTAAAGTTCATTTAGATTGCATTTTATTGACCTTTTACCTTCTTTGACCAAACTGGTTGACTTTTCATCTACATTGACCAACTAGGACAAGGTGAAAAATTTTGAAATGTTTAATAAAAGGCAAACTTGGGATTAGAAATAAAAAAATGCAATGTTAAGTTAGTCAAATTTTGGGTCAACTTTGGAATTAAATCTGAACCAATTGGGGAAGAGTTAGGTAGCAAATTATATATGGTTGGAAAGCTCTATGAGTCTAGTTTATGAGGCTTCAAACCGTTCGTGAATTGGAGTTTTCTAGAAGAAGTTATGGCCATTTTCGTAAGGTCGCGCATAGCTGTTTTGGTTTAGCGGGTTGACCGAATTTTGACCTTTGACTTCTTGTCATTTTTTTTTTAAATAAGCAGAATGTGCACGAAAAAAACAGAGAAAAAGGGCTTGAAACCATGAGGAAAAGAAGGAGAAAAAAAAAAAGAAAATCTCAACTTCAAATCTTCGATTCTTCGCGTGGGCTTGTGCGGGGTGGTTTCCGAGGCACTCTACGAGGTTTTCCTAGCGTCTAGGAGCGTCTAAGGTGAGGGTTTCATCGTTATTTGCGCATTTGAAATATTTGTATCTAAACTTTGATTTTTGGATTTTATGCGTAGATTGTTGTTTTAATCGTTTTGTTGCTTAAAGAATGTTCCTTGTTGATTGTAGAACATGTATTTATAGCTTTTTAACATTTTCTGCGGTTAAATATTGGAATTGAAATATAAATTGTGTGATGAATAGTAAATTATGAATAGTAAACCCCCGTTTTGATGAAGTTGCTCCGTTACGCGTTCTGTTGATGTAGGAAGATGCTAGATATGCTAGAATGTCTAAATGTGTGGTTTAATTGGAATGTGTAATGGAAAAACGGAGAAAAACGGCTTAGTGAAAGTCGGGGTCGTTTAGGTCGAGTTTGGCATTTTCTCGTTTTGCGTGTTGGCATTGTTTCGGGAGGCCATGGAAGCAATTTTGGTGCAATTATGGCATTGGTTGGGTGTTTGGTTGGTATAGTTGTAGTTCAAACGAGCAAAGGGGGAAATCGGGACTTTACGTGAATTCTAGGGTTAGGTAGGGTTTCGGGGTCCTTGGACGTGCCTTATGGTGACCTAGGAGGATTGGCGAAGTCGGTTTCTAGAACTCGTGGCTCGTTTGGAAATGGTAGTGTTTTGATAATTGGGGCCGATTTGTGATTTTGCTTGTTATCTTGATATTATGCCTATAGAATGCTTAGGGTTGCTTGATATACTTGTTTAATTGGTGTTATTGTTGCTTATTATTGCTTGTTATGCTTGAAAAGTTAGTTGAATGCTAGTATTGATTGTGATTGCTTGTTATCTCATTTGTTGTCGCCAGTTTGTATTGTTGTGCTTTTGCTCGTTTATTGCCTTGTATCGAGTCTTGCATTGCATAGTGTCAGCACGTGAGTGATGGGCCTCTCTGGGTAGCCTCGGGTTGCCAGTGTTGGTTGCTCTAGCTCCGTAGCTATTCCCTCTTCTCGCTTGGGCTGCCTCCCAGGGAGATTTGGGTCATAGATTGATGGATACTTCCGGGGTATTCCAAACTGGTGTTATAAGGTGGATGCGCACTTATTGTCATCGTTGTCAACATCAAGCTCGAGATTGATGTATCGCTCGTGAAATGGTACATTACTCGTATGAGTGAACCATAGCCTTCAAAGTGTGGTATAGCTTTGAATGGTTGTGTTAATGCTTTCAGTAATTGCTTATTGTATTGATTATTTGTGTTGATTGCTTATTTATCAGTTATATTGCTTAACTGTCTTATTTGCATTGCACGACTTTCTTTCTCTCCAATTCGATATCTGTCTCGCCCTCACTGAGTATACGTGTTGTGTATACTCACTCCTCACCACCACATTTCAGGAAATGCCATGTTAGCTGGAAAGTTTGTGATTTCGTGAAAGTCCGTGCTTGAAGAGTTGTCCTGCGTGCCTATGTGACTTGAGTTGTCAAAGTTGTAAAGTTGTATGCTTTTATGTATTATATGTATTTAATGTTAAAGGGGATGTAATTTAAGTTTCACTAGATTATGTATTTAGTTAATGTAGCTTAACTTCAATGTATATTTGTAATGATAAAGGAAAAGAGATAGAAAGGTATGATAATCTAGCTTATGATATAGGTTGGTGTAGTTTAATTGCCAAGCTTGAATGTATATTTACTTGGGTTTTGCTGCTTGTGAACCAAGGCTCGGATGGCCTTGAGGTGGTTGAATGTTTGGACATGGTATTGTTCCACTTATATGCTGTCGCAGGTTTTACTTTTCGCCTAGGAACAGGGGAGACTCCGTCTGTTTTCCCTGAAAATTTATGCCCGGGTTTGGTTTGGGTTGTGTTTAGATCGATTGATAGAACTCCCGGTCTCGAGAGGGATCGGGGTATTACAAAGGTGCAGCCTTTCGCTGATGTTTTTTCACCTCTTTCATCTTCCAATTCTCTATTTCGTGCTTAGTTCGTGGTTCTCGGAAACCTATGCTTTACTTCTTGGTTCGTGCATCTCGAAAACCTTTGTTTTGTGTTTTTCTTTACCTTCTTCCGACAATGGGAAGGACACCTAACGAAAAGCAGAAAGTCTCATCTTCTCAACAAAAAAAAAAAGTCTGCCACGTGAGAGAGAGATTCTCTCAAGCTCTAGTGAGAGAAATCCCTCTAAACGTACTGGCTTTTGCAAATGTTTTTTGACCTCTTTCATCTTCCAATTCTCTGCTTCGTGCTTGGTTCGTGGTTGTCGGAAACCTATGCGTTACTTCTTGGTTCGTGCTGCTCGGAAACCTATGCTTTACTTCTTGGTTCGTGGCTCTCGAAAACCTCTCTTCTGTGTTTTTCTTTACCTTCTTCCCACAATGGGAAGGAAACCTAACCAGAAGGAGAAAGGTTAATATTCAAAAAAAAAAAAAAAAAGTCAGTCATGTTAGAGAGAGATTCTCTCAAGCTCTACAGAGAGAAAACCCTCTCGAGGTACTGCCTTCCGCTGAAGTTTTTTGCCTCTGTCATCTGCCAATTCTATGGTTCATGCTTGGTTCGTGGTTCTCGGAAAACCTACTTTACTCCTTGGTTCGCGGCTCTCGAAAACTTCTGTTCTGTGTTTTTCTTTACCTTCTTCCCATAATGGGAAGGAAACCTAACCAGAAGGAGAAAGTTTAATCTTCTAAAAAAAAAAATAAGTCAGTCATGTTAGAGAGAGATTTTCTCAAGCTCTACAGAAAGAAAACCCTCTCAAGGTGCTGCCTTCTGCTGATGTTTTTTCGCCTCTTTCATCTTCCAATTCTCTGCTTCGTGCTTGGTTTGTGGTTCTCAGACACCTATGCTGTACTTCTTGGTTCGTGGCGCTCAAAAAACTATGTTCTCTATTTTTCTTTACCTTCTTCCCACAATGGGAACGAAACCTAACCAGAAGGAGAAAGGTTAATCTTCTAAAAAAAAAAAATTCAGTCATGTTAGATGCAGATTCTGTCAAGCTCTACAGAGTGAAAACCCTCTCAAGGTACTGCCTTGCGCTGAAGTTTTTTGCCTATTTCTTCTTCCAATTCCCTGCTTAGTGCTTGGTTCGTGCTGCTCGTAAACCAATGCTTTACTTCTTGGTTCGTGGCTCTCGAAAACCTCTCGGAAGGAAACCTAACAAGAAGAAGAAAGGTTCATCTTCTCGGAAAAAAAAAATAGTCGGTCATGTTAGAGAGAGATTCTCTCAAGCTCTAGATAGAAAAAACCCTCTCAAGGTACTGCCTTTCGCTGAAGTTTTTCACCTCTTTCATCTTCCAATTCTCTGCTTCGTGCTTGGTTCATGGTTCTCGAAAAACCTGGTTTACTTATGGGCTCGTGGTTCTCGAAAACCTCTGTTTTGTGTTGCTCTTTACCCTCTTCCCACAATGGGAAGGAAACCTAACAGGAAGGAGAACAACCGTATTCTTGAACAAAACCGTTGGAAAAAAAAAGGTCAGTCAGGTTAGAGAGAGATTTTCTCAAGCTCTAGAGAGAGAAAACCCTCTCAAGGTACTGCCTTTTGATGATGTTTTTTCGCCCCTTTCATCTTCCAATTCTCTGCTTCGTTCTTGGTTCATGGTTCTCAGAAACCTTTGCTTTACTTCTTGGTTCGTGGCTCTCGAAAACCTCTATTATGTGTTTTTCTTTACCTTCTTCCCACAATGGGAAGGAAACCTAACCAGAAGGAGAAACGTCCATCTTCTAAAAAAAAAAAAAAGTCAGTCATGTTAGAAAGAAATTCTCTCAATCTCTAGAGAGAGAAAACCCTCTCAAGGTACTGCCTTCCACTGAAGTTTTTTACCTCTTTTGTCTTCCAATTCTCTGGTTCGTGCTTGGTTCATGGTTCTCGGAAAACCTACTTAACTTCTTGGTTCGTGGTTCTCGAAAACCTCTATTATGTGTTTCTCTTTACCCTCTTCCTACAATGGGAAGGAAACCAAACATGAAGGAGAAAAACCGTCTTCTCGAACAAAACCGCTGGGAAAAAAAGGTCAGTCAGGTTAGAGCGAGATTCTCTCAAGCTCTAGAGAGAGAAAACCCTCTCAAGGTGCAGCCTTTCGCTGATGTTTTTTCGCCTCTTTCATCTTCCAATTCTCTATTTCGTGGTTGATTCGTGGTTCTCGGAAACCTATGCTTTACTTCTTGGTTCATGCGTCTCGAAAACCTCTGTTCTGTGTTTTTCTTTACCTTCTTCCGACAATGGGAAGAACACCTAACCAGAAGCAGAAAGCTTCAACTTCTCAAAAAAAAAAAAAAGTCAGCCATGTTAGAGAGAGATTCTCTCAAGCTCTAGAGAGAGAAAACCCTCTCAACGTACTGCATTTCCCTGATGTTTTTTGACCTCTTTCATCTTCCAATTCTCTATTTGGTGCTTGGTTCGTGGTTCTCGGAAACCTATGCGTTACTTCATGGTTCGTGCCTCTCGAAAACCTCTGTTCTGTGTTTTTCTTTACCTTATTCCCACAATGGGAAGGAAACCTAACCAGAAGGAGAAAGGTTAATCTTCTAAAAATAAAAATAAAAGTTAGTGATGTTAGAGAGAGATTCTCTCAAGCTCTATAGAGAGAAAACCCTCTCAAGGTGCTGCCTTTCGCGGATGTTTTTTCGCCTCTTTCATCTTCCAATTCTCTGCTTGGTACTTGGTTCGTGATTCTCAGAAACCTTTGCTTTACTTCTTGGTTCGTGGCTTCCGAAAACCTCTATTCTGTGTTTTTCTTTACCTTCTTCCCACAATGGGAAGGAAACCTAACCAGAAGGAGAAAGGTTCATCTTCTCAAAAAAAAAAAGTCAATCATGTTAGAGAAAGATTCTCTCAAGCTCTAGAGAGAGAAAACCCTTTCAAGGTACCGCCTTCCGCTGAAGTTTTTCGCCTCTTTCATGTTCCAATTCTCTGGTTCATGCTTGGTTCGTGGTTCTCGGAAAACCAACTTTACTTCTTGGATCGTGGCTCTCGAACACCTCTATTCTGTGTTTCTCTTTACCCACTTCTTACAATGGGAAGGAAACCTAACATGAAAGAGAAAAACTGTCTTCTCGATCAAAACCGCTGGAAAATAAAAAGGTCAGTCAGGTTAGAGAGAGATTCTCTCAAGCTCTAGAGAGAGAAAAGCCTCTCAAGGTGCTGCCTTTCGCTGATGTTTTTTCACCTCTTTCATCTTCCAATTCTCTATTTTGTGCTTAGTTCGTGGTTCTCGGAAACCTATGCTTTACTTCTTGGTTCGTGCATCTCGAAAACCTTTGTTCTGTGTTTTTATTTACCTTCTTCCGACAATGGGAAGGACACCTAACCAAAAGCAGAAAGCTTATTCTTCTCAAAAAAAAAAAAAGTCAGCCACGTTAGAGAGAGATTCTCTCAAGCTCTAGTGACAGAAATCCCTCTCAACGTACTAGCTATCGCAGATGTTTTTTGACCTCTTTCATCTTCCAATTCTCTACTTCGTGCTTGGTTCGTGGTTGTCGGAAACCTATGCATTACTTCTTGGTTCGTGCTGCTCAGAAACCTATGCTTTACTTCTTGGTTCGTGGCTCTCGAAAACCTCTCTTTTGTGTTTTTCTTTACCTTCTTCCCACAATAGGAAGGAAACCTAACTAGAAGGAGAAAGGTTAATCTTCTCAAAAAAAAAAAAGTCAGTCATGTTAGAGAGAGATTCTCTCAAGCTCTATAGAAAGAAAACCCTCGGAAGGTGCTGCCTTCTACTGATGTTTTTTCACCTCTTTCATCTTCCAATTCTCTGCTTCGTGCTTGGTTCGTGGTTCTCAAAAACCTATGCTTTACTTCTTGGTTCGTGGCACTTGAAAAAAAATGTTCTCTGTTTTTCTTTACCTTCTTCCCACAATGGGAAGGAAACCTAACCAGAAGGAGAAAGGTTAATCTTCTGAAGAAAAAAAAAAGCCAGTCATGTTAGACGGAGATTCTGTCAAGCTCTACAGAGAGAAAACCCTCTCAAGGTACCGCCTTTCGCTGAAGTTTTTCGCCTATTTCATCTTCCAATTCCCTGCTTCGAGCTTGGCTCGTGATGCTTGTAAACCTATGCTTTACTTCTTGGTTCGTGGCTCTCGAAAACCTCTCTTCTGTGTTTTTCTTTGCCGTCTTCCGACAATGGGAAGGTAACCTAACAAGAAGAAGAAAGGTTCATCTTCTTGGAAAAAAAATAGTCGGTCATGTTAGGGAAAGATTCTCTCAAGCTCTAGATAGAAAAAACCCTCTCAAGGTACTGCCTTTCGCTGAAGTTTTTCACCTCTTTCATCTTCCAATTCTCTGCTTCGTGCTTGGTTCATGGTTCTCGAAAAACATGGTTTACTTCTGGGCTCGTGGTTCTCGAAAACCTCTGTTCTGTGTTTCTTTTTACCCTCTTCCCACAATCGGAAGGAAACCTAATAGGAAGGAGAAAAACCGTATTCTCGAACAAAACCGCTGGAAAAAAAAAGGTCAGTCAGGTTAGAGAGAGATTATCTCAAGCTCTAGAGAGAGAAAACCCTCTCAAGTTGCTGCCTTTCACTGATGTTTTTTCGCCCCTTTCATCTTCCAATTCTCTGCTTCGTGATTGGTTCATGGTTCTCAGAAACCTTTGTTTTACTTCTTGGTTCGTTGCTCTTGAAAACCTCTATTTTGTGTTTTTCTTTACCTTCTTCCCACAATGGGAAGGAAACCTAACCAGAAGGAGAAAGGTCTATCTTCTTTAAAAAAAAAAGTCCGTCATGTTAGAGAGAAATTCTCTCAAGCTCTAGAGAGAGAAAACCCTCTCAATGTACTGCATTCCGCTGAAGTTTTTCTTTTCTTTCATCTTCCAATTCTCGGGTTCATGCTTGGTTCGTGGTTCTCAAAAAACCTACTTTACTTCTTGGTTCGTGGCTCTCAAAAACCTCTGTTCTGTGTTTTTCTTTACCTGCTTCCCACAATGGGAAGGAAACCTAACCAGAAGGAGAAAGGTTAATCTTCTCAAAAAAAAAAAAGTAAGTCATGTTAGAGGGAGATTCTCTCAAGCTCTACAGAGAGAAAACCCACTCAAGGTGCTGCCTTTCGCGGATGTTTTTTCGCCTCTTTCATCTTTCAATTCTCTGCTTCGTGCTTGGTTCGTGGTTCTCAGAAACCTTTGCTTTACTTCTTGGTTCGTGGCTCCCGAAAACCTCTATTCTGTGTTTTTCTTTACCTTCTTCCCACAATGGGAATGAAGCCTAACCAGAAGGAGAAAGGTTCATCTTCCCAAAAAAAAAAAGCCAATCATGTTAGAGAAAGATTATCTCAACCTCTAGAGAGAGAAAACCCTCTCAAGGTACTGCCTTTCGCTGAAGTTTTTCGCCTTTTTCATCTTCCAATTCTTTGGTTCATGCTTGGTTCGTGGTTCTTGGAAAACCTACTTTACTTCTTGGATCGTGGTTCTCGAACACCTCTATTCTGTGTTTCTCTTTATCCTCTTCCTACAAAGGGAAGGAAACCTAACATGAAGGAGAAAAACCATCTTCTCGAACAAGACCGCTGGAAAATAAAAAGGTCAGTCAGGTTAGAGAGAGATTCTCTCAAGCTCTAGAGAGAGAAAACCCTCTCAAGGTGCTGCCTTTCGCTGATGTTTTCCACATCTTTCATCTTTCAATTCTCTATTTGGTGCTTAGTTCGTGGTTCTCGGAAACCTATTATTTACTTCTTGGTTCGTGCATCTCGAAAACCTTTGTTCTGTGTTTTTATTTACCTTCTTCCGACAATGGGAAGGACACCTAACCAAAAGCAGAAAGCTTCATCTTCTCAAAAAAAAAAAAAAGTCAGCCACGTTAGAGATAGATTCCCTTAAGCTTTAGTGAGAGAAATCCCTCTCAAAGTACTAGCTTTCGCATATGTTTTTTGATCTCTTTCATCTTCCAATTCTCTGCTTCGTGCTTTGTTTGTGGTTGTCGGAAACCTATGCGTTACTTCTTGGTTCGTGCTGCTCGGAAACCTATGCTTTACTTCTTGGTTCGTGGCTCTCGAAAACCTCTCTTCTGTGTTTTTCTTTACCTTCTTCCCACAATGGGAAGGAAACCTAACCAGAAGGAGAAAGGTTAATCTTCTCATAAAAAAAAAAGTCAGTCATGTTAGAGAGAGATTTTCTCAAGCTCTACAGAGAGAAAACCCTCTCAAGGTACTGCCTTCCGCTGAAGTTTTTTGCCTCTTTCATCTTCCAATTCTCTGTTTCATGCTTGGTTTGTGGTTCTCGGAAAACTTACTTTACTTCTTGGTTCGTCGCTCTCAAAAACCTCTGTTCTGTGTTTTTCTTTACCTTCTTCCCATAATGGGAAGGAAAACTAACCAAAAGAAGAAAGGTTAATCTTCTCAAAAAAAAAAATGTTAGTCATGTTAGAGAGAGATTCTCTCAAGCTCTACAGAGAGAAAACCCTCATAAGGTGCTGCCTATCGCTGATGTTTTTTCGCCTATTTCATCATCCAATTCTCTGCTTCGTGCTTGGTTTGGGGTTCTCAGAAACCTTTGCTTTACTTCTTGGTTCGTGGCTCTCGAAAACCTCTATTCTGTGTTTTTCTTTACCTTCTTCCCACAATGGGAAGGAAACCTAGCCAGAAGGAGAAAGGTTCATGTTCTCAAAAAAAAAAAAAGTCAGTCATGTTAGAAAAAGATTCTCTCAAGCTCTATAGAGAGAAAACCCTTTCAATGTACTGCCTTCCGCTGAAGTTTTTCGCATCTTTCGTCTTCCAATTCTCTGGTTCGTGCTTGGTTCATGGTTATCGAAAAACCTACTTAACTTCTTGTTTCATGGTTCTTGAAAACCCCCATTATGTGTTTCTCTTTACCCTCTTCCTACAATGGGAAGGAAACCTAACATGATGGAGAAAATGCGTCTTCTCGAACAGAACCGTTGGAAAAAAAAAGGTCAGACAGGTTAGAGAGAGATTCTCTCAAGCTCTAGAGAGTGAAAACCCTCTCAAGGTGCTGCCTTTCGCTGATGTTTTTTCACCTCTGTCGTCTTCCAATTCTCTATTTCGTGGTTGGTTCGTGGTTCTCGAAAACCTATGCTTTACTTCTTGGTTCGTGCGTCTCGAAAACCTCTGTTCTGTGTTTTTCTTTACCTTCTTCCGACAATGGGAATGACACCTAACCAGAAGGAGAAAGGTTCATCTTATCCAAAAAAAAAAAAAATTTCAGTCATGTTAGAGAAAGATTCTCTCAAGCTCTGGAGAGAGAAAACCCTCTCAAGGTACTGCCTTCGGCTGAAGTTTTTCACCTCTTTCATCTGCCAATTCTCTGTTTCGTGCTTGGTTCATGGTTCTCAGAAACCTCTGCTTTATTTCATGGTTCATGGCTCTCAAATACCACAGTTCCGTGTTTCTCTTTTCCTTCTCCACACAATGGGAAGGAAACCTAACTAGAAGGATAAAGGTTCGTCTTCTCAAAAAAAAAAGTCAATCATGTTAGAGACAAATTCTCTGAAGCTCCAGAGAGAGAAAACACTCCCAAGGAACTGCCTTTCGGTGATGTTTTTTTCACCTATTTCATCTTCCAATTCTCTGTTTCGTGCTTGGTTTGTGTTTCTCGAAAATTTCTGCTTTATTTCTTGGTTCGTGGCTCTCAAAAACCTCTATTCTGTGTTTCTCTTTACCTTCTTCCCACAATAGGAAGGGAACCTAAGAAGAAGGAGAATGGTTCGTTTTCTTAAAAAAAAAAAAAAAAGTCAGTCAGGTTAAAGAGAGATTCTCTCAAGCTCTGGAGAGAGAAAACTCTCTCAAGGTGCTGCCTTTTGTTGATGTTTTTTCGCCTCTTTCATCTTCGAATTCTCTGCTTTGTGATTGGATCGTGGTTCTCATAAACCTCTGCTTTACTTCTTGGTTTGTGGCTGTCGAAAACCTCTGTTTTGTGTTTCTCTTTACCTTCTTCCGACAATGGGAAGGAAACCTAACAAGAAGGAGAAAGGTTCGCCTTCTCCAAAACAAAAAAAGTCAGTCAGGATAGAGAGATATTCTATTAAGCTCTAGAGAGAGAAAACCCTCTCAAGATGCTGCCTTTCGCTCATGTTTTTTCGCCACTTTCATCTTCTAATTCTCTACTTCGTGCTTGGTTTGTGGTTCTTGGAAACCTTTGCTTTACTTCCTGGTTTGTGGCTCTCGAAAACCTCTCTTCTGTGTTTCTCTTTACCCTCTTCCCAAAATGGGAAGGTCACCTAACAAGAAGGAGAACGGTTCGTCTTCTCAAACAAAACAGCTGGAAATAGAAAATCAGCCAGGTTAGAGAGAGATTCTCTCAAGCATTAGAGAGTGATAACCCTCTCAAGGTACTGCATTTCGCTGATGTTTTTTGACTTATTTCATCTTCCAATTCTCTGCTTCGTTCTTGGTTCGTGGTTTTCGGAAACCTCTACTTTTCTTCTTGGTTCGGGGCTCTCGAAAACCTCTGTTCTTTGTTTCTCTTTACCTTCTTCCCGCAATGGGCGGGAAACCAAAGAAGAAGAAGAATGGTTCGTCTTCTTAAAAAAAAAAAAGAAACTCAGTCATGTTAAAGAGAGATTCTCTCAAGCTCTAGAGAGAGAAAACCCTCTCAAGGTGCTGCCTTTCGATGATGTTTTTTCTCCTCTTTCATCTTCCAATTCTCTATTTCATGATTGGTTCGTGGGTCTCAGAAACCTCTGCTTTACTTCTTGGTTCGTGGCTCTTGAAAACCTCTCCTTTGTGTTTCTCTTCACCTTTTTCCCCCAATGGCATAGAAGCCTAACCAGAAGGAGAAAGGTTGATCTTCTCGAACAAAACAGTTTGAAACAAAAAATTCAACCAGGTTAGAGATAGATTCTCTCAAGCATTAGAGAGTGAAAACCCTCTCAAGGTGCTGCCTTTCGCTGATGTTTTTTTTCGCTTCTATCATCTTACAATTCCCTACTTCATGCTTGGTTCGTGGTTCACGGAAACCTCTGCTTTACTACTTGTTTCGTGGCTCAGGAAACCCTATTTTCTGCGTTTCTCTTTACCTTGTTCCCACAATGGGAAGGAAGCATAGCCAGAATGAGAAAGGTCCATCTTCTCGAACAAAACATTTGGAATAAAAAAATCAATAAGGTTAGAGAAAGATTCTCTCAAGCTCCAGATAGAGAAAACCCTCTCAAGGTATTGCCTTTCGCTGATGTTTTTTACCTCTTTCATCTTCCAATTCTCTGCTTCGTGCTTGGTTCGTGGTTCTTGGAAAACATGCTTTACTTCTGGGTTCGTGGCTCCCAAAATCCCTATTATGTCCTTCTCTTTACCCTCTTCACACAATGGGAAAGACACCTGAGAAGAAGGAGAAAGGTTCATCTTCTCGAACAAACCCGCTAGAAAAAAAAAAGTCAGCCGGGTTAGAGAGAGATTCTCTCAAGCATTAGAGAGTAAAAACCCTCTCAAGGTGCTGACTTTCGCTGATGTTTTTTCCCCTCTTTCATCTTTCAATTCTTTGCTTCGTGCTAGGTTCGTGGTTCTCGGAAATCTCTGCTTTACTTCTCGATTCGTGGCTCTCAAAAACCTCTGTACTATGTTTCTCTTTACCATCTTCCCACAATGGGAAGGAAACCTAACAATAAGGAGAAATGTTGGTCTTCTCAAAAAAATAAAAAAATAAAAAGTCAGTTATGTTAGAGAGAGATTCTCTCAAGATCTATAGAGAGAAAACCCCCTCAAGGTGCTGCATTTCACATATGGTTTTTTGACTATTTCATCTTCCAATTCTTTGCTTTACTTCTTGGTTCGTGGCTCTCGATTACCTCTATTCTCTATTTCTTTTTACCTTCTTCCCACAATGGGAAGAAAACCTAACAAGAAGGAGAAAGGTTTGTCTTCACACAAAAAAAAAGGTCAGTCAGGTTAGAGAGAGATTCTTTCAAACTCTAGAGAGAGAAAACCCTCTCAAGGTACTGCCTCTCGCTGATGTTTTTTCGCCTATTTCATCTTCCAATTCTCTGCATCGTGCTTGGTTTGTGGTTCTCGGAAATCTCTGCTTTACTTCTTGGTTCATGGCTCTCAAAAACCTTTCCTTTGTGTTTCTCTTCACCTTTTTGCCCCAATGGCAAGGAAACCTAACCAGAAGGAGGAAGGTTCGTCTTCTCGAACAAAACCGTTGGAAAAAAAATCAATCAGGTTAGAGAGAGATTCTCTCAAGCATTAGAGAGTGAAAACCCTCTCAAGGTGCTGCATTTCACTGATGTTTTTTCGCCTCTTTCATCTTCCAATTCTCTGCTTCGTGCTTGGTTCATGGTTTTCGAAAACCTCTACTTTACTTCTTGGTCCGTGGCTCTCGAAAACCTCTGTTCTATGTTTCTTTTTACCATCTTCCCGCAATGGGAAGCAAACCGAACAAGAAGGAGAAAGGTTTGTCTTCTCAAAAAAAAGAAAAAAAAATTTCAGTTAGGTTAGAGAGAGATTCTCTAAAGCTCTAGAGATAGAAAACCCGCTCAAGGTGCTTCCTTTCGCCAATGTTTTTTTGCCTCTATCATCTTCCAATTCTCTACTTTGTGCTTGGTTTGTGGTTCATAGAAACTTCTGCTTTACTTCTTGGTTCGTGGCTCACGAAAACCTCTTTTCTGTGTTTCTTTTTACCTTGTTCCCATAGTGGGAAGGAAACCTAACCAGAAAGAGAAAGGTTCATCTTCTCGAACAAAACCTTTGGAAAAAATGTCAATAAGGTTAGAGAAATATTCTCTCAAGCTCTAGAGAGAGAAAACCCCCTCAAGGTGCAGCCTTTCGCTGATGTTCTTCACTTCTTTCATCTTCCAATTCTCTGCTTCGTGCTTGGTTCTTGGTTCTTGGAAAGCCTACTTTACTTCTGGGTTCGTGGCTCTCAAAAACCTTTGTTCTGTGTTTCTCTTTACCCTCTTCCCACAATGGGAAAGACACCTAACAAGAAGGAGAAAGGTTCGTCTACTCGATAAAAAAAAAAAAAAAAGTCAGTCAGGCTAACGAGATATTCTCTCAAGCTCTAGGGAGAGAAAATACTCTCAAGGTGCTGCCTTTCACTGATGTTTTTTTGCCTCTTCCATCTTCTAATTCTCTACTTCGTGCTTGGTTCGTGGTTCTCAGAAACTTCTGCTTTACTTCTTGGTTCGTGGCTCTTGAAAACCTCTGTTATATGTTTCTCTTTACCTTCTTCCTTCAATGGGAAGGAAACCTAACAAGAAGGAGAAAGGTTCGTCTTCTCAATAAAAAGAAAAAAAAAAGTCAGTCAGGTTAAAGAGAGATTCTCTCAAGCCCTAGGGAGAGAAAACCCTCTCAATGTACTGCCTTTCACTGATGTTTTTTGCCTATTTCATCTTCTAATTCTCTACTTCGTTCTTAGCTCGTGGTTCTCGAAAACGTCTGCTTTACTCCTTGGTTTGTGGCAGGCAAAAACCTCTGTTCTGTGTTTCTCTTTAACATCTTCCCACAATGGGAAGGAAAACTAACAAGAAGGGGAAAGGTTCATCTTCTAAAAAAAAAGAAAAAAGTCAGTCAGGCTAGAGAGTGATTCTCTCAAGCTCTAAAGAGAGAAAACCCTCTCAAGGTGCTACCTTTCGCTGATGTTTTTTGCCTCTTTCATCATCCAATTCTCTGCTTCGTGCTTGATTCGTGGTTCTCGGAAACGTCTGCTTTACTACTTGGTTCGTATCTCTCGAAAACCTCGGTTCTGTGTTTCTCTTTATCCTCTTCCAACAATGGGAAGGAAACCTAACATGAAGGAGAAAAACTGTCCTCTTGAACAAAACCACTGGAAAAAAAAGGTCAGTCAGGTTAGAGAGAGATTCTCTCAAGCTCTAGAGAGAGAAAACCCTCTCAAGGTACTGCCTTTTTTCTGATGTTTTTTCGCCCCTTTCATCTTCCAGTTCTCTGCTTCGTGCTTGGTTCGTGGTTCTCGGAAACCTATGCTTTACTTCTTGGTTCGTGGCTCTCAAAAACCTATGTTATGTGTTTTTCTTTACATTCTTCCCACAATGGGAAGGAAACCTAACCAGAAGGAGAATAGTTCATCTTCTCAAAAAAAAAAAAAGTCAGCCATGTTAGAGAGAGATTATCTCAAGCTCTAGAGAGAGAAAACCCTCTCAACGTACTGCCTTTCGCTGAAGTTTTTCGCCTCTTTCACGTTCTAATTCTCTGCTTCTTGCTTGGTTCATGGTTCTCGGAAAACCAGCTTTACTTCTCTGTTCGAGGTTCTCGAAAACCTACGTTCTGTGTTTCTCTTTACCCTCTTCCCACAATGGGAAGGAAAACCTAACACGAAGGAGAAAAACTGTCTTCTCGAACAAAATCACTGGAAAAAGAAAGGTCAGTCAGGTTAGAAAGAGATTCTCACAAGCTCCAGAGAGAGAAAACCCTTTCAAGGTACTGCCTTTCGCTGATTTTTTTTGCCTCTTTCATCTTCCAATTCTCTGCTTCGTGCTTGGTTCGTGTTTCTCGGAAACCTTTCTTTTCTTCTTGGTTCATGGCTCTCAAAAACCTCTATTATGTGTTTTTCTTTACCTTCTTCCCACAATGGGAAGGAAAGCTAACCAGAAAGAGAAAGGTTCATCTTCTAAAAAAAACAAAAGAGTCAATCATGTTAGAGAGAGATTCTCTCAAGCTCTAGAGCGAGAAAACCCTATCAAGGTACTGCCTTCCGCTGAAGTTTTTCACCGCTTTCGTCTTCCAATTCTCTGGTTCATGCTTGGTTCATGGTTCTCGGAAAACCTACTTAACTTCTTGGTTTGTGGTTCTTGAAAACCTCTATTCTGTGTTTCTCTTTACCCTCTTCCTACAATGGGAAGGAAACCTAACATGAAAGAGAAAAATCGTCTTCTCGAACAAAACCGCTGGAAAAAAAAGGTCAGTCAGGTTAGAGAGAGATTCTCTCTAGCTCTAGAGAGAGAAAACCCTCTCAAGGTGCTGCCTTTCACTGATGTTTTTTTGCCTCTTTCATCTACCAATTCTCCATTTCGTGGTTGGTTCGTGGTTCACGGAAACCTATGCTTTACTTCTTGGTTCGTGCGTCTCGAAAACCCCTGTTCTGTGTTTTTATTTACCTTTTTCCGACAATGGGAAGGACAACAAACCAAAAGGAGAAAGGTTCATCTTCTCAAAAAAAAAAAGTCAGCCATGTTAGAGAGAGATTCTCTCAAGCTCTAAAGGGAGAAAACCCTCCCAACGTACTGCCTTTCGCTGATGTTTTTTGACCTCTTTCATCTTCCAATTCTCTGCTTCGTGCTTGGTTCGTGGTTCTCGGAAACCTATGCATTACTTCTTGGTTCGTGCCTCTCGAAAACCTCTATTCTGTGTTTTTCTTTACCTTCTTCCCACAATGGGAAGGAAACCTAACCAGAAGGAGAAAGGTTAATCTTAAAAAAAAAAAAAAAAATGTCAGTCATGTTAGAGAGAGATTCTCTCAAGCTCTACAGAGAGAAAACCCTCTCAAGGTACTGCCTTCCGCTGAAGTTTTTCGCCTCTTTCATCTTCCAATTCTCTGCTTCGTGCTTGGTTCGTGGTTCTCAGAAACCTTGGCTTTACTTCTTGGTTCGTGGCTCTCAAAAACCTCTATTCTGTGTTTTTCTTTACCTTCTTCCCACAATGGGAAAGAAACCTAACTAGAAGAAGAAAGGTTCATCTTCTTAAAAAAAAAAAAGTTAGTCATGTTAGAGAAAGATTGTCTCAAGCTCTCGAGAGAGAAGACCCTCTCAAGGTACTGCCCTCTGCTGAAGTTTTTCGCCTCTTTCATCTTCCAATTCTCTAGTTCATGCTTGGTTCGTGGTTCTAGGAAAACCTACTTTACTTCTTGGTTTGTGGCTCTCAAAAACCTCTGTTCTGTGTTTTTCTTTACCTGCTTCCCACAATAGGAAGGAAGCCCAACCAGAAGGAGAAAGGTTAATCTTCTCAAAACAAAAAAAAAAGTCAGTCATGTTTGAGAGAGATTCTCTCAAGCTCTATAGAGAGAAAACCCTCTCAAGGTGCTGCATTTCGCTAATGTTTTTTTGCCTCTTTCATCTTCCTATTCTCTGCTTCGTGCTTGCTTTGTGGTTCTCAAAAACCTTTGCTTTACTTCTTGGTTCGTGGCTCTCGAAAACCTCTATTCTGTGTTTTTCTTTGCCCTCTTCCCACAATAGGAAGGAAACCTAACCAAAAGGAGAAAGGTTCATCTTCTCAAAAAAAAAAAAGTCAGTCATGTTAGAGAAAGATTCTCTCAAGCTCTAGAGAGAGAAAACCCTCCCAAGGTACTGCCTTCCACTGAAGTTTTTCGCCTCTTTCATCTTCCAATTCTCCGGTTCATGCTTGGTTCGTGGTTCTTAGAAAACCTACTTTACTTCTTGGTTCTTGGTTCTCGAAAACCTCTATTCTGTGTTTCTCTTTACCCGCTTCCCACAAAGGGAATGAAACCTAAAATGAAGGAGAAAAACCGTATTCTCGAACAAAACCGCTGGAAAAAAAAAGTCAGTCAGGTTAGAGAGAGATTCTCTCAAGCTCTAGAGAGAGAAAACCCTCTCAAGGTGCTGCCTTTCGCTGATGTTTTTTCGCCTATTTCATCTTCCAATTCTCTGCTTCGTGCTTGGTTCGTGGTTCTTGAAAACCTATGTTTTACTTCTTGGTTCGTGGCTCTCGAAAAACTCAGTTCTCTATTTTTCTTTACCTTCTTCCCACAATAGGAAGGAAACCTAACTAGAAGGAGAAAGGTTAATCTTTTCAACAAAAAAAAAAGTCAGTCATGTTAGAGATAGATTCTCTCAAGCTCTACAGAGAGAAAACCCTCTCAAGGTACTGCCTTTCGCTAAAGTTTTTCACCTATTTTATCTTCCAACTCCCTGCTTCGTTCTTGGTTCGTGCTTCTCGGAAACCTATGCTTTACTTCTTGGTTCGTGGTTCTCGAAAACCTCTCTTTTGTGTTTTTCTTTACCTTCTTCCTACAATGAGAAAGAAACCTAACCAGAAGGAGAAAGGTTCATCTTCTCGAAGAAAAAAAAATAGTCGGTCATGTTGGAGAGAGATTCTCTCAACCTCTAGAGAGAGAAAACCCTCTCAAGGTACTGCCTTAAGCTGAAGTTTTTCGCCTATTTCATCTTCCAATTCTCTGCATCTTGCTTGGTTTGTGGTTCTCGAAAAACCTGGTTTACTTCTGGGTTCGTGGTTCTCGAAAACCTCTGTTCTGTGTTTCTCTTTACCCTCCTCCCACAATGGGAAGGAAACCTAACATGAAGGAGAAAAATCATCTTCTTGAAAAAAACCGCTGGAAAAAAAAATGGTCGGTCAGGTTAGAGAGAGATTCTCTCAAGCTTTAGAGAGAGAAAACCCTTTCAAGGTGTTGCCTTTCGCTGATGTTTTTTCGCCTCTTTCATCTTCCAATTCTCTGCTTTGTGCTTGGTTCATGGTTCTCAAAAACCTTTGCTTTACTTCTTGGTTTGCGGCTCTCGAAAACCTCTATTATGTATTTTTCTTTACCTTCTTCCCACAACGGGAAGAAAACCTAACCAGAAGGAGAAAGGTTCATCTTCTAAAAAAAAAAAAAAGTTAGTCATGTTAGAGAAATATTCTCTTAAGCTGTAGAGAGAGAAAACCCTCTCAAGGTACTGTCTTCCGCTAATGTTTTTTGCCTATTTCGTCTTCCAATTCTCTTGTTCGTGCTTGGTTCATGGTTCTCGGAAAACCTACTTAACTTCATGGTTCGTGGTTCTTGAAAACCATTATTTTGTGTTTCTCCTTAGCCTTTTCCTTCAATAGGAAGGAAGCCTAACATGAAGGAGAAAAACCGTCTTCTCGAACAAAACCGCTAGAAAAAGAAAAGGTCAGTCAGGTTAGAGAGAGATTCTCTCAAGCTCTAGAGAGAGAAAACTCCCTCAAGGTGCTGCCTTTCACTGATGTTATTTCGCCTCTTTCATCTTCCAATTCTCTACTTCGTGCTTGGTTCATGGTTCTTAGAAAGCTTTGCTTTACTTCTTGGTTCGTGGCTCTCAAAAACCTCTATTATGTGTTTTTCTTTACCTTCTTCCCGCAATGTGGAAGAAAACCTAGCTAGAAGGAAAAAGGTTCATCTTCTAAAAAAACAAAAAAAAGTTAGTCATGTTAGAGAGAGAATCACTCAAGCTCTAGAGAGAGAAAACCCTCTCAAGGTACTGCCTTCCGCTGAAGTTTTTTGCCTCTTTCGTCTTCCAATTCTCTGGTTTGTGCTTGGTTCATGGTTCTCAGAAAACCTATTTAACTTCTAGGTTCGTGGTTCTCGAAAACCTCTATTATGTGTTTCTCTTTAACCTCTTCCTACAATGGGAAGGAAGCCTAAAATTAAGGAGAAAAACCGGCTTCTCGAACAAAACCGTTGGAAACAAAAAGGTAGGTCAGGTTAGAGAGAGATTCTCTCAAGCTCTACAGAGGGAAAACCCTCTCAAGGTGTTACCTTTCGCTGATGTTTTTTCCCCTATTTCATATTCCAATTCTCCATTTCGTGGTTGGTTCGTGGTTCTCGGAAACCTATGCTTTACTTCTTGGTTCGTGCATCTCGAAAACCTCTGTTCTGTGTTTTACTTTACCTTCTTCCGACAATGGGAAGGACACCAAACCAAAAGGAGAAAGGTTCATGTTCTCAAAAAAAAAAAAAAAAGTTAGCCATGTTAGAGAGAGATTCTCTCAAGCTCTAGAGAGAGGAAACCCTGTCAACGTACTGCATTTCGCTGATGTTTTTTGACCTCTTTCATCTTCCAATTATCTGCTTCGTGCTTGGTTCGTGGTTCTCAGAAACCTATGCGTTACTTCTTGGTTCGTGGCTCTTGAAAACCTCTATTCTGTGTCTTTCTTTACCTTCTTACCACAATGGGAAAGAAACCTAACCAGAAGGAGAAAGGTTACTCTTCAAAAAAAAAAAAGTCAGTCATGTTAGAGAGAGATTCTCTCAAGCTCAACAGAGAGAAAACCCTCTCAAGGTGCTGCCTTCCGCTGATGTTTTTTCGCCTCTTTCATCTTCCAATTCTCTACTTCGTTCTTGGTTCGTGGTTCTCAGAAACCTTTGCTTTACTTCTTGGTTCGTGGCTCTCAAAAACCTCTATTCTGTGTTTTTCTTTACCTTCTTCCCACAATGGGAAGGAAACCTAACCAGAAGGAGAAAGGTTCGTCTTCTAAAAAATAAAAATAAAAGGTCAGTCATTCTCTCAAGCTCTACCGAGAGAAAACCCTCTCAAGGTGCTGCCTTTCGCTGTTGTTTTTTTTGCCTATTTCATCTTCCAATTCTCTACTTCGTGCTTGGTTCGTGGTTCTCAGAAACCTTTGCTTTACTTCTTGGTTCATGGCCCCCGAAAACCTCTATTATGTGTTTCTCTTTACCTTCTTCCCACAAAGGGAAGGAAACCAAACCAGAAGGAGAAAGGTTCATCTTCTCAAAAAAAAAAAAAAGTCAGTCATGTTAGAGAAAGATTCTCTCAAGCTCTAGAGAGAGAAAACCCCCTCAAGGTACTGCCTTCCGCTGAAGTTTTTCGCCTATTTCATCTTCCAATCCTCTGGTTCATGCTTTGTTCGTGGTTCTCAGAAAACCTACTTTACTTTTTGGTTTGTGGCTCTCGAAAACCTCTGTTCTGTGTTTTTCTTTACCTTCTTCCCACAATGGGAAGGAAACCTAACCAGAAGGAGAAAGGTTAATCTTTTCAAAAAAAAAAAGTCATTCATGTTAGAGAGAGATTCTCTCAAGCTCTACAGAGAGAAAACCCTCTCAAGG
Source organism: Ehretia macrophylla (assembly GCA_037974665.1). Taxonomy (NCBI): domain Eukaryota; kingdom Viridiplantae; phylum Streptophyta; class Magnoliopsida; order Boraginales; family Ehretiaceae; genus Ehretia; species Ehretia macrophylla. The sequence continues at coordinate 20,672,664 of CM075765.1, forward strand.
TGCTGCCTATTGCTGATGTTTTTTTGCCACTTTCATCTTCCAATTCTCTGCTTCGTGCTTGGTTCGTGGTTCTCAGAAACCTTTGCTTTATTTCTTGGTTCGTTGCTCTCGAAAACCTCTATTCTGTGTTTTTCTTTGCCATCTTCCCACAATGGGAATGAAACCTAACCAGAAGGAGAAAGGTTCATCTTCTCAAAAAAAAAAAAAAGTCAGTCATGTTAGAAAAAGATTCTCCCAAGCTCAAGAGAGAGAAAACCCTCCCAAGGTACTGCCTTTCGCTAAAGTTTTTCGCCTCCTTCATCTTCCAATTCTCTGGTTCATGCTTGGTTCGTGGTTCTTAGAAAACCTACTTAACTTCTTAGTTTGTGGTTCTCAAAAACCTCTATTCTGTGTTTCTCTTTACCCTCTTCCTACAATGGGAAGGAAGCCTAACATGAAGGAGAAAATCCGTCTTCTCGAACAAAACCGCTTGAAAAAAAAAGGTCAGTCAGGTTAGAAAGAGATTCTCTCAAGCTCTAGAGAGAGAAAACCCTCTCAAGGTGCTGCTTTTCGCTAATGTTTTCTCGCCTCTTTCATCTTCCAATTCTCTATTTCGTGGTTGGTTCGTGGTTTTCGGAAACCTATGCTTTACTTCTTGGTTCGTGCGTCTCGAAAACCCCAGTTCTGTGTTTTTCTTTATCTTCTTCCGACAATGGGAAGGACACCAAACCAAATGGAGAAAGGTTCATCTTCTAAAAAAAAAAAAAGTCAGCCATGTTAGAGGGAGATTCTCTCAAGCTCTACAGAGAGAAGACCCACTCAAGGTGCTACCTTTCGCTGATGTTTTTTCGCCTCTTTCATCTTCCAGTTCTCTGCTTCGTGCTTGGTTCATGGTTCTCAGAAACCTTTGCTTTACTTCTTGGTTCGTGGCTCTCGAAAACCTCTATTCTGTGTTTTTCTTTACCTTCTTCCCACAATGGGAAGGAAACCTAACCAGAAGGAGAAAGGTTCATCTTCTCAAAAAAAAAAAAAAGTCAGTCATGTTAGAGAAAGATTCTCTTAAGCTCTAGAGAGAGTAAACCCTCTCAAGGTACTGTCTTCCGCTGAAGTTTTTGGCCTCTTTAATCTTCCAATTCTCGGGTTCATGCTTGGTTCGTGGTTCTTGAAAAACCTACTTTACTTCTTTGTTCGTGGTTCTCGAAAACCTCTATTCTGTGTTTCTCTTTACCCGCTTCCCACAATGGGAAGGAAACCTAAAATAAAGGTGAAAAACCATCTTCTCGAACAAAACCGCTGGAAAAAAAAAGGTCAGTCAGGTTAGAGAGAGATTCTCTCAAGCTCTAGAGAGAGAAAACCCTCTCAATGTGCTGCCTTCCGCTAATGTTTTTTCGCCTCTTTCATTTTCCAATTATCTGCTTCGTGCTTGGTTCGTTGTTCTCGGAAACCTATGGTTTACTTCTTGGTTCATAGCTCTCGAAAACCTCTATTCTGTGTTTTTCTTTACCTTCTTCCCACAATAGGAAGGAAACCTAACTAGAAGGAGAAAGGTTAATCTTCTATAAAAAAATTAAAAAAAAAAGTCAGTCATGTTAGAGAGAGATTTTCTCAAGCTCTACCGAGAGAAAACCCTCTGAAGGTACTGCCTTTCGTTGATGTTTTTCGCCTATTTTATCTTCCAATTCCCTGCTTCGTGCTTGGTTCGTACTTCTCGGAAACCTATGCTTTACTTCTTGGTTCGTGGTTCTTGAAAACCTCTCTTTTGTGTTTTTCTTTACCTTCTTCCTACAATGGGAAGGAAACCCAACTAGAAGGAGAAAGGTTCATCTTCTCGAAAAAAAAAAAGTCGGTTATGTTAGAGAAATATTCTCTCAACCTCTAGAGAGAGAAAACCCTCTCAAGGCACTGCCTTTCGCTGAAGTTTTTCGCCTCTTTCATCTTCCAATTCTTTGCTTCGTGCTTGGTTCGGGGTTCTCAGAAACCTATGCTTTACTTCTTGGTTCGTGGCTCTCGAAAACCTCGGTTCTATGTTTTTCTTTACCTTTTTCCCAAAATGGGAAGGAAACCTATCCAGAAGGAGAAATGTTCATCTTCTCAAAAAAAAAAAAAAAGTCAGTCATATTAGGGAGAGATTCTGTTAGGCTCTACAAAGAGAAAACCCTCTCAAGGTACTGCTTTTCGCTGAAGTTTTTCGCCTATTTCATCTTCCAATTCCCTACTTCGTGCTTCCCGAAAATCTATGCTTTACTTCTTGGTTCGTGGCTCTCGAAAATCTCTCTTCTGTGTTTTTCTTTACCGTCTTCCCACAATGGGAAGGAAACCTAACCAGAAGGAAAAAGGCTTATCATCTCGAAAAAAAAAATAGTCGGTCATGTTATAGAGAGATTCTCTCAATCTCTAGAGAGAGAAAATCCTCGCAAGGTAATGCCTTTCGCAGAAGTTTTTCGCCTCTTTTATCTTCCAATTCTCTGCTTCGTGCTTGGTTCGTGGTTCTCGGAAAACTTGGTTTACTTCTGGGTTCGTGGTTCTCAAAAACCTCTGTTCTGTGTTTCTCTTTACCCTCTTCCCACAATGGGAAGGAAACCTAACATGAAGGAGAAAAACTGTCTTCTCAAACAAAACAGCTGGAAAAAAAAGGTCAGTCAGGTTAAAGAGAGATTCTCTCAAGCTCTAGAGAGAGAAAACCCTCTCAAGGTGCTACCTTTCTCTGATGTTTTTTCGCCTCTTTCATCTTCCAATTCTTTATTTCATGGTTGGTTCGTGGTTCTCGGAAACCTATGCTTTACTTCTTGGTTCGTGCGTCTCAAAAACCTCTGTTTTGTGTTTTTCTTTACCTTATTCCGTCAATGGGAAGAGCACCTAACCAAAAGCAGAAAGCTTCATCTTCTCAAAAAAAAAAGTCAGCCATGTTAGAGAGAGATTCTCTCAAGCTCTAGAGAGAGAAAACCCTCTCAACGTACTGCCTTTCGCTGATATTTTTTGACCTCTTTCATCTACCAATTCTCTGGTTCGTGGTTCTCGGAAACCTATGCATTACTTCTTGGTTCATGGCTCTCAAAAACCTATGTTCTGTGTTTTTCTTTACCTTCTTCCCACAATTGGAAGGAAACCTAACCAGAAGGAGAAAGGTTAATTTCTCAAAAAAAAAAAAAAAAGTCAGTCATGTAATACCCCGACCCTAAGCATATAGTTATTTTTATTTATTTGCGTATATTAATATGTTTATTTTAATCATTTGCATATATTTACATGTTACCTTAATTGTTTGCATATAATTATTAGCATTACATTTTATATTTCTTAGAAAATGTGCATTCGTTTCATTTAGTGTACATTCACGTGCATTTTGTTTTTCTATGTATCGTAGGCAACAAAATAATTACACTACACTACACTAGCTAACTAGATTAGTCAAATTACTACAAGGTGGCAAACTAGAAATATATACTTAGTTAAGAGGGCAATTTGGTCTTTGGAGCCACTTAGATATTTGTACTTAACATAAAGCACACACAACACACCCCACACACACACAAAAATACTGCAACACACACACACACAAATCAGATCACACACAACACACACCAATCGATCAAAAGAAGAAAGAGGAGAAGAAGAAGAAATAAAGAACCCCGAGTTGATTTTCTCGCATTCTCGTGCCTTAGCTCGCGTTCCTAACATGTGTAAGGTGAGGGGAATCTTTTAAAAAACTGATTTCAGAACTTACATTGTATATATATGTGTTTTTTAGTAAGAAATTATTGTATTAGACAAGTTTATACATGTATATGTTTGCAGGATTTGGTTGCAGCTGCTGTACTTTATGTATTGTTTGAGCAAATAATTATTTTGGGAAAAATCTGGAAAAATCATATATTAATCTAGACTGGGAGAGGTACAACTTTCATGTTGGAAGAATTGTGAAGAAAAATCATTTGTTTGCTCGTAATTGCTGAAATCAGTGAAGTTTTGTAGTTGACTGGAACTGGACAGTTTTACTTTCCTGAATTTCGTGGAGTTTTTGACCTAGTTAGATAACTTGGAAAATTATGAAAATTTTACATGACCTAGATAAGCTAGTTTAGAACAATTTATATTTATGTCGACTTGGCCAATTCCTCCATCTAATACCTTTAAGAAAATAAAAACTGAAACCTGATAGAATTCGTGACCAATCTGGACAGCTTTGCGCACTTGAGTTGTTTTAGCCATATCTTGATGAATTTAGCTCAGAATTGAGTTCTTTTTTATTCTAGAGTTATCTACTTTCGAAGAGATTTCCATACACATAAAAATCAGTTTCATAGGAGGTCATTTGCTTAGGTAATTGTGCAGCCAAAATTGAGGTACTGCTGAGATGTTGAAAGTGTTAAAACTTATTTGCTTTGTGCTCTTTGGCTTCTTGAAGTTAAATAATGTACTATATATGCTTATCTATGCTTATTTTACTCTCAAATATGGGTATAGAATATGTCTATGTGATTTGATAACTTGATTCATTACTAGTATTGCCTTATTGAATTAAAAAGGGAAAAAAATGAAGTTAGAGCCTTAATGCTTAGTTTTAGCTTGGGTATTGAGTTATATGTGTTGTAGAGACTAGGATCACTTATTAGTTGCTCAAAATAAAGTGAATGTGGTGTGTTTGTGTGTGGTGAACCTAAGGGGCCGAGTAGTGTTCTTGTGTATAAGGGGTGTTTATGTGGTTTCTTGAGTTATATGAGTAGTTTAGGTGTTAAATGAATGACTTGCCTTAAATTGTTCAATGGATTACTTTACTTGCGTGTTTGGCTATCATGTGGAATTACTTAATGTATTATGTTGTAGTGGATGCTAGGTAATTTGTTCAATTGTGTGTAGGCTACCTGTTTGCCAAAAGTTTAAAGAGAGGAATAGAAATGCATTGCATACTAGTATATTGCTAGTAGTTAGTTTAGTGCATGAAAACATCAAGTAGAACAAGAAGTGCATATTCGTCAGCCCACTGCCCTGTTTTTGAAGAACTTTTGACATAGCAAACGTGCTCTAAAATTAACAAAATTTATATGGCAGCTAGATTAGACAGTTTAGAACAAATGTGGATTTCTAGAGCTAAGGCAAATTCTAACGTTTTGGCCCCGCAATTTAGCTATTTCCGAAATGTGTTTGAAAATCGCTGGTGCAGGAGGCAGTTCGCGCAGTTGCACGGAAAAGGTCATAACTTGTGAAATTTAGATCGGAATTGAGTTCCTCTTGAGGCTAAAGTCATCTACACTTAGAGAGCTACGTTTATATATATAAATCAGTCAGTTTGGAGGTCTATAGCATAGGTAACGGAATTGATTAAATTAAGCCTTTGTTGGAGAAAATATAAAATGTTTAGGTGATATTTATGGTTTTGTTGGATTCTATGTGGGTTAGCTAAGATTGTTGCCTAGTTGGTTATTTGGATTATTTAATTGCTATAATTGATTATTAATTGAGTTATATATGTTGTACTTGGGTGAATAAACATGAAAATGATTCTTAGATTTTGTTATAGTTGAATTATGTTTAAGTGTTAAGCATAGTTGTCTTGATTTAATACTTAGTTTGATATTCCTTTGCAATATAAATGAAGTTGAATTAGTTATGAAGTTAACTTGTTAAAGTTGATATAGTTAATGTCCTTGGTAAGATTAAATAAATGTTTTAGAGTTATTCGCTTGATTACTTAGGCTATGTGGCAATGTGACATACATGAATAATATGTGGTTGTTTGGGATTACGTGCAAATGTGGAGTTAATATAATCAATTGCTAAAGTGTTATACTTAAATGAATATACTAGGGATTTTCACATTCGAGCTAAAGGAAAGTTGGAGTAACTAAGTGTAATACCCGAGCCCGGAATGTGAAAATCCCTTGTTTATTATCTTGAAAATTATATTTCCTTAAATTCTTTGTGAATTAATTGTTACTTTCTCGCCGTCGCAACGTGCATTGCATTTCAGGAGCGATAGCTAGAGAACGATTTCCAGTCCTCAGCAAATAGTGAACTAGTGTTTAGATGACTTAAATTTTATATTTTAAATGTTGCTAGCTTTAATTGATCTTTCCTTAGCTAAAATGGCTTTAAAATGCACAAAATAAGGGCCTTTGACCAAGTTTTAAGTGGTTTGACTTAGGCTTTTGACCATTTGACCAATTTAGCACTTAAATAAGCTAAAACAAAGGAAAAAAAAATAGCAGCTGAACAGAGAGTCCAGGCCGTGAGCTCCAAGGGAAAAAAAAACCTTTCAACCTTTCAATCGTTCAATCTTCGCGTAAGCTCGTGCGGGGTGGTTTCCGAGGTGACTAGCATTGTTTTCCTAGTGACTAGGAGTGCCTAAGGTGAGGGAATCATGTTATTTGCGCATTTAAATGTTAAGTGTGTGACGCCCGAACTTTTGCCTTGCATTAACTTACTGTTGCATCCCTTATTTGCGCATTTAATTCTGTGCTTTATTTATTGACTTTCTTAGCTACTATTCACTTCGTTTTCAAACTGCATTCTATTGGCTAATTAGCATTTTTATTAAATCATATTAATTGTTAAAGTAGTGGGAAAAATGTGCAATTGAGCTAGAAGCGATAGGAGAGCTCGTTTAGAAAATGATTTTTGTAGTTGAGAGAATAGTGTTACGTAACATAACTTAGAGATTTAATTAGCTAGCCTATGTTTTACACTTTAGGCTCGTTTCTAAGCTATCTACGCGCATTTTAGGAGTCCACTTAAACACCCACCATGACCCCACCTCAACTTAACCTCACCATATAAACACATAAGCACCAAAACACAAAACAAAAGAAAACAATTGTGCAGATTTCACTGTAGCTGGGCTGAGAGCCAAAGAGAAGAGGAAAAAGTGATTTTTTGCTCATCAACTCTCCACTTCAAGCCACTCCAAGCCTCGAGCAACTAGTGTAGGGTGTTTGCAAGGTTCCTAGGTGCTCCTACGCGTATTGGTGAGGGATTTCATGGCTTGTTTTTGCATTTTTAAATAATTGCTCATTTCTTGAATCGTTGGAAATATGATTAAATGCCATTGTAAATGTTATCTATGCTAATGTACTATCTATATGAATGCTAGAGAACACTTTTGAACCGTCGTTTCGCAATTTAAACGGTTAGAATCGTTAGTTTGATTTCTAGGGTGAATAGTGACGTTTTTCTAGGGTTTTGTGTAATTGCTCGAATTGGCTTGAATTAATGCTTCTAATTGATGCCTTAGGTGCTAGTGAAGATAATTAAATAACCCCGTACGCTTGCATTGCCCTTAAATCGCCTAAAAATGGAAAATAGCCGACTTTAAGTTGGGGCTTTCGGGGTTAATGCGATTCCGGGTGGATTCGGGCTTCAATTCTAGTTTCCTTAGGCTACCTAGGTGCTATAGATACCTTGATATCCCTTGTTTGAAGCCCGGACAATGTAGGTGTGGTTTAAAGCCAAAAGAGGGAAATTGGGGCTTTCGGGGTAAACGCGGGCATTTGATTGAGTTCAGGGGTTGAAAGGGTACCTTGGGGGTTAGTTAGAAGGTTGGGAGAGTTTCTTTTGGAAATGAAATCATTAACTTTGGTTTAGAAGAGAAATAGATCGAAGAACAAAGGGGTTTAGGTGCAATTTAAGTTGTCTCACACTTCTAAACCCATGTCAGGGCTTCTTAAGTGTTTATATATGATTTTAAATTGATTTGGAGCTTTTGGAATGATTCTATGCTTATATGGTATAAGTTCATTTGTAAACTGCTTATTAGCTTCTATCCTTGCTTCTATCCTAATTGTATCGAGGTCAACCTACCTTGTTGATCCTCATATGTGTTAATGCTTATATTATTGTTGTTAACTTGCCATCGTTGAGTGCATTGCATAGTGGTTGCGCAACCATAGTGTCGGGGCGGATGTGTTGAATATCGGCTGGGCGGCAGAGGGCTTGCCGGTGGATATTCAAACTCCGTGCCCTATTCCCTCATTCGCCTGGTCCGGAGATTGCCAGGGGATGTTGGGTCGTAGGATTCGGGGTACATCCAGAGTACACCTACTGGAGTGATTGGGGTTATGCCGGCTTATCGTGATCGTGCTCGTGGTTCGTGGTTCGTGATTGAAGACCAGTGAAGATTGGTGTATAGGGGATTGTTGAAACGTATCCTTTTAAATGTGTGATTATTTAAGTTATCGTTGTTTCTTTAATTGTCTAAGTGTTATTGTTGTATGATTGTATTATATGTTGCATTGCACGCCCCGGGACTATATCCCTCACTGGGCAACAGTGGTTGCTCATACCTCACTAACATGTTTCAGGTGGCGCAGTTGGAGGAGTTGCCCTAGTTGCTGTGTGTTATTCTGAAGTGGCTGTGCCTTCTTGTTTCTATTTGGTATTTGTGTATCTATTTTGTGGCCTAAGGGCTTTGTTTATATTGGTTGTTGTAAGAAGTTGAAGGATAGTTAGTTGTTGTGTAGATTTGGGAACCTATATCTTGTAATAACTTATATTTCTGCTATTAGCTTCTTCGCATGCTTGGGAGTGAATGGCTTAAAGTAGAAATATTTGATCTTTCAATTATGTTTAATTGATTTCCTAGAATGTCATGATTATAAAACTATGTTGATAATAAGTTCTTGCATGCTTGGGTGTTTTGGAACTATTGTGTACTATAAGGCTCGGATGGCCTTAGAACTTTGATGTTTAATTAAGAAAAGCTTGTATTGTATTGTTGGGACTTTGTTTGAGTGTTTACAGGTTTTCAGAATGTCCATAGTACAGGGGAAACTCTGTCCGTTTTTCCCCTAAAAGTTTGTGACCGGGTTTGGTATTGGGTTGAGAATAGCATGGTTATTAGAGCCTCCGGTCTCGTGAGGGATCGGGGCGTTACAGGTGGTATCAGAGCTTAGTTAGCTTTAAGCCGGGACAGGGTCCTCGGCCTGTCGGGTAGTAACCCTTGAGTGTGTGCTTGTTAAGTGTGTGTCTTGAAAGTGTATGCCTGCATGTGTGATTGTGTGTCTTGTATCTAATGTTTGCACCTATATGATATAATTATGTGTTACGTGCTAAATGTGTGCTAAGTGAAGTAAAGTGGCTAGTTATGCATCAAATTGACCTCGTGAATTGTTAATTGCTTGAATTGTTGCTTGTAATGTGTGTATTTGAATGTCTTGGATTGAGTTGTGTTATGATTGACTTGATTGTTGTCCTTGAATGACTTTGATGATTACACTATGTCATAAACTCTTATATAAACATGTTTGCATAATAGTTTAAAACATATATGTGTAAATGTGATATCTTGGCATTCATACATGTCCCATTGAATTGGTAAGAAAGACTTCATCCTCCCCCCCCCCCCTGAACGGAGGTGATTAGTGGCTAGCCTTTCAAGTTATATGGATTAGTAGGAACGTGAAGCGGTTGATCAGCCCTTTTATTTGGGAGTTGGTGTTGTGGGCAGAACTCAGTTATTGGGATTTCTTCCAAGGCATTTTTCTATGCTCATTAGTCAGAAATGAATGGCGTCCCTTGGGATTTCTATATGATTGTTCTCTAAGGCATTCTCTTGGTATTTTCTTATTTAGCATTCTTCTGGTATTTTCTTATTGGCATTTCTCTGAAGATTTGGTATTTGGAATTCTATTTAGCCATATTATATGGTATTATCTACGGTATTTATGCTCCAATCTTTTATTGGTATTTTCTCGCCACTATTAGTTGGGATTCTATTCTTCTATAGTATTCGTGCCAGCGGGATTCCTATTTGGATTTCGAAGTAGCATCTCTATTGGAGCCTTTATTTGGCCTTATTACGTGAGGTTCGCAGGCAATACAACTGAGATTTCTTAATGAGCTCCCCCACGAGAATTCGTGTATGGTATTCTTGCTTAGCAACTGATGACGAATAATCGGAGTTGGTTTCCAGTTGATGCAGAGTTCTCTTGTGAAGAAGAATTGCGTGGACGCAATTTGTTTAAGGGGGAGAGAATGTGACGCCCGAACTTTTGCCTTGCATTAACTTACTGTTGCATCCCTTATTTGCGCATTTAATTCTGTGCTTTATTTATTGACTTTCTTAGCTACTATTCACTTCGTTTTCAAACTGCATTCTATTGGCTAATTAGCATTTTTATTAAATCATATTAATTGTTAAAATAGTGGGAAAAATGTGCAATTGAGCTAGAAGCGATAGGAGAGCTCGTTTAGAAAATGATTTTTGTAGTTGAGAGAATAGTGTTACGTAACATAACTTAGAGATTTAATTAGCTAGCCTATGTTTTACACTTTAGGCTCGTTTCTAAGCTATCTACGCGCATTTTAGGAGTCCACTTAAACACCCACCATGACCCCACCTCAACTTAACCTCACCATATAAACACATAAGCACCAAAACACAAAACAAAAGAAAACAATTGTGCAGATTTCACTGTAGCTGGGCCGAGAGCCAAAGAGAAGAGGAAAAAGTGATTTTTTGCTCATCAACTCTCCACTTCAAGCCACTCCAAGCCTCGAGCAACTAGTGTAGGGTGTTTGCAAGGTTCCTAGGTGCTCCTACGCGTATTGGTGAGGGATTTCATGGCTTGTTTTTGCATTTTTAAATAATTGCTCATTTCTTGAATCGTTGGAAATATGATTAAATGCCATTGTAAATGTTATCTATGCTAATGTACTATCTATATGAATGCTAGAGAATACTTTTGAACCGTCGTTTCGCAATTTAAACGGTTAGAATCGTTAGTTTGATTTCTAGGGTGAATAGTGACGTTTTTCTAGGGTTTTGTGTAATTGCTCGAATTGGCTTGAATTAATGCTTCTAATTGATGCCTTAGGTGCTAGTGAAGATAATTAAATAACCCCGTACGCTTGCATTGCCCTTAAATCGCCTAAAAATGGAAAATAGCCGACTTTAAGTTGGGGCTTTCGGGGTTAATGTGATTCCGGGTGGATTTGGGCTTCAATTCTAGTTTTCTTAGGCTACCTAGGTGCTATAGATACCTTGATATCCCTTGTTTGAAGCCCGGACAATGTAGGTGTGGTTTAAAGCCAAAAGAGGGAAATTGGGGCTTTCGGGGTAAACGCGGGCATTTGATTGAGTTCAAGGGTTGAAAGGGTACCTTGGGGGTTAGTTAGAAGGTTGGGAGAGTTTCTTTTGGAAATGAAATCATTAACTTTGGTTTAGAAGAGAAATAGATCGAAGAACAAAGGGGTTTAGGTGCAATTTAAGTTGTCTCACACTTCTAAACCCATGTCAGGGCTTCTTAAGTGTTTATATATGATTTTAAATTGATTTGGAGATTTTGGAATGATTCTATGCTTATATGGTATAAGTTCATTTGTAAATTGCTTATTAGCTTCTATCCTTGCTTCTATCCTAATTGTATCGAGGTCAACCTACCTTGTTGATCCTCATATGTGTTAATGCTTATATTATTGTTGTTAACTTGCCATCGTTGAGTGCATTGCATAGTGGTTGCGTAACCATAGTGTCGGGGCGGATGTGTTGAATATCGGCTGGGCGGCAGAGGGCTTGCCGGTGGATATTCAAACTCCGTGCCCTATTCCCTCATTCGCCTGGTCCGGAGATTGCCAGGGGATGTTGGGTCGTAGGATTCGGGGTACATCCGGAGTACACCCACTGGAGTGATTGGGGTTATGCCGGCTTATCGTGATCGTGCTCGTGGTTCGTGGATCGTGATTGAAGACCAGTGAAGATTGGTGTATAGGGGATTGTTGAAACGTATCCTTTTAAATGTGTGATTATTTAAGTTATCGTTGTTTCTTTAATTGTCTAAGTGTTATTGTTGTATGATTGTATTATATGTTGCATTGCACGCCCCGGGACTATATCCCTCACTGGGCAACAGTGGTTGCTCATACCTCACTAACATGTTTCAGGTGGCGCAGTTGGAGGAGTTGCCCTAGTTGCTGTGTGTTATTCTGAAGTGGCTGTGCCTTCTTGTTTCTATTTGGTATTTGTGTATCTATTTTGTGGCCTAAGGGCTTTGTTTATATTGGTTGTTGTAAGAAGTTGAAGGATAGTTAGTTGTTGTGTAGATTTGGGAACCTATATCTTGTAATAACTTATATTTCTGCTATTAGCTTCTTCGCATGCTTGGGAGTGAATGGCTTAAAGTAGAAATATTTGATCTTTCAATTATGTTTAATTGATTTCCTAGAATGTCATGATTATAAAACTATGTTGATAATAAGTTCTCGCATGCTTGGGTGTTTTGGAACTATTGTGTACTATAAGGCTCGGATAGCCTTAGAACTTTGATGTTTAATTAAGAAAAGCTTGTATTGTATTGTTGGGACTTTGTTTGAGTGTTTACAGGTTTTCAGAATGTCCATAGTACAGGGGAAACTCTGTCCTTTTTTCCCCTAAAAGTTTGTGACCGGGTTTGGTATTGGGTTGAGAATAGCATGGTTATTAGAGCCTCCGGTCTCGTGAGGGATCGGGGCGTTACAAAGTGTATCAACTTTGCAATTTTTAGATTTTATCCGTAGATTGTCGTTTAAATCGTTTTGATGCTTCTAGAATGTTCCTTGGCTATTGTAGAACATGTATTTATAGCTTTGTAACATTTTTGCGGTTAAATGTTGAGATTGCAATTTAATTTGGATGTTGAATAGTGTTTTATGAATAGTAAAACCTTGAAACGTTGAAGTTGCGCTGTTATGGTTTCCGTTGATGTAGAAATGTGCTAGGTATGCTAGAATGCCTAAATGCATGGTTTGTTTGGGTTGCGTAGTGGAAAAAATGAAAATTATGCCTTTGGGAAAGTCGGGGTCGTTCAGGTCAACTTTAGCATTTTCTCGTTTTGCGTGTTGGAATTGTATCGGGAGGCCATGGAAGCACTTTTGGTGCGATTATGGCGTTGGTTGGGTGTTTGGTTGATATAGTTGTAGTTCAAACGAGAAAGGGGAAAATCGGGGCTTTGCGCGAGTTCTAGGGTAAAGTAAGGTTTCGGGGTCTTTAGACGTGCCTTATGGTGACCTAGGAGGTTTGGTGAAGTCGGTTTCCAGAACTCGTGGCTCAATTGGAAATGGTGGGGTTTTGATAGTTGGGGACGGCTTGTGTTTTTGTGTGTTTTCTTGACTTTATGCCTATAGAATGCTTAGGGTTGCTTGAAATACTTGTTTGAATTGATTTGGATTGAATTGCTTATCAATTGCTGCTATTGAGTGCGAGAGTAACCTACTTTGTTATTCTCCCACGTGTGGCTTTATCACTTGTTTATTGTCTTGTATCGAGTCTTGCATTGCATAGTGTCTAGCGCGTGAGTGATGGGCCTCTCTGGGTAGCCTCGGGTTGCCAGTGTTGGTTGCTCTAGCACCGCTGCTATTCCCTTTCTCACTTGGGTTGCCTCCCAGGGAGATTTGGGTCGTAGGTTGATGGATACTTCCGGGGTATTCCAAATTGGTGTTATAAGGTGGTTTGGGCCGGCGCGTCGTCATCGATTTATTGAATGATAGTTGCTCGTGAAAAGAGTACCGTATCCTTTGAATGAATGTTTATAGTCTTTAATGCTTGCCTTGTTATAATATTGACTTGTTTGTATCTTTAAATGATAATTGTATGCATTGCTTGGCTAATTGCATTGCATACTCCTCTCATCTCCGTCCTTGAGACCAATTGCCCTCGCTGAGCAATAGTTTTTGCTCATTCCTCTCTATACTATATTTTTTACAGGAGTAGTTGATTATTTTATGGCTTTCGCATGTATTATATTGATTTTAGGGTTTTCGGATCGTCCGCGGTACAGAGGAGACTCCGTCCGTGTGTCGGGTCCGGGCTTGGCCTTTTGCGGGGTCGGGTTGGGGCGTGACATCTTTAGGTGGTATCAGAGCATGATAGTCTTGAATGAGCCGGGATATGATTCTCGGTCTGTGGGGTAAAGGTCTGAAATGCTAAAGTGTTTATGTATGATTGCTAAGTGAAAAGAAAATGTTATAGCATGACTTTGTGAACTTGGAATGTTTATGTGTTTAAGTGAAATAGTTTGGCAAGTTGAACTTGTCTTATGTGAATTGTGTGATAGAATATTGGATTGTTAATGACTTGAGTGTTATCTAATCTTATGTGCTATATTTCTGTCTATAAACTGCTTTTAAATGTTGCCAGCTATTGTGAATTGCTACTATGCCGCCACGCTGTGGTACTCAAGGTATAGGATCAGATGAAAAGGCAGCAGAACAGGGTCAGCAGCCGTTGCCTGAGAAGTTTATGGCTACTATGACTACTGCAGTAGACCGGATGACACAGGTGCTGCATGAGCAGAGGCAGGACATGAATAATCCCCAGGGAAATCAAGCTAATCCTGGTGAACAGGGGTATAGAGTTGAGAATAACCAGCTAGAGAAGTTTATGAGGCACGAGCCGGGAAAGTTCTTCGGAGAGCCGGATGATGAGGCGGCCGAGAGATGGATTAATCGTGTTGAGAAAATTTTCACCGCTTTGAGATACACAGATAAGGCAAGAATAGATTATGCGTCATTCTTGTTTGAGGGTGATGTAGAGCAGTGGTGGAATACTGTCAGATTGAGGTGGGATTGTGAGGATGTTCCACATTTATGGGATGATTTTGTAAGTGAGTTCCGGGACAAATATATTCCCGAGATGGCTATGGAAAGGCGGGAGGATGAGTTTGTGGCCCTGAAGCAGGGAAATATGACTGTTGCACAGTACGAGGCTAGGTTTGTTAGCCTGTCAAGGTATATGCCCGAGTTGGTACGGCCAGCTAGGAGGATGATTCATAGGTTTGTCCGTGGGCTGAGAATGGATATTCAGTTGCATTTGACTGGGCAGACCTACACTACTTTTCCCGAGGCATTTCAGGCAGCCTCGAAGTTTGAGAAACGGAAGGCTGAGATGATAGCTGAGAGCAGTCAGCCGAGTAAGAAGCAGTATTTGGGCTAGAGCAGCCAGAGTCAGCCGAGGCAGTATCAGTCTTCTACACAGGTTCCTCAGCAGCGTCCGTATCAGCCACAGCAGCAGATTCAGGCTAGGCCAGCTGTGACTAGACCCCAGCAGGGAGGTACAGTTCCTACCCCTGCCAGAGTCCCAGCACCTACAGGAAATACTGCATTTAGGCAAAATCAGCAGTGTAATTATTGTAATCGGTCAGGGCATATTGAGGCTAACTACTGGAGGAAGAGTGGTAAATGTACGGGTTGTGGCAGTGATGATCACAGGGTGAGAGATTGCCCTAAGTATAACAATGTTCAAAGCCGTGGTGGAGGCCAAGGTGTTCAGAATAGGGCTGCAGGTGCACGTCCAGCACAGAGAGTTCAGGCTAGGGTCTTTGCACTAGATGTGGAGGAGCTGCCCGATACTACAGCTATTGTGGAAGGTACCTTTCTTCTCAATACTCAGCCAGTTAGAGTTTTGATTGATCCCGGAGCTACACATTCGTTTATAACTCCTGCATGTGCACGATCTGTGAATGTTTGCATTGATAAATTGCCTCATGAAGTTGAAGTTAGTACTCCTTTGGGTGCAAAATTTGTTACTGAGTCTATTTGCAAATCTTGTGATATATGTATTGAGAATCGTAAATTTCCTGCTGATTTAATTATATTGCCATTCCGTGACTTTGAAATCATTTTGGGAATGGACTGGTTGGGAAAGTATTATGCTCAGTTGGATTGTAGAACAAAGGTCGTTTATCTTCAGGTTCCTGACCTACCGGTACTAGAGATTGTTGGGAACTGCAGGGCTGCCCGAATTCCACTTTTATCAACGATCAAGACTTCTAAGTTGTTGAATAGGGGTTGTGAAGCTTACTTAGCTTATTTGATCAATCAGCCTACTGATAAGTTGAGTTTGAATGAGGTTCTGATTGTTAGAGACTTCCCTGGTGTATTTCCTGAGGAATTACCGGGTTTACCACCGGATAGGGAGATTGAGTTCGTGATTGATCTTGTGCCAGGCACTGCGCCAATTTCTAGGAGTCCTTATAGAATGGCATCGGCTGAACTTCAGGAGTTAAAAATTCAGCTTCAGAACTTGCTTGAGAAAGGGTTTATACAACCTAGTTCTTCGCCGTGGGGCGCACCTGTGTTGTTTGTGAGAAAGAAAGATGGCACATTACGGTTATGCATTGATTACAGGGGACTTAATCAAGTCACAATTAAGAATAAATACCCCATGCCGTTGATTGAAGAATTGTTTGACCAGTTGCAGGGTGCGAGTGTTTACTCCAAATTTGACTTGAGGCAGGGTTACTATCAACTTAGGATTCGGAGTGACGATATACCGAAGACGGCTTTCAGGACTAGATATGGCCACTATGAATTTGTTGTTTTGCCGTTTGGTTTGACGAATGCACCAGCCGCATTCATGGACTTGATGCAGAGAGTTTTCTGACCTTATCTTGATCAGTTTGTCGTAATCTTTATTGACGACATTTTAGTGTATTCGAAGAATGAGGCTGAACATGAGCAACACTTGAGGATTGTGCTTCAGACTTTGCAGGAAAACAAGCTTTTTGCTAAATTCAGCAAGTGTGAGTTTTGGTTGAATCATATATCTTTTCTAGGCCATATCATTTCAGATCGAGGAATTTCAGTGGACCCAGCTAAGATTGAAGTTGTTTCATCTTGGAAGAGACCTAAGACGGTGTCAGAGATTCGGAGTTTTCTTGGATTGGCAGGTTACTACCAGAGATTTGTTAAAGACTTTTCCAAAATTTATGGACCTTTGAGCCAGTTGACTCGGTAGAAAGTTGCTTACAACTGGGATGCCAAATGTGAATCCAGTTTCTAAGAATTGAAGAAGAGACTAACTACAGCTCCTATACTAGCTTTACCTGAGGGAACAGAGAACTTCGTTATCTACAGTGATGCATCTAAAGAAGGATTGGGCTGTGTTTTAATGCAGAATGGTAAGGTGATTGCTTATGCTTCCAGGAAGTTGAAACCTTATGAAGTCAATTACCCTACACATGATCTGGAGTTACCTGCAGTTGTGTTTGCTTTGAAGAACTGGCGTCATTACTTGTGGGGTTGCAGATTTGAAATATTTACTGACCACAAGAGTCTCAAGTATTTGTTTTCACATAAGGATTTGAATATGAGGCAGCGGAGATGGCTAGAGCTATTGGGTGGTTATAACTGTTCTATTAACTATGTGCCAGGTAAGGCAAATGTTGTTGCTGATGCTTTGAGCCGAAAGGTTACTGTTGCAAGCTTAATTATCAAGGATTGGGAGACTTTGAAAGAAATTTGTTCATGGAAGCCAGAAGCTACTAAGGTAGGGATTCAGTTTGCTAGTTTGTAGATTCAGTCAGGGTTACTAGCACAGATCAGAGAGGCTCAAAAGACTGATCCTCACATCTTGAAGATCCAAGAAAAATCAAAAGGGGGAGAGTCGGAGTTTAAATTACATGCAGATGGCATATTCAGATTCAGGGATAGAGTACGTGTTCCTGATGATCCGACTTTGAAGAATGAGATCCTGTCCGAGGCACATAATTCGAGGTACACGATTCACCCGGGCAGTACAAAGATGTATAGAGATTTGAAACAACACTTCTGGTGGAACAATATGAAGAGGGAGATTGCTGGGTATGTATCCAGATGTTTGACTTGTCAGAGGGTTAAAGTTGAGCATTAGAGGCCAGCCGAACTTTTACAGTCGTTGTCGATTCCGCAATGGAAGTGGGTACATATAACAATGGATCTTGTGACCGATCTTCCTCGATCTCCGAGAGGATGTGATTCTGTTTGGGTTGTTGTGGACCGCTTGACTAAAGTTACACATTTTATTTCCGTGAACAAACATGATAGCCTTGATAAGCTAGCTGAGCTTTATGTTGCTAATATTGTGAGATTACATGGTGTGCCACAGAGTATAGTGTCAGATAGGGATCCCAGATTCATATCTCGTTTTTGGCAGAAGTTGCAAGAGGCCATGGGAACTAGGTTGAGCTTCAGTACTGCATATCATCCACAAACTGATGGCCAGTCTGAGAGAACCATCAGGATCTTGGAAGACATGCTTCGGGCATGTGTGCTTGACTTTGGGAAGAATTGGGAGAAGTTTTTGCCTTTAGCAGAGTTCGCCTACAACAATAGTTATCAATCTACTATAGGTATGGCTCCCTACGAGGCGTTGTATGGTCGGAAATGCAGATCCCCATTATATTGGGAAGAGGTTGAAGAGATGAGAACAGTTGATCCGACTGTGTTACCTGAGATGATTAAGATGGTAGATAATGTTCACCTTATTCGCCAGCGTATGCTTACAGCTCAGAGTCGTCAGAACAGTTATGCGGATAAGCACCGTCGGGATCTTGAGTTTGATTTGGGAGATTGGGTGTTTCTTAAGATTTCTCCTCGGAAGGGATTGATTCGGCACGGTAAGAGTGGGAAGCTTAGTCCCAGGTATGTGGGTCCGTATGAGATCACCAAAAAGGTAGGTCCTTTGGCTTATTGATTAGCTTTGCCTCCGAGCTTGTCGAGACTGCACGATGTGTTCCACGTGTCTATGTTGAAGAAGTACCATCCAGACCCTTCACATGTACTTGAACCAGAGCCTTTGCAGATTGAAGAGAAGTTGTCTTATGAAGAGAAACCGATTCGAATTGTGGATCGAAAAGTTCAGGAGCTTCGCAGAAAGAGTATTCCTTTAGTAAATGTTTTGTGGAATCATCATGGGTTTGAGGAAGCAACTTGGGAAAGAGAGGACCAGGTTCGGGATCAGTATCCGGAGTTGTTTGTTGACCAGGTAAGAATTGCGTGGGCGCAATTGTTTTAAGGGGGAGAGGGTGTAATACCCGAGCCCGGAATGTGAAAATCCCTTGTTTATTATCTTGAAAATTATATTTCCTTAAATTATTTGTGAATTAATTGTTACTTTCTCGCCGTCGCAACGTGCATTGTATTTCAGGAGCGATAGCTAGAGAACGATTTCTAGTCCTTAGCAAATAGTGAAACTAGTGTTTAGATGACTTAAATTTTATATTTTAAATGTTGGTAGCTTTAATTGATCTTTCCTTAGCTAAAATGGCTTTAAAATGCACAAAATAAGGGCCTTTGACCAAGTTTTAAGTGGTTTGACTTAGGCTTTTGACCATTTGACCAATTTAGCACTTAAATAAGCTAAAACAAAGGAAAAAAAAATAGCAGCTGAACAGAGAGTCCAGGCCGTGAGCTCCAAGGGAAAAAAAAACCTTTCAACCTTTCAATCATTCAATCTTCGCGTGAGCTCGTGCGGGGTGGTTTTTGAGGTGACTAGCGTTGTTTTCCTAGCGACTAGTAGTGCCTAAGGTAAGGGAATCATGTTATTTGCGCATTTAAATGTTAAGTGTATCAACTTTGCAATTTTTAGATTTTATCCGTAGATTGTTGTTCAAATCATTTTGATGCTTCTAGAATGTTCATTGGCTATTGTAGAATGTGTATTTATAGCTTTGTAACATTTTCTGCGGTTAAATGTTGAGATTGCAATTTAATTTGGATGTTGAATAGTGTTTTATGAATAGTAAAACCTTGAAACGTTGAAGTTGCACTGTTATGCTTTTCGTTGATGTAGAAATGTGCTAGGTATGCTAGAATGCCTAAATGCATGGTTTGTTTGGGTTGCGTAGTGGAAAAAATGAGAATTATGCCTTGGGAAAGTCGGGGTCATTTAGGTCGACTTTAGCATTTTCTCATTTTGCGTGTTGGCATTGTATCGGGAGGCCATGGAACCACTTTTGGTGCGATTATGGCGTTGGTTGGGTGTTTGGTTGATATAGTTGTAGTTCAAACGAGAAAGGGAGAAATCGGGGCTTTGCGCGAGTTCTAGGGTAAAGTAAGGTTTCGGGGTCTTTAGATGTGCCTTATGGTGACTTAGGAGGTTTGGTGAAGTCGGTTTCCAGAACTCGTGGCTCGATTGGAAATGGTGGGGTTTTGATAGTTGGGGCCGGTTTTTGTTTTTGTGTGTTTTCTTGACTTTGTGCCTATAGAATGCTTAGGGTTGCTTGAAATACTTGTTTGAATTGATTTCGATTGAATTGCTTATCAATTGCTGCTATTGCGTGCGAGAGTAACCTACTTTGTTATTCTCCCACGTGTGGCTTTATCGCTTGTTTATCGTCTTGTATCGAGTCTTGCATTGCATAGTGTCTAGCGCGTGAGTGATGGGCCTCTCTGGGTAGCCTCGGGTTGCCAGTGTTGGTTGCTCTAGCTCCGCTGCTATTCTCTTTCTCGCTTGGGTTGCCTCCCAGGGAGATTTGGGTCGTAGGTTGATGGATACTTCCGGGGTATTCCATACTGGTTTTATAAGGTGGTTTGGGCCGGCGCGTCGTCATCGACTTATTGAATGAAAGTTGCTCGTGAAAAGAGTACCGTATCCTTTGAATGAATGTTTATAGTCTTTAATGCTTGCCTTGTTATAATATTGACTTGTTTGTATCTTTAAATGATAATTGTATGCATTGCTTGGCTAATTGCATTGCATACTCCTCTCATCTCCGTCCTTGAGACCAATTGCCCTCGCTGAGCAATAGTTTTTGCTCATTCCTCTCTATACTATATTTTTTACAGGAGTAGTTGAAGCAGAACCAATCGAGGTAATAGAGGAGGAGGAGCAGGTGGAGGTGTTTCCGTGATAGCACTTCTCTGCTTTGCTGGTGGTTGGTTACCATATTTTTGTGCGAGCCTTGCTTGTTATGTATATTGCTTGGATGTTGCTTAATTTTGAGGCTTGTATCCTTGTATGTATTTTCTAGTTTGAGGCCTCTATGGTCTTATGTTGTATAAGTTGAAAGAATGTAAAGTTGTAAACTTATACCTTGTGACTAGTAAGGAAATGCATGCTAATGGAATTGACTAGTGGCATAAATACTTGTGTAGTATGCATATCATTTTGGGTTGCAAAGTTTGTTAATAAGAAATGTATATTTTAAAGAAAGTTGGCTTGTTTTGATTATTTTATGGCTTTCGCATGTATTATATTGATTTTAAGGTTTTCGGATCGTCCGCGGTATAGAGGAGACTCCGTCCGTGTGTCGGGTCCGGGCTTGGCCTTTTGCGGGGTTGGGTCGGGGCGTGACACTAAGCCTTTTTACATCTTCAAGCTTGATAAAGGTGAGGGTTTCATGTTTATTTGCGCATTTGAAAGTTTTGTGTGTTAACTTTGATTTTTTAGATTTATCCGTATATTGTTATTTAAATCATTTTGAGGCTGAAAGAATGTTCCCTAGCAATCGTAGAACATGTATTTATAGCTTTTTAACATTTTCTGCGGTTGAATATTAAAATTGAAATATAAATTGTATAATGAATAGTAAATTATGAATAGTAAATCCCCGTTTCGATGAAGTTGCTCCGTTACGCGTTCTGTTAATGTAGGAATGTGCTAGATATGCTAGAATGCCTAAATGTGTGGTTTAATTGGATTGTGTAATGAAAAAACGAAGAAAAACGGCTTAGTGAAAGTCGGGGTCGTTTAGGTTGAGTTTGGCATTTTCTCGTTTTGCGTGTTGGCATTGTTTCGGGAGGCCATGGAAGCACTTTTGGTGCGATTATGGCGTTGGTTGGGTGTTTGGTTGGTATAGTTGTAGTTCAAACGATAAAAGGGGAAAATCGGGGCTTTGCGCGAATTCTAGGGTAAAGTAGGGTTTCGGGGTCCCTAGACGTGCCTTATGGTGACCTAAGAGGATTGGGAAAGTTAGTTTCCAGAACTCGTGGCTCGTTTGGAAATGGTAGTGTTTTGATAGTTGGGGCCGATTTGTGATTTTGCTTGTTATCTTGATATTATGCCTATAGAATGCTTAGGGTTGCTTGATATACTTGTTTAATTGGTGTTATTGTTGCTTATTATTGCTTGTTATGCTTGAAAAGTTAGTTGAATGTTAGTATTGATTGTGATTGCTTATTATCTTGTTTGTTGTCACTAGTTTGTATTGTTGTGCTATCGCTCGTTTATTGCCTTGTATCGAGTCTTGCATTGCATAATGTCTCGCGCGTGAGTGATGGGCCTCTCTGGGTAGCCTCGGGTTGCCAGTGTTGGTTGCTCTAGCTCCACTGCTATTCCCTTTTCTCGCTTGGGTTGCCTCCTAAGGAGATTTGGGTCGTAGAATTGATGGGTACTTCCAGGGTATTCCAAACTGGTGTTATAAGGTGGTTGCGCGCTTATTGTCATCGTTGTCAACATCAAGCTCGAGATTGATGTATCGCTTGTGAAATGGTACATTGCTCGTATGAGTGAACCATAGCCTTCAGAGTGTGGTATAGCTTTGAATGGTTGTGTTAATGCTTTCAGTAATTGCTTATTGTATTGATTGTTTGTCTTGATTACTTATTTATCAGTTATATTGCTTAATTGTCTTATTTGCATTGCACGACTTTCTTTCTCTCCAACTCGATATCTGTCTCGCCCTCACTGAGTATACGTGTTGTGTATACTCACTCCTCACCACCACATTTCAGGAAATGCCATGTTAGCTAGAAAGTTCGTGATTTCGTGAAAGTCCGTGCTTGAAGAGTTGTCCTGCGTGCCTACGTGACTTGACTTGTCCAAGTTGTAAAGTTGTATGCTTTTATGTATTATATGTATTTAATGTTAAAAGGGGATGTAATTTAAGTTTCATTAGATTATGTATTTAGTTAATGTAGCTTAACTTCAATGTATATTTGTAATGACAAAGGAAAAGAGATAGAAAGGTATGATAGTCTAGCTTATGAAATAGGTTGGTGTAGTTTAATTGCTAAGCTTGAATGTATATTTACTTGTGATTTGCTTGTTGTGAACCAAGGCCCGGATGGCCTTGAGGTGGTTGAATGTTGGACACGGTGTTGGTCCACTTATATGCTGTCGCAGGTTTTATATTTCGCCTAGAAACAGGGGAGACTCCGTTTGTAACACCTCGATCCCTCTCGAAACGGACGGAATCTCCCCTGTTTCTAGGCAAAATGTAAAACCTGCGACAGCATATAAGTGGACCAACACCGTGTCCAACCATACAAACTACCTCATGGCCATCCGAGCCTCGGTTCTCAACAATTAACTCAGCAAGCATACATACATTTCCAATTTAAAAGCTAACCTATCTCTTTTCATTTTTGACAAGTACATTCAAACTAGACAATTAAACCATACTAAGCTACTGCATAAAATAAACTATCATGCCATTCTAATTCTTTTCCTTGGGACATTACAAACATGCATTGAAGTTAAGCTATGCTAACTGATTACATAACTAGCTTATCGATTTACCTCAACTATTTAGCTAATTTAGATTACATTTCTTTTAACAATAAATACATACAACATATGAAAGTATATATCTTTACAACTTCGACACTCAAGCCACATAGGCATGCAAGACAACTCTTCAGGCACGAACTTTCACGAAATCACGAACTTTCCAGCTAATAGGACATTTCCTGAAATGTGGTGGTGACGAGTGAGTATACACAACACGTATACTCAGTGAGGGTGAGACAGATATCGAGGTGGAGAGAAAGAAGATCGTGTAACGCAAATAGGTACAATTAAGCAATACAATCAATAAAAGGCATTCAATATATACAACAATACAATAAACAATTAAGAAAAGCATTAACACAACCAATCAAAGCTATACCACACTTTGAAGGCTATGGATCACTCGAGCGAGTAATGTACCGATCACGATTCCGATGACATTAACGATGACGCGCCGGCCCAAACCACCTTATAACACCAGTTTGGAATACCTCGGAAGTATCCATCAATTCTACGACCCAAAACTCCCTGGGAGGCAACCCAAGCGAGAAGAGGGAATAGCAGCGGAGCTAGAGCAACCAACACTAGCAACCCGAGGCTACCCAGAGAGGCCCATCACTCACGCGCGAAACACTATGCAATGCAAGACTCGATACAAGGCAATAAACGAGCAATATCAAGCATTCTCAACAATCGATAAACATTTCAATCAATAATCAACTCCAACAAGTGTAATAAGCATTAACAAGCATTTGCAATCAAACAAGTAACAAGAACAACACCAACTAACATTATCAAGCAATAACAAGCATTCTATAGGCATTATAAGCATTCTATAGGCAACATAAGCATTCTATAAGCAATATAAGCATACTATAATCAATATAATCATTCTATGAGCAATATAAGCATTCTATAATCAATATAAACATACTATAAGCAATATTCTATGAAAACACACAAAATCACAAAAATGACCCCAACTTCAAAACACTACTACTTTCAAACGAGCCACGAGCTTTGGAAACCGACTTCACCAATCCTCCTAGGTCATTATAAGGCACGTCTAAAGACCCCAAAACCCTACTTAACCCCAGAATTCACGCAAAGCCCTGATTTTCCTCGTTGCTCGTTTGAACTACAACTACCTCAACCGATTACCCAACCAATGTCACAATTGCACCAAAAGTACTTCCATGACGTACCTCGACAATGCCTTCACGCAAATCGAGAAAATTTCAAACTTGACCGAAATGACCCTAACTTTCACTAAGCCTTTTTCTCTGTTTTTTCTATTACACAATCCAATTAAACCATACATTTAGGCATTCTAGCATATCTAGCACCCTCCTACATCAACAGAACGCGTAACGGAGCAACTTCATCGAAATGGGGGTTTACTATTCACTATTTACTATTCAATTAACAATTTTTATTTTAATTTCGATATTCAACCGCAGAAAATATTAAAAAGCTATAAATACATGTTCTACGATTGCTAGGGAACATTCTTTAAGCCTCAAAACGTTTAAAATAACAATCTATGCATAAAATCTAAAAATCAAAGTTTAGACACAAATATTTTAAATGCGCAAATAACGATGAAACCCTCACCTTAGACGCTCCTAGACGCTAGGGAAACCATGCTGGATGCCTCGGAAACCACCCCGCACAAGCTCACGCGATGAAATGAAGATTTGAAGTTGAAATGTTTTTTTTTTCTTTTTCCTCCATGGTTTCAGCCATGGCCTTTATTTTTCTGGTTTTTGCTCTTTGTTTCGTATTTCATACATAAATAAAAGATGACAAATGGTCAAAGCTTCGGTCAACCCGCTAAACCAAAACAACTATCCGCGACCTTACGAAAATGGTCATAACTTCTTCTAGAAAACTCCAATTCACGAACGGTTTGAAGCCTCAGAAACTAGACTCATAGAGCTTTCCAACCATATATAATTTGCTACTTAAATCTTCCCCAATTGGTTGAGATTTAATTCCAAAGTTGACCCAAAATTTCACTAACTTAATATTGCATTTTTTTATTTCTAATCCCAAGTTTGCCCTTTATTAAACATTTCAAAAATTTTCACCTTGTCCTAGTTGGTCAATGTAGATGAAAAGTCAACTAGTTTGGTCAAAGAAGGTGAAAGGTCAATAAAAATGCAATTTAAATGAACTTTAAATGCTATTGAATACATGCCAGGTTCGGGGTATCACACCGTCCGTTTTCCCTGAAAATTTATGTCCAGGTTTGGTTTGGGTTGTGATTAGATTGATTGATAGAACTCCCGGTCTCGAGAGCGATCGGGGTGTTATAAGTAATGTTAGAGAAAGATTCTCTCAAGCTTTATAGAGAGAAAACCCTCTCAAGGTGCTGCCTTTCGCTAATGTTTTTTCGCATCTTTCATCTTCCAATTCTCTGCTTCGTGCTTGGTTCGTGGTTCTCAGAAACCTTTGCTTTACTTCTTGGTTCGTGGCACTCGAAAACCTCTATTATGTGTTTTTCTTTGCCTTCTTCCCATAATGGGAATGAAACCTAACCAGAAGGAGAAAGGTTCATCTTCTCAAAAAAAAAAAGTCAGTCATGTTAGAAAAAGATTCTCCCAAGCTCTAGAGAGAGAAAACCCTCCCAAGGTACTGCCTTTCGCTGAAATTTTTTGCCTCTTTCATCTTCCAATTCTCTGGTTCATGCTTGGTTCGTGGTTCTTGGAAAACCTACTTTACTTCTTGGTTCGTGGTTCTTGAAAACCGCTATTCTGTGTTTCTCTTTACCCTCTTCCCACAATGGGAAGAAAACCTAACATGAATGAGAAAAACCATATTCTCGAACAAAACAGCTGGAAAAAAAAAGGTCAGCCAGGTTAAAGAAAGATTCTCTCAAGCTCTACAGAGAGAAAACCCTCTCAAGGTGCTGCCTTTCGCTGATGTTTTTTCGCCTCTTTCATCTTCCAACTCTCTATTTTGTGGTTGGTTCGTAGTTCTCGGAAACCTATGCTTTACTTCTTTGTCCTTGCGTCCCAAAAACCTTTGTTCTATGGTTTTCTTTACCTTCTTCCGACAATGGAAAGGACACCTAACCAGAAGCAGAAAGCTTCATCTTCTCAAAAAAAAAAGTCAGCCATGTTAGAGAGAGATTCTCTCAAGCACTAGAGAGAGAAAACCCTCTCAACGTATTGCCTTTCGCTGATGTTTTTTGACCTCTTTCATCTTTCAATTCTCAGCTTCGTGCTTGGTTCGTGGTTCTCGGAAACCTATGCGTTACCTCTTGGTTCATGGCTCTCCAAAACCTCTGTCCTGTGTTTTTCTTTACCTTCTTCCCACAATGGGAAGGAAACCTAACCAAACGAAGAAAGGTTAATCTTCTAAAAAAAAAAATAAGTCAGTCATGTTAGAGAGAGATTCTCTCAAGCCCTACAGAGAGAAAACCCTCTCAAGGTACTGCCTTCCGCTGAAGTTTTTCGCCTCTTTCATCTTCCAATTCTCTGGTTCATGCTTGGTTCGTGGTTCTCGGAAAATCTACTTTACTTCTTGGTTCGTGGCTCTCGAAAACCTCAGTACTGTGTTTTTCTTTACCTTCTTCCCACAATGGGAAAGAAACCTAACCAGAAGGATAAAGGTTAATCTTCTCAAAAAAAAAAAAAAGTCAGTCATGATAGAGATAGATTCTCTCAAGCTCTATAAAGAGAAACCTCTCTCAAGATGCTGCCTATCGCTGATGTTTTTTTGCCTATTTCATCTTCCAATTCTCTCCTTTATGCTTGGTTCGTGGTTCTCAAAAACCTTTGCTTTACTTCTTGGTTCGTGGCTCTCGAAAACCTCTATTCTGGGTCTTTCTTTACCTTCTTCCCACAATGGGAAGGAAACCTAACCAGAAGGAGAAAGGTTCATCTTCTAAAAAAAAAAAAAGTCAGTTATGTTAGAAAAAGATTCTCTCAAGCACTAGAGAGAGAACACCCTCTCAAGGTATTGCCTTCTGCTGAAGTTTTTCGCCTGTTTCCTCTTTCAATTCTCAGGTTCATGCTTGGTTCATGGTTCTCAGAAAACCTACTTTACTTCTTGGTTCGTGGTTCTCAAAAGCCTCTATTATGTGTTTCTCTTTACTTTCTTCCCACAATGGTAAGGAAACCTAACATGAAGGAGAAAGGTTAATCTTCTCAAAAAAAAAAGTCAGTCATGTTTGAAAAAGATTCTCTCAAGGACTAGAGAGAGAACAACCTCTCAAGGTACTGCCTTCCGCTGAGTTTTTCGCCTGTTTCATCTTTCAATTCTAAGGTTCATGCTTGGTTCGTGGTTCTCGGAAAACCTACTTTACTTCTTGGTTCGTGGCTCTTGAAAACCTCTCTTCTGTGTTTTTCTTTACCTTCTTCCCACAATGGGAAGGAAACCTACCAAGAAGGAGAAAGGTTAATCTTCTAAAAATAAAAATAAAAAGTCAGTCATGTTAAAGAGAGATTCTCTCAAGCTCTACAAAGAGAAAACCCTCTCAACGTGCGGCCTGTCGCTAATGTTTTTTCGCCTATTTCGTCTTCCAATTCTCTGCTTCGTGCTTGGTTCGTGGTTCTCATAAACCTTTGCTTTACTTCTTGGTTCGTGGCTCTCGAAAACCTTTATTCTGTGTTTTTCTTTACCTTCTTCCCATAATGGGAAGGAAACCTAAGCAGAAGGAGAAAGGTTCATCTTCTCAAAAAAAAAAAAAAACAGTCAGCCATGTTAGAAAAAAGATTCTCTCAAGCACTAGAGAGAGAACACCCTCTCAAGGTTCTGCCTTCCGCTGAAGTTTTTCGCCTGTTTCATCTTTCAATTCTCAGGTTCATGCTTGGTTCGTGGTTCTCGGAAAACCTACTTTACTTCTTGGTTCGTGGCTCTCGAAAACCTCTGTTCTGTGTTTTTCTTTACCTTATTCCCACAATGGGAAGGAAACCTAACAAGAAGGAGAAAGGTTAATCTTCTCAAAAAAAATAGTTAGTCATGTTAGAAAAAGATTCTCTCAAGCACTAGAGAGAGAACACCCTCTCAAGGTACTACCTTCCGCTGAAGTTTTTCTCCTGTTTCAACTTTCAATTATCAGGCTCATTCTTGGTTCGTGGTTCTCGGATAACCTACTTTACTTCTTGGTTCGTGGTTCTCGGATAACCTACTTTACTTCTTGGTTCGTGGTTCGCGAAAACCTCTATTCTGTGTTTCTCTTTACCCTCTTCCTACAATGGGAAGGAAAACTAACATGAAAGAGAAAAATCGTCTTCTCGAATAAAACTGCTGGAAAAAAAAGGTCAGTCAGGTTAAAGAGATATTTTCTCAAGCTCTAGAGAGAGAAAACCCTCTCAAGGTGCTGCCTTCCGCTGATGTTTTTTCGCCTCTTTCATCTCCCAATTCTTTGCTTCGTGCTTGGTTCGTGGCTCTCAAAAACCTCTGTTCTGTGTTTTTCTTTACCTTCTTCCCACAATAGGATGGAAACCTAACTAGAAGGAGAAAGGTTAATCTTCTCAAAAAAAAAATGTCAGTCATGTAAGAGAGAGATTCTCTCAAGCTCTACAAAGAGAAAACCCTCTCAAGGTACTGCCTTTCACTGAAGTTTTTCGCCTATTTCATCTTCCAATTCCCTGCTTCATGATTGAGTCGTGGTTCTCGGAAAACATAATTTACTTCTTTGTTTGTGGTTCTCAAAAACCACTGTTCTGTGTTTCTCTTCATCGTCTTCCCACAATGGAAAGGAAACCTAACATGAAGGAGAAAAATCGTCTTCTAGAACAAAATTGCTAGAAAAAAAAGGGTCAGTCAGGTTAGAGAGAGATTCTCTCAACCTCTAGAGAGAGAAAACCCTCTCAAGGTGCTGACTTTCGCTGATGTTTTTTCGCCTCTTTCTTCTTCCAATTCTCTGCTTCGTGCTTGGTTCGTGCTTCTCGGAAACCTATGCATTACTTCTTGGTTCATGGCTCTCGAATACCTTTGTTTTGTGTTTTTCTTTACCTTCTTCCCACAATGGGAAGAAAACCTAACCAAAAGGAGAAAGGTTAATCTTCTCAAAAAAAAAAAAGTCAGTCATGGTAGAGAGAAATTCTCTCAAGCTCTAGAGAGAGAAAACCCTCTCATGGTACTACATTTCGCTGATGTTTTTCGCCTATTTCATCTTCCAATTCCTTGTTTCAAGCTTTGTTCGTGGTTCTCGAAAAACCTACTTTACTTCTTGGTTTGTGGTTCTTGAAAACCTCTGTTCTGTGTTTCTCGTTACCCTCTTCCCACAATAGGAAGGAAACCTAACATGAAGGAGAAAAATCGTCTTCTCGAACAAAATCGCTGGAAAAAAAAGGTTAGTCAGGTTAGAGAGAGATTCTCTAAAGCTCTAGAGAGAGAAAACCATCTCAAGGTACTGACTTTCTTTGATGTTTTTTCGCCTCTTTCATCTTCAAATTCTCTGCTTCGTGCTTGGTTCGTGGTTCTCAGAAACCTATGCTTTAGTTCTTGGTTTGTGGCTCTCGAAAACCTCTATTATGTGTTTATCTTTACCTTCTTCCCACAATGGGAAGGAAACCTAACCAGAAGGAGAAAGGTTCATCTTCTAAAGAAAAAAAAAAGTCAGTCAGGTTAGAGAGAGATTCTCTCAGGCTCTAGAGAGAGAAAACCCTCTCAAGGTGCTGCCTTTCGCTGATGTTTTTTGCCTCTTTCATCTTCCAATTCTCTATTTCGTGGTTGGTTCGTGGTTCTCAGAAACCTATGCTTTACTTCTTGGTTCGTGCATCTCGAAAACCTCTATTTTGTGTTTTTCTCTACTTTCTTCCGATAATAGGAAGGACACCTAACCAGAAGGAGAAAGGTTCATATTCTCAAAAAAAAATAAAAGGTCAGCCATGTTAGAGAGAGATTCTCTCAAGCTCTAGAGATAGAAAACCCTCTCAATGTACTGCCTTTCGCTGATGTTTTTTAACCTCTTTCATCTTCCAATTCTCTGCTTCGTGCTTCGTTCGTGGTTCTCGGAAACCTATGCATCACTTCTTGGTTCGTGGCTCTCGAAAACCTCTGTTCTGTATTTTTCTTTACCTTCTTCCCACAATGGGCAGGAAACCTAACTAGAAGGAGAAAGGTTAATCTTCTCAAAAAAAAAAAAGTCAGTCATGTTAGAGAGAGATTCTCTCAAGCACTACAGAGAGAAAACCCTCTCAAGGTGCTGCCTTTCGTTGATGTTTTTTCGCCTCTTTCATCTTCCAATTCTCTGCTCTGTGCTTGGTTCGTGGTTCTCAGAAACCTTTGCTTTACTTCTTGGTTCGTGGCTCTTGAAAACATCTATTCTGGGTTTTTCTTTACCTTCTTCCCACAATGGGAAGGAAACCTAACCCGTAGGAGAAAGGTTCATATTCTTAAAAATAAAAAATAAAAGTCTGTCATGTTAGAGAAAGATTCTCTCAAGCTCTAGAGAGAGAAAACCCTCTCAAGGTACTGCCTTCCGCCAAAGTTTTTTGCCTCTTTCATGTTCCAATTCCCTGGTTCATGCTTGGTTCATGGTTCACAGAAAACCTACTTTACTTCTTGGTTCGTGGTTCTTGAAAACCTCTATTCTGTGTTTCTCTTTACCGCCTTCCCACAATGGGAAAGAAAATCATCTTCTCGAACAAAATCGCTAGAAAAAAAAGGGTCAGTCAGGTTAGAGAGAGATTCTCTCAAGCTCTAGAGAGAGAAAGCCCACTCAAGGTGCTGACTTTCATTGATGTTTTTTCGCCTCTTTCTTCTTTCAATTCTCTGCTTCGTGCTTGGTTTGTGGTTCTCGGAAACCTATGCTTTACTTCTTGGTTCGTGGCTCTCGAATACCTCTGTTCTGTGTTTTTCTTTACCTTCTTCCCACAATGGGAAGGAAACCTAACCTGAAGGAGAAAGGTTAATCTTTTAAAAAAAAAAGTCTGTCATGTTAGAGAGAGATTCTCTCAAGCTCTAGAGAGAGAAAACCCTCTCAAGGTACTACCCTTCACTGAAGTTTTTTGCCTATTTCATCTCCAATTCCTTGCTTCAAGCTTTGTTCATGGTTCTTGGAAAACCTACTTTACTTCTTGCTTTGTGGTTCTCGAAAAACTCTATTCTATGTTTCTCGTTACCCTCTTCCCACAATGGGAAGGAAACCTAACATGAAGGAGAATAACCGTCTTCTCGAACAAAACCGCTGGAAAAAAAAAGGTCAGTCAGGTTAGAGAGAGATTCTCTAAAGCTCTAGAGAGAGAAAACCATCTCAAGGTGCTGACTTTCGTTGATGTTTTTTCACCTCTTTCATCCTCCAATTCTCTGCTTCGTGCTTGGTTCCTGCTTCTCAGAAACCTATGCTTTACTTCTTGGTTTGTGGCTCTCGAATACCTCTGTTCTGTGTTTTTCTTTGCCTTCTTCCCACAATAAGAAGGAAACCTAACCAGAAGGAGAAAGGTTCATCTTCTCAAAAAACAAAAAAAAGTCAATCATGTAAGAGAGATTCTCTCAAGCTCTAGAGAGAGAAAACCCTCTTAAAGTACTACCTTTCGCTGATATTTTTCACCTATTTTATCTTTCAATTCCCTGCTTCGTGCTTGGTTCATGGTTCTCGAAAAACCTACTTTACTTCTTGGTTTGTGGTTCTCGAAAACCTTTGTTCTGTGTTTCTCTTTACCCTCTTCCCACAATAGGAAGGAAACCTAACATGAAGGAGAAAAACCGTCTTCTCGAACAAAACCACTGGAAAAAAAAAGTCCAGTTAAGTTATAGGGAGATTCTCTAAAGCTCTAGAGAGAGAAAACCATCTCAAGGTACTGACTTTCGCTGATGTTTTTTCACCTTTTTCATCTTAAAATTCTCTGCTTCGTGGTTGGTTCGTGGTTCTCGAAAACCTATGCTTTACTTCTTGGTTTGTGGGTCTCGATAACCTCTGTTCTATGTTTTTCTTTACCTTCTTCCCACAATGGGAAGAAAACCTAACCAGAAGGAGAAAGGTTCATCTTCTCAAAAAAAAAAAGTCAGTCATGTTAGAGAGAGATTCTCTCAAGCTCTAGAGAGAGAAAACCCTCTCTAGGTACTGCCTTTCGCTGAAGTTTTTCTCCTATTTCATCTACCAATTCCTTGCTTCGTGCTTGGTTCGTGGTTCTCAGAAAACCTACTTAGTTCTTGGTTTGTGGTCCTCGAAAACCTCTATTCTGTGTTTCTCTTTAACCTCTTCCCACAATGGGAAGGAAACCTAACATGATGGAGAAAAATCATCTTCTTGAACAAAACCGCTTTTAAAAAAAAGGTTAGTCATGTTAGAGAGAGATTCTCTTAAACCCTAGAGAGAGAAAACCGTCTCAAGGTGTTGACTTTCGCTGATGTTTTTTTTGCCTATTTCATATCCCAATTCTCTGTTTTGTGCTTGGTTCGTGGTTCTCGAAAACCACTGTTCTGTGTTTCTCTTCACCCTCTTCCCACAATGGGAAGGAAACCTAACATGAAGGAGAAAAACTGTCTTCTCGAACAAAACCGCTAGAAAAAAAAAGGTCAGCCAGGTTAGAGAGAGATTATCTCAAGCTCTAGGGAGAGAAAACCCACTCAAGGTGCTGACTTTCGCTGATGTTTTTTCACCTCTGTCATCTTCCAATTTTCTACTTCGTGGTTCTCGGAAACCTATGCTTTACTTCTTGGTTCGTGGGTCTCGAAAACCTCTATTCTGTATTTTACTTTACCTTCTTCCCACAATGGGAAGAAAACCTAACCAGAAGGAGAAAGGTTCATCCTCTCAAAAAAAAAAAAAGTCAGTCATGTTATAGAGAGATTCTCTCAAGCTCTAGAGAGAGAAAACCCTCTCTAGGTACTGCCTTTCGCTGAAGTTTTTCACCTATTTCATCTTCATGTTCCCTGCTTCGTGCTTGGTTTGTGGTTCTCGAAAAACCTACTTTCTTCTTGGTTTGTGGTTCTCGAAAACCTCTGTTCTATGTTTCTCTTTAACCTCTTCCCACAATAGGAAGGAAACCTAACATGATGGAAAAAATTCATATTCTCGAACAAAACCGTTGGAAAAAAAAGGTCAGTCAGGTTAGAGAGAGATTCTCTCAAGCTTTAGAGAGAGAAAACCCTCTCAAGGTATTGACTTTCGCTGATGTTTTTTCGTCTCTTTCATCTTCCAATTCTCTATTTTGTGCTTGGTTCGGGCTTCTCAGAAACCTATGCTTTACTT
Organism: Ehretia macrophylla; assembly: GCA_037974665.1. Classification (NCBI taxonomy): domain Eukaryota; kingdom Viridiplantae; phylum Streptophyta; class Magnoliopsida; order Boraginales; family Ehretiaceae; genus Ehretia; species Ehretia macrophylla. The sequence goes on from CM075765.1 coordinate 20,705,972, forward strand.
CTTTGTTCGTGGCTCTCGAAAACCTCTGTTCTATGTTTTTCTTTACCTTCTTCCCACAATGGGAAGGAAACCTAACCAGAAGAAGAAAGGTTAAACTTCTCAACAAAAAAAAAGTCAGTCATGTTAGAGAGAGATTCTCTCAGGCTCTAGAGAGAGAAAACCCTCTCAAGGTGCTAACTTTCGCTGATGTTTTTTCGCCTCTTCTATCTTCCAATTCTCTGCTTCGTGCTTGGTTCGTGGTTCTGGGTAACCTATGCTTCACTTCTTGGTTTGTGGGTCTTGAAAACCTCTGTTCTGTGCTTTTCTTTACCTTCTTCCCATAATCGGAAGGAAACCTAACTAGAAGGAGAAAGGTTCACATTCTCAAAAAAAAAAAAGTCACTCATGGTAGAGAAAGGTTCTATCAAGCTCTAGATAGAGAAAACACTCTCAAGGTACTACCTTTCGCTGAAGTTTTTCGCATATTTCATCTTCCAATTCCCTGCTTCGTGCTTGGTTCGTGGTTCTCGGAAAACCTACTTTACTTCTTGGTTTGTGGTTCTTGAAAAACTTTGTTCCATGTTTCTCTTTACCCACTTCCCACAATGGGAAGGAAACCTAACATGAAGGAGAAAAATAGTCTTCTCGAACAAAATTGGTGGAAAAAAAAAGGTCAGCCAGGTTAGAAAGAGATCCTCTAAAGCTATAGAGATAGAAAACCATCTTAAGGTGCAGACTTTCGCTGATATTTTTTTGCCTCTTTCATCTTCCAATTCTCTATTTCGTGCTTGGTTCGTGGTTCTCGGAAACCTATGCTTTGCTTCGTGGTTCGTGGGTCTTGAAAACCTGTGTTCAGTGTTTTTTTTATCTTCTTCCCACAATGGGAATGAAACTTAACCAGAAGGAGAAAGGTTCATCTTCTCAAAAAAAAAGTCAGTCATGTTTGAGAGAGATTCTCTCAAGCTCCAGAGAGAGAAAACCCTCTCAAAGTGCTGCCTTCCGTTGAAGTTTTTTGCCACGTTCATCTTCCAATTCTCTGCTTCCTGCATGGTTTGTGATTCTTGGAAACCTATGCTTTACTTCTTTGTTCGTGGCTCTCGATAACCTATGTTCTGTGTTTCAGTTTACCCTCTTCCTAAAATGGGAAAGAAATGTAACATGAGGAGAAAAACAGCCTTGTCGAACAAAACCACTGGAAAAAAAAGGTCAGTCAGGTTAGAGAGAGATTCACTAAAGCTCTAGAGAGAGAAAATCCTCTCAAGGTGCTGCCTTCCGCTGATTTTTTTTTTTGGCCTCTTTCATCTTCCAATTCTCTACTTCGGGCTTGGTTTGTGGTTCTCAGAAATCTATGATTTACTTCTTGGTTCGTGGCTCTCGAAAACCTCTGTTCTGTGTTTTTCTTTACCTTCTTCCCACAATGGGAAGGAAACCTAACCAGAAGGAGAAAGGTTAATCTTCTCAAAAAAAAAAAAAAAAAAGTCAGTCATGTTAGAGAGAGATACTCTCAAGCTCTAGAGAGAGAAATCCTACTTTTCGCTGAAGTTTTTTGCGTATTTCATCTTCTAATTCCCAGCTTCATACTTGGTTCGTGGTTCTCGGAAAACCTACCTTACTTCTTGGTTTGTGGTCCTCGAAAACCTCTATCCTGTGTTTCTCTTTACCCTCTTCCCACAATGGGAAGGAAACCTAACAAGGAGTAAAACCGTCTTCTCGAACAAAATCGCTGGAAAAAAAGGCCAGTCAGGTTAGAAAGACATTCTCTCAAGCTCTAGAGAGAGAAAACCCTCTGAAGGTATTGACTTTCACTGATGTTTTTTCACCTCTTTCCTCTTCCAATTCTCTGTTTCATGCTTGGTTGGTGGTTCTCGAAAACCTATGCTTTACTTCTTGGTTCGTGGCTCTCAAAAACCTCTGTTCTGTGTTTTTCTTTATCTTCTTCCCACAATGGGAAGAGAAGCTGAGCAGAAGGAGAAAGGTTAATCTTCTAAAAAAAAAAATCTGTCATGTTAGAGAGAGATTCTCTCAAGCTCTAGAGAGAGAAAACCCACTCTAGGTACTGCCTTTCGCTTAAGTTTTTCGCCTATTTCATCTTCGAATTCCCCGCTTCGTGCTTGGTTCGTGATTCTCGAAAAACCTACTTTACTTCTTGGTTTACGGCTCTCGAAACCCTATGTTCTGTGTTTCTCATTACCCTCTTCCCACAATGGGAAGGAAACCTAAGATGAAGGAGAAAAACAGTCTTCTTGAACAAAACCACTGGAAAAAAAAGGTCATTTAGGTTAAAGAGAGATTCTCTAAAGCTCTAGAGAGAGAAAACCATCTCAAGGTGCTGACTTTCACTAATGTTTTTACACCTCTTTCATCTTCCAATTCTCTACTTCGTGCTTGGTTTGTGGTTCTCGAAAACCTGTGCTTTACTTCTTGGTTCGTAGGTCTTGAAAACCCCTGTTCTGTGCTTTTCTTTACCTTCTTCCCACAATGGGAAGAAAACCTAACCAGAAGGAGAAAGGTTCATCTTCTCAAAAAAAAAAAAGTCACTCATGTTAGAGAAAGATTCTCTCAAGCTCTAGAGAGAGAAAACCCACTCAAGGTACTGCCTTCCGCTAAAGTTTTTCGCCTCTTTCATCTTCCAATTCTCTGGTTCATGCTTGGTTCGTGGTTCTCGGAAAACCTACTTTACTTCTTGGTTCGTGGTTCTCAAAAACCTCTATTCTGTGTTTCTCTCAACCCACTTCCCACAATGGGAAAGAAACCTAATATGAAGGAGAAAAGCCGTCTTCTCGAACAAATCTGCTGGAAAAAAAAGGTCAGTTAGCTAGAGAAAGATTCTCTCAAGCTCTAGAGAGAGAAAACCCTCTCAAGGTACTGCCTTCTGCTTATGTTTTTTCACCTCTTTCATCTTCCAATTCTCCGCATCGTGCTTGGTTCGTGGTTCTCAGAAACCTATGCTTTACTTCTTAGTTTGTGGCTCTCGAAAACCTCTGTTCTCTGTTTTTCTTTACATTCTTCCCACAATGGGAAGGAAACCTAACCAGAAGGAGAAAGGTTAAACTTCTCAAAAAAAAAAAAGTCAGTCATGTTAGAGACAGATTCTCTCAAGCTCTACAGAGAGGAAACCCTCTCAAGGTACTGCCTTTCGCTGAAGTTTTTCGCCTCTTTCATCTTCCAATTCTCTGCTTCGTGCTTGGTTCGTGGTTCTCGGAAACCTATTCTTTACTTCTTGGTTCGTGGCTCTCAAAAACCTCGGTTATGTGTTTTTCTTTACCTTCTTCCCACAATGGGAAGGAAACCTAACCAAAAGGAAAATTGTTAATCTTCTAAAAAAAAAAAGTCAGTCATGTTAGAGAGAGATTCTCTCAAGCTCTACAGAGAGAAAACTCTCTCAAGTACTGCCTTTCGCTGAAGTTTTTCGCCTATTTCATCTTCCAATTCCCTGCTTCGTGCTTGGTTCGTGGTTCTCGGAAAACCTACTTTACTTCTTGGTTTGTGGTTCTCGAAAACCTCTGTTCTGTGTTTCTCTTTACCCTATTCCCACAATGGGAAGTAAACCTAACATGAAGGAGAAAAACAGTCTTCTCGAACAAAACCGCTGGAAAAAAAAATGTCAGTCAAGTTAGAGAGAGATTCCTTAAAGCTCTAGAGAGAGAAAACCATCTCAATGTGCTGACTTTCTCTGATGTTTTTTCGCCTCTTTCGTCTTCCAATTCTCTGCTTCGTGCTTGGTTCGTGATTCTCGGAAACCTATGCTTTACTTCTTGGTTCGTTGGTCTCAAAAACCTCTGTTCTATGTTTTTCTTTACCTTCTTTCGACAATGGGAAGGACACAAAACCAGAAGGAGAAAGGTTCATCTTCTCAAAAAAAAAAAGTCAGCCATGTTAGAGAGAGATTCTCTCAAGCTCTAGAGAGAGAAAACCCCCTCAACGTACTACCTTTCACTGATGTTATTTGACCTCTTTCATCATTCAATTCTCTGCTTCGTGCTTGATTCGTGGTTCTCAGAAACCTATGCGTTACTTCTTGGTTCGTGGCTCTCAAAAACCTCTGTTCTGTGTTTTTCTTTACCTTCTTCCCACATTGGGAAGGAAACCTAACCAGAAGGAGAAAGGTTAATCTTCTAAAAAAAAAAAAAGTCAGTCATGTTATAGAGAGATTCTCTCAAGCTCTACAGAGAGAAAAGCCTCTTAAGGTGCTGCCTTTCGCTGATTTTTTTTGCTTCTTTCATCTTCCAATTCTCTACTTCGTGCTTGGTTCGTGGTTCTCAGAAACCTTTGCTTTACTTCTTGGTTCGTGGCTCTCGAAAACCACTATTATGTGTTTTTCTTTACCTTCTTCCCATAATGGGAAGGAAGCCTAACTAGAAGGAGAAAGGTTCATCTTCTCAAAAAAAAAAAAAGTCACTCATGTTAGAGAAAGATTCTCTCAAGCTCTAGAGAGAGAAAACCCGCTCAAGGTACTGCCTTCTGCTGAAGTTTTTCGCCTCTTTCATCTTCCAATTCTCTGGTTCATGCTTGGTTCGTGGTTCTCGGAAAACCTACTTTACTTCTTGGTTCGTGGTTCTCGAAAACCTCTATTATGTGTTTCTCTCTACCCACTTCCCACAATGGGAAGGAAACCTAATATGAAGGAGAAAAGCCATCTTCTCGAACAAAACTGTAGGAAAAAAAAAGGTCAGTCAAGCTAGAGAGAGATTCTCTCAAGCTCTAGAGAGAGAAAACCCTCTCAAGGTGCTGCCATCTGCTTAAGTTTTTTCGCCTCTTTCATCTTCCAATTCTCTGCTTCGTGCTTGGTTCGTGGTTCTCGAGAACCTATGCTTTACTTCTTGGTTCGTGGCTCTCGAAAACCTCTGTTCTCTATTTTTCTTTACCTTCTTCCCACAATGGGAAGGAAACCTAACCAGAAGGAAAAAGGTTAATCTTCTCAAAAAAAAAAAAATTCAGTCATGTTAGAGAGAGATTCTCTCAAGCTCTACAGAGATAAAACCCTCGCAAGGTACTGCCTTTCGCTGAAGTTTTTCGCCTATTTCATCTTCCAATTCTCTGCTTCGTGCTTGGTTTGGGGTTCTCGGAAACCTATTCTTTACTTCTTGGTTCGTGGCTCTCGAAAACCTCAGTTCTTTTGTTTTTCTTTACCTTCTTCCCACAATGGGAAGGAAACCTAACCAAAAGGAGAAATGTTAATCATCTCCAAAAAAAAAAAAGTTAGTCATGTTAAGGAGAGATTCTGTCTGGCTCTACAGAGAGAAAACCCTCTCAAGGTACTGCCTTTCGCTGAAGTTTTTCCTCTATTTCATCTTCCAATTCCCTGCTTCATGCTTGGTTCATGCTTCCCGGAAACCTATGCTTTACTTCTTGGTTCGTGGCTCTCGAAGACCTCTCTTCTATGTTTTTCTTTACCTTCTTCACACAATGGGAAGGAAACCTAACCAGAAGGAGAACGGTTCATCTTCTCAAAAAAAAAAAAAAAATAGTCGGTCATGTTATAAAGAGATTCCCTCAAGCTCTAGAGAGAGAAAACCCTCTCAAGGTACTGCCTTTCGCTGAAGTTTTTCGCCTCTTTCATCTTTCAATTTTCTGCTTCGTGCTTGGTTCATGGTTCTCGGAAAACCTGGTTTAATTCTGGGTTCGTGGTTCTCGAAAACCTCTGTTTTGTATTTCTCTTTACCCTATTCCCACAATGGGAAGGAAACCTAACATGAAGGAGAAAAACCGTCTTCTCAAACAAAACCGTTGGAAAAAAAAAGGTTAGTCAGGTTAGAGAGAGATTCTCTCAAGCTCTACAGAGAGAAAACCCTCTCAAGGTGCTGCCTTTTGCGGATGTTTTTTCACCTCTTTTATCTTCCAATTCTCTATTTAGTGATTGGTTCGTGGTTCTCGAAGACCTATGCTTTACTTCTTGGTTCGTGCGTCTCGAAAACCTCTGTTCTGTGTTTTTCTTTACATTCTTTCGATAATGGGAAGAACACCTAACCAGAAGCAGAAAGCTTCATCTTGTCAAAAAAGAAAAAACTCAGCCATGTTAGAGAGAGATTCTCTCAAGCTCGAGAGAGAGAAAACCCTCTCAACGTACTGCCTTTCACTGATGTTTTTTGTCCTCTTTCATATTCCAATTCTCTACTCCGTGCTTGGTTCGTGGTTCTCGAAAACCTATTCATTACTTCTTGGTTGATGGCTCTCGAAAACCTCTCTTCTGTGTTTTTCTTTGCCTTCTTCCGACAATTGGAAGGAAACCTAACAAGAAGGAGAAAGGTTAATCTTCTAAAAAAAAAAAAAGTCAGTCATGTTAGAGAGAGATTCTCTCAAGCTCTACAGAGAGAAAACCCTCTCAAGGTGCTACCTTTCGCTAATGTTTTTTCGCCTCTTTCATCTTCCAATTCTCTGCTTCATGCTTGGTTCGTGGTTCTCAGAAACCTTTTTATTACTTCTTGGCTCGTGGCTCTCAAAAATCTTTATTCTATGTTTTTCTTTACCTTATTCCCACAATGGGAAGGAATCCTAACCAGAAGGAGAAAGGTTTATCTTCTCAAAAATTAAAAATAAAGTCAGTCATGTTAGAGAAAGATTCTCTCAAGCTCTAGAGAGAGAAAACCCTCTCACGGTACTGCCTTCCACTGAAGTTTTTTCGCCTCTTTCATCTTCCAATTAACTGGTTCATGCTTGGTTCGTGGTTCTCGGAAAACCTACTTTACTTCTTGGTTCGTGGCTCTCAAAAATCTCCGTTCTGTGTTTTTCTTTAACTTTTTCCCACAATGGGAAGGAAACCTAACCAGAAGGAGAAAGGTTAATCTTCACAAAAAAAAAAGTCATGTTAAAGAGAGATTCTCTCAGGCTCTACAGAGAGAAAACCCTCTCAAGGTATAATACCCGAGCTCGGAACGTGGAATTTTCTTGTTATTTATTTTGAAAATTTTATTTTCTTAGATTCTTTGAAATTTAATTGTTATTTCTTTATTGTCGCAAAGAGCATTGCATTTCGAGAGCGATAGTTAGAGGGTGACTTTTAGTCCTCAACAAATAGTGAAACTAGTATTTTGGTGCCTTAAATTTATGTTTTATTTGTTGTTTGCTAGAATTAATTTTGGTGATAGTTATTTTAGCTTAAAATGCATAGAAATAAGACAATTTGACCAATTTTAAGTTAGTTGACAAGGAGCCTTAACCTTTGACCAAGTTGTCACCTTAAATAAATTAAAACAATGCAAAATAAAAAAAAAGAAAAGCTAAAAACAGAACAAGCAGGCCGAAACCAAAAGGGAAAAGAAAAAAAAATTCAACCTTTCAAACGTTCAATCTTCGCGTGAGCTCGTGCGGGGTTGTTACCGAGGCATCCAACAAGGTTTTCTTAGCGACTAGGAGTGCCTAAGATGGGGGAAGCACGTTATTTGCGCATTTGAATAACATGTTTATCAACTTTGTGCTTTTTAGATTTTATCCATAGATTGTTGTTTTAATCATTTTAATGCTTAAAGAATATTCCTTGACAATTGTAGAACATGTATTTATTGCTTTTTAACATTTTATGCGGTTGAATGTTGAGATTGTAATATAATTTGATAGTTGAATAGTAATATATGAATAGTAAACCCTTGAAACGATGAAGTTGCGTTGTTATGCTTTCTGTTGATGTGAAAAGGTTCTAGGTATGCTAGAATTCCTAAATGCATGGTTTGTTTAGGTTGCATAATGGAAAAAAATGAGAAATATACATTGGTGAAAGTTGGGGTCGTTTAGGTCGAGTTTAGCATTTTCTCATTTTGTGTGATGGCATTGTCTCGGGAGGCCATGGAAGCACTTTTGGTGCGATTATGGTGTTGGTTGGGTATTTGGATAGAGTAGTTGTAGTTCAAACAAGCAAAGGGGAAAATCGGGGCTTTGCGTGAATTCTAGGGTAAAGTAGGGTTTCGGGGTCTTTAGACACGCCTTATGGTGACCTAGGAGGATTGGCGAAGTCGGTTTCCAAGACTCGTGGCTCGTTTGGAAATGGTAGCGTTTTGATAGTTGGGGCCGATTTGTGATTATGCTTGTTTTCTTGATGTTATGCCTATAGAATGTTTAAAATAGCTTGATATGCTAGTTAGAGTTGATTTTGATTGGAATGGTTATCAACTGTAGCTATTGCGTGCGAGAGTAACCTACTTTGTTATTCTCGCACGTGTGGCTTTATTGCTCGATTGTTGCATTGTATATTGCATTGCAATCATAGAGTCAGGGCGGTGTGATGGGCCTCTCTTGGTAGCCTCGGGTTTCCAGTGTTGGTTGCCCTAGCTCCGTGTCCTAATCGCTTTCTCGCTTGGGTTACCTCCCAGGGAGATTTGGGACGTAGATTGATGGATACTTCCGGGGTATTCCAAACTGGTGTTATAAGGTGGTTTGGGCCGGCGCGTCGTCATCAAATTCATGATTGAAAGTTGTTCGTGGAAAGTGAATAGTATCCTTTGAATGAGTGTTTATAGTTTTAATGCTTGACTTGCTTATTTGATGGCTTTGTTTGTATCTCTATATGATAACTGAATGAATTGCTTGGCTATTTTCATTGCATTCTCCTATCATCTCTGTCCTTGAGACCATTTGCCCTCGCTAAGCAATACTTTTTGCTCATTCCTTTCTATACCATATTTTTACAGGAGTAGTTGAAGCTGATCCTCTTGAGGTAATTGAGGAGGAGGAGCAAGTGGAGGTGTTTCCTTGATAGCACTTCTTTGCTTAGCTGGTGGTTGGTTGCCAGACTTTTGTGCGAGCCTTGCTTGCTATGTATGTTGCTTGGATGACGCTTTATTTTGAGGCTTGTAGCCTTGTATGTAGTTCTATTTTGAGGCCTTTATGGTCTTTTGTTGTAAAGGTTTAAGGATTGTAAAGTTGTACTCTTATGACTAGTAAAGAATTGCATACTAATGGTTTAACTGTTTAGTGGCATATATACTTGTGTAGTATGCATGACATTTGTGGTTTGCAAAGTTGTTAATGAGAAGATGCATATTTTCTAAAAGAGAATTGTCTTGATTCAAATGTTTATTATGTTTCCACAAGTATTATATTGAATGTAGGGTTTTCGGATCGTCCACGGTACAAAGGAGACTCTATTTGTTTGTCGGGTCCGGGCTTGGCCTTTTGCGGGGTCAGGTCGGGGCGTGACATCTTTAGGTGGTATCAGAGCATGATAGTCTTGCATGAGCCGGGATATGTTTCTCAGTCTGTAGGGTAAAGGTCTAAAATGCTAGAGTGTTATTGTATGATTGTTAAGTAGAAAAGTGTTATAGCATGACTTTGTGAACTTGAGTGCTTATGTGTTCAAGTGAAATGGTTGGCATGTCAATCTTGTTGTATGTGAATTGTGTGATAGGATATTTGATTGATATTGACTTGAGTGTTATCTAATCTTATGTTCTATAATTCTGTCTATAAACTGATTTTATATGCTGCCAGCTATTGTGAGTTGTTACTATGCCGCCACGTCGTGGTATTCAAGGTCAAGGGGGAGATGAAGAGGCAGCAGAACAGGGTCAGCAATCGTTGCCTGAACAGTTTATGGCTACTATGACCACTGCAGTTGATCGGATTACCCAGGTACTGCATGAGCAGAGGCAGGACAGGAATAATAATCCCCAGGGAAATCAAGCTAATCCTAGTGGACAGGGGTATAGGGCTGAGAATAATCAGTTAGAGAAATTCCTGAGGCACGAGCCGGGTAAGTTGTTTGGAGAGCCGGATGATGAGGCAGCCGAGAGATGGATTAACCGTGTTGAGAAAATTTTCGCTGCTTTGAGGTATACTGATGAGGCAAGAATAGATTGTGCGGCATTCCTGTTTGAGGGCAATGCAGAACAGTAGTGGAACACTGTCAAGAGGAGGTGGGACTGTGAGGATGTACCGCATTTGTGGGATGATTTTGTGAGTTTGTTTCGGGACAAGTATATTGCCGAGATGGCTATGGAAAGGAGGGAAGACGAGTTTGTGTCCCTGAAGCAGGGAAATATGACTGTTGCACAGTATGAGGCTAGGTTTGTCAGCCTGTTGAGGTATATGCCCGAGCTGGTACGGCCAGCTAGGAGGATGATTCATAGGTTTGTTCGTGGGCTGAGAATGGATATACAGCTACATTTGACTGGGCAGACCTACACTACTTTTCCCGAGGCTTTCTAAGCAGCCTCGAACTTTGAGAAACGGAAGGCTGAGATGGTAGCTAAGAGCAGTCAGCCGAGTAAGAAACAGTATTTGGGCCAGAGCAGCCAGAGTTAGCCAAGGCAATATCAGACTTCTGCACAGGTTCCTCAGCAACGTCCGTATCAGACACAACATCAGATTCAGGCTAGGCCAGCTGTGACTAGACCCCAGCAGGGAGGTACAGTTCCTACGACTGCCAAAGCCCCAGCAACTACAAGAAACACTGTTGTAAGGCAAAATCAGCAGTGTAACTTTTGTAATCGATCGGGGCACATTGAGGCTAATTGCTGGAGGAAGAGTGGTAAATGCACTGGTTGTGGGAGTGATGACCATCGGGCGAGAGATTGCCATAAGTATAAGAATGTTCTGGGTCGTACTGGAGGCCAAGGTGTGTAGAATAGGGCTGCAAGTGCAGGTCCAGCACAGAGGGTTCAGGCTAGGGTCTTTGCACTAGATGCGGAGGAACTACCCGACACTACAGCTATAGTGGAAGATACCTTTCTTCTCAATACTTAGCCAGTTAAAGTTTTGATTGATCCCGGAGCTACACATTCGTTTATAACTCCTGCATGTGCATGATCTGTGAATGTTTGCATTGATAAACTGCCGCATGAAGTTGAAGTTAGTACGCCTTTGGGTACGAAATTTGTTACTGAGTCTATTTGCAAATCTTGTGATATATGTATTGAGAACCGTAAATTTCCTGTTGATTTAATTATATTGCCCTTCCGTGACTTTGAAATCATTTTGGGAATGGATTGGTTAGGGAAATACTATGCTCAGTTGGATTGTAGAACGAAAATTGTTTATCTTTAGATTCCTGACCTACCGGTACTGGAGATTGTTAGGAACTGCAAGGCTGCCCGAATACCTCTTTTGTCATCAATCAAGGCTTCTAAGTTATTGAATAAAAGTTGTGAAGCTTACTTAGCTTATCTGATCAATCAACCTACTGATAAGTTGAATTTGAATGAGGTTCCGATTTTTAAAGACTTCCCTGGTGTATTTCCCGAGGAATTACAGGGTTTACCACCGGATAGGGAGATTGAATTTGTGATTGACCTTATGCCAGGCACTGCGCCAATTTCTAGAAGTCCTTATAGAATGGCATCAGCTGAACTTCAGGAATTAAAAATTCAGCTTCAGAACTTGCTTGAGAAAGGGTTTATACAACCTAGTTCTTCGCCGTGGGGTGTGCCTGTGTTGTTTGTGAGAAAGAAGGACGGCATGCTACAGTTATGTATTGCTTACAGGGAACTTAATCAAGTCACGATTAAGAACAAATACCCCTTGCCGTTGATTGAAGAATTGTTTGACCAGTTGCAGGGTGCGAGTGTTTACTCTAAATTTTACTTGAGGCAGGGTTACTATCAACTCAGAATTCGGAGTGACGATATACCAAAGACGGCATTTAGGACTAGATATGGCCATTATGAATTTGTTGTGTTACCGTTTGGTTTGACGAATTCACCAGCTGCATTCATGGACTTAATGCAGAGGGTTTTTCGACCTTATCTTGATCAATTTGTCGTAATCTTTATTGACGACATTTTAGTGTACTCGAAGAACGAGGCTAAACATGAACAACATTTGAAGATTGTGCTCCAGACTTTGCAAGAAAACAAGCTTTTTGCAAAATTCAGCAAGTGTGAATTCTGGTTGAATCAAATATCTTTTCTAGGCCATATCATTTCAGATCAAGGAATTTCAGTAGACCCAGCTAAGATTGAAGTTGTTCCATCTTGGAAGAGACCTGAAACGGTGTCAGAGATTCAGAGCTTTCTAGGGTTGGCAGGTTACTATCAGAGGTTTGTTAAAGACTTTTCCAAAATTTCTGGACCTTTAAGCCAGTTGACTCGAAAGAAAGTTCCTTACAATTGGGATGCTAAATGTGAATCCCGTTTCCAAGAATTGAAGAAGAGACTAACTACAGCTCCTATACTAGTTTTACCTGAGGGTGCAGAAAACTTTGTTGTCTACAGTGATGCATCTGAAGAAGGTTTGGGCTGTGTTTTAATGTAGAATGGTAAGGTGATTGCCTATGCTTCTAGGAATTTGAAACCATATGAAGTCAATTACCCTACACATGATCTAGAGTTAGCGGAAGTTGTGTTTGCTTTAAAGAAGTGGCGTCATTACTTGTGGGGTAGCAGATTTGAAATTTTTATTGACCACAAGAGTCTCAAGTATTTGTTTTCACAGAAGGACCTGAATATGAGGCAGCGAAGATGGCTAGAGCTATTAAGTGGTTACAATTGTTCTATAAACTATGTGCCAGGTAAGGCAAATGTTGTTGCAGATGCTTTGAGCCGAAAGGCTACTGTTGCAAGTTTAATTATCAAGGATTGGGAGACTTTCGAAGAAATATCTTAATGGAAGCCGGAAGCTACTGAGGTAGGGATTCGATTTGCTAGCTTACAAATTCAGTCGGGATTGCTAGCATAAATTAGAGAGGCTCAGAAGACTGATCCTCACATCTTGAAGATCCAAGAAAAAGCAAAAGGGGAAGAGTCGGAGCTTAAATTACATGCAGATGGTATCTTTAGATTCAAGGACAGGGTGTGCGTTCTTGGTTATCCGACTTTGAAGAATGAGATTTTGTCCGAGGTGCATAATTCAAGATATACGATTCACCCGGGCAATACTAAAATGTATAGAGATTTGAAACAACACTTATGGTGGAACAATATGAAGAGGGAGATTACTGGGTATATATCCAGATGTTTGACTTGTCAGAGGGTTAAAGTTGAGCATCAGAGGCCAACCGGGCTTCTGCAACCGTTGTTGATCCCGCAATAGAAGTGGGTGCATATAACAATGGACCTTGTGACCGATCTTTCTAGATCTCTGAGAGGATGTGATTCTGTTTGGTTGTTGTGGACCGCTTGACTAAAGTTACACATTTTATTCCCGTGAACAAACAGGATAGCCTTGATAAACTAGCTGAGCTTTATGTTGCTAATATTGTGAGACTGCATGGTGTGACACAAAGTATAGTGTCAGATAGAGATCCTAGATTTATATCTCATTTTTGGAAAAAGATGCAAGAGGCCATGGGAACTAAGTTGAGCTTCAGTGCTGCATACCATCCATAAACTGATGGCCAGTCTGAGAGAACTATCAGGATCTTGGAAGACATGCTTCGGGCATGTGTGTTAGGCTTTGGGAATAAATGGGATAAGTTTTTGCCTTTAGCAGAGTTTGCCTACAATAATAGTTATCAATCTACTATAGGTATGGCTCCCTACGAGGCGTTGTATGGTCGGAAGTGTAGATCCCCATTGTATTGGGAGGAGGTTGGAGAGATGAGAACAGTTTATCCGACTGTGTTACCTGAGATGATTAAGAAGGTAGATAATGTTCACCTTATTCGCCAGCATATGCTTACAGCTCAGAGTCGTTAGAAGAGTTATGCAGATAAGCACTGTCGGGATCTTGAGTTTGATTTGGGAGATTGGGTATTTCTTAAGATTTCTCCTCGAAAAGGATTGATTCAGAATGGTAAGAGCGGGAAAACTTAGTCCCAGGTATGAGGGTCCGTATCAGATCACCGAAAAGGTAGGTCCTTTAGCTTACCGGTTAGCTTTACCTCCTAGCTTGTCGAGACTGCACGATGTTTTCCACGTGTCAATGTTAAAGAAGTACCATCCAGATCCTTCACATGTACTTGAACCAGAGCCTTTGTAGATTGAAGAAAAGTTAACTTATGAAGAGAAACCGATTCGAATTATGGATCGGAAAATTTAGGAGCTTCGCAGAAAGAGTATTCCGTAAGTGAAGGTTATGTGGAATCATCATGGGTTTGAGGAAGCAACTTGGGAAAGAGAGGACCATGTTCGGAATCAGTATCCGGAGTTGTTTATTGACCAGGTAAGAATTGCGTGGGCGCAATTGTTTTAAGGGGGAGAGGGTGTAATACCTGAGCCTAGAATGTGAAAATTTCTTGTTATTTATTTTGAAAATTTTATTTTCTTAGATTCTATGAAATTTAATTTTTATTTCTTTATTGTCGCAAAGAGCATTGCATTTCGAGAGCGATAGTTAGAGGGTGACTTTTAGTCCTCAACAAATAGTGAAACTAGTATTTTGGTGTCTTAAATTTATGTTTTATTTGTTGTTAGCTAGAATTAATTTTGGTGAAAGTTATTTTAGCTTAAAATGCATAAAAATAAGACAATTTGACCAATTTTAAGTTAGTTGACCAAGGAGCCTTGACCTTTGACCAAGTTGTCACCATAAATAAGTTAAAACAATGCAAAATAAAAAAAAGGAAAGCTGAAAACAGAACAACAAGTAGGCCGAAACCAAGAGGGAAAAGAAAAAAAAAATTCAACCTTCCAAACATTCAATCTGCGCGTGAGCTCGTGCGGGGTTGTTATCGAGGCATCCAGCAAGGTTTTCTTAGCGACTAGGAGTGCCTAAGGTGACGGAAGCACGTTATTTGCGCATTTGAATAACATGTTTATCAACTTTGTGATTTTTAGATTTTATCCGTCGATTGTTGTTTTAATCGTTTTAATGCTTAAAGAATATTCCTTGACAATTGTAGAACATGTATTTATAGCTTTTTAACATTTTCTGTGGTTGAATGTTGAGATTACAAAATAATTTGATAGTTGAATAGTAATATATGAATAGTAAACCCTTGAAACGATGAAGTTGTGTTGTTATGCTTTCTGTTGATGTGAAAAGGTACTAGGTATGCTAGAATGCCTAAATGCATGGTTTGTTTAGGTTGTGTAATGGAAAAAAATGAGAAATATACATTGGTGAAAGTCGGGGTCGTTTAGGTTGAGTTTAGTGTTTTCTCGTATTGTGTGATAGCATTGTCTCGGGAGGCCATGGAAGCACTTTTGGTGCGATTATGGTGTTGGTTGGGTGTTTGGATAGAGTAGTTGTAGTTCAAACGAGCAATGGGGAAAATCGGGGCTTTGCGTGAATTCTAGGGTAAAGTAGGGTTTCGGGGTCTTTAAACGTGCCTTATGGTGACCTAGGAGGATTGGCGAAGTCGGTTTCCAGGACTCGTGGCTCATTTGAAAATGGTAGCGTTTTGATAGTTGGGGCTGATTTGTGATTATGCTTGTTTTCTTGATGTTATGCCTATAGAAAGTTTAAAATAGCTTGATATGCTTGTTAGAGTTGATTTTGATTGGAATGGTTATCAACTGTTGCTATTGCGTGCGAGAGTAACCTACTTTGTTATTCTCCCACACGTGGCTTTATTGCTCGATTTTTGAATTGTATATTGTATTGCATTCATAGAGTCAGGGCGGTGTGATGGGCCTCTCTGGGTAGGCTCGGGTTGCCAGTGTTGGTTGCCCAAGCTCCGTGTCCTATTCCTTTTCTTGCTTGGGTTGCCTCCCAAGGAGATTTGGGTCGTAGATTGATGGATACCTCCGGGGTATTCCAAACTGGTGTTATAAGGTTGTTTGGGCCGGCGCATCGTCATCGAATTCGTGATTGAAAGTTGTTTGTTGAAAGTGAATCGTATCCTTTGAATGAGTGTTTATAGTTTTAATGCTTGACTTGCTTATTTGATGGCTTTGTTTGTATCTCTATATGATAACTGAATGAATTGCTTGGCTATTTGCATTGCATTCTCCTCTCATCTCTGTCCTTGAGATCATTTGCCCTCGTTGAACAATAGTTTTTGCTCATTCCTTTCTATACCATATTTTTACAGGAGTAGTTGAAGCTGATCCTCTTGAGGTAATTGAGGAGGAGGAGCAAGTGGAGGTGTTTCCTTGATAGCACTTCTTTGCTTAGCTGGTGGTTAGTTGCTAGACTTTTGTGCAAGCCTTGCTTGCTATGTATATTGCTTGGATGACGCTTTATTTTGAGGCTTGTAGCCTTGTATGTAGTTCTATTTTGAGGCCTTTAAGGTCTTTTGTTGTAAAGGTTTAAAGATTGTAAAGTTGTACTCTTATGACTAGTAAAGAATTGCATACAAATGGTTTAACTGTTTAGTGGCATAAATACTTGTTTAGTATGCATGACATTTGTGGGTTGCAAAGTTGTTAATGAGAAGATGCATATTTTCTAAAAGAGAATTGCCTTGATTCAAATGTTTATTATGTTTCCGCAAGTATTATATTGAATGTAGGGTTTTCGGATCGTCCACGGTATAGAGGAGACTCCGTCAGTGTGTCGGGTCTGGGCTTGGCCTTTTGCGGAATAGAGTCGGGGCGTGACACAAGGTGCTGCCTATCGTTGATGTTTTTTCAGTTCATTCATCTTCCAATTCCCTATTTCGTGATTGGTTCGTGGTTCTCGAAAACTATGCTTTACTTCTTGGTTCGTGCGTCTCGAAAACCTCTGTTCTGTGTTTTTCTTTACCTTCTTCCGACAATGGGAAGAACACCTAACCAGAAGCAGAAAGCTTCATCTTCTCAAAAAAAAAAAAAAAGTCAGCCATGTTAGAGAGAGATTATCTCAAGCTCTAGAGAAAGAAAACCCTCTCAATGTACTGCCTTTCACTGATGTTTTTTGACCCCTTTCATATTCCAATTCTCTGCTTCGTACTTGGTTCGTGGTTCTCGGAAACCTATGCGTTACTTCTTGGTTCATGGCTCTTGAAAACCTCTGTTATGTGTTTTTCTTTACCTTCTTCTGACAATTGGAAGGAAACCTAACCAGAAGGAGAAAGGTTAATCTTCTAAAAAAAAAAAGAAAAAGTCAGTCATGTTAGAGAGAGATTCTCTCAAGCTCTACAGAGAGAAAACCCTCTCAAGGTGCTGCCTTTCGCTGATGTTTTTTCGCCTCTTTCATCTTCCAATTCTCTGCTTCGTGCTTGGTTCGTGGTTCTCAGAAACCTTTGCTTTACTTCTTGGTTCGTGGCTCTCGAAAACCTCTATTCTTTGTTTTTCTTTGCCTTCTTCCCACAATAGGAAGGAAACCAAACCAGAAGGAGAAAGGTTCATCTTCTCAAAAAAAAAAAAAAAAGTCAGTCATGTTAGAAAAAGATTCTCCCAAGCTCTAGAGAGAGAAAACCCTCTCAAGGTACTGCCTTCCGCTGAAGTTTTTTGCCTCTTTCATCTTCGAATTCTCTAGTTCATGCTTGGTTCATGGTTCTAGGAAAACCTACTTTTCTTCTTGGTTCGTGGTTCTCGAAAACCTCTATTATGTGTTTCTCTTTGCCTTCTTCTCTCAATGGGAAGGAAACCTAACATGAAGGAGAAAAACCGTCTTCTCGAACAAAACCGCTGGAAAAAAAAGGTTAGTCAGGTTAGATAGAGATTCTCTCAAGCTCTAGAGAGAGAAAAGCCTCTCAAGTTGCTGCCTTTCGCTGATGTTTTTTCGCCTCTTTCATCTTCCAATTCCTTATTTCGTGGTTGGTTCGTGGTTCTCGGAAACCTATGCTTTACTTCTTGGTTCTTGGGTCTCGAAAACCTTTGTTCTGGATTTTTCTTTACCTTCTTCCGACAATGGGAAGGACACCTAACTAGAAGTAAAGAGCTTCATCTTCTCAAAAAAAAAAAAAATTCAGCCATGTTAGAGAGAGATTCTCTCATGCTCTAGAGAGAGAAAACCGTCTCAACGTACTGCCTTTCGCTAATGTTTTTTGACCTCTTTCATCTTCCAATTCTCCGCTTCGTGCTTGGTTCGTGGTTCTCGGAAACCTATGCGTTACTTCTTGGTTCATGGCTCTCAAAAACCTCTGTTCTGTGTTTTTCTTTACCTTTATCCCACAATGGGAAGGAAACCTAACTAGAAGGAGAAAGGTTCATCTTCTAAAAAAATAAAAAAAAAAGCCAGTCATGTTAGAGAAAGATTCTCTCAAGCTCTAGAGAGAGAAAACCCTCTCATGGTACTGCCTTCCGCTGAAGTTTTTCGCCTCTTTCATCTTCCAATTATCTGGTTCATGCTTGGTTCGTGGTTCTCGGAAAACCTACTTTACTTCTTGGTTCGTGGCTCTCGAAAACCTCTGTTCTATGTTTTTCTTTACCTTATTCCTACAATGGGAAGGAAACCTAACCAGAAGGAGAAAGGTTAATGTTCTCAAAAAAAAAAAAAAAAAGTCAGTCATGTTAGAGAGAGATTCTCTCAAGCTCTACAGAGAGATAACCCTCTCAAGGTGCTGCATGTCGCTGATGTTTTTTTCGCTTCTTTCATCTTCCAATTCTCTATTTCGTGATTGGTTCGTGGCTCTCGAAAACCTATGCGTTACTTCTTGGTTAATGGCTCTTGAAAACATTTGTTCTGTGTTTTTTTTTTACCTTCTTCCGACAATTGGAAGGAAACCTAGCTAGAAGGAGAAAGGTTAATCTTCTAAAAATAAAAAATAAAAGTCAGTCATGTTAGAGAGACATTTTCTCAAGCTCTACAGAGAGAAAGCCCTCTCAAGGTGCTACCTTTTGCTGATGTTTTTTTGCCTTTTTCATCTTCCAATTCTCTGCTTCGTGCTTGGTTCGTGGTTCTCAGAAACCTTTGCTTTACTTCTTGGTTCATGGCTCTCGAAAACCTCTATTCTTTGTTTTTCTTTGCCTTCCTCCCACAATGGGAAGGAAACCTATCCAGAAGGAGAAAGGTTCAAATTCTAAAAAAAAAAAAAAAAGTCAGTCATGTTAGAAAAAGATTCTCCCAAGCTCTAGAGAGAGAAAACCCTCTCAAGGTACTGCCTTCTGTTGAAGTTTTTCGCCTCTTTCATCTTCCAATTCTCTGGTTCATGCTTGGTTCGTGGTTCTTGGAAAACCTACTTTACTTCTTGTTTCGTGGTTCTCGAAAACCTCTATTATGTGTTTCTCTTTGCCCTCTTCCCACAATGGGAAGGAAACCTAACATGAACGAGAAAAACTGTCTTCTCGAACAAAACCGCTAGAAAAAAAAAGTTCAGTCAGGTTAGAGAGAGATTCTCTCAAGCTCTAGAGAGAGAAAACCCTCTCAATGTGCTGCCTTTCGCTGATGTTTTCTCGCATCTTTCATCTTCCAATTTCCTATTTCGTGGTTGGTTCGTTGTTCTCAGAAACCTATGCTTTACTTCTTGGTTCTTGCGTCTCGAAAACCTTTGTTCTGGGTTTTTCTTTACCTTCTTCCGACAATAGGAAGGACACCTAACCAGAAGTAGAAAGCTTCATCTTCTCAAAAAAATAAGAAAATGTCAGCCATGTTAGAGAGAGATTCTCTCAAGCTCTAGAGAGAGAAAACCCTCTCAACGTACTGCCTTTCGCTGATTTTTTTGACCTCTTTCATCTTCCAATTCTTCGCTTCGTGCTCGGTTCGTGGTTCTCGAAAACCTATGCATTACTTCTTGGTTCATGGCTCTCAAAAACCTCTGTTCTGTGTTTTTCTTTACCTTCTTCCTAAAACGGGAAGGAAACCTAACTAGAAGGAGAAAGGTTCATCTTCTGAAAAAAAAAAAAGTCAGCCATGTTAGAGAAAGATTCTCTCAAGCTCTAGAGAGAGAAAACCCTCTCAAAGTACTGCCTTCCACGAAAGTTTTTCGCCTCTTTCATCTTCCAGTTCTCTGGTTCATGATGGGTTCGTGGTTCTCGGAGAACCTACTTTACTTCTTGGTTCGTGGCTCTCGAAAACCTCGGTTCTGTGTTTATCTGTACCTTCTTCCCATAATGGGAACGAAACCTAACCAGAAGGAGAAATGTTAATCTTCTAAAAAAAAAAAAAAGTCAGTCATGTTAGAGAGAGATTCTCTCAAGCTCTACAGAGAGAAAACTCTCTCAAGGTGCTGCCTATCGCTGATGTTTTTTCTCCTCTTTCATCCTCCAATTCTCTGCTTCGTGCTTGGTTCGTGGTTCTCAGAAACCTTTGCTTTACTTCTTGGTTCGTGGCTCTCAAAAACCTCTATTCTGTGTTTTTCTTTACCTTCTTCCCACAATGGGAAGGAAACCTAACCAGAAGGAGAAAGGTTCATCTTCTGAAGAAAAAAAAAAAGTTCGTCATGTTAGAAAAATATTATCTCAGGGACTAGAGAGAGAAAACCCTCTCAAGGTACTGCCTTCCGCTGAAGTTTTTTGCCTATTTCATCTTCCAATTCTCTGGTTCATGCTTGGTTCGTGGTTCTCGGAAAACCTACTTTACTTCTTGGTTCGTGGTTCTCGAAAACCTGTATTCTGTGTTTCTCTTTACCCTCTTCCCACAATGGGAAGGAAACCTAACATGAACGAGAAAAATCGTCTTCACGAATAAAACCGTTGGAAAAAAAAGGTCAGTCAAGTTAAAGAGAGATTCTCTCAAGCTCTAGAGAGAGAAAACCCTCTCAAGGTGCTGCCTTCTGCTGATGTTTTTTTGCCTCTTTCATCTTCCAATTCTCTGCTTCGTGCTTGGTTTCTGGTTATCGGAAACCTATGCTTTACTTCTTGGTTCGTGGCTCTCGAAAACCTTTGTTCTGTGTTTTTCTTTACCTTCTTCTCACAATGGGAAGCAAACCTAACCAGAAGCAGAAAGGTTAATCTTCTAAAAAAAAAAGTTAGTCATGTTAGAGAGAGATTCTCTCAAGCTCTACAAAGAGAAAACCCTCTCAAGGTACTGCCTTTTGCTGAAGTTTTCTGCCTATTTCATCTTCCAATTCCCTGCTTCGTGATTGATTCGTGGTTCTCGGAAAACCTAATTTACTTATTGGTTTGTGGTTCTCGAAAACCACTGTTCTGTGTTTCTCTTCACCGTCTTCCCACAATGGGAAGGAAACCTAACATGAAGGAGAAAGACTATCTTCTCGAACAAAACTGCTGGAAAAAAAAAGTGTTAGTCAGGTTAGAGAGAGATTCTCTCAAGCTCTTGAAAGAGAAAACCCTCTCAAGGTGCTGACATTCGCTGATGTTTTTTCGCCTCTTTCTTCTTCCAATTCTCTGCTCCGTGCTTGGTTCGTGCTTCTCGGAAGCCTATGCATTACTTCTTGGTTCGTGGCTCTCGAATACCTCTGTTCTGTTTTTTTCTTTACCTTCTTCCCACAATGGGAAGGAAACCTAACCAGAAGGAGAAAGGTTAATCGTCTAAAATAAAAAAGTGAATCATGTTAGAGAGAAATTCTCTCTAGCTCTAGAGAGAGAAAACCCTCTCAAGGTACTGCCTTTCGATGAAGTTTTCTGCCTATTTCATCTTCCAATTCCTTGCTTCATGCTTGGTTCGTGGTTCTCGGAAAACCTACTTTACATCTTGGTTTGTGGTTCTTGAAAACCTATATTATGTGTTTCTTGTTACCCTCTTCCCACAATGGGAAGGAAACCTAACATGAAGGAGAAAAACCATCTTCTCGAACAAAACCGCTGGAAAAAAAGGTCAGTCAGGTTAGAGAAAGATTATCTAAAGCTCTAGAGAGAGAAAACCATCTCAAGGTGCTGACTTTCGCTGATGTTTTTTCGCCTTTTTCATCTTCCAATTCTCCGCTTCATGCTTGGTTCGTGGTTCTCGAAAACCTATACTTTACTTCTTGGTTCGTGGCTCTCGAAAACCTCAATTCTATGTTTATCTTTACCTTCTTCCCACAATGGGAAGGAAACCTAATCAGAACGAGAAAGGTTCATCTTCTAAAAAAAAAACGCTCAGTCATGTTAGAGAGAGATTCTCTCAAGCTCTACAAAGAGAAAACCCACTCAAGGTGCTACCTTTCGCTGATGTTTTTTCGCCTCTTTCATCTTCCAATTCTGTGCTTCGTGCTTGGTTCGAGGTTCTCAGAAACTTTTTCTTTACTTCTTACTTCTTTACCTTCTTCCCATAATGGGAAGGAAACCTAACTAGAAGGAGAAAGGTTCATCTTCTCAAAAAAAAAAAAAAAGTTAGTCATGTTAGAGAAAGATTCTCTCAAGCTCTAGAGGGAGAAAACCCTCTCAAGGTACTGCCTTCCGCTGGAGTTTTTCGCCTCTTTCATCTTCCAATTCCCTAGTTCATGCTTGGTTCGTGGTTCTCAGAAAACCTACTTTATTTCTTGGTTCGTGGTTCTTGAAAACCACTATTCTGTGTTTCTCTTTACCCTCTTCCCACAATGGGAAGGAAACCTAACATGAAGGAGAAAAACCCTCTTCTCGAACAAAACCGCTGGAAAAAAAAAGGTCAGTTAGGTTAGAGAGAGATTCTCTCAAGCTCTAGAGAGAGAAAACCCTCTCAATGTACTTCCTTCCGCTGATGTTTTTTCGCCTCTTTCATCTTCCAATTCCCTACTTCGTGCTTGGTTTGTGGTTCTCGAAAACCTATGCTTTACTTCTTGGTTCGTGGCTCTCGAAAGCCTCTGTTCTATGTTTTTCTTTACCTTCATCCCACAATGGGAAGGAAACCTAACAAGAAGGAGAAAGGTTAATATTCTCAAAAAACAAAAAAGTAAGTCATGTTAGAGAGAGATTCTCTCAGGCTCTACAGAGAGAAAACCATCTCAAGGTACTGCCTTTCGCTGAAGTTTTTCGCCTATTTCATCTTCCAATTCCCTGCTTCGTGATTGATTTGTGGTTCTCGGAAAAGCTACTTTACTTCTTGGTTTGTGGTTCTCAAAAACAACTGTTCTGTGCTTCTCTTCACCCTCTTCCCACAATGGGAAGGAAATCGAACATGTAGGAGAAAAACTGTCTTCTCGAACAAAACCGATGGAAAAAGGTCAGTCAGGTTAGAGAGAGATTCTCCCAAGCTCTAGAGAGAGAAAACCCTCTCACGGTCCTGACTTTCGCTGATGTTTTTTGGCCTCTTTCTTCTTCCGATTCTCTGCTTCGTGCATGGTTCGTGGTTCTCGAAAACCTATGCTTTACTTCTTGGTTCGTGTCTCTCGAATACCTATGTTCTGTGTTTTTCTTTACCTACTTCCCACAATGGGAAGGAAACCTAACCCGAAGGAGAAAGGTTAATCTTCTAAAAAAAAGAAAAAGTCAGTCATGTTAGAGAGACATTCTCTCAAGCTCTAGAGAGAGAAAACCCTCTCAAGGTACTGCCTTTCGCTGAAGTTTTTTGCCTATTTCATCTTCCAATTCCTTGATTTATGCTTTGTTCGTGGTTCTCGGAAAACCTACTTTACTTCTTGGTTTGTGGTTCTCGAAAACCTCTATTATGTGTTTCTCATTACCCTTATCCCACAATGCGAAGGAACCTAACATGAAGGAGAAAAACTGTCTTCTCAAACAAAACCACTAGAAAAAAAAGGTCAGTCAGGTTAGAGAGAGAATCTCACAAGCTTTTGAGAGAGAAAACCCTCTCAAGGTGCTGACATTCGCTGATGTTTTTTTGCCTATTTCATCTTCCAATTCTCTGCTTCGTGCTTGGCTCGTGGTTCTAGAAAACCTATGCTTTACTTCTTGGTTTGTGGCTCTCGAATACCTCTGTTCTGTGTTTTTCTTTGCCTTCTTCCCACAATAGGAAAGAAACGTAACCAGAAGGAGAAAGGTTAATCTTCTTTAAAAAAAAAAAAAATCAGTCATGTTAGAGAGAGATTCTCTCAAGCTCTAGAGAGAGAAAACCCTCTCGAGGTACTGCCTTTCACTGAAGTTTTTCACCTATTTCATCTTCCAATTATCTACTTCGTGCTTGGTTCGTGGTTCTCAAAAAACCTACTTTACTTCTTGGTTTGTGGTTCTCGAAAACCTCTATTCTGTGTTTCTCGTTAGCCTCTTCCCACAATGGGAAGGAACCCAAACATGTACGAGAAAAAAAGTCTTCTCGAACAAAACCACTGGAAAAAAAAAGGTCAGTCCAGTTAGAGAGAGAATCTCTCAAGCTCTAGAGAGAGAAAACCCTCTCAAGGTGCTGACTTTCGCTGATGTTTTTTCGCCTATTTCATCTTTCAATTCTCGGCTTCGTGCTTGGTTCATGCTTCTCGGAAACCTATGCTTTACTTCTTGGTTCGTGGGTCTCGAAAACCTCTGTTCTGTGTTTTTCTTTACCTTCTTCCCACAATGGGAAGGAAACCTAACCGGAAGAAGAAAGGTTCATCTTCTAAAAAAAAAAGTCAATCATGTTAGAGAGAGATTCTCTCAATCTCTAGAGAGAGAAAACTCTTTCAAGGTACTACCTTTCGCTGATGTTTTTTGCCTATTTCATCTTCCAATTCCCTGCTTCGTGCTTGGTTCTTGGTTCTCGAAAAACCAACTTTACATCTGGGTTTGTGGTTCTCGAAAACCTCTATTTTGTGTTTCTCTTTACCCTCTTCCTACAATGGGAATGAAATCTAACATGATGGAGAAAAACCATCTTCTCGAACAAAACCACTGGAAAAAAAGGTCAGTTAGGTTAGTGGGAGATTCTCTAAAGCTCTAGAGAGAGAAAACCATCTCAAGGTGTTGACTTTCGCTGACATTTTTTCACCTCTTTCATCTTCCGATTCTCTGATTCGTGCTTGGTTCGTGGTTCTCGGAAACCTATACTTTACTTCTTTGTCCGTGGCTCTCGAATACCACTATTCTGTGTTTTTCTCTGCCTTCTTCCCACAATAGGAAGGAAACCTAACCAGAAGGAGAAAGGTTAATCTTCTAAAAAAAAAAGAAAAAGTCAGTCACGTTAGATAGAGATTCTCTCAAGCTTTAGAGAGTGAAAACCCTCTCGAGGTACTGCCTTTCACTGAAGTTTTTCGCCAATTTCATGCTTGGTTTGTGGTTCTCGAAAAACCTACTTTACTTCTTGGTTTGTGGTTCTCGAAAACCACTGTTCTGTGTTTCTTTTCACCGTCTTCCCATAATGGGAAGGAAACCTAACATGAAGGAGAAAAACTGTCTTCTCGAACAAAACCGCTGGAAAAAAAAAGTGTTAGTCAGGTTAGAGAGAGATTCTCTCAAGCTCTTGAAAGAGAAAACCCTCTCAAGGTGCTGACATTCGCTGATGTTTTTTCGCCTCTTTCTTCTTCCAATTCTCTGCTCCGTGCTTGGTTCGTGCTTCTCGGAAGCCTATGCATTACTTCTTGGTTCGTGGCTCTCGAATACCTCTGTTCTGTGTTTTTCTTTACCTTCTTCCCACAATGGGAAGGAAACCTAACCAGAAGGAGAAAGGTTAATCGTCTCAAAATAAAAAAGTGAATCATGTTAGAAAGAAATTCTCTCAAGCTCTAGAGAGAGAAAACCCTCTCAAGGTACTGCCTTTCGCTGAAGTTTTCCGCCTATTTCATCTTCCAATTCCTTGCTTCATGCTTGGTTCGTGGTTCTCGGAAAACCTACTTTACATCTTGGTTTGTGGTTCTCGAAAACCTATATTATGTGTTTCTTGTTACCCTCTTCCCACAAAGGGAAGGAAACCTAACATGAAGGAGAAAGCCATCTTCTCGAACAAAACCGCTGGAAAAAAAAGGTCAGTCAGGTTAGAGAAAGATTCTCTAAAGCTCTAGAGAGAGAAAACCATCTCAAGGTGCTGACTTTTGCTGATGTTTTTTTCACTTTTTTATCTTCCAATTCTCCGCTTCGTGCTTGGTTCGTGGTTCTCGGAAACCTATACTTTACTTCTTGGTTTGGGGCTCTCGAAAACCTCAATTCTATGTTTTTCTTTACCTTCTTCCCACAATGGGAAGGAAACCTAATCAGAACGAGAAAGGTTCATCTTCTAAAAAAAAAAAAAAGCTCAGTCATGTTAGAGAGAGATTCTCTCAAGCTCTACAGAGAGAAAACCCACACAAGGTGCTACCTTTCGCTGATGTTTTTTCGCCTATTTCATCTTCCAATTATGTGCTTCGTGCTTGGTTCAAGATTCTCAGAAACCTTTTCTTTACTTCTTACTTCTTTACCTTCTTCCCATAATAGGAAGGAAACCTAACCAGAAGGAGAAAGGCTCATCTTCTCAAAAAAAAAAAAAGTTAGTCATGTTAGAGAAAGATTCTCTCAAGCTCTAGATGGAGAAAACCCTCTCAAGGTACTGCCTTCCGCTGAAGTTTTTCGCCTCTTTCATCTTCCAATTCCCTAGTTCATGCTTGGTTCGTGGTTCTCAGAAAACCTACTTTATTTCTTGGTTCGTGGTTCTTGAAAACAACTATTCTGTGTTTCTCTTTACCCTCTTCCCACAATGGGAAGGAAACCTAACATGAAGGAGAAAAACCCTCTTCTCGAACAAAACCGCTGGAAAAAAAGGTCAGTTAGGTTAGAGAGAGATTCTCTCAAGCTCTAGAAAGAGAAAACCCACTCAAGGTGCTTCCTTCCGCTGATGTTTTTTCGCCTCTTTCATCTTCCAATTCTCTGCTTCGTGCTTGGTTTATGGTTCTCGGAAACCTATGCTTTACTTCTTGATTCGTGGCTCTCGAAAACCTCTGTTCTATGTTTTTCTTTACCTTCTTCCCACAATGGGAAGGAAACCTAACCAGAAGGAGAAAGGTTAATATTCTCAAAAAACAAAAAAAGTAAGTCATGTTAGAGAGAGATTCTCACAAGCTCTACAGAGAGAAAACCATCTCAAGGTACTGCTTTTCGCTGAAGTTTTTCGCCTATTTCATCTTCCAATTCCCTGCTTCGTGATTGATTTCTGCTTCTCGGAAAACCTACTTTACTTCTTGGTTTGTGGTTCTCGAAAACAACAGTTCTGTGCTTCTCTTCACCCTCTTCCCACAATGGGAAGGAAACCGAACATGTAGGAGAAAAACTGTCATCTCGAACAAAACCGATGGAAAAAAAAGGTCAGTCAGGTTAGAGAGAGATTCTCTCAAGCTCTAGAGAGAGAAAACCCTCTCAAGGTCCTGACTTTCGCTGATGTTTTTTCACCTATTTCTTCTTCCAATTCTGTGCTTCGTGCGTGGTTCGTGGTTCTCGAAAACCTATGCTTTACTTCTTTGTTCGTGTCTCTCGAATACCTATGTTCTGTGTTTTTCTTTACCTTCTTCCCACAATGGGAAGGAAACCTAACTAGAAGGAGAAAGGTTAATCTTCTAAAAAAAAAATGTCAGTCATGTTAGAGAGACATTCTCTCAAGCTCTAGAGAGAGAAAACCCTCTCAAGGTACTGCCTTTCGCTGAAGTTTTTCGCCTATTTCATCTTCCAATTCCTTGATTCATGCTTTGTTTGTGGTTCTCGGAAAACCTACTTTACTTCTTGGTTTATGGTTCTCGAAAACCTCTATTCTGTGTTTCTCATTACCCTTATCCCACAATGCGAAGGAACCCTAACATGAAGGAGAAAAACTGTCTTCTCAAACAAAACCACTAGAAAAAAAGGTCAGTCAGCTTAGAGAGAGAATCTCACAAGCTTTAGAGAGAGAAAACCCTCTCAAGGTGCTGACATTCGCTGATGTTTTTTCGCCTATTTCATCTTCCAATTCTCTGCTTCGTGCTTGGCTCGTGGTTCTCGAAAACCTACGCTTTACTTCTTGGTTTGTGGCTCTCGAATACCTCTGTTCTGTGTTTTTCTTTGCCTTCTTCCCACAATAGGAAGGAAACGTAACCAGAATGAGAAAGGTTAATCTTCTTAAAAACAAAAAAAAAGTCAGTCATGTTAGAGAGAGATTCTCTCAAGCTCTAGAGAGAGAAAACCCTCTCGAGGTACTGCCTTTCACTGAAGTTTTTCACCTCTTTCATCTTGCAATTCTCTGCATTGTGCTTGGTTGTGGTTCTCGAAAACCTATGCTTTACTCTTGGTTCGTGGGTCTCAAAAACCTCTGTTCTGTGTTTTTCTTTATCTTCTTCCCACAATGGGAAGAAAACCTAACCAGAAGGAGAAAGGTTCATCTTCTCAAAAAAAAAAAAAGTCCGTAATGTTAGAGAGAGATTCTCTCAAGCACTAGAGAGAGAAAACCCTCTCTATGTACTTCCTTTCGCTGAAGTTTTTTGCCTATTTCATTTTCCAATTCCCTGCTTCGTGCTTGGTTTGTGGTTCTCGAAAACCTCTGTTCTGTATTTCTCTTTAACCTTTTCCCACAATGGGAAGGAAACCTAACATGACAGAGAAAATGTGTCTTCTCGAACAAAACCGCTTGAAAAAAAAGAGGTCAGTCAGGTTAAAGAGAGATTCTCTCAAGCTCTAGAGAGAGAAAACCCTCTCAAGGTGTTGACTTTCGCTGATGTTTTTTCGACTCTTTCATCTTCCAATTCTCTGTTTCGTGCTTGGTTCGTGGTTCTCAGAAACCTATGCTTTACTTCTTGGTTCGGGTCTCTCGAAAACCTCTGTTCTTTGTTTTTCTTTACCTTCTTCTTACAATGGGAAGGAGACCTAACCAGAAGAAGAAAGGTTAATCTTCTAAAAAAAAAAAGTCAGTCATGTTCGAGAGAGATTCTCTCAAGCTCTAGAGAGAGAAAACCCTCTCAAGATACTACATTATGCTGATGTTTTTTGCCTAGTTCATCTTCGAATTCCCTTCTTCGTGCTTGGTTCGTGGTTCTTGAAAAACCTACTTTACTTCTTGTTTTGTGGTTCACAAAAACCTCTGTTCTATGTTTCTCGTTACCCGCTTTCCACAATGGGAAGGAAACCTAACATGAAGGAGAAAAATTGTCTTCTCAAACAAAACTGATGGAGAAAAAGGTCAGTCAGGTTAGAGAGAGAATCTCTCAAGCTCTAGAGAGAGAAAACCCTCTCAAGGTGCTGACTTTCGCTATTGTTTTTTCGCCTATTTCATCTACCAATTCTCTACTTCGTGCTTGATTCATGCTTCTCGGAAACCTATGCTTTACTTCTTGGTTTGTGGCTCTCGAAAACCTCTGTTCTGTGTTTTTCTTTACCTTCTTCCCACAAAGGGAAGGAAACATAACCAGAAGAAGAAAGGTTCATCTTCTCAAAAAAAAAAATTGTCAATCATGTTAGAGAGAGATTCTCTCAAGCTCTAGAGAGAGAAAACCCTCTCAAGGTGTTGACTTTCACTGATGTTTTTTCGACTCTTTCATCTTCCAATTCTCTGTTTCGTGCTTGGTTCGTAGTTCTCAGAAACCTATGCTTTACTTCTTGGTTCAGGTCTCTCGAAAACCTCTGTTCTGTGTTTTTCTTTACCTTCTTCTTACAATGGGAAGGAGACCTAACCAGAAGAAGAAAGGTTAGTCTTCTAAAAAAAAAAAAGCCAGTCATGTTAGAGAGAGATTCTCTCAAGCTCTAGAGAGAGAAAACCCTCTCAAGGTACTACATTTTGCTGAAGTTTTTTGCTTATTTCATCTTCGAATTCCCTGCTTCATGCTTGGTTCGTGGTTCTCGAAAAGCCTACTTTACTTCTTGGTTTGTGGTTCTCAAAAACCTCCGTTCTGTGTTTCTCGTTACCCTCTTTCCACAATGGGAAGGAAACCTAACATGAAGGAGAAAAACTGTCTTCTCGAACAAAACCGCTGGAAAAAAAGGTCAGTCAGGTTAGAAAGAGAATCTCTCAAGCTCTCGAGAGAGAAAAGCCTCTCAAGGTGCTGACTTTCGCTGATGTTCTCAGAAACCTATACTTTACTTCTTGGTTCGCAGCCCTCGAATACCTCTGTTCTGTGTTTTTCTTTGCCTTCTTCCTATAATAGGAAGGAAACCTAACCAGAAGGAGAAAGGTTAATCTTCTAAAAAAAAAAAAAAAGTCAGTCATGTTAGAGAGAGATTATCTCAAGCTCTAGAGAGAGAAAACCCTCTCAAAGTACGGCCTTTTGCTGAAGTTTTTTGCCTATTTCATCTTCCAATTTCCTGCTTCGTGCATGCTTCGTGGTTCTCGAAAAACCTACTTTACTTCTTGGTTTGTGGTTCTCGAAAACCTCTGTTCTGTTTTTCTCGTTACCCTCTTCCCACAATGGGAAAGAATCCTAACATGAAGGAGAAAAACTATCTTCTTGAACAAAACCATTGGAGAAAAAAGGTCAGTCAGGTTAGAGAGAATCTCTCAAGCTCTAGAGAGAGAAAACCCTCTCAAGGTGCTGACTTTCGCTGATGTTTTTTCGCCTATTTCATCTTCCAATTCTCTACTTCGTGCTTAGTTCATGCTTATCGGAAACCTATGCTTTACTTCTTGGTTCGTGGGTCTCGAAAACCTCTGTTCTGTGTTTTTCTTAACCTTTTTCCCACAATGGGAAGGAAACCTAACCAGAAGAAGAAAGGTTCATCTTCTCAAAAAAAAAATTTCAATCATGTTAGAGAGAGATTCTCTCAAGCTCTAGGGAGAGAAAACCCTCTAAAGGTACTACCTTTCGCTGATATTTTTCACCTATTTCATATTCCAATTCCCTGCTTCGTGCATGGTTCGTGGTTCTCAAAAAACCTACTTTACTTCTTGGTTTTTGGTTCTTGAAAACCTATGTTCTGTGTTTCTTTTTACCCTCTTCCCACATTGGGAAGGAAACCGTCTTCTCGAACAAAACCACTGGAAAAAAAAGGACAGTTAGGTTAGAGGGAAATTCTCTAAAGCTCTAGAGAGAGAAAACCATCTCAAGGTGCTGACTTTCGCTGACGTTTTTCCACCTCTTTCATCTTGCAATTCTTTGATTTGTGCTTGGTTCGTGGTTCTCGAAAACCTATGCTTTACTTCTTGGTTCGTGGGTCTCGAAAACCTCCGTTCTGCGTTTTTCTTTACCTTCTTCACACAATGGGAAGAAAACCTAACCAGAAGGTGAAAGGTTCATCTTCTCAAAAAAAAAAAGTCCGTAATGTTAGAGAGAGATTCTCTCAAGCACTAGAGAGAGAAAACCCTCTCTAGGTACTTCCTTTCGCTGAAGTTTTTCACCTATTTCATCTTCCAGTTCCCTGCTTCGTGCTTGGTTTGTGGTTCTCGAAAACCTTTGTTCTGTATTTCTCTTTAACCTCTTTCCACAATGGGAAGGAAACCTAACATGATAGAGAAAATTCGTCTTCTCGAACAAAACAGCTTGAAAAAAAAGAGGTCAGTTAGGTTAGAGAGAGATTCTCTCAAGCTCTAGAGAGAGAAAACCCTCTCAAGGTGATGACTTTCGCTGATGTTTTTTTGCCTCTTTCATCTTCCAATTCTCTGTTTCGTGCTTGGTTCGTGGTTCTCGGAAACCTATGCTTTACTTCTTGGTTCGGGTCTCTCAAAAAACTCTGTTCTGTGTTTTTGTTTACCTTCTTCTTACAATGGGAAGGAGACCTAACCAGAAGAAGAAAGGTTAATCTTCTAAAAAAAAAAAGTCAGTCATGTTAGAGAGAGATTCTCTCAAGCTTTAGAGAGAGAAAACCCTCTCAAGGTACTACATTTCGCTAATGTTTTTTGCCTATTTCATCTTCGAATTCCCCGCTTCGTGCTTGGTTCGTGGTTATCGAAAAACCTACTTTAATTCTTGGTTTGGAGTTCTAAAAAATCTCTATTATGTGTTTCTCGTTTCCCTCTTCCGACAATGGTAAGGAAAGCGAACATGAAGGACAAAAAATCTCTTCTCGAAAAAGCCCGCTGGAAAAAAAAAAGGTCAGTCAAGTTAGAGAGAGAATCTCTCAAGCTCTAGAGAGAGAAAACCCTCTCAAGGAGCTGGCTTTCGCTGATGTTTTTTCTCCTATTTCATCTTCCAATTTTGTACTTCGTGCTTGGTTCATGCTTCTCGGAAACCTATGCTTTACTTCTTGGTTTGTGGCTCTCGAAAACCTCTGTTCTGTGTTTTTCTTTACCTTCTTCCCACAATGGGAAGGAAACCTAACCAGAAGAAGAAAGGTTCATCTTCTCAAAAAAAAAAAAAGTCAATCATGTTAGAGAGAGACTCTATCCAGCTCTAGGGAGAGAAAAACCTCTCAAGGCACTACCTTTAGCTGATGTTTTTCGCCTATTTCATCTTCCAATTCCCTGCTTCGTGATTGCTTCGTGGTTCTCAAAAACCTTACTTTACTTCTTGGTTTGTGGTTCTCGAAAACCTATGTTCTGTGTTTCTCTATACCCTCTTCCCACAATAGGAAGGAAACCTAACATGACGGAGAAAAACCGTCTTCTCGAACAAAACCGCTGGAAAAAAAGGTCAGTCAGGTTAGAGAGAGATTCTCATAAGCTCTAGAGAGAGAAATCCCTCTCAAGGTGCTGACTTTCGCTGAAGTTTTTTTGCCTCTTTCATCTTCCACTTCTCTGCTTCGTGCTTGGTTCGTGGTTCTCAGAAACCTATGCTTTACTTCTTGGTTCGTTGGTCTCGAAAACCTCTGTTCTGTGTTTTTCTTTACCTTCTTCCCACAATGGAAATAAAACCTAACCAGAAGGAGAAAGGTTCATCTTCTCAAAAAAAAAAAAAGTCAGTCATGTTAGAGAGAGATTCTCTCAAGCTCTAGAGAGAGAAAACCCACTCTAGGTACTTCCTTTCGCTGAAGCTTTTCGCCTCTTTCATCTTCGAATTCCTTGCTTCGTGCTTGGTTATTGGTTCTCGGAAAACCTACTTTACTTCTTGGTTTGTGGTTCTCAAAAACCTCTGTTCTTTGTTTCTCGTTACCCTCTTCCCGTAATGGAAAGGAAACCAAACATGAAGGAGAAAAACCGTCTTCTCGAACAAAACCGCTGGAAAAAAAGGTCAGTCAGGTTAGAGAGAGATTCTATTAAGCTCTAGAGAGAGAAATCCCTCTCAAGGTGCTGACTTTCGCTGAAGTTTTTTTGCCTCTTTCATCTTCCAATTCTCTGCTTCGTGCTTGGTTCGTGGTTCTCGGAAACCTATGCTTTACTTCTTGGTTCGTGGGTCTCGAAAACCTCTACTCTGTGCTTTTTTTTATCTTCTTCCTACAATGGGTAGGAAACCTAACCAGAAGGAGAAAGGTTCATCTTCTCAAAAAAAAAAAAGTCAGTCATGTTAGAGAGAGATTCTCTCAAGCTCTAGAGAGAGAAAACCCACTCTAGGTACTGCCTTTCGCTGAAGTTTTTCGCCTATTTCATCTTCGAATTCCTTGCTTCGTGCTTGGTTATTGGTTCTCGGAAAACCTACTTTACTTCTTGGTTTGTGGTTCTCAAAAACCTCTGTTCTTTGTTTCCCATTACCCTCTTCCCCCAATGGAAAGGAAACCTAACATGAAGGAGAAAAACCGTATTCTCGAACAAAATCGGTGGAAAAAAAAGGTCAGTCAAGTTAGTGAGAGATTTTACTAAGCTCTAGAGAGAGAAATCCCTCTCAAGGTGCTGACTTTCGCTGAAGTTTTTTTGCCTCTTTCATCTTCCAATTCTCTGCTTCGTGCATGGTTCGTGGTTCTCGGAAACCTATGCTTTAGTTCTTGGTTCGTGGGTCTCGAAAACCTCTATTCTGTGCTTTTTTTTATCTTCTTCCCACAATGCGTAGGAAACCTAACCAAAAGGAGAAAGGTTCATCTTCTCAAAAAAAAAAAAAAGTCAGTCATGTTAGAGATAGATTCTCTCAAGCTCTAGAGAGGGAAAACCCACTCAAAGTACTGCATTCCGCTGAAGTTTTTCGACTCTTTCATCTTCCAATTCTCTGCTTCCATCATTGTTTGTATTTCTCAGAAACCTATGCTTTACTTCTTGGTTCGTGGCTCTCGGAAACCTATGTTCTGTGTTTCAGTTTACCCTCTTCCTAAAATGGGAAAGAAACCTAACATGAGGAGAAAAACTTCCTTCACGAACAAAACCGCTAGAAAAAAAAGGTCAGTCAGGTTGGAGAGAGATTCTCTCAAGCTCTAGAGAGAGAAAACCCTATCAAGGTACTGCCTTCCACTGATTTTTTTTTGGCCTCTTTCATCTTCCAATTATCTGCTTCGTGCTTGGTTCGTGGTTCTCGGAAATCTATGCTTTACTTCTTGGTTCGTGGCTCTCGAAAATCTCTGTTCTATGTTTTTCTTTACCTTCTTCCCACAATGGGAAGGAAACCTAACCAGAAGGAGAAAGGTTAATCTTCTCAAAAAAAAAAAGCCAGTCATGTTAAAGAGAGATTATCTCAAGCTATAGAGAGAGAAAACCCTCTCAAGGTACTGCCTTTCGCTGAAGTTTTTCGCGTATTTCATCTCCCAATTCCATGCTTTGTGCTTGGTTCGTGGTTCTCGGAAAACCTACTTTACTTATTGGTTTGTGGTCCTCGAAAACCTCTGTTCTGTGTTTCTCTTTACCCTTTTCCCACAATGGGTAGGAAACCTAACAAGAAGGAGTAAAACAATCTTCTCAAACAAAACACTTGAAAAAAATGGTCAGTCAGGTTAAAGAGAGATTCTCTCAAGCTCTAGAGAGAGAAAACCCTCTCAAGGTGTTGACTTTCGCTGATGTTTTTTCGCCTCTTTCATCTTCCAATTCTCTGTTTCGTGCTTGGTTGGTGGTTCTCGGAAACCTATGCTTTACTTCTTGGTTCGTGGCTCTCGAAAACTTCTGTTCTTTGTTTTTCTTTTCCCTTTTCCCACAATGGGTAGGAAACCTAACAAGAAGGAGTAAAATCGTCTTCTCGAACAAAGCACCTGAAAAAAAGAGGTCAGTTGGGTTAAAGAGAGATTGTCTCAAGGTCTAGAGTGAGAAAACCCTCTCGAGGTGTTGACATTCGCTGATGTTTTTTCGCCTCTTTCATCTTCCAATTCTCTGTTTCGTGCATGGTTCGTGGTTTTTGGAAACCTATGCTTTACTTCTTGGTTTGTGGCACTCGAATACCTTTGTTCTGTGTTTTTCTTTACCTTCTTCCCACAGTATGAGGGAAACCTGAGCAGAAGGAGAAAGGTTAATCTTCTCAAAACAAAGAAGTCAGTGATGTTAGAGAGAGATTCTCTCAAGTTCCAGAGAGAGAAAACCCTCTCTAAGTACTGCCTTTCGCTGAAGTTTTTTGCCTATTTCATCTTCGAATTCCCTGCTTCGTGCTTGGTTCATGATTCTTGGAAAGCCTACTTTACTTCTTGGTTTGTTGTTCTCGAAAACCTATGTTCTGTGTTTCTCGTTACCTTCTTCCCATAATGGGAAGGAAACATAATATGAAGGAGAAAAACAGTCTTCTCGAACAAAACTGCTGAAAAAAAAAGGTCAGTCAGGTTAGAGAGAGATTCTCTAAACCTCTAGAGAGAGAAAACCATCTCAAGGTGTTGACTTTCACTGATGCTTTTTTGCCTATTTCATCTTCCAATTCTATGCTTCGTGCTTGGTTCGTGGTTCTCGGAAACCTATGCTTCACTTCTTGGTTCGTGGGTCTCGAAAACCTTTGTTTTGTTCTTTTCTTTACCTTCTTCCCACAATGGGAAGGAAACCTAACTAGAAGGAGAAAGGTTCAGCTTCTCAAAAAAAAAAGTCACTCATGTTAGAGAGAGGTTCTCTCATGCTCTAGAGAGAGAAAACCCTCTCAAGGTACTACCTTTCGCTGAAGTTTTTCGCCTATTTCATCTTCCAATTCCCTGCTTCATGCTTGTATTGTGGTTCTCGAAAAACCAACTTTACTTCTTGGTTTGTGGTTCTTGAAAACCTCTGTCTTGTGTTTCTCTTTACCCACTTCCCACAATTGGAAGGAAACCTAACATGAAGGAGAAAAACAGTCTTCTCGAACAAAACTGCTGGAAAAAAAAGGTCGGTTAGGTTAGAAAGAGATTCTCTAAAGCTATAGAGAGAGAAAACCATTTCAAGGTGCTGACTTTTCGTTGATGTTTTTTCGCCTCTTTTATCTTCCAATTCTCTGCTTCGTGCTTGGTTCGTGATTCTCGGAAACCTATGCTTTACTTCTTGATTCGTGGGTCTCGAAAACCTCCGTTCTATGTTTTTCTTTGCCTTTTTCCTATAATGGGAAGGAAACCTAACCTGAAGGAGAAAGGTTCATCTTCTAAAAAAAAAAGAATGTCAGTCATGTTAGAGAGAGATTCTTTCAAACTCTAGGGAGAGAAAACCCTCCCAAGGTACTGCCTTCCGTTGAAGTTTTTTGCCTATTTTAGCTTTCAATTCTCTGCTTCGTGCTTCGTTCGTGGTTCTCGAAAACCTATGCTTTACTTCTTGGTTTGTGGTTCTCGAAAACCTCTGTTCTGTGTTTCTCTTTACCCTCTTGCTACAATGGGAAGGAAACCTAACATGAAGGAGAAAAACCGTCTTCTCGAACAAAACCGCTGGAAAAAAAAAGGTCCGTCAAGTTAGAGAGAGATTCTCTCAAGCTCTAGAGAGAGAAAACTGTCTCAAGGTGCTGACTTTCACTGATGTTTTTTCGCCTCTTTCATCTTCCAATTCTCTGCTTCGTGCTTAGTACGTGGTTCATGGAAATCCTACTTTACTTCTTGGTTTGTGGTTCTCGAAAACCTCTGTTCTGTGTTTCTCTTTAGCCTCGTCCCACAATGGGAATGAAATCAAACATGAAGGAGAAAAACCGTCTTCTCGAACAAAACCGCTGGAAAAAAAAGGTTAGTCAGGTTAGAGAGAAATTCTCTCAAGCTCTAGAGAGAGAAAGCCCTCTCAAAGTACTGCCTTCCGCTGAAGTTTTTTGCCTCTTTCATATTCCAATTCTCTGCTTCATGCTTGGTTTGTGGTTCTCGAAAACCTTTGCTTTACTTCTTTGTTCGTGGCTCCCGAAAACCACTGTTCAGTGTTTCAATTTACCCTATTCCTAAAATCGAAAAGAAACCTAGCATGAGGAGAAAAACCACCTTCTCGAACAAAATCGTTGGAAAAAAAGGTCAGTCAGGTTAGAGAGAGATTCTCTCAAGCTCTAGAGAGAGAAAACCCTCTCAAGGTGCTGCCTTCTACTGATATTTTTTTGCCTATTTCATTTTCCAATTCTCTGCTTCATGCTTGGTTCGTGGTCCTCGAAAACCTATGCTTTACTTCTTGGTTCATGGGTCTTGAAAACCTCCGTTCTGGGTTTTTCTTTACCTTCTTCCCACAATGGGAAGGAAACCTAATCAGAAGGAGAAAGGTTCGTCTTCTAAAAAAAAAAAAAAAGTCAGTCATGTTAGAGAGAGATTCTCTCAAGCTCTAGAGAGGGAAAACCCTATCCAGGTACTGCCTTCCACTGAAGTTTTTCGCCTCTTTCATCATCCAATTCTCTGCTTCGTGCTTCGTTCGTGGTTCTCGGAAACCTATGCTTTACTTCTTGGTTTGTGGTTATCGAAAACCTCTGTTTTGTGTTTCTCTTTACCCTCTTCCTGCAATAGGAATGAAACCTAAAATGAAGGAGAAAAACCGTCTTCTCGAACAAAACCGTTGGAAAAAAAAGGTCAGTAAGGTTAGAGAGAGATTCTCTCAAGCTTTAGAGTGAGAAAACCCTCTCAAGGTACTGCTTAGTACGTGGTTCACGGAAAACCTACTTTACTTCTTTGTTTATGGTTCTCAAAAACCTCTGTTATGTGTTTCTCTTTACCCTCTTCCCAAAATGGGAAACAAACCTAACATGAGGAGAAAAACTGTCTTCTCAAACAACACCGCTGGAAAAAAAAAGGTCAATCATGTTAGAGAGAGATTCTCTCAAGCTCTAGAGAGAGAAAAACCCCTCAAGGTACTGCCTTCCGCTGATGTTTTCTCACCTCTTTGAGCTTCCAATTCTCTGCTTCGTGCTTGGTTCGTGGTTCTCGGAAATCTATGATTTACTTCTTGGTTCGTGGCTCTCGAAAACCTATGTTCTGTGTTTTTCTTTACCTTCTTCCCCCAATGGGAAAGAAACCTAAGCAGAAGGAGAAAGGTTAGTCTTTTGAAAAAAAAATTTTCAGTCATGTTAGAGAGAGAATCTCTCAAGCTCTAGAGAGAGAAAACCTTCTCAAGGTACTGCCTTTCGATGAAGTTTTTCGCGTATTTCATCTTCCAATTCCCTGCTTCGTGCTTGGTTCGTGGTTCTCGAAAAACCTACGTTACTTCTTGGTTTGTGGTTCTTGAAAACCTATGTTCTGTGTTTCTCTTTACCCTCTTCCCACAATGGGAAGGAAACCAAACATGAAGGAGAAAAACCGTATTCTCGAACAAAACTGCAGGAAAAAAAAGGTCAGTCAGGTTAGAGAAAGATTCTCTCAAGCTCTAGAGAGAGAAAACAGTCTCAAGGTGTTGACTTTCGCTGATGTTTTTTCGCCTCTTTCATCTTCCAATTCCCTATTTCGTGCTTGGTTCGTGGTTCTCGGAAACCTATGCTTTACTTCTTGGTTCGTGGCTCTCGAAAACCTTTGTTCTGTGTTTTTCTTTACCTTATTCCCACAATGGGAAGGAAACCTAAGTAGAAGGAGAAAGGTTAATCTTCTCAAAAAAAAAAGTTAGTCATGTTAGAGAGAGATTCTCTCAAGCTCTAGAGAGAGAAAACCCTCTCTAGGTACTGGCTTTCGCTGAAGTTTTTCACCTATTTCATCTTTGAATTCCCTACTTCAAGCTTGGTTAGTGGTTCTCAGAAGACCTAAGTACTTGTTGGTTTGTGGTTCTCGAAAACCTCTGTTCCGTGTTTCTTTTTACCCTCTTCCCACAATGGGAAAGAAACCAAACATGAATTAGAAAAACAGTCTTCTCGAACAAAACCGTTGGAAAAAAAAGGTCAGTAAGATTAGAGAGAGATTCTCTCAAGCTCTAGAGCGAAAAAACCCTCTCAAGGTACTGCTTAGTACGTGGTTCACGGAAAACCTACTTTACTTCTTTGTTTATTGTTCTCGAAAACCTCTGTTCTGTGTTTCTCTTTACCCTCTTCCCAAAATGGGAAACAAACCTAACATGAGGAGAAAAACCGTCTTCTCAAACAACACCGCTAGAAAAAAAAAGGTCAATCATGTTAGAGAGAGATTCTCTCAAGCTCTAGAGAGAGAAAACCCCCTTAAGGTGCTGCCTTCCGCTAATGTTTTTTTACCTCTTTGAGCTTCCAATTCTCTGCTTCGTGCTTGGTTCATGGTTCATGGAAATCTATGCTTTATTTCTTGGTTCGTGGCTCTCGAAAACCTCTGTTATGTGTTTTTCTTTACCTTCTTCCCACAATGGGAAGGAAACCTAAGCAGAAGGAGAAAGGTTAATCTTTTGAAATAAAAATAAAAATTCAGTCATGTTAGAGAGAGAATATCTCAAGCTCTAGAGAGAGAAAACCCTCTCAAGGTACTGCCTTTCGCTGAAGTTTTTCGAGTATTTCATCTTCCAATTCCCTGCTTCGTGCTTGGTTGGTGGTTCTGGAAAAACCTACGTTACTTCTTGGTTTGTGGTTCTTGAAAACCTATGTTCTGTGTTTCTCTTTAACCTCTTCCCACAATGGGAAGGAAACCAAACATGAAGGAGAAAAACCGTCTTCTTGAACAAAACTGCAGGAAAAAAAAAGGTCAGTCAGGTTAGAGAGAGATTCTCTCAAGCTTTAGAGAGAGAAAACCCTCTCAAGGTGCTGACTTTCGCTGATGTTTTTTCGCATCTTTCAACTTCCAATTCTCTGCTTCGTGCTTGATTTCTGGTTCTCGAAAACCTATGCTTTACTTCTTGGTTCGTGGGTCTCAAAAACCTCTGTTCTGTGCTTTTCTTTACCTTCTTACCACAATGGGCAGGAAACCTAACCAGAAAGAGAAAGGTTCATCTTCTCAAAAAAAAAAAAATGTCACTCATGTTAGAGAGAGGTTGTCTCAAGCTCTAGAGGGAGAAAACCCTCTCAAGGTACTACCTTTCGTTGAAGTTTTTCTCCTATTTTATATTCGAATTCCCTGCTTCATGCTTGGTTCGTGGTTCTTGGAAAACCTACTTTATTTCTTGCTTTGTGGTTCTTGAAATCCTTTGTTCTATGTTTCACTTTGCCCTCTTCCCACAATGGGAAGGAAACATAACATGAAGGAGAAAAATAGTCTTCTCGAACAAAACTGCTGGAAAAAAAAAAGGTCAGTCAGGTTAGAGAGAGATTCTCTAAAGCTCTAGAGAGAGAAAACCATCTCAAGGTATTGACTTTCGCTGATGTTTTTTCGCCGCTTTCATCTTCAAATTCTCTGCTTCGTGCTTGGTTCGTGGTTCTCGGAAACCTATGCTTTACTTCTTGGTTTGTGGTTCTCGAAAACCTCTGTTCTGTGTTTCTCTTTACCCTCTTCCCACAAAAGGAAGGAAACCAAACATGAATGAGAAAAACCGTCTTCTCGAACAAAACCTCTGGAAAAAAAGTTCTGTTAGGTTAGGGAGAGATTCTCTAAAGCTCTAGGGAGAGAAAACCATCTCAAGGTGTTGACTTTCGCTGATGTTTTTTCTCCTCTTTCATCTTCCAATTCTCTGCTTCGTGCTTTGTTCGTTGTTCTCGGAAACCTATGCTTTACTTCTTGGTTCGTGGATCTCGAAAACCTCTGTTCTGTGCTTTTCTTTACCTTCTTCAAACAATGGGATGGAAACCTAACCAAAAGGAGAGAGGTTCATCTTCTAAAAAAAAAATTTGTCACTCATGTTAGAGAGAGGCTCTATAATGCTCTAGAGAGAGAAAACCCTCTCAAGGTACTACCTTTTGCTGAAGTTTTTCGCCTATTTCATCTTCCAATTCCCTACTTCGTGCTTGGTTCGTTGTTCTCAGAAAACCTACTTTACTTCTTGGTTTGTGGTTCTCGAAAACCTCTGTTCTGTGTTTCTCTTTACCCTCTTCTCACAATGGGAAGGAAACATAACATGAACGAGAAAAACAGTCTTCTCGAACAAAACCGCTGGAAAAAAAAAGGTCAGTCAGGTTAGAGAGAGATTCTCTAAAGCTCTAGAGAGAGAAAACCATCTCAAGGTGCTGACTTTCGCTGATGTTTTTTCGCCTCTTTCATCTTCCAATTCTTTGTTTCGTGCTTGGTTCATGTTTCTCGGTAACCAATGGTTTACTTCTTGGTTCGTGGGTCTCGAAAACCTTCTTTCTGTGTTTTTCTTTACCTTCTTCCCACAATGGGAAGGAAACCTAACCAAAAGGAGAAAGGTTCATCTTCTCAAAAAAAAAAAAAAAGTCAGTCACGTTAGAGAGAGATTCTCTCAAGCTATGGAGAGAGAAAACCTTCTCAAGGTACTTCCTTCTGCTGAAGTTTTTCGCCTCTTTCATCTTCCAATACTCTGCTTCGTGCTTCGTTCGTGGTTCTCGAAAACCTATGTTTTACTTCTTAGCTCGTGGTTCTCGAAAACCTCTATTCTGTGTTTCTCTTTACCCTCTTCCTACAATGGGTAGGAAACCTAAAATGAAGGAGAAAAACCATCTTCTCGAACAAAACCACTGGAAAAAAAAGAGGTCAGTCAGGTTAGAGAGAGATTCTCTCAAGCTCTAGAGAGAGAAAACCCTCTGAAGGTGCTGACTTTCACTGATGTTTT
Organism: Ehretia macrophylla; assembly: GCA_037974665.1. Taxonomy (NCBI): domain Eukaryota; kingdom Viridiplantae; phylum Streptophyta; class Magnoliopsida; order Boraginales; family Ehretiaceae; genus Ehretia; species Ehretia macrophylla. The sequence goes on from CM075765.1 coordinate 20,746,991, forward strand.
TTCGCCTCTTTCATCTTCCAGTTCTCTGCTTGGTGCTTAGTACGTGGTTCACGAAAAACCTACTTTACTTCTTGGTTTGTGGTTCTCGAAAACCTCTGTTCTGTGTTTCTCTTTACCTTCTTCCCACAATGTGAAGGAAACCAAACATGAAGGAGAAAAACCGTCTTCTCGAACAAAACCGCTGGAAAAAAAAGTTTAGTCAGGTTAGAGAGAGTCTCTCTCAAGCTCTAGAGAGAGAAAACCCTCTAAAGGTGCTGACTTTCGCCGAAGTTTTTCGTCTATTTCATCTTCCAATTCCTGGCTTCGTGCTTGGTTCGTGGTTCTCCGAAAACCTACTTTACTTCTTGGTTTGTGGTTCTCGAAAACCTCTGTTCTGTGTTTCTCTTTACCCACTTCCCAAAATGGGAAAGAAACCTAACATGAGGAGAAAAACCGTCTTCTCGAACAAAACCGTTGGAAAAAAAAAGGTTAGTCAGGTTCAAGAGAGATTCTCTCAAGCTCTAGAGAGAGAAAAGCCTCTCTAGGTGCTGCTTTCCACTGATGTTTTTTCGCCTCTTTCATCTTCCAATTTTGTGCTTCGAGCTTGGTTCGTGGTTCTCGAAAATCTATGCTTAACTTCTTGGATCGTGGCTCTCGAAAACCTTTGTTCTGTGTTTTTCTTTACCTTCCTCCCACAATGGGAAGGAAACCTAACCAGAAGGAAAAAGGTTAATCTTCTCAAAAAAAAAAGTCAGTCGTGTTAGAGAGAGATTCTCTCAAGCTCTAGAGAGAGAAAACCCTCTCAAGGTGTTCACTTTCACTGATGTTTTTCGCCTCTTTCATCTTCCAATTCTCTGCTTCGTGCTTGGTTCGTGGTTCTCGGAAACCTATACATTACTTCTGGATTCGTGGCTTTCGAAAACCTTTGTTCTGTGTTTTTCTTTACCTTATTCCCACAATGGGAGGGAAACCTAACCAAAAGGAGAAAGGTTAATCTTCTCAAAAAAAAAAAGTCAGTCATGTTAGAGGGAGATTCTCTCAAGCTCTAGAGAGAGAAAACCCTCTCTAGGTACTGACTTTCACTGAAGTTTTTCGCCTATTTCATCTTCGAATTCCCTGCTTCGTGTTTGGTTCGTGGTTCTTGGAAAACATACTTTACTTTTTGGTTTGTGGTTCTCGAAAACCTCGGTTCTAGTTTGTACTTGGTTTGTGGTTCTCGAAAAACCTACTTTACTTCTTGGTTTGTGGTTCTCAAAAACCTCTGTTCTGTGTTTCTCTATACCCTTTTCCTACAAAGGGTAGGAAACCTAAAATGAAGGAGAAAAACTGTCTTCTCAAACAAAACTGCTGGAAAAAAAAGGTAAGTAAGTCAGGTTAGAGAGAGATTCTCTCAAGCTCTAGAGAGAGAAAACCCTCTCAAGGTGCTGACTTTCGCAGATGTTTTTTCGCCTCTTTCATCCTCCAATTCTCTGCTTCGTGCTTGGTTTGTGGTTCTCGGAAGCCTATGCTTTACTTCTTGGTTCGTGGGTCTCAAAAACCTCTGTTCTGTGCTTTTCTTTACCTTCTTACCACAATTGGCAGGAAACCTAACCAGAAGGAGAAAGGTTCATCTTCTCAAAAAAAAAAAGTCACTCATGTTAGAGAGAGGTTCTCTCAAGCTCTAGAGGGAGAAAACCCTCTCAAGGTACTACCTTTCGTTGAAGTTTTTCTCCTATTTTATCTTCGAATTCCCTGCTTCATGCTTGGTTCGTGGTTCTCGGAAAACCAATTTTATTTCTTGCTTTGTGGTTCTCGAAAACCTCTGTTCTATGTTTCTCTTTACCCTCTTCCCACAATGGGAAGGAAACATAACATGAAGGAGAAAAATAGTCTTCTCGAACAAAACCGTTGGAAAAAAAAGGTCAGTCAGGTTAGAGAGAGATTCTCTAAAGCTCTAGGGAGAGAAAACCATCTCAAGGTGCTGACTTTCGCTGATGTTTTTTTGCCTCTTTCATCTTCCAATTCTCTGCTTCGTGCTTGGTTCGGGATTCTCAGAAACCTATGCTTTACTTCTTGGTTTGTGGTTCTCGAAAACCTCTGTTCTGTGTTTCTCTTTACCCTCTTCCCACAAAAGGAAGGAAACCAAACATGATTGAGAAAAACCGTCTTCTCGAACAAAACCGTTGGAAAAAAAAGTTCCATCAGGTTAGAGAGAGTCTCTCTCAAGCTCTAGAGAGAGAAAACCCTCTGAAGGTGCTGACTTTCGCCGAAGTTTTTCGCCTATTTTGATCTTCCAATTCCCTGCTTCATGCTTGGTTCGTGGTTCTTGGAAAACCTACTTTACTTCTTGGTTTGTGGTTCTCGGAAAACCTACTTTATTTCTTGCTTTGTGGTTCTTGAAAACCTCTGTTCTATGTTTCTCTTTACCCTCTTCCCACAATGGGAAAGAAACATAACATGACGGAGAAAAATAGTCTTCTCAAACAAAACCGCTGGAAAACTAAAAGGTCAGTCAGGTTAGAGAGAGATTCTCTAAAGCTCTAGAGAGAGAAAACCATCTCAAGGTGCTGACTTTCGCTGATGGTTTTTCTCTTCTTTCATCTTCCAATTCTCTGCTTCGTGCTTGGTTCGTGGTTCTCGGACACCTATGCTTTACTTCTTGGTTTGTGGTTCTAGAAAACCTCTGTTTTGTGTTTCTCTTTACCCTCCTCCCACAAAAGGAAGAAAACCAAACATGAATGAGAAAAACTGTCTTCTCGAACAAAACCGCTGGAAAAAAAAGTTTCGTCAGGTTAGAGAGAGATTCTCTAAAGCTCTAGAGTGAGAAAACCATCTCAAGGTGTTGACTTTCGCTTATGTTTTTTCTCCTCTTTCATCTTCCAATTCTCTGCTTCGTGCTTGGTTCATGGTTCTTGGAAACCTATGCGTTACTTCTTGGTTCGTGGATCTCGAAAACCTCTGTTCTGTGCTTTTCTTTACCTTCTTCAAACAATGGGACGGAAACCTAACAAGAAGGAGAGAGGTTCATCTTCTCAAAAAAAAAATGTCACTCATGTTAGAGAGAGGTTCTCTAATGCTCTAGAGAGAGAAAACCCTCTCAAGGTACTACCTTTCGCTGAAGTTTTTCGCCTATTTCATCTTCCAATTCCCTGCTTCGTGCTTGGTTCATGGTTCTCGGAAAACCTACTTTACTTCTTGGTTTGTGGTTCTCGAAAACCTCTGTTCTATGTTTCTCTTTACCCTCTTCCTACAATGGGTAGGAAACATAACATGAAGGAGAAAAACAGTCTTCTCGAACAAAACTGCTGGAAAAAAAAAGTCAGTCAGGTTAGAGAGAGATTCTCTAAAGCTCTAGAGAGAGAAAACCATCTCAAGGTGCTAACTTTCGCTGATGGTTTTTCTCTTCTTTCATATTCCAATTCTCTGCTTCGTGCTTGGTTCGTGGTTCTCGGAAACCTATGCTTTACTTCTTGGTTTGTGGTTCTCGAAAACCTCTGTTTTGTGTTTCTCTTTACCCTCCTCCCACAAAAGGAAGAAAACCAAACATGAATGAGAAAAACTGTCTTCTCGAACAAAACCGCTGGAAAAAAAAGTTTCGTCAGGTTAGAGAGAGATTCTCTAAAGCTCTAGAGAGAGAAAACCATCTCAAGGTGTTGACTTTCGCTTATGTTTTTTCTTCTCTTTCATCTTCCAATTCTCTGCTTCGTGCTTGGTTCGTGGTTCTCGGAAACCTATGCGTTACTTCTTGGTTCGTGGATCTCGAAAACCTCTGTTCTGTGCTTTTCTTTACCTTCTTCAAACAATGGGACGGAAACCTAACCAGAAGGAGAGAGGTTCATCTTCTCAAAAAAAAATGTCACTCATGTTAGAGAGAGGTTCTCTAATGCTCTAGAGAGAGAAAACCCTCTCAAGGTACTACCTTTCGCTGAAGTTTTTCGCCTATTTCATCTTCCAATTCCCTGCTTCGTGCTTGGTTCATGGTTCTCGGAAAACCTACTTTACTTCTTGGTTTGTGGTTCTCGAAAACCTCTGTTCTATGTTTCTCTTTACCCTCTTCCTACAATGGGAAGGAAACATACCATGAAGGAGAAAAACAGTCTTCTCGAACAAAATTGCTGGAAAAAAAAAGTCAGTCAGGTTAGAGAGAGATTCTCTAAAGCTCTAGAAAGAGAAAACCATCTGAAGCTGCTAGCTTTCGCTAATGTTTTTTCGCCTCTTTCATCTTCCAATTCTCTGCTTCGTGCTTAGTTCATGTTTCTCGGTAACCAATGGTGTACTTCTTGGTTCGTGTGTCTCGAAAACGTTCGTTCTGTGTTTTTCTTTACCTTCTTCCCACAATGGGAATGAAACCTAACCAAAAGGAGAAAGGTTCATCTTCTCAAAAAAAAAAAAAAAGTTAGTCACGTTAGAGAGAGATTCTCTCAAGCTATGGAGAGAAAAAACCCTCTCAAGGTACTGCCTTTTGCTGAAGTTTTTCGCCTCTTTCATCTTCCAATTCTCTGCTTCGTGCTTCGTTCGTGGTTCTCGAAAACCTATGCTTTACTTCTTAGCTCGTGGTTCTAGAAAACCTCTATTGTGTGTTTCTCTTTACCCTCATCCTACATTGGGTAGGAAACCTAGAATGAAGAAGAAAAACCATCTTCCCAAACAAAACCGCTGGAAAAAAAGAGGTCAGTCAGGTTAGAGAGAGATTTTCTCAAGCTCTACAGAGAGAAAACCCTCTCAAGGTGCTGACGTTCACTGATGTTTTTTGCCTCTTTCATCTTCCAATTCTCTGCTTGGTGCTTAGTACGTGGTTCACAGAAAACCTACTTTACTTCCTGGTTTGTGGTTCTCAAAAACTTCTGTTCTGTGTTTCTGTTTACCCTCTTCCCACAATGGGAAGGAAACCAAACATGAAGGAGAACAACCGTCTTCTTGAACAAAACCGCTGGAAAAAAAAGTTCAGGTTAGAGAGAGTCTCTCTCAAGCTCTAGAGAGAAAAAACCCTCTGAAGGTGCTGACGTTCGCCGAAGTTTTTTGCCTATTTCATCTTCCAATTCCCGGCTTCATGCTTGGTTCGTGGTTCTCGAAAAACCTACTTTAATTCTTGGTTTGTGGTTCTAAAAAACCTCTATTCTGTGTTTCTCTTTACCCACTTCCCAAAATGGGAAAGAAACCTAACATGAGGAGAAAAACCGTCTTCTCGAACAAAACCGCTGGAAAAAAAAAGGTTAGTCAGGTTCAATAGAGATTCTCTCAAGCTCTAGAGAAAGAAAAGCCTCTCAAGGTGCTGCCTTCCACTGATGTTTTTTAGCCTCTTTCATCTTCCAATTCTGTGCTTCGAGCTTGGTTTGTGGTTCTCGGAAATCTATGCTATACTTCTTGGATCGTGGCTCTCGAAAACCTCTGTTCTGTGTTTTTATTTACCTTCTTCCCACAATAGGAAGGAAACCTAACCAGAAGGAGAAAGGTTAATCTTCTCAAAAAAAAAAAAGTCAGTCGTGTTAGAGAGAGGTTTTCTCAAGCTCTAGAGAGAGAAAACCCTCTCAAGGTACTGCCTTTCGCTGAAGTTTTTTGCGTATTTCATCTTCCAATTCTCTGCTTCGTGCTTGGTTCGTGGTTCTCAAAAACCGATGTTCTGTGTTTCTCTTTACCCTCTTCCCACAATGGGAAGGAAACCTAACATGAAGGAGAAAAACCATCTTCTCGAACAAACCCGCTGGAAAAAGAGGTCAGTCAGGTTAGAGAGAGATTCTCTCAAGCTCTTGAGAGAGAAAACCCTCTCAAGGTGTTGACTTTCACTGATGTTTTTTCACCTCTTTCATCTTCTAATTCTCTGCTTCTTGCTTGGTTCGTGGTTCTCGGAAACCTATGCTTTTCTTCTTGGTTCGTGGCCCTCGAAAACCTTTGTTCTGTGTTTTTCTTTACCTTCTTCCCACAATGGGAGGGAAACCTAACCTAAAGGAGAAAGGTTAATCTTCTCAAAAAAAAAAGTTAGTCATGTTAGAGAGAGATTCTTTCAAGCTCTAGAGAGAAAAAAACCCTCTCTAGGTACTGTATTTCGCTAAAGTTTTTCGCCTATTTCATCTTCGAATTCCATGCTTCGTGCTTGGTTCGTGGTTCTCGGAAAACCTACTTTACTTCTTGGTTTGTGGTTCTCGAAAACCTCGGTTCTGGTTCGTGCTTGGTTTGTGGTTCCCGAAAAACTTACTTTACTTCTTGATTTGTGGTTCTAGAAAACCTCTGTTCTGTGTTTCTCTTTACCCTCTTCCTACAATGGGTAGGAAACCTAAAATGAAGGAAAAAGACTGTCTTCTCGAACAAAACTGCGGGAAACAAAGAGGTAAGTAAGTCAGGTTAGAGAGAGATTCTCTCAAGCTCTAGAGAGAGAAAACACTCTGAAGGTGCTGACTTTCGTTGATGTTTTTTTGCCTCTTTCATCTTCCAATTCTCTACTTTGTGCATGGTTCGTGGTTCCCGGAAACCTATACTTTACTCGTTGGTTCGTGGGTCTCAAAAACCTCTATTTTGTGCTTTTCTTTACCTTCTTACCACAATGGGCAGGAATCCTAACCAGAAGGAGAAAGGTTCATCTTCTCAAAAAAAAAAAAGTCACTCATGTTAGAGAGAGGTTCTCTCAAGCTCTAGAGGGAGAAAACTCTCTCAAGGTACTACCTTTCGTTGAAGTTTTTCACCTATTTTATCTTCCAATTGCCTACTTCGTGCTTGATTCATGGTTCTCGGAAAACATACTTTACTTCTTCGTTTGTGGTTCTCGAAAACCTCTGTTCTGTGTTTCCCTTTACCCTCTTCCTACAATGGGAAGGAAACCTAACATGAAGGAGAAAAATAGTCTTCTCGAACAAAACCGCTGGAAAAAAAAGTCAGTCAGGTTAGAGAGAGATTCTCTAAAGCTCTAGAGAGAGAACACCATCTCAAGGTGTGGACTTTTGCAGATGTTTTCTCGCCTCTTTCATCTTCCAATTCTCTGCTTTGTGCTTGGTTCGTGTTTCTCGGAAACCTATGCTTTACTTCTTGGTTCGTGGGTCTCAAAAACCTCTGTTCTGTGTTTTTCTTTACCTTCTACCCACAATGGGAAGGAAACCTAACCAGAAGGAGAAAGGTTCTTCTTATCAAAAAAAAAAAAAAAGTCAGTCATGTTAGAGAGAGATTCTCTCAAGCTCTAGAGAGAGAAAACCCACTCAAAGTATTGCCTTCCGTTGAAGTTTTTCGCCTCTTTCATCTTCCAATTCTCTACTTCCTGCTTGGTTCGTGGTTCTCGGAAACCTATGCTCTACTTCTTGGTTTGTGGCTCTCGAAAACCTCTGTTCTGTGTTTCAGTTTACCCTCTTCCTAAAATGGGAAAGAAACCTAACATGAGGGGAAAAATTGTCTTGTCGAAGAAAACAGTTAGAAAAAAAAGGTCAGTCAGGTTAGAGAAAGAATCTGTCAAGCTCTAGAGAGAGAAAACCCTCTCAAGGTGCTGCCTTCCGGTGATGTTTTTTCGCCTCTTGTATCTTCCAATTCTCTGCTTCGTGCTTGGTTCGTGGTTCTCGAAAATCTTTGCTTTACTTCTTGGTTTGTCGCTCTCGAAAACCTCTATTCTGTGTTTTTCTTTACCTTCTTCCCGCAATGGGAAGGAAACCTAACCAGACGGAAAAAGGTTAATCTTCTAAAAAAAAAAAAAAAGTCAGTCATGTTAGAGAGAGATTCTCTCAAACTATAGAGAGAGAAAACCCTCTCAAGGTACTGCCTTTCGCTAAATTTTTTTGTGTATTTCATCTTCCAATTCCTTGCTTCATACTTGGTTCGTGGTTCTCGGAAAACTTACTTTACTTCTTGGTTTGTGGTCCTCGAAAACCTTTGTTCTGTGTTTCTCTTTACCCTCTTCCTACAATGGGAAGGAAACCTAACAAGAAGGAGAAAAATCGTCTTCTCGAACAAAACAGCTGGAAAAAAAAAGGTCAGTCAGGTTAGAGAGAGAATCTCTCAAGCTCTAGAGAGAGAAAACCTTCTCAAGGAGCTGACTTTGGCTGATGTTTTTTCACCTCTTTTATCTTCCAATTCTGTGTTTGATGCTTGGTTCGTGGTTCTCGGAAACCAGTGCTTTATTTCTTGGTTCGTGGATCTCGAAAACCTCTGTTCTTATGGGAAGGAAACCTAACAAGAAGGAGAAAAGTTCATCTTCTCAAAAAAAAAAAAAAAATAGTCAGTCATGTTAGAGAGAAAATCTCTCAAGCTCTAGAAAGAGAAAACCCTCTCAAGGTACTGCCTTCTGCTGAAGTTTTTCGCCTCTTTCATCTTCCAATTCTCTGCTTCGTGCTTGGTTCGTGGTTCTCGGAAACCTATACTTTACTTCTTGGTTCGTCGGTCTCGAAAACCCCTGTTCTGTGTTTTACTTTACCTTCTTCCCATAATGGGAAGGAAACCTAACAAGAAGGAGAAAGGTAAATCTTATCAAAAAAAAAAAATGTCAGTCTTGTTAGAAAGAGATTCTCTCAAGCTCTAGAGAGAGAAATCCCTCCCAAGGTACTGCCTTTCGCTGAACTTTTTCGCCTCTTTCATTTTCCAATTCTCTACTTCGTGCTTGGTTCGTGGTTCTCGAAAAACCTGTTTTACCTCTTGATTTGTGGTTCTCGAAAACGTTTGTTCTATCTTTCTCTTTACCCTCTTCCTATAATGCGATGGAAACCTAACATGAAGGAGAAAAACCATCTTCTCGAACAAAACTGCTGGAAAAAAAAGGTCAGTCAGGTTAGAGAGAGGTTCTCTCAAGCTCTAGAGGGAGAAAACTCCCTCAAGGTACTACCTTTCGGTGAAGTTTTTCGCCTATTTTATCTTCCAATTCCCTACTTCGTGCTTGGTTCATGGTTCTCGGAAAACATACTTTACTTCTTAGTTTGTGGTTCTCGAAAACCTCTGTTCTGTGTTTCTCTTTACCCTCTTCCCACAATAGGAAGGAAACCTAACATTAAGGAGAAAAATAGTCTTCTCGAACAAAACCGTTGGATAAAAAAAAGGTCAGTCAGGTTAGAGATAGATTCTCTAAAGCTCTAGAGAGAGAAAACCATCTCAAGGTGTGGACTTTCGCTGATGTTTTTTCGCCTCTTTCATCTTCCAATTCTCTGCTTCGTGCTTGGTTCGTGTTTCTCGGAAACCTATGCTTTACTTCTTGGTTCGTGGGTCTCGAAAATCTCTGTTCTGTGTTTTTCTTTACCTTCTACCCACAATGGGAAGGAAACCTAACCAGAAGGAGAAAGGTTCTTCTTCTCAAAAAAAAAAAAAAAGTCAGTCATGTTAGAGAGAGATTCTCTCAAGCTCTAGAGAGAGAAAACCCACTCAAAGTACTGCCTTCCGCTGAAGTTTTTCGCCTCTTTCATCTTCCAATTCTCTGCTTCCTGCTTGGTTCGTGGTTCTCGGATACCTATGCTTTACTTCTTGGTTCGCGGCTCTCGAAAACCTCTATTTTGTGTTTCAGTTTACCCTCTTCCTAAAATGGGAAAGAAACCTAACATGAGGGGAAAAATTGTCTTGTCGAAGAAAACAGTTAGAAAAAAAAGGTCAGTCAGGTTAGAGAGAGAATCTCTCAAGCTCTAGAGAGAGAAAACCCTCTCAAGGTGCTGCCTTCCGGTGATGTTTTTTCGCCTCTTGTATCTTCCAATTCTCTGCTTCGTGCTTGGTTCGTGGTTCTCGGAATTCTTTTCTTTACTTCTTAGTTTGTCGCTCTCGAAAACCTCTATTCTGTGTTTTTCTTTACCTTCTTCCCACAATGGGAAGGAAACCTAACCAGACGGAGAAAGGTTAATCTTCGAAAAAAAAAAAAGTCAGTCATGTTAGAGAGAGATTCTCTCAAGCTATAGAGAGAGAAAACCCTCTCAAGGTACTGCCTTTCGCTGAAGTTTTTTGCATATTTCATCTTCCAATTCCCTGCTTCATGCTTGGTTCGTGGTTCTCGGAAAACCTACTTTACTTCTTGGTTTGTGGTCCTCGAAAAACTTTGTTCTGTGTTTCTCTTTACCCTCTTCCTACAATGGGAAGGAAACCTAACAAGAAGGAGAAAAATCGTCTTCTCGAATAAAACAGCTGGAGAAAAAAAGGTCAGTCAGGTTAGAGAGAGAATCTCTCAAGCTCTAGAGAGAGAAAACCCTCTCAAGGTGCTGACTTTCACTGATGTTTTTTCGCCTCTTTCATCTTCCAATTCTCTGCTTCGTGCTTGGTTCGTGGTTCTCGGAAACCTGTGCTTTATTTCTTGGTTCGTGGATCTCGAAAACCTCTATTCTTATGGGAAGCAAACCTAACAAGAAGGAGAAAGGTTCATCTTCTCAAAAAAAAAAAAATTAGTCAGTCATGTTAGAGAGAGAATCTCTCAAGCTCTTGAAAGAGAAAACCCTCTCAAGGTACTGCCTTCTGCTGAAGTTTTTCGCCTCTTTCATCTTCCAATTCTCTGCTTCGTGCTTGGTTCGTGGTTCTCGGGAACCTATACTTTACTTCTTGGTTCGTCGGTCTCGAAAACCCCTGTTCTGTGTTTTTCTTTACCTTCTTCCCACAATGGGAAGGAAACCTAACAAGAAGGAGAAAGGTTCATCTTATCAAAAAAAAAATGTCAGTCTTGTTAAAGAGAGATTCTCTCAAGCTCTAGAGAGAGAAATCCCTCCCAAGGTACTGCCTTTAGCTGAACTTTTTCGCCTCTTTCATTTTCCAATTCTCTACTTCGTGCTTGGTTCTTGGTTCTCGAAAAACCTGCTTTACTTATTGATTCGTGGTTCTCGAAAATGTTTGTTCTGTGTTTCTCTTTATCCTCTTCCTATAATGGGATAGAAACCTAACATGAAGGAGAAAAACCATCTTCTCGAACAAAACCGCTAGAAAAAAAAGGTCAGTCAGGTTAGAGAGAGATTCTCTCAAGCTCTAGAGAGAGAAAACCCTCTCAAGGTGCTGCCTGTCGCTGATGTTTTTTTGCCTCTTTCATCTTCCAATTATCTGCTTTGTGCTTGGTTCGTGGTTCTCAGAAACCTATGCTTTACTTCTTTGTTCGTGGATCTCGAAAACCTATCTTCTGTGTTTATCTTTACCTTCTTCCCACAGTGGGAAGGAAACCTAACCAGAAGGAGAAAGGTTCATCTTCTCAAAAAAAAAAAAAAGCCAGTCATGTTAGAGAGAGATTCTCTCAAGCACTAGTGTGAGAAAACGCTCTCAAGGTACTGCCTTCTGCTGAAGTTTTTCGCCTCTTTCATCTTCCAATTCTTTACTTCGTGCTTGGTAAGTGGTTCTCGGAAACCTATGCTTTACTTCTTGGTTCGTGCCTCTCGAAAACCTCTGTTCGGTGTTTTTCTTTACCTTCTTCCCACAATGGGAAGGAAACCTAAACAGAAGGAGAAAGGTTCATCTTCTCAAAAAAAAAAAAAGTCAGTCATGTAAGAGAGAGATTCTTTCAAGCTCTAGAGAGAGAAACCCCTCCAAGGTACTGCCTTTCGCTGAATTTTTTCCCCATTTTCATCTTCCAATTCTCTGCTTCGTGCTTGGTTCGTGGTTCTTGCAAAACCTGCTTTACTTCTTGGTTCGTGGTTCACGAAAACCAATGTTCAGTGTTTCTCTTTACCCTCTTCCGACAATGGGAAGGAAACCTTGCATGAAGGAGAAAAATCGTCTTCTCGAACAAAACCGCTGGGAAAAAAAAGTCGGTCAGGTTAGAGAGAGAAAATCCTCTCAAGGTGCTGACTTTCACTGATGTTTTTTCGCCTTTTTCATCTTCCAATTCTCTGCTTCGTGCTTGGTTCGTGGTTCTCGGAAACCTATGCTTTACTTCTTGGTTCGTGGCTCTAGAAAACCCCTGTTTTTTGTTTTTCTTTACCTTCTTCCCACAATGGGAAAGAAAACCTAACAAGAAGGAGAAAGGTTCATCTTCTCAAAAAAAAAAAAAAATGTCAGACATGTTAGAGAGAGATTCTCTCAAGCTCTAGAGAGAGAAAACCCTCTCAAGGTGCTGCCTTTCGCTGAAGTTTTTTGCCTCTTTCATTTTCCAATTCTCTACTTCGTGCTTGGTTCGTGGTTCTTGAAAAACCTGCTTTACTTCTTGGTTCGGGGTTCTCGAAAACCTACTTTATATGTTTCTCTTTACCCTTTTCCTACAATGGGAAAGAAACCTAACATGAAGGAGAAAAAACGTCTTCTCGAACAAAACCGCTAGAAAAAAAAGGTCAGCCAGGTTAGAGAGAGATTCTCTCAAGCTCTAGAGAGTGAAAACCGTCTCAAGGTGCTGTCTTTCACTGATGTTTTTTTGCCTCCTTCATCTTCCAATTATCTGCTTCGTGCTTGGTTCGTGGTTCTCGAAAACCTATGCTTTACTTCTTGGTTCGTCGCACACGAAAACCTCTCTTCTGTGTTTTTCTTTACCTTCTTCCCACAAAGGGAAGGAAACCTAACCAGAAGGAGAAAGGTTCATCTTCTCAAAAATAAAAAATAGTTAGTCAGGTTAGAGAGAGATTATCTCAAGCTCTAGAGAGAGAAAACTCTCTCAAGGTACTGCCTTTCGCTGAAGTTTTTCGCCTATTTCATCTTCGAATTCCCTGCTTCGTGCTTGGTTCGTGGTTCTTGAAAAACCTACTTTACTTCCTAGTTTGTGGTACTTGAAAACCTCTGTTCTGTGTTTCTCTTTGCCCTCTACCCACAATGGGAAGGAAACCTAACATGAAGGAGAAAAACCGTCTTCTCGAACAAAATTGCTGGAAAAAAAGGTAAGTCATGTTAGGGAGAGATTCTTTCAAGCTCTAGAGAGAGAAAACCCTCTCAAGGTGCTTACTTTCATTGATGTTTTTTCGCCTCTTTCATCTTCCAATTCTCTACTTTGTGCTTGGTTCGTGGTTCTCGGAAACCTATGCTTTACTTCTTGGTTCATGGGTCTCGAAAACCTCAGTTCTCTGTTTTTCTTTACCTTCTTCCCATAATTGGAATGAAACCTTACCAGATGGAGAAAGGTTCATCTTCTCAAAAAAAAAATTGTCAGCCATGTTAGAGAGAGATTCTCTCAAGCTCTAGAGAGAGAAAACCCTCTCAAGGTACTGCCTTTCGCTGAAGTTTTTCCCCAATTTCATCTTCCAATTCTTTGTTTCGTGCTTGGTTCGTGTTTCTTGGAAAACCTGCTTTACTTCTTGGTTTGTGGTTCTCGAAAACCAATGCTTAGTGTTTCTCTTTACCCTCTTCCGACAATGGGAAGGAAACCTAACATGAAGGAGAAAAACCGTATTCTCGAACAAAACCACTGGGAAAAAAAAAGGTCCGCAGGTTAGAGAGAGAAAAGCCTCTCAAGGTGCTGACTTTCACTAATGTCTTTTCGCCTCTTTCATCTTCCAATTCTCAGCTTCGTGCTTGGTTCGTGGTTCTCGGAAACCTATGCTTTACTTCTTGGTCCGTGGCTCTCAAAAACCCTTGTATTGTGTTTTTCTTTACCGTCTTCCCACAATGGGAAGGAAACCTAACAAGAAGGAGAAAGGTTCATCTTATCAAAAATAAATAAATGTCAGTCATATAAGAAAGAGATTCTCTCGAGCTCTAGAGAGAGAAAACCCTCTCAAGGCACTGCTTTTCGCTAAAGTTTTTCGCCTATTTCATTTTCCAATTCTCTACTTCTTGCTTGGTTCGTGGTTCTCGAAAAACCTGCTTTACTTCTTGGTTCGTGGTTCTCGAAAACCTATTTTCTATGTTTCTCTTTACCCATTTCCTACAATGGGAAGGAAACCTAACATGAAGGAGAAAAACCGTCTTCTCGAACAAAACCGCTAGAAAAAAAAAGGTCAGTCAGGTTAGAAAAAGATTCTCTCAAGCTCTAGAGAGAGAAAACCCTATCAAGGTGCTGGCTTTCGCTGATGTTTTTTTTGCCTCTTTCATATTCCAATTATCTGCTTTGTGCTTGGTCCGTGGTTCTCGGAAACCTATGTTTTACTTCTTGGCTCGCGGCTCACGAAAACCCCTCTTCTGTGTTTTTCTTTACCTTCTTCCCACAATGGGAAGGAAACGTAACCAGAAGGAGAAAGGTTCATCTTCTCGAAAATAAAAAATAGTTAGTCTTGTTAGTGAGAGATTCTCCCAAGCTCTAGAGAGAGAAAACCCTCTCAGGGTATTGCCTTTCGCTGAAGTTTTTCGCCTATTTCATCTTCAAATTCCCTGCTTTGTGCTTGGCTCGTGGTTCTCGAAAAACCTACTTTACTTCTTGGTTTATGGTTCTCGAAAACCACTGTTCTTTGTTTCTCTTTACCCTCTTCCCACAATAGGAAGGAAACCTAACATGAAGGAGAAAAACCGTCTACTCGAACAAAACCGCTAGAAAAAAAAAGGTCAGTCATGTTAGAGAGAGATTCTTTCAAGCTCTAGAAAGAGAAAACGCTCTCAAGGTGCTGACGTTCGCTGATGTTTTTTCGCCTCTTTCATCTTCCAATTCTTTTCTTCGTGCTTGGTTCATGGTTCTCGGTAACCTATGCTTTACTTCTTGGCTCGTGGGACTCGAAAACCTCGGTTCTATGTTTTTCTTTACCTTCTTCCCAGAATGGGAATGAAACCGAACTAGAAGGAGAAAGGTTCATCTTCTAAAAAAAAAAAAGGTAGTCATGTTAGAGATAGATTCTCTCAAGCACTAGAGAGAGAAAACCCTCTCAAGGTACTGCCTTCCATTGAAGTTTTTTGCCTCTTTCGTCTTCCAATTCTCTGCTTCGTGCTTGGTTCGTGGTTCTCAGAAACCTATGTTTTACTTCTTCGTTCGTTGTTCTGGAAAACCTCTGTTCTGTGTTTCTCTTTACCCTCTTCCTACATTGGGAAGGAAACCTAAAATGAAGGAGAAAAACTGACTTCTCGATCAAAACTGCTGGAAAAAAAAAGTAACTCATGTTAGAGAGAGATTCTCTCAAGCGCTAGAGTGAAAAAACCCTCTCAAGGTGCTACACTTTGCTGATGTTTTTTCACCTCTTTCATCTTCCAATTATCTGTTTTGTGCTTGGTTCGTGGTTCTCGGAAACCTATGCTTTACTTCTTGGTTCGTGGCTCACGAAAACCCCTCTTCTATGTTTTTCTTTACCTTCTTCCCACAACGGGAAGGAAACCTAACCAGAAGGAGAAAGGTTCATCTTCTCGAAAATAAAAAATAGTTAGTCTTGTTAGAGAGAGATTCTCTCAAGCTCTAGAGAGAGAAAACCCTCTCAAGGTACAGCTTTTCGCATAAGTTTTTTGGCTATTTCATCTTCCAATTCACTGCTTCGTGCTTGGTTCGTGGTTCTCGAAAAACCTACTTTACTTCTTGGTTTGTGGTTCTCAAAAACCTCTGTTCTGTGTTTCTTTTTACCCTCTTCCCACAATAGGAAGGAAACCTAACATGAGTGAGAAAAACCGTCTTCTCAAACAAAATCGCTGGAAAAAAAAAGGTCAGTCATGTTAGAGAAATATTCTTTCAAGCTCTAGAGAGAGAAAACCCTGTCAAGATGCTGACTTTCGCTGATGTTTTTTTGCCTTTTTCATCTTCCAATTCTCTGCTTTGTGCTTGGTTCGTGGTTCTCGGAACCCTATGCTTTAGTTCTTGGTTCGTGGATCTCGAAAACCTCGGTTCTATGTTTTTCTTTACCTTCTTCCCAGAATTGGAATGAAACCGAACCAGAAGGAGAAAGGCTCATCTTCTCAAAAAAAACAATAAGTAAGTCATGTTAGAGATAGATTCTCTCAAGCACTAGAGAGAGAAAACCCTCTCAAGGTACTGCCTTCCGCTGAAGTTTTTTGCCTCTTTCGTCTTCCAATTCTCTGCTTCGTGCTTGGTTCGTGGTTCTCAGAAACCTATGCTTAACTTCTTCGTTCGTGATTCTTGAAAACATCTGTTCCGTGTTTCTCTTTACCCTCTTCCTACATTGGGAAGGAAACCTAAAATGAAGGAGAAAAACCGACTTCTCGATCAAAACCGTTGGAAAATAAAGGTCAGTCAGGTTACAGAGAGATTCTCTCAAGCTCTAGAGAAAGAAAACCCTCTCAAGGTACTGCCTTTCGCTGATGTTTTTTCGCCGCTTTCATCTTCCAATTCTCTGCTTAGCCCTTGGTTCATGGTTCTTGAAAACCTATGCTTTACTTCTTGGTTTGTGGCTATCGAAAACCTTTGTTCTGTGTTTTTCTTTACCTTCTTCTCATAATGGGAAGGAAACGTAACTAGAAGGAGAAAGGTTCATCTTCTCAAAAAAAAAAAGTCAGTCATGTTAGGAGAGAGATTCTCTCAAGCTCTACAAAGAGAAAACCTTCCCAAGTACTGCCTTTCGCTGAAGTTTTTCGCCTCTTTCATCTTCCAATTCTCTACTTCGTGCTTGGTTAGTGGTTCTCGGAAACCTTTGCTTTACTTTTGGGTTCGCGGTTCTCGAAAGCCTCTGTTCTGTGTTTTTCTTTACCTTCTTCCCACAATGGAAAGGAAACCTAACTAGAAGGAGAAAGGTTCATCTTCTCAAAAAAAAAAAAAAAAAGTCAGTCAGGTTAGAGAGAGATTCTCTCAAGGTACTGACTTTCGCTGATATTTTTTTGCCTCTTTCATCTTCCAATCATCTGCTTCGGGCTTGGTTCGTGGTTCTCGAAAACCTATGCTTTACTTCTTGTTTCGTGGTTCTCGAAAACCTCTATTCTGGGTTTTTCTTTACCTTTTTCCCACAATGGGAAGGAAACCTAACCAGAAGGGGAAAGGTTCATCATCTCAAAAATAAAAAATAGTCAGCCATGTTAGCGAGAGATTCTCTCAAGCTCTAGAGAGAGAAAACCCTCTCAAGATACTGCCTTTTGCTGAAGATTTTTGCCTCTTTCATCTTCCAATTCTCTGCGTCGTGCTTGGTTCATGGTTCTCGGAAAACCTGCTTTGCTTTTGGTTCGTGGTTCTCGAAAACCTCTGTTCTGTGTTTCTCTTTTCCCTCTTCCCACAATGGGAAGGAAACGTAACATGAAGGAGAAAACTGTCTTCTCGAACAAAATCGCTGGAAAAAAAAAAGGTCAGTCAGGTTAGAGAGAGATTCGCTCAAGATCTAGAGAGAGAAAACCCTTTCAAGGTGCTACCTTTCGCTGATTTTTTTCACCTCTTTCATCTTCCGATTCTCTGCTTCGTGCTTGGTTCGTCGTTCTCAGAAACCTATGCTTTACTTCTTGGTTCATGGCTCTCGAAAACCTCTGTTCTATGTTTTTCTATACCTTCTTCCCATAATGGGAAGGAAACCTAAACAGAAGAAGAAATATTAATCTTCTCAAAAAAAAAAAAGTCAGTCATGTTATCGAGAGATTCTCTCAAGCTCTATAGAGAGAAAACCATCTCAAGGTACTGCCTTTCGCTGAAGTTTTTCACGTATTTCATCTTCCAATTCCCTGCTTCGTGCTTGGTTCGTGGTTCACGGAAAACCTACTTTACTTCTTGGTTTGTGGTCCTCGAAAACCTCTGTTCTGTGCTTCCCTTTACCCTCTTCCCATAATGGGAAGGAAACCC
This sequence comes from Ehretia macrophylla, assembly GCA_037974665.1. Taxonomy (NCBI): domain Eukaryota; kingdom Viridiplantae; phylum Streptophyta; class Magnoliopsida; order Boraginales; family Ehretiaceae; genus Ehretia; species Ehretia macrophylla. Next base: position 20,764,407 of record CM075765.1, read on the forward strand.
AACAAGAAGGAGTAAAATCGTCTTCTCGAACAAAATCGTTGGGAAAAAATTGTCAGTCAGGTTAGAGAGACATTCTTTCACGCTCCAGAGAGAGAAAACCCTCTCATGGCGTTGACTTTAGCTGATGTTTTTTCGCCTCTTTCATCTTCCAATTCTCTGTTTCGTGCTTGGTTCGTGGTTTTCAGAAACCTATGCTTTACTTCTTGGTTCGTGGCTCATGAAAACCTCTGTTCTGTGTTTTTCTTTACCTTCTTCCCACAATGGGAATGAAACCTGAGCAGAAGGAGAAAGGTTAATCTTTTCAACAAAAAAAAAAGTCAGTCATGTAAGAGAGAGATTCTCCCAAGCTCTAGAGAGAGATAACCCTTTCTAGGTACTGCCTTTCGCTGAAGTTTTTCGCCAATTTCATCTTTGAATTCCCTGCTTCATGCTTGGTTTGTGATTCTCAAACAACCTACTTTATTTCTTGGTTTGTGGTTCTCGAAAACCTCTGTTCTGTGTTTCTCGTTACCTTCTTCCCACCAATGGGAAGGAAACTTAACATGAAGGAGAAAAATAGTCTTCTCAAACAAAACCGCTGGAAGAAAAAAAAGTTCAGTCCGGTTAGAGAGAGATTCTCTAAAGCTCTAGAGAGAGAAAACCATCTCAAAGTGTTGACTTTCGCTGATTGTTTTTTTTTTGCATCTTTCATCTTCCAATTCTCTGCTCCGTGCGTGGTTCGTGGTTCTCGGAAACCTATGCTTTACTTCTTGGTTTGTGGGTCTCGAAAATCTCTGTTCTGTGCTTTTCTTTACCTTCTTCCCTCAATGGGAGGGAAACCTAACCAGAAGGAGAAAGGTTCATCTTCTAAAAAAAAAAAAAAGTCACTCATGTTAGAGAGAGGTTATCTCATGCTCTAAAGAGAGAAAACCCCCTCAAGGTACTACCTTTCGCTGAAGTTTTTTGCCTATTTCATCTTCCAATTCCTTGCTTCGTGCTTGGTTCGTGGTTCTCGAAAAACCTACTTTACTTCTAGGTTTGTGGTTCTTGAAAACCTTTGTTCTGTGTTTCTCTTTACCCTCTTCCCACAATGGGAAGCAAACCTAACATGAAGGAGAAAAACAGTCTTCTCAAACATAACCGCTAGAGAAAAAAAAAGGTCAGTCAGGTTAGAGAGAGATTCTCTAAAGCTCTAGAGAGAGAAAACCATCTCAAGGTCCAGACTTTCGCTGATATATTTTCGCCTCTTTTATCTTCCAATTCTCTGCTTCGTGCTTGGTTCGTGGTTCTCGGAAACCAATGCTTTACTTCTTGGTTCGTGGGTCTCAAAAACCTGCGTTTTGTGTTTTTCTTTACCTTCTTCCCACAATGGGAAGAAAACCTAACCAAAAGGAGAAAGGTTCATCTTCTAAAAAAAAAAAATTATCAGTCATGCTAGAGAGAGAAAAGCCACTCAAGGTACTGCCTTCCGCTGAAGTTTTTCGCCTATTTTATCTTCCAATTCTCTGGTTCGTGCTTCGTTCATGGTTCTCGAAAACCTATGCTTTACTTCTTGGTCTGTAGTTCTCGAAAACCTCTGTTCTGTGTTTCTCTTTACCCTCTTCCTATAATGGGAAGGAAACCTAAATTGAAGGAGAAAAATCGTCTTCTAGTACAAAACCGCTGGAAAAAAAAAGGTCAGTCAGGTTAGAGAGAGATTCCCTCAAGTCTAGAGAGAGAAAACCCTCTCAAGGTGCTGACTTTCACTGATGTTTTATCACCTCTTTCATCTTCCAATTCTCTACTTCGGGCTTAGTACGTGGTTCACGAAAAACCTACTTTATGTCTTGGTTTGTGGTTCTCAAAAACCTCTGTTCTGTGTTTCTCTTTACCCTCTTCCCACAATGGGAAGGAAACCAAACATGAAGGAGAAAACTCGTCTTCTCGAACAAAACCGCTGGAAAAAAGGTCAGTCAAGTTAGAGAGAGTCTCTCATAAGCTCTAGAGAGAGAAAACCCTCTCAAGGTGCAGACTTTTGCCAAAGTTTTTTGCCTGTTTCATCATCCAATTCCCTGCTTCGTGCTTCGTTCGTGGTTCTTGGAAAACCTACTTTACTTCTTGGTTTGTGGTTCACGAAAACCTCTGTTCTTTGTTTCTCTAAACCCTCTTCCCAAAATGGGAAATAAACCTAACATGAGGAGAAAAAACGTCTTCTCGAACTGCTGGAAAAAAAAAGGTCAGTCAGGTTAGAGAGAGATTCTCTCAAGCTCTAGAGAGAGAAAAGCCACTCAAGGTACTGCCTTCTGCTGATGTATTTTCGCCTCTTTCATCTTCCAATTCTCTGTTTCGTGCTTGGTTCGTGGTTCTCGGAAATTTATGCTTTACTTCTTGGTTTGTGGCTCTTGAAAACCACTGTTCTGTGTTTTTCTTTACCTTCTTCCCACAATGGGAAGGAAACCTAACCAAAAGGAGAAAGGTTAATGTTCTCAACAAAAAAAAAAAGACAGTCATGTTAGAGAGAGATTCTCTCAAGCTCTAGAGAGAGAAAACCCTCTCAAGGTATTGCCTTTCGCTAAAGTTTTTCGTGTATTTCATCTTCCAATTCCCTGGTTCGTACTTGGTTCATGGTTTTCGGAAACTTATGCTTTACTTCTTGGTTCGTGGCTCTCAAAAACCTTTGTTCTGTGTTTTTCTTTGCCATCTTCCCACAATGGGAAGGAAACCTAACAAAAAGGAGAAAGGTTAATCTTCAAAAAAAAAAGTCATTCATGATGGAGAGGGATTCTCTCAAGCTCTAGAGAGTGAAAACCCTCTCAAGGTACAGCCTTTCGCTGAAGTTTTTCGCTTATTTCATCTTCGAATTCCTTGCTTCGTGCTTGGTTCGTGGTTCTCAGAAAACCTACTTTACTTCTTGGTTTGTGGTTCTCGAAAACCTCAGTTATGTGTTTCCCGTTATCCTCTTCCCACAATGGGAAGGAAACCTAAGATATAGGTGAAAAACAGTCTTCTCGAACAAAACAGCTGGGAAAAAAAGGTCAGTCAGGTTAGAGAGAGATTCTCTTAAACTCTAGAGAGAGAAAACCATCTCAAGGTGCTGACTTTTACTAATGTTTTTTTGCCTCTTCCATCTTCCAATTCTCTGCTTCGTGCTTGGATCGTGGTTCTCGGAAACCTATGCTTTACTTCTTGGTTCGTGGGTCTCGAAAACCTCAGTTCTGTGTTTTTCTTTACCTTCTTCCCACAATGGGAAGAAAACCTAACCAGAATGAGAAAGGTTCTTCTTCTCAAAAAAAAAAAAAGTCTGTCATGTTAGAGAGAGATTCTCTCAAGCACTAGAGAGAGAAAACCCTCTCAAGGTACTGCCTTTCGCTAAAGTTTTTTGCGTTTTTCATCTTCCAATTCCCTGCTTCGTGCTTGGTTCATGGTTCTCGAAAAACCTACTTTACATCTTGGTTTGTGGTTCTCGAAAACCTCTGTTCTGTGTTTTTCTTTACCCTCTTCCCACATTGGGAAACAAACCTAACATGAAGGAGAAAAACTGTCTTCTCGAACAAAATCGTTGGAAAAAAAAAGGTCAGTCAGCTTAGAGAGAGATTCTCTCAAGCTCTAGAGCGAGAAAACCCACTCAAGGTGTTGACTTTCGCTGATGTATTTTCACCTCTTTCATCTTCCAATTCTCTGTTTCTTGCTTGGTTCGTGGTTCTCGGAAACCTATGCTTTACTTCTTGGTTCGTGGCTCTTAAAAACCTATGTTCTGTGTTTTTCTTTACCTTCTTCCTACAATGGGAAGGAAACCTAACCAAAATGAGAAAGGTTCTTCTTCTTAAAAAAAAAAAAGTCAGTCATGTTAGAGAGAGATTCTCTCAAGCTCTAGAGAGAGAAAACCCTCTCAAAGTACTGCCTTCCGCTGAAGTTATTCGCCTTTTTCATCTGCCAATTCTCTGCTTCTTGCTTGGTTTGTGGTTCACGAAAACCTCGGTTCTTTGTTTCTCTAAACCATCTTCCCAAAATGGGAAAAAACCTAACATGAGGAGAAAAACCGTCTTCTCGAACAAAACCGCTGGAGAAAAAAAGGTCAGTCAGGTTAGAGAGAGATTCTCTCAAGCTCTATAGAGAGAAAAGCCTCTCAAGGTGCTGCCTTCCGCTGATGTTTTTTCGCCTATTTAATCTTCCAATTCTCTGCTTCGTGCTTGGTTCGTGGTTCTTGGAAATCTATGCTTTACTTCTTGGTTTGTGGCTCTCGAAAATTTTTGTTCTGTGTTTTTCTTTACCTTCTTCCCACAATGGGCAGGAAACCTAACCAGAAGGAGAAAGGTTAATCTTCTCCAAAAAAAAAAAAAGTCAGTCATGTTAGAGAGAGATTCTCTCAAGCTCTAGAGAGAGAAAACCCTCTCAAGGTACTGCCTTTCGCTAAAGTTTTTCACGTATTTCATCTTCCAATTCCCTGCTTCGTGCTTGGTTCGTGGTTCTCAAAAAACCTACTTCACTTCTTGGTTTGTGGTTCTCAAAAACCTCTGTTCTGTGTTACTCTTTACCCTCTTCCCACAATGGGAAGCAAACCTAACATGAAGGAGAAAAACCGTCTTCTCACACAAAACCGCTAGAAAAAAAAAGGTGAGTCAGGTTAGAGAGAGTTTCTCTCAAGCTCTAGCGAGAAAAAACCCTCTCAAGGTGTTGACTTTCGCTGATGTTTTATCGCCTATTTCATCTTCCAATTCTCTGTTTCGTGCTTGGTTCGTGGTTCTCGAAAACCTATGCTTTACTTCTTGGTTCGTGGATCTTGAAAACCTCTGTTCTGTGTTTTTCTTTACCTTCTTCCCACAATGGGAAGGAAACCTAACCAAAATGAGAAAGGTTCTTCTTCTCAAAAAAAAAAAAGTCAGTCATGTTAGAGAGAGATTCTCTCAAGCTTTAGAGAGAGAAAACCCTCTCAAAGTACTGTCTTCCGCTGAAGTCATTCGCCTTTTTCATCTGCCAATTCTCTGCTTCTTGCTTGGTTTGTGGTTCACGAAAACCTCGGTTCTTTCTTTCTCTAAACCATCTTCCCAAAATGGGAAAAAAACCTAACATAAGGAAAAAAACCGTCTTCTCGAACAAAACCGCTGGAGAAAAAAAGGTCAGTCAGGTTAGAGAGAGATTCTCTCAAGCTCTATAGAGAGAAAAGCCTCTCAAGGTGCTGCCTTCCGCTGATGTTTTTTCGCCTATTTAGTCTTCCAATTCTCTGCTTCGTGCTTGGTTCGTGGTTCTTGGAAATCTATGCTTTACTTCTTTGTTTGTGGCTCTCGAAAACTGTTGTTCTGTGTTTTTCTTTACCTTCTTCCCACAATGGGCAGGAACCCTAACCAGAAGGAGAAAGGTTAATCTTCTCCAAAAAAAAAAAAGTCAGTCATGTTAGAGAGAGATTCTCTCAAGCTCTAGAGAGAGAAAACCCTCCCAAGGTACTGCATTTCGCTAAAGTTTTTCGCGTATTTCATCTTCCAATTCCCTGCTTCGTGCTTGGTTCGTGGTTCTCAAAAAACCTACTTTACTTCTTGGTTTGTGGTTCTCGAAAACCTCAGTTATGTGTTTCCCGTTATCCTCTTCCCACAATGGGAAGGAAACCTAAGATATAGGTGAAAAACAGTCTTCTCGAACAAAACAGCTGGGAAAAAAAGGTCAGTCAGGTTAGAGAGAGATTCTCTTAAACTCTAGAGAGAGAAAACCATCTCAAGGTGCTGACTTTTACTAATGTTTTTTTGCCTCTTCCATCTTCCAATTCTCTGCTTCGTGCTTGGATCGTGGTTCTCGGAAACCTATGCTTTACTTCTTGGTTCGTGGGTCTCGAAAACCTCAGTTCTGTGTTTTTCTTTACCTTCTTCCCACAATGGGAAGAAAACCTAACCAGAATGAGAAAGGTTCTTCTTCTCAAAAAAAAAAAAAGTCTGTCATGTTAGAGAGAGATTCTCTCAAGCACTAGAGAGAGAAAACCCTCTCAAGGTACTGCCTTTCGCTAAAGTTTTTTGCGTTTTTCATCTTCCAATTCCCTGCTTCGTGCTTGGTTCGTGGTTCTCGAAAAACCTACTTTACATCTTGGTTTGTGGTTCTCGAAAACCTCTGTTCTGTGTTTTTCTTTACCCTCTTCCCACATTGGGAAACAAACCTAACATGAAGGAGAAAAACTGTCTTCTCGAACAAAATCGTTGGAAAAAAAAAGGTCAGTCAGCTTAGAGAGAGATTCTCTCAAGCTCTAGAGCGAGAAAACCCACTCAAGGTGTTGACTTTCGCTGATGTATTTTCACCTCTTTCATCTTCCAATTCTCTGTTTCTTGCTTGGTTCGTGGTTCTCGGAAACCTATGCTTTACTTCTTGGTTCGTGGCTCTTAAAAACCTATGTTCTGTGTTTTTCTTTACCTTCTTCCCACAATGGGAAGGAAACCTAACCAAAATGAGAAAGGTTCTTCTTCTTAAAAAAAAAAAAGTCAGTCATGTTAGAGAGAGATTCTCTCAAGCTCTAGAGAGAGAAAACCCTCTCAAAGTACTGCCTTCCGCTGAAGTTATTCACCTTTTTCATCTGCCAATTCTCTGCTTCTTGCTTGGTTTGTGGTTCACGAAAACCTCGGTTCTTTGTTTCTCTAAACCATCTTCCCAAAATGGGAAAAAACCTAACATGAGGAGAAAAACCGTCTTCTCGAACAAAACCGCTGGAGAAAAAAAGGTCAGTCAGGTTAGAGAGAGATTCTCTCAAGCTCTATAGAGAGAAAAGCCTCTCAAGGTGCTGCCTTCCGCTGATGTTTTTTCGCCTATTTAATCTTCCAATTCTCTGCTTCGTGCTTGGTTCGTGGTTCTTGGAAATCTATTCTTTACTTCTTGGTTTGTGGCTCTCGAAAACTGTTGTTCTGTGTTTTTCTTTACCTTCTTCCCACAATGGGCAGGAACCCTAACCAGAAGGAGAAAGGTTAATCTTCTCCAAAAAAAAAAAAGTCAGTCATGTTAGAGAGAGATTCTCTCAAGCTCTAGAGAGAGAAAACCCTCCCAAGGTACTGCATTTCGCTAAAGTTTTTCGCGTATTTCATCTTCCAATTCCCTGCTTCGTGCTTGGTTCGTGGTTCTCAAAAAACCTACTTCACTTCTTGGTTTGTGGTTCTCGAAAACCTCTGTTCTATGTTTCTCTTTACCCTCTTCCCACAATGGGAAGCAAACCTAACATGAAGGAGAAAAACCGTCTTCTCGCACAAAACCGCTAGAAAAAAAAAAGGTCAGTCAGGTTAGAGAGAGTTTCTCTCAAGCTCTAGCGAGAAAAAACCCTCTCAAGGTGTTGACTTTCGCTGATGTTTTATCGCCTATTTCATCTTCCAATTCTCTGTTTCGTGCTTGGTTCGTGGTTCTCGGAAACCTATGCTTTACTTCTTGGTTCGTGGATCTTGAAAACCTCTGTTCTGTGTTTTTCTTTACCTTCTTCCCACAATGGGAAGGAAACCTGAGCAGAAGGAGAAAGGTTAATCTTCTCAAAAAAAAAAAGTCAGTGATGTAAGAGAGAGATTCTCTCAATCTCTAGAGAGAGAAAACCCTCTCTAGGTACTTCCTTTCGCTGAAGTTTTTCTCCAATTTCATCTTTGAATTCCCTGCTTAGTGGTTGGTTCGTGATTCTCAGAAAACCTACTTTATTTCTTGGTTTGTGGTTCTCGAAAACCTCTGTTCTGTGTTTCTCGTTACCCTCTTCCCACAAAGGGAAGGAAACCTAACATGAGGGAGAAAAACAGTTTTCTCAAACAAAATCGCTGGAAGATAAAAAGTTCAGTCAAGTTAGAGAGAGATTCTCTAAAGCTCTAGAGAGAGAAAACCGTCTCAAAGTGCTGACTTACGCTGATGTTTTTTTTTGCATCTTTCATCTTCCAATTCTCTGCTTCGTGCTTGGTTCGTGGTTCACGGAAACCTATGCTTTACTTCTTGGTTTGTGGGTCTCGAAAACCTTTGTTCTGTGCTTTTATTTACCTTCTTCCCACAATGGGAGGGAAACCTAATTAGAAGGAGAAAGGTTCATCTTCTAAAAAAAAAAAAAAAGTCACTCATGTTAGAGAGAGGTTCTCTCATGCCCTAGAGAGAGAAAACCCTCTCAAGGTACTACCTTTCACGGAAGTTTTTTCCCTATTTCATCTTCCAATTCCCTGCTTCGTGCTTGGTTCGAGGTTCTCGGACAACCTACTTTACCTCTTGGTTTGTGGTTCTCAAAAACCTCTGTTCTGTGTTTCTCTTTACCCTCTTCCCACAATGGGAAGCAAACCTAACATGATGGAGAAAAACAGTCTTCTCAAACAAAACCGCTGGAGAAAAAAAAAGGTTAGTCAGTTTAGAGAGAGATTCTCTAAAACTCTAGAGAGAGAAAACCATCTCAAGGTGCTGACTTTCGCTGATATTTTTTTGCCTCTTTTATCTTCGAATTCTCTGCTTCGTGCTTGGTTCGTGGTTCTCGGAAACCAATGCTTTACTTATTGGTTCGTGGGTCTCGAAAACCTACGTTTTGTGTTTTTCTTTACCTTCTTCCCATAATGGGAAGGAAACCTAACCAGAACGAGAAAGGTTCATCTTCAAAAAAAAAAAAAAAGTCAGTCATGTTAGAGAGAGATTCTCTGAAGCTCTAGAGAGAGAAAACCCTCTAAAGGTCCTGCCTTCCACTGAAGTTTTTCCCCTCTTTTATCTTCCAATTCTCTACATCATGCTTCGTTTGTTGTTCTCGGAAACCTATGCTTTACTTCTTGGTTCGTGGTTCTCGAAAACCTCTGTTCTGTGTTTCTCTTTACAATGGGAAGGAAACCTATAATGAAGGTGAAAAAAAGGTCAGTCTGTCACGCCCCGACCCGACCCCGCAAAAGGCCAAGCCCGGACCCGACACACGGACGGAGTCTCCTCTGTACCGCGGACGATCCGAAAACCCTAAAAACAATATAATACTTGCGAAAGCCATATAATAGTAATCAAAACAAGCCAATCTTCGATAAAACATACATTTCTTATTATCCAACTTTCCAAACCAAAAATGCCATGCATACTACACAGGTATTTATGCCACTAAACCATTAGCTATTAGCATGCATTTCTTCACTAGTTATCCGAGTATAAGTTTACAATTTTACAAACTTTAATCCATTACAACATAGGACCATTAAAGGTCTCAAAATAGGAAAATACATACAAGGTTACAAGCCTCAGAATTAAGCGACCTTCACGCAATATACATAACAAGCAAGGTTCGCACAAAAACTGGTAACCAACCACCAGCCAAAGCAGAGAAGTGCTATCACGGAAACACCTCCACCTGCTCCTCCTCCTCAATTACCTCGAGAGGGTCTGCTTCAACTACTCCTGTAAAAATATATTATAGAGAGGAATGAGCAAAGACTATTGCTCAGCAAGGGCAATTGGTCTCAAGGACGGAGATGAGAGGAGTATGCAATGTAATTAGCCAAGCAATACATACAAATCATATAAAGATACAACCAAAGCCAACAATAAAGCAAGGCAAGTATTTAAAGCTGCAAACACTCATTCAAAGGATACGATACTCTTTTCACGAGCAACTTTCAAACACGAATTCGATGACAACGCGCCGCCCAAACCACCTTATAACACCAGTTTGGAATACCCCGGAAGTATCCATCAACCTACGACCCAAAACTCCCTGGGAGGCAACCCAAGCGAGAAAGGGAATAGCAGCGGAGCTAGAGCAACCAACACTGGCAACCCGAGGCTACCCAGAGAGGCCCATCACTCACGCGTGAGACACTATGCAATGCAAGACTCGATACAAGGCGATAAACAAGCGATAAAGCCACACGTGGGAGAATAACAAAGTAGGTTACTCTCGCACGCAATAGCAGCAATTTGATAAGTAATTCAATCCAAAACAACTCAAACAAGTATTCCAAGTAATTCTAAGCATTCTATAAGCATAAAGACAAGAAAACACACAAAAACACAAATCAGCCCCAACTATCAAAATGCTACCATTTCCAAACGAGCCAAGAGTTCTGGAAACCGACTTCGCCAACCCTCCTAGGTCACCATAAGGCACGTCTAAAGACCCCGAAACCTTACTTTACACTAGAACTCGCGGAAAGCCCCGATTTTTCCCTTTCTCGTTTGAACTACAACTATAACAACCAAACACCCAACCAACGCCATAATCGCACCAAAAGTGCTTCCATGGCCTCCCGAAGCAATGCCAACACGCAAAACGAGAAAACGCAAAAGTCGACCAAAACGACCCCGACTTTCCCAAAGGCTTAATTCTCGTTTTTTCCACTACGCAACCCAAACAAACCACACATTTTAGCATTCTAGCATACCTAGCACGTTTCTACATCAACGGAAAGCATAACAGCGCAACTTCAACGTTTCAAGGTTTTACTATTCATAAAACACTATTCATATCACAATTTAATTTGCAATCACAACATTTAACCGCAGAAAATGTTACAAAGCTATAAATACATGTTCTACAAATGCTAAGGAACATTCTAGAAGCATCAAATCGGTTTAAATAACGATCTACGGATAAATCTAAAAATTGACAAAGTTAACTTATACAACGTATAAATGCGCAAATAACATGCTTCCCTCAACTTAGGTACTCCTAGTCGCTAGGAAAACAACGTTGGTCACCTCGGAAATCACCCCGCACGAGCTCACGCGAAGATTGATCGTTTGGAAGGTTGAATTTTTTTTTTCTTTCTCTCTTGTTTCGGCCTGCACCTGGTCTGTTCAGCTGCTGTTTTTATTTTATTTTGCTTAGTTTTTAGCTTATTTAAGGGTCAAATGGTCAAAGTTGGTCAAGGGCTAAGTCAAACTACTTAAGACTTGATCAAAGAGCCCTATTTTGTGCGTTTTAAAGACATTTCAGCTAAGGTAAGTTCAATTGAAGCTAGCAACATTTAAAATATAAAATTTAAGTCATCTAAATACTAGTTTCACTATTTGCTGAGGACTGGAAATCGTTATCTAGCTATCGCTCCTTAAATGCAATGCACGTTGCGTCGGCGAGAATGTAACAATTAATTCACAAAGAATTTAAGGAAATAAAATTTTCAAAATAATAAACAAAGAAAATTCACATTCCGGGCTCGGGTATTACACCCTCTCCCCCTTAAAACAATTGTGCCCACACAATTCTTACCTGGTCAACAAACAACTCCGGATACTGATCCCGAACTTGGTCCTCTCTTTCCCAAGTCGCTTCCTCAAACCCATGATGATTCCACAGAACCTTCACTAACGGAATACTCTTCTTGCGAAGCTCCTGAACTTTCCGATCCACAATTCGAATCGGTTTCTCTTCATAAGACAACTTCTCTTCAATCTGCAAAGGCTCTGGTTCAAGTACATGTGAAGGGTCTGGATGATATTTCTTCAGCATAGACACGTGGAACACATCGTGCAGTCTCGACAAGCTCGGAGGCAAAGCTAACCGATAAGCCAAAGGACCTACCTTTTCGGTGATCTCATACGGACCCACATACCTGGGACTAAGCTTCCCGCTCTTACCGTGCCGAGTCAATCCCTTCCGTGGAGAAATCTTAAGAAACACCCAATCTCCCAAATCAAACTCAAGATCCCGACGGTGCTTATCTGCATAACTCTTCTGACGACTTTGAGCTGTAAGCATACGCTGGCGAATAAGGTGAACATTATCTACCATCTTAATCATCTCAGGTAACACAGTCGGATCAACTGTTCTCATCTCTCCAACCTCTTCCCAATATAACGGGGATCTGCATTTCCGACCATACAACGCCTCGTAGGGAGCCATACCTATAGTAGACTGATAACTATTGTTGTAGGCGAACTCCGCTAAAGGCAAAAACTTTTCCCAATTCTTCCCAAAGTCAAGCACACATGCTCGAAGCATGTCTTCCAAGATCCTGATGGTTCTCTCAGACTGGCCATCAGTTTGCGGATGATATGCAGTGCTGAAGCTCAACTTAGTTCCCATGGCCTCTTGCAACTTCTGCCAAAAACGAGATCTGAATCTGGGATCCCTATCTGACACTATACTCTGTGGTACTCCATGTAATCTCACAATATTAGCAACATAAAGTTCAGCTAACTTATCAAGGCTATCCTGTTTGTTTACGGGAATAAAATGTGTAACTTTAGTCAAGCGGTCCACAACAACCCAAACAGAATCACATCCTCTCGGAGATCTAGGAAGATCGGTCACAAGGTCCATTGTTATATGTACCCACTTCCATTGCGGAATCGACAACGGTTGTAGAAGTCCGGCTGGCCTCTGATGCTCAACTTTAACCCTCTGACAAGTCAAACACCTGGATACATACCCAGCAATCTCCCTCTTCATATTGTTCCACCAGAAGTGTTGCTTCAAATCTCTATACATTTTTGTACTGCCCGGGTGAATCGTATACCTCGAATTATATGCCTCGGACAGGATCTCATTCTTTAAAGTCGGATCACCAGGAACACATACTCTGTCCCTGAATCTGAAGATGCCATCTGCATGTAATTTAAACTCCGACTTTCCCCCTTTTGATTTTTCTTGGATCTTCAAGATGTGAGGATCAGTCTTCTGAGCCTCTCTGATCTGTGCTAGCAACCCTGACTGAATCTGTAAACTAGCAAATTGAATCCCTACCTCAGTAGCTTCTGGTTTCCATGAACAAATTTCTTCCAAAGTCTCCCAGTCCTAGATAATCAAGCTTGCAACAGTAGCCTTTCGGCTCAAAGCATCAGCAACAACATTTGCCTTATCTGGCACATAGTTAATAGAACAGTTATAACCACCCAATAGCTCTAGCCATCTCCGCTGCCTCATATTTAGATCCTTCTGTGAAAACAAATACTTGAGACTCTTGTGGTCAGTAAAAATTTCAAATCTGCAACCCCACAAGTAGTGACGCCACTTCTTCAAAGCAAACACAACTGCAGCTAACTCAAGATCATGTGTAGGGTAATTGACTTCATAAGGTTTCAACTTCCTGGAAGCATAAGCAATCACCTTACCATTCTGCATTAAAACACAGCCCAAACCTTCCTTAGATGCATCGCTGTAGACAACGAAGTTCTCTGTTCCCTCAGGTAAAGCTAGTATAGGAGCTGTAGTTAGTCTCTTCTTCAATTCTTGGAAACTGGTCTCACATTTGGCATCCCAGTTATAAGCAACTTTCTTCCGAGTCAACTGGCTCAAAGGTCCAGAAATTTTAGAAAAGTCTTTAACAAATCTCCGGTAGTAACCTGCCAATCCAAGAAAACTCTGAATCTCTGACACCGTCTCAGGTCTCTTCCAAGATGAAACAACTTCAATCTTAGCTGGGTCCACTGAAATTCCTCGATCTGAAATGATATGGCCTAGAAAAGATATCTGATTCAACCAGAACTCACACTTGCTGAATTTAGCAAAAAGCTTGTTTTCCTGCTAAGTCTGAAGCACAATCCTCAAGTGTTGCTCATGTTCAGCCTCGTTCTTCGAATACACTAAAATGTCGTCAATGAAGATCACGACAAACTGATCAAGGTAAGGCCGAAAAACCCTCTGCATCAAGTCCATGAATGCGGCTGGTGCATTCGTCAATCCAAACGGCAAAACAACAAACTCATAGTGGCCATATCTAGTCCTGAATGCCGTCTTCGGTATATCGTCACTTCGAATTCTAAGTTGATAGTAACCCTGCCTCAAGTCAAATTTGGAGTAAACACTTGCACCCTGCAACTGGTCAAACAATTTTTCAATCAACGGTAAGGGGTATTTGTTCTTAATCGTGACTTGATTAAGTCCCCTGTAATCAATGCATAACCGTAGCGTGCCGTCTTTCTTTCTCACAAACAACACAGGTGCGCCCCACGGCGAAGAACTAGGTTGTATAAACCCTTTCTCAAGCAAGTTCTGAAGCTGAATTTTTAACTCCTGAAGTTCGGCCGATGCCATTCTATAAGGACTCCTAGAAATCGGCGCAGTGCCTGGCACAAGATCAATCACGAACTCAATCTCCCTATCCGATGGTAAACCCGGTAATTCCTCGGGAAATACACTAGGGAAGTCTCTAACAGTCGGAACCTCATTCAGACTCAACTTATTAGCAGGCTGATTGATCAAATAGGCCAAGTAAGCTTCACAACCCCTATTCAACAACTTAGAAGTCTTGATCGCTGATAAAAGTGGAATGCGGGCAGCCCTGCAGTTCCCAACAATCTCTAGTACCGGTAGGTCAGGAACCTTAAGATAAACGATCTTTGTTCTACAATCCAACTGAGCATAATACTTTCCCAACCAGTCCATTCCCAAAATGATTTCAAAGTCACGGAATGGTAATATAATTAAATCAGCAGGAAATTTACGGTTCTCAATACATATATCACAAAATTTGCAAATAGACTCAGTAACAAATTTTGCACCCAAAGGAGTACTAACTTCAACTTCATGAGGCAAATTATCAATGCAAACATTCACAGATCGTGCACAAGCAGGAGTTATAAACGAATGTGTAGCTCCAGGATCAATCAAAACTTTAACTGGCTGAGTATTGAGAAGAAAAGTACCTTCCACAATAGCTGTATTATCGGGCAGCTCCTCTGCATCCAGTGCAAAAACCCTAGCCTGAACTCTCTGTGCTGGTCGTGCACCTGCAGCCCTATTCTAAACACCTTGGCCTCCACCACGGCCCTGAACATTATTATATTTAGGGCAATCCCTCACCCTATGGTCATCACCGCCACAACCCGTACATTTACCACTCTTCCTCCAGCAGTTAGCCTCAATATGCCCTGGTCGATTACAATAATTACACTGCTGATTTTGCCTAACCGCAGTGTTTCCTGTAGGTGCTGGGGCTCTGGCAGGGGTAGGAACTGTACCTCCCTGCTGGGGTCTAGTCACAGCTGGCCTAGCCTGAATCTGCTGCTGTGGCTGATACGGACGCTGCTGAGGACCCTGTGCAGAAGCCTGAAACTGCCTCGGCTGACTTTGGCTGCTCTGGCCCAAAAACTGCTTCTTACTCGGCTGACTGCTCTCAGCTAACATCTCAGCCTTCCGTTTGTCAAACTTCGAGGCTGCCTGAAATGCCTCGGGAAAAGTAGTGTAGGTCTGCCCAGTCAAATGCAACTGTATGTCCATTCTCAGCCCACGGACAAAGCTATGAATCATCCTCCTAGCCGGCCGTACCAACTCGGGCATATACCTCGACAGGCTAACAAACCTAGCCTCATATTGTGCAACAGTCATATTTCCCCTGCTTCAGGGCCACAAACTCATCTTCCCGTCTTTCCATTGCCATCTCGGGAATATATTTGTCCCGGAACTCACTTACAAAGTCATCCCATAAATGTGGAACATCCTCACAATCCCACCTCAGCCTAACAGTATTCCACCACTGTTCTGCATCACCCTCAAATAAAAATGATGCATAATCTATTCTCGCCTCATCAGTATACCTTAACGCGGTGAAAATTTTCTCGACACGATTAATCCATCTCTCGGCCGCCTCATCATCAGGCTCTCCGAAGAACTTTCCCGGCTCGTGCCTCAGAAATTTCTCTAGCTGGTTATTCTCAACTCTGTACCCCTGTCCACCAGGATTAGCTTGATTACCCTGGGGATTAATCCGGTCCTGCCTCTGCTCATGTAGTACCTCTGTGATCCGGTCTACTGCAGTAGTCATGGTAGCCATAAACTGCTCAGGCAACGGCTGCTGACCCTGTTCTGCTGCCTCTTCATCCGATCCTATACCTTGAGTACCACGACGTGGCGGCATAGTAGCAACTTACAATAGCTGGCAACATTTAAAAGCAGTTTATAGACAGAAATATAGCACATAAGATTAGATAACACTCAAGTCAATAACAATCCAATATTCTATCACACAATTCACATAAAACAAGTTTAACTTGCCAAACTATTCCACTTAAACACACAAACATTCGAAGTTCACAAAGTCATGTTATAACATTTTCTTTTTACTTAGCAATCATACATAAACACTTTAGCATTTTAGACCTTTACCCCACAGACCGAGAATCATATCCCGACTCATGCAAGACTATCATGCTCTGATACCACCTAAAGATGTCAAGCCCCGACCCGACCCCGCAAAAGGCCAAGCCCGGACCCGACACACGGACGGAGTCTCCTCTGTACCGCGGACGATCCGAAAACCCTAAAAACAATATAATACTTGCGAAAGCCATATAATAGTAATCAAAACAAGCCAATCTTCGATAAAACATACATTTCTTATTATCCAACTTTCCAAACCAAAAATGCCATGCATACTACACAGGTATTTATGCCACTAAACCATTAGCTATTAGCATGCATTTCTTCACTAGTTATCCGAGTATAAGTTTACAATTTTACAAACTTTAATCCATTACAACATAGGACCATTAAAGGTCTCAAAATAGGAAAATACATACAAGGTTACAAGCCTCAGAATTAAGCGACCTTCACGCAATATACATAACAAGCAAGGTTCGCACAAAAACTGGTAACCAACCACCAGCCAAAGCAGAGAAGTGCTATCACGGAAACACCTCCACCTGCTCCTCCTCCTCAATTACCTCGAGAGGGTCTGCTTCAACTACTCTTGTAAAAACATATTATAGAGAGGAATGAGCAAAAACTATTGCTCAGCGAGGGCAATTGGTCTCAAGGACGGAGATGAGAGGAGTATGCAATGCAATTAGCCAAGCAATACATACAAATCATATAAAGATACAACCAAAGCCAACAATAAAGCAAGGCAAGTATTTAAAGCTGCAAACACTCATTCAAAGGATACGATACTCTTTTCACGAGCAACTTTCAAACACGAATTCGATGACGACGCGCCGGCCCAAACCACCTTATAACACCAGTTTGGAATACCCTGGAAGTATCCATCAACCTACGACCCAAAACTCCCTGGGAGGCAACCCAAGCGAGAAAGGGAATGGCAGCGGAGCTAGAGCAACCAACACTGGCAACCCGAGGCTACCCAGAGAGGCCCATCACTCACGCGCGAGACACTATGCAATGCAAGACTCGATACAAGGCGATAAACAAGCGATAAAGCCACACGTGGGAGAATAACAAAGTAGGTTACTCTCGCACGCAATAGCAGCAATTTGATAAGTAATTCAATCCAAAACAACTCAAACAAGTATTCCAAGTAGTTCTAAGCATTCTATAAGCATAAAGACAAGAAAACACACAAAAATACAAATCGGCCCCAACTATCAAAATGCTACCATTTCCAAACGAGCCAAGAGTTCTGGAAACCGACTTCGCCAACCCTCCTAGGTCACTATAAGGCACGTCTAAAGACCCCGAAACCTTACTTTACCCTAGAACTCGCGCAAAGCCCCGATTTCCCCCTTTCTCGTTTGAACTACAACTATAACAACCAAACACCCAACCAACGCCATAATCACACCAAAAGTGCTTCCATGACCTCCCGAAGCAATGCCAACACGCAAAACGAGAAAACGCAAAAGTCGACCAAAACGATCCCAACTTTCCCAAAGGCTTAATTCTCGTTTTTTCCACTACGCAACCCAAACAAACCACACATTTTAGCATTCTAGCATACCTAACACATTTCTACATCAACGAAAAGCATAACAGCGCAACTTCAACGTTTCAAGTTTTTACTATTCATAAAACACTATTCATATCACAATTTAATTTGCAAGCATAACATTTAACCGCAAAAAATATTACAAAGCTATAAATACATGTTCTACAAATGCTAAGGAACATTCTAGAAGCATCAAATCGGTTTAAATAACGATCTACGGATAAATCTAAAAATTGACAAAGTTAACTTATACAACATATAAATGCGCAAATAACATGCTTCCCTCACCTTAGGTACTCCTAGTCGCTAGGAAAACAACGTTGGTCACCTCGGAAATCACCCCGCACGAGCTCACGCGAAGATTGATCGTTTGGAAGGTTGAATATTTTTTTTTTCTTTCTCTCTTGTTTCGGCCTGCACCTGGTCTGTTCAGCTGCTGTTTTTATTTTATTTTGCTTAGTTTTTAGCTTATTTAAGGGTCAAATGGTCAAAGTTGGTCAAGGGCTAAGTCAAACTACTTAAGACTTGATCAAAGAGCCCTATTTTGTGCGTTTTAAAGCCATTTCAGCTAAGGTAAGTTCAATTGAAGCTAGCAACATTTAAAATATAAAATTTAAGTCATCTAAATACTAGTTTCACTATTTGCTGAGGACTGGAAATCGTTATCTAGCTATTGCTCCTTAAATGCAATGCACGTTGCGTCGGCGAGAATGTAACAATTAATTCACAAAGAATTTAAGGAAATAAAATTTTCAAAATAATAAACAAAGAAAATTCACATTCCGGGCTCGGGTATTACACAGTCTTTTTACCTGTTCTGTCTGCTCGTACAAAATCGCTGGAAAAAAAAAGGTCAGTCAGGTTAGAGAGAGATTCCCTCAAGCTCTAGAGAGAGAAAACCCTCTCAAGGTGCTGACTTTCACTGATGTTTTTTCGCCTCTTTTATCTTCCAATTCTCTACATCGTGCTTCGTTTGTTGTTCTCGGAAACCTATGCTTTACTTCTTGGTTCGTGGTTCTTGAAAACCTCTGTTCGGTGTTTCTCTTTACAATGGGAAGGAAACCTAAAATGAAGGTGAAAAAAAGGTCAGTCTCTTTACCTGTTCTGTCTTCTCGTACAAAATCGCTGGAAAACAAAATGGTCAGTCAGGTTAGAGAGAGATTCCCTCAAGCTCTAGAGAGAGAAAACTCTCTCAAGGTGCTGACTTTCACTGATGTTTTTTCGCCTCTTTCATCTTCCAATTCTCTGCTTCGTCCTTAGTACGTGGTTCACGGAAAACCTACTTTACTTATTGGTTTGTGGTTCTCGAAAATATCTATTATGTGTTTCTGTTTACCCTCTTCCCACAATGGGAAGGAAACCAAACATGAAGGAGAAAAACCGTCTTCTCGAACAAAACCGCTGGAAAAAAATGGTCAGTCAGGTTAGAGAGAGTCTCTCCCAAGCTCTGGAGAGAGAAAACCCTCTCAAGGTACAGACTTTCGCCGAAGTTTTTCGCCTATTTCATCTTCCAATTCCCTGCTTCATGCTTCGTTCGTGGTTTTTGGAAAACCTACTTTACTTCTTGTTTTGTGGTTCACGAAAACCTCTGTTCTTTGTTTCTGTAAACCCTCTTCCCAAAATGGGAAAAAAACCTAACATGAGGAGAAAAACCGTCTTCTCGAACAAAATCGCTGGAAAAAAAAGGTCAGTCAGGTTAGAGAGAGATTCTCTCAAGATCTAGAGAGAGAAAAGCCTCTCAAGGTACTGCCTTCCGCTGATGTTTTTTCGCCTCTTTCATCTTCCAATTCTCTGCTTTGTGCAAGGGTCGTGGTTCTCGAAAATCTATGCTTTACTTCCTGGTTTGTGGCTCTCGAAAACCACTGTTCCGTGTTTTTCTTTACCTTCTTCCCACAATAGGAAGGAAACCTAACCAAAAGGAGAAAGTTTAATCTTCTCAAAAAAAAAAAGTCAGTCATGTTAGAGAGACATTCTCTCAAGCTCTAGAGAGAGAAAACCCTCTCAAGGTGTTAACTTTCGCTGATGTTTTTTCACTTCTTTCATCTTCCAATTCTCTGTTTCATGCTTGGTTTGTGGTTCTCGGAAACTTATGCTTTACTTCTTGGTTCGTGGCTCTTGAAAACCTCTGTTTTGTGTTTTCTTTTACCTTCTTCCCACAATGGGAAGAAAACCTAACCAGAATGAGAAAGTTTCTTCTTCTCAAAAAAAAAAAAGTCAGTCATGTTAGAGAGAGATTCTCTCAAGCTCTAGAGAGAGAAAACCCTCTCAAAGTACTGCCTTCCACTGAAGTTTTTTGCCTCTTTCATCTGCCAATTCTCTACTTCCTGCTTGGTTTGTGGTTCACGAAAACCTCTGTTCTTTGTTTCTCTAAACCCTCTTCCCAAAATGGGAAAGAAACCTAACATGAGGAGAAAAACCATCTTCTCTAACAAAACCGCTGGAAAAAAAAGTTCAGTCTGGTTAGAGAGAGATTCTCTCAAGCTCTATATAGAGAAAAACCTCTCAAGGTGCTGCCTTCCGCTGATGTTTTTTCGTCTCTTTCATCTTCCAATTCCCTGCTTCGTGCATGGTTCGTGGTTCTCAGAAATCTATGCTTTACCTCTTGGTTTGTGGCTCTCGAAAACTGATGTTCTGTGTTTTTCTTTACCTTCTTCCCACAATGGGTAGGAAACCTAACCAGAAGGAGAAAGGTTAGTCTTCTCAAAAAAAAAAAGTCAGTCATGTTAGAGAGAGATTCTCTCAAGCTGTAGAGAGAGAAAACCCTCTCTAGGTATTGCTTTTCGCTGAAGTTTTTCTCCAATTTCATCTTTGATTTCCCTGCTTCGTGCTTGGTTCATGATTCTCAGAAAACCTACTTTATTTCGTTGTTTGTGGTTCTCGAAAACCTCTGTTCTGTGTTTCTCGTTACCCTCTTCCCACAATGGGAAGGAAACCTAACATGAGGCTGAAAAACAGTCTTCTCAAACAAAATCGCTGGAAGAAAAAAAAGTTCAGTCAAGTTAGAGATAGATTCTCTAAAGCTCTAGAGAGAGAAAACCATCTCAAAGTGCTGACTTTTGCTGATGTTTTTTTTCGCATCTTTCATCTTCCAATTCTTTGCTTCGTGCTTGGTTCGTGGTTCTCGGAAACCTATGCTTTACTTCTTGGTTCGTGGGCCTCGAAAACCTCTGTTCTGTGCTTTTCTTTACCTTCTTCCCACAATGGGAAGGAAACCTAACCAGAAGGAGAAAGGTTCATCTTCTAAAAAAAAAAAAAAGTCAGTCATGTTAGAGAGAGATTCTCTCAAGCTCTAGAGAGAGAAAACCCTCTCAAGGTACTACTTTCCGCTGAAGTTTTTCGCCTCTTTTATCTTCCAATTCTCTGCATCGTGCTTCGTTCGTGGTTCTCGAAAACCTATGCTTTACTTCTTGGTTTGTGGTTCTCAAAAACCTCTGTTCTGTGTTTCTCATTACAATGGGAAGGAAACCTAAAATGAAGGAGAAAAATCGTCTTCTCGTACAAAACCGCTACAAAAAAAAGGTCAGTCATATTAGAGAGAGAAAACCCTCTCGAGGTGTTGACTTTCGCTGATGTTTTTTCACCTATTTCATCTTCCAATTCTCTTTTTCGTGCTTGGTTCGTGGTTCTCGAAAACCTATGCTTTACTTCTTGGTTCGTGGCTCTTCAAAACCTCTGTTCTGTGTTTTTCTTTACCTTCTTCCCACAATGGGAAAAAAACCTGAGCAGAAGGAGAAAGGTTAATCTTCACAAAAAAAAAAGTCAGTCATGTAAGAGAGAGATTCTCTCAAGCTCTAGAGAGGGTACAGCTTTTCGCTGAAGTTTTTTGCCAATTTCATCTTCCAATTCCCTGCTTCGTGCTTGGTTCGTGGTTCTCGGAAACCTATGCTTTACTTCTTGGTTCGTGGGTCTCGAAAACCTATGTTCTGTGCTTTTCTTTACCTTCTTCCCACAATGGGAGGGAAACCTAACCAGAAGGAGAAAGGTTCATCTTCTCAAAAAAAAAAAAAAAGTCACTCATGTTAGAGAGATGTTCTCTCATGCTCTAGAGAGAGAAAACCCTCTCAAGGTACTACCTTTCGCTGAAGTTTATTGCGTATTCCATCTTCCAATTCCCTGCTTCGTGCTTGGTTCATGGTTCTCGGAAAACCTACTTTACTTCTTAGTTTGTGGTTCTCGAAAACCTATGTTCTGTGTTTCTCTTTACCGTCTTCCCACAATGGGAAACAAACCTAACATGAGGGAGAAAAACAGCCTTCTCAAACAAAACTACTGGAGAAAAAAAAGGTCAGTCAGTTTAGAGAGAGATTCTCTAAAGCTCTAGAGATAGAAAACCATCTCAAGGTGCTGACTTTCGCGGATATTTTTTTGCCTATTTCATCTTCCAATTCTCTGCTTCGTGCTTGGTTCGTGGTTCTCGAAAACCAATGCTTTACTTCTTGGTTCGTGGGTCTCGAAAACCTCCGTTTTGTGTTTTTCTTTACCTTCTTCCCACAATGGGAAAGAAACCTAACCAGAAGGAGAAAGGTTCATCTTCTGAAAAAAAAAAAAAGTCAGTCATGTTAGAGAGAGATTCTATAAAGCTCTAGAGAGAGAAAACCCTCTCAAGGTACTGCCTTCCGCTGAAGTTTTTCGCCTATTTTATCTTCCAATTCTCTGCATCGTGCTTCGTTCGTGGTTCTTGGAAACCTATGCTTTACTTCTTGGTTCGTGGTTCTCGAAAACCTCTATTCTGTGTTTCTCTTTACAATGGGAAGGAGAAAAATCGTTTTCTCGTTCAAAACTGCTGCAAAGAAAAAAGGTCAGTCCGGTTAGACAGAGATTCCCTCAAGCTCTAGAGATAGAAAACCCTCTCAAGGTGCGGACTTTAACTGATGTTTTTTCGCCTCTTTGATCTTCCAATTCTCTGCTTCGTGCTTAGTACGTGGTTCACGGAAAACCTACTTTACTTATTGGTTTGTGGTTCTCGAAAACCTCTGTTCTATGTTTCTCTTTACCCTCTTCCCACAATGGGAAGGAAACCAAACACGAAGGAGACAAACCGTCTTCTCGAACAAAACCGCTGGAGAAAAAAGGTCAGTCAGGTTAGACAGAGTCTCTCCCAAGCTCTGGAGAGAGAAAACACTCTCAAGGTGCAGACTTTCACCAAAGTTTTTCGTCTATTTCATCTTCCAAGTCCCAACTTCGTGCTTCATTCGTGGTTCTTGGAAAACCTACTTTACTTCTTGGTATGTGGTTCACGAAAACCTCTGTTCTTTGTATCTCTAAACCCTCTTCCCAAAATGGGAAAGAAACCTAACATGAGGAGAAAAACCGTCTTCTTGAACAAAACTGCTGGAAAAAAAAGTCAGTCAGGGTAGAGAGAGATTCTCTCAAGCTCTAGGGAGAGAAAAGCCACTCAAGGTACTGCCTTCCGCTATTATTTTTTCGCCTTTTTCATCTTCCAATTCTCTGCTTCGTGCTTGGTTCGTGGTTCTCGAAAATCTACGCTTTACTTCTTGGTTTGTGGCTCTCGAAAACCACTGTTCCATGTTTTTCTTTACCTTTTTCCCACAATGGGAAGGAAACCTAACCAGAAGGAGAAAGGTTAATCTTCTAAAAAAAAAAAAAGTCAGTCATGTTAGAGAGAGATTCTCTCAAGCTCTAGAGAGATAAAACCCTCTCAAGGTATTGCCTTTCGCTAAAGTTTTTCGCGTATTTCATCTTCCAATTCCCTGTTTCGTGCTTGGTTCATGGTTCTCGAAAAACCTACTTTACTTCTTGGTTTGTGGTTCTCGAAAAACTCTGTTCTGTGTTTCTCTTTACGCTCATTCCACAATGGGAAGCAAACCTAAAATGAAGGAGAAAAACTGTATTCTCGAACAAAACCGCTAGAAAAAAAAAAGGTCAGTCAGGTTAGAGATTCTCTCAAGCTCTAGAGCGAGAAAGCCCTCTCAAGGTGTTGACCATCGCTGATGTTTTTCCGCCTCTTTCATCTTCCAATTCTCTGTTTCGTGCTTGGTTCGTGGTTCTCGGAAACCTATGCTTTACTTCTTGGTTCGTGGCTCTCGAAAACCTTTGTTCTGTGTTTTTCTTTACCATCTTCGCACAATGGGAAGGAAACCTAACCAAAAGGAGAAAGGTTAATCTTCTCAAAAAAAAAGTCAGTCATGTTAAAGAGAGATTATCTCAAGCTCTAAAGAGAGAAAACCATCTCAAGGTACTGCCTTTCGCTGAAGTTTTTTGCCTATTTCATCTTCGAATTCCCTGCTTCGTTCTTGGTTCGTGGTTCTCGGAAAACCTACTTTACTTATTGGTTTGTGGTTCTCGAAAACCTCGGATCTGTGTTTCTCGTTATCCTCTTCCCACAATGGGAAAGAAACCTAACATTAAGGTGAAAAACAGTATTCTCGAACAAAACCGCAGAAAAAAAAGGTCAGTCAGGTTAGAGAGAGATTCTCTAAAGCTCTAAAGAGAGAAAACCATCTCAAGGTGCTGACTTTCGCTGATGTTTTTTCGCCTCTTTCATCTTCCAATTCTCAGCTTCGTGCTTGGTTCGTGGTCCTCAGAAACCTATGCCTTACTTCTTGGTTCGTGGGTCTCGAAAACCTCTGTTCTGTGTCTTTCTTTACTTTCTTCCCACAATGGGAAGGAAACCTAACCATAATGAGAAAGGTTCTTCTTCTCAAAAAAAAAAAAGTCAGTCATGTTAGAGAGAGATTCTCTCAAGCTCTAGAGAGAGAGAACCCTCTCAAGGTACTGCCTTTCGCTAAAGTTTTTCGCCTATTTCATCTTCCAATTCCCTGCTTTGTGCTTGGTTCGTGGTTCTCAAAAAACCTACTTTACTTCTTGGTTTGTGGCTCTCAATAACCTCTGTTCTGTGTTTCTCTTTACCCTCTTCCCACAATGGGAAGCAAACCTAACATGAAGGAGAAAAACCGTCTTCTTGAACAAAACCGCTGGAAAAAAAAAAGGTCAGTCAGGTTAGAGAGAGATTCTCTCAAGCTCTAGAGAGAGAAAGCCCTCTCAAGGTGTTGACTTTCGCTGATGTTTTTTCGCCTCTTTCATCTTCTAATTCTTTGTTTCGTGCTTGGTTCGTGGTTCTCAGAGAACTATGCTTTACTTGTTGGTTTGTGGCTCTCGAAAACCTTTGTTCTGTGTTTTTCTTTACCTTCTTCCCACAATGGGAAGGAACCCTAACCAAAAGGAGAAAGGTTAATATTCTCAAAAAAAAAAAGTCAGTCATGTTAGAGAGAGATTCTCTCAAGCTCTAGAGAGAGAAAACCCTCTCAAGGTACTGCCTTTCGCTGAAGTTTTTTGCCTATTTAATCTTTGAATTCCCTGCTTCATGCTTGGTTCGTGGTTCTCGAAAAACCTACTTTACTTCTTGGTTTGTGGTTCTCGAAAACCTCGGTTCTGTGTTTCTCGTTATCCTCTTCCCACAATGGGAAGGAAACCTAACATGAAGGTTTTTATAGAACAAAACTGCTGGAAAAAAAAAACGTTAGTCAGGTTAGAGAGAGATTCTCTAAAGCTCTAGAGAGAGAAAACCATCTCAAGGTACTGACTTTCGCTGATGTTTTTTCGCCTCTTTCATCTTCCAATTCTCTGCTTCATTCTTGGTTCGTGGTTCTCGGAAACCTATGCTTTACTTCTTGGTTTGTGGGTCTCAAAAACCAATGTTCTGTGTTTTTCTTTACCTTCTTCCCACAATGGGAAGGAAACCTAACCAAAATGAGAAAGGTACTTCTTCTCAAAAAATAAAAAAAGTTAGTCATAATAGAGAGAGATTCTCTCAAGCTCTAGAGAGAGAAAACCCTCTCAAAGTACTGCCTTCCGCTGAAGTTTTTCGCCTATTTCATTTTCCAATTCTCTGCTTCCTGCTTGGTTCGTGGTTCTCAGAAACCTATGCTTTACTTCTTGGTTCGTGGCTCTCGAAAACCTCTTTTCTGTGTTTCAGTTTACCCTCTTCCTTAAATGGGAAAGAAACCTAACATGAGGAGAAAAATCATCTTCTCTAACAAAACTGTTGGAAAAAAAAGGTCAGTCAGGTTAGGGAGAGAATCTTTGAAGCTCTAGAGAGAGAAAACCCCCTCAGGGTACGACCTTCCACTGATGTTTTTTTGCCTCCTTCATCTTCCAATTATCTGCTTCGTGCTTGGTTCTTGGTTCTCAAAAATCTATGCTTTATTTCTTGGTTCGTGGCTCTCGAAAACCTCTATTCTGTATTTTTCTTTACCTTCTTCCCACAATGGGAAGGAAACCTAACCAGAAGGAGAAATGTTAATCTTCTCAAAAAAAAAGTTAGTCATGTTAGAGAGAGATTCTCTCAAGCTCTAGAGAGAGAAAACCCTCTCAAGGTACTGCCTTTCGCAGAAGTTTTTCTCGTATTTCATCTTCCATTTGCCTACTTCGTGCTTGGTTCGTGGTCCTCGAAAACCTCTGTTCTGGGTTTCTCTTTACCCTCTTCCCACAATGGGAAGGAAACCTAACAAGAAGGATAAAAACCGTTTTCTCGAACAAAATCGCTAGAAAAAAAAGGTCAGCCAGGTTAAAGAGAGATTCTCTCAAGCTCTAGAGTGAGAAAACCATCTCAAGGTGCTGACTTTCGCTGATGTTTTTTCGCCTCTTTCATCTTCCAATTCTCTGCGTCGTTCTTGCTTGTGGTTCTCGAAAACCTGTGCTTTACTTCTTGGTTCGTGGATCTCGAAAACCTCTGTTCTGTGTTTTTCTTTACCTTCTTCCCACAATGGGAAGGAAACCTGAGTAGAAGGAGAAAGGTTAATTTTCTCAAAAAAAAAAGTCAGTCATGTAAGAGAGAGATTCTCTCAAGCTCTAGAGAGAGAAAATGCTATCTAGGTACTGCCTTTCGCTGAAGTTTTTTGCCTATTTAATCTTTGAATTCCCTGCATCGTGCTTGGTTCATGGTTCTCGAAAAACCTACTTTACTTCTTGGTTTGTGGTTCACGAAAACCTCTGTTCTTTGTTTCTCTAAATCCTCTTCCCAAAATGGGAAAGAAACCTTACATGAGGAGAAAAACCGTCTTCTCGAACAAAATCGCTAGAAAAAAAAGGTCAGCCAGGTTAGAGAGAGATTCTCTCAAGCTCTAGAGAGAGAAAAGCCTCTCAAGGTACTGCCTTCCGCTGATGTTTTTTCGCCTCTTTCATCTTCCAATTCTCTCCTTCGTGCTTGGTTTGTGGTTCTCAGAAATCTATGCTTTACTTCTTGGTTTGTGGCTCTCGAAAACCACAGTTCCGTGTTTTTCTTTACCTTCTTCCCATAATGGGAAGGAAACCTAACCAGAAAGAGAAAGGTTAATCTTCTCAAAAAAAAAAAGTCAGTCATGTTAGAGAGAGATTCTCTCAAGCTCTAGAGAGAGAAAACCCTCTCAAGGTACTGCCTTTCGCAGAAGTTTTTCGCCTATTTAATCTTTGAATTCCCTGCTTCATGCTTGGTTCATGGTTCTCGAAAAACCTACTTTACTTCTTGGTTTGTGGTTCTCGGAAACCTCGGTTCTGTGTTTCTCATTATCCTCTTCCCACAATGGGAAGGAAACCTAACATGAAGGTAAAAAACCGTCTTCTTGAACAAAACTGCTGGAAAAAAAAATGTTAGTCAGGTTAGAGAGAGATTCTCTAAAGCTCTAGAGAGAGAAAACCATCTCAAGGTGCTGACTTTCGCTGATGTTTTTTCGCCTCTTTCATCTTCCAATTCTCTGCTTCATTCTTGGTTCGTGGTTCTCGGAAACCTATGCTTTACTTCTTGGTTTGTGGGTCTCAAAAACCTATGTTCTGTGTTTTTCTTTACCTTCTTCCCACAATGGGAAGGAAACCTAACCAGAATGAGAAAGGTACTTCTTCTCAAAAAATAAAAAAAGTTAGTCATAATAGAGAGAGATTCTCTCAAGCTCTAGAGAGAGAAAACACTCTCAAAGTACTGCCCTCCGCTGAAGTTTTTCGCCTCTTTCATTTTCCAATTCTCTGCTTCCTGCTTGGTTCGTGGTTCTCAGAAACCTATGCTTTACTTCTTGGTTCGTGGCTCTCGAAAACCTCTTTTCTGTGTTTCAGTTTACCCTCTTCCTTAAATGGGAAAGAAATCTAACATGAGGGGAAAAATCATCTTCTCGAACAAATCTGTTGGAAAAAAAAGGTCAGTTAGGTTAGGGAGAGAATCTTTGAAGCTCTAGAGAGAGAAAACCCCCTCAAGGTACGACCTTCCGCTGATGTTTTTTTGCCTCCTTCATCTTCCAATTATCTGCTTCGTGCTTGGTTCTTGGTTCTCGAAAATCTATGCTTTATTTCTTGGTTCGTGGCTCTTGAAAACCTATATTCTGTATTTTTCTTTACCTTCTTCCCACAATGGGAAGGAAACCTAACAAGAAGGAGAAATGTTAATCTTCTCAAAAAAAAAGTCAGTCATGTTAGAGAGAGATTCTCTCAAGCTCTAGAGAGAGAAAACCCTCTCAAGGTACTGCCTTTCGTAGAAGTTTTTCTCGTATTTCATCTTCCATTTCCCTACTTCGTGCTTGGTTTGTGGTCCTCGAAAACCTCTGTTCTGGGTTTCTCTTTACCCTCTTCCCACAATGGGAAGGAAACCTAACAAGAAGGATAAAAACCGTCTTCTCGAACAAAATCGTTGGAAAAAAAAGGTCAGTCAGGTTAAAGAGAGATTCTCTCAAGTTCTAGAGTGAGAAAACCATCTCAAGGTGCTGACTTTCACTGATGTTTTTTCGCCTCTTTCATCTTCCAATTCTCTGCGTCGTTCTTGTTTGTGGTTCTCGAAAACCTGTGCTTTACTTCTTGGTTCGTGGATCTCGAAAACCTCTGTTCTGTGTTTTTCTTTACCTTCTTACCACAATGGGAAGGAAACCTGAGCAGAAGGAGAAAGGTTAATCTTCTCAAAAAAAAAGTCAGTCATATAAGAGAGAGATTCTCTCAAGCTCTAGAGAGAGAAAAGCCACTCAAGGTACTGCCTTCTACTGATGTATTTTCGCCTCTTTCATCTTCCAATTCTCTGTTTCGTGCTTGGTTCGTGGTTCTCGGAAATCTATGCTTTACTTCTTGGTTCGTGGATCTCGAAAACCTCTGTTCTGTGTTTTTCTTTACCTTCTTCCCACAATGGGAAGGAAACCTGAGCAGAAGGAGAAAGGTTAATCTGCTCAAAAAAAAAGGCAGTCATATAAGAGAGAGATTCTCTCAAGCTCTAGAGAGAGAAAACTCTATCTAGGTACTGCATTTCGCTGAAGTTTTCGCCAATTTCATCTTTGATTTCCCTGCTTCGTGCTTGGTTCGAGGTTCTCGGAAAACCTACTTTAGTTCTTGGATTGTGGTTCACGAAAACCTCTGTTCTTTGTTTCTCCAAACCCTCTTCCCAAAATGGGAAAGAAACCTAACATGAGGAGAAAAACCGTCTTCTCGAACAAAATCGCTGGAAAAAAAAATGTCATTCAGGTTAGAGAGAAATTCTCTCAAGCTCTAGAGAGAGAAAAGCCTCTCAAGGTACTGCCTTCCGCTGATGTTTTTTTGCCTCTTTCATTTTCCAATTCTCTGCTTTGTGCTTGGTTCGTGGTTCTCGGAAATCTATGCTTTACTTCTTGGTTTGTGGCTCTCGAAAACCACAGTTCCGTGTTTTTCTTTACCTTCTTCCCACAATGGGAAGGAAACCTAACCAGAAGGAGAAAGTTTAATCTTCTCAAAAAAAAAGAAAGTCACTCATGTTTGAGGGAGATTCTCTCCAGCTCTAGAGAGAGAAAACCCTCTCAAGGTACTGCCTTTCGCAGAAGTTTTTCACGTATTTCATCTTCCATTTCCCTACTTCGTGCTTAGTTCGTGGGCCTCGAAAACCTCTGTTCTGTGTTTTTCTTTACCTTCTTCGCACAATGGGAAGGAAACGTGAGCAGAAGGAGAAAGTTTAATCTTCTCAAAAAAAAAAAAGTCAGTCATGTAAGAGAGAGATTCTCTCAAGCTCTAGAGAGAGAAAACCCTCTCCAGGTACTGCCTTTCGCTGAAGTTTTTGCCAATTTCATCTCTGATTTCCCTGCTTCGTGCTTGGTTCGTGGTTCTCGAAAAACCTACTTTACTTCTTGGTTTGTGGTTCACGAAAACCTCTGTTCTTTGTTTCTCTAAACCCTCTTCCCAAAATAGGAAATAAACCTAACATGAGGAGAAAAACCTTCTTCTCGAACAAAACCGCTAGGAAAAAAAATGTCAGTCAGGTTAGAGAGAGATTCTCTCAAGCTCTAGAGAGAGAAAAGCCTCTCATGGTACTGCTTTCCGCTGATGTTTTTTCGCCTCCTTCATCTTCCAATTCTCTGCTTCGTGCTTGGTTCGTGGTTCTCGAAAATCTATGCTTTACTTCTTGGTTTGTGGCTCTCGAAAACCACAGTTCCGTGTTTTTCTTTACCTTCTTCCAACAATGGGAAGGAAACCTAACCAGAAGGAGAAAGGTTAATCTTCTCAAAAAAAAAAAAGTCAGTCATGTTAGAGAGAGATTCTCTCAAGCTCTAGATAGAGAAAACCCTCTCAAGGTACTGCTTTTCGCAGAAGTTTTTCGAGTATTTCATCTTCTATTTCCCTACTTCGTGCTTGGTTCGTGGTCATCGAAAACCTCTGTTCTGGGTTTCTCTTTACCCTCTTCCCACAATGGGAAGGAAACCTAACAAGAAGGATAAAAACCGTCTTCTCGAACAAAATCGCTAGAAAAAAAAGGTCAGTCAGGTTAAAGAGAGATTCTCTCAAGCTCTAGATAGAGAAAACCCTCTCAAGGCGCTGACTTTCGCTTATGTTTTTTCGCCTCTTTCATCTTCCAATTCTCTGCGTCGTGCTTGTTTGTGGTTCTCGAAAACCTGTGCTTTACTTCTTGGTTCGTGGATCTCTAAAACCTCTGTTCTGTGTTTTTCTGTACCTTCTTCCCACAATGGGAAGGAAACCTGAGTAGAAGGAGAAAGGTTAATCTTCTCAAAAAAAAAGTCAGTCATGTAAGAGAGAGATTCTCTCAAGCTCTAGAGAGAGAAAACTCTATCTAGGTACTGCCTTTCGTTGAAGTTTTTCGCCAATTTCATCTTTGATTTCCCTGCTTCGTGCTTGGTTCGTCGTTCTCGGAAAACCTACTTTAGTTATTGGTTTGTGGTTCACGAAAACCTCTGTTGTTTGTTTCTCTAAACCCTTTTCCCAAAATGGGAAAGAAACCTAACATGAGGAGAAAAACCGTCTTCTCGAAAAAAATCGCTGGAAAAACAAATGTCATTCAGGTTAGAGAGAGATTCTCTCAAGCTCTAGAGAGAGAAAAGCCTCTCAAGGTACTGCCTTTCGCTGATGTTTTTTCGCCTCTTTCATCTTCCAATTCTCTGCTTCGTGCTTCATTTGTGGTTCTCGAAAATCTATGCTTTACTTCTTGGTTTGTGGCTCTCGAAAACCACAGTTCCGTGTTTTTCTTTACCTTCTTCCCACAATGGGAAGGAAACCTAACCTGAAGGAGAAAGGTTAATCTTCTCAAAAAAAAAGTCAGTCATGTTAGAGAGAGATTCTCTCAAGCTCTAGATAGAGAAAACCCTCTCAAGGTACTACCTTTCGCATAAGTTTTTTGAGTATTTCATCTTCTATTTCCCTACTTCGTACTTGGTTCGTGGTCCTCGAAAACCTCTGTTCTGGGTTTCTCTTTACCCTCTTCCCACAATGGGAAGGAAACCTAACAAGAAGGATAAAAACCGTCTTCTCGAACAAAATCGCTAGAAAAAAAAGGTCAGTCAGGTTAAAGAGAGATTCTCTCAAGCTCTAGATAGAGAAAACCCTCTCAAGGCGCTGACTTTCGCTTATGTTTTTTCGCCTCTTTCATCTTCCAATTCTCTGCGTCGTGCTTGTTTGTGGTTCTCGAAAACCTGTGCTTTACTTCTTGGTTCGTGGATCTCGAAAACCTCTGTTCTGTGTTTTTCTGTACCTTCTTCCCACAATGGGAAGGAAACCTGAGCAGAAGGAGAAAGGTTAATCTTCTCAAAAAAAAAGTCAGTCATGTAAGAGAGAGATTCTCTCAAGCTCTAGAGAGAGAAAACTCTATCTAGGTACTGCCTTTCGCTGAAGTTTTTCGCCAATTTCATCTTTGATTTCCCTGCTTCGTGCTTGGTTCGTCGTTCTCGGAAAACCTACTTTAGTTCTTGGTTTGTGGTTCACGAAAACCTCTGTTGTTTGTTTCTCTAAACCCTCTTCCCAAAATGGGAAAGAAACCTAACATGAGGAGAAAAACCGTCTTCTCGAAAAAAATCGCAGGAAAAACAAATGTCATTCAGGTTAGAGAGAGATTCTCTCAAGCTCTAGAGAGAGAAAAGCCTCTCAAGGTACTGCCTTTCGCTGATGTTTTTTCGCCTCTTTCATCTTCCAATTCTCTGCTTCGTGCTTCATTTGTGGTTCTCGAAAATCTATGCTTTACTTCTTGGTTTGTGGCTCTCGAAAACCACAGTTCCGTGTTTTTCTTTACCTTCTTCCCACAATGGGAAGGAAACCTAACCTGAAGGAGAAAGGTTAATCTTCTCAAAAAAAAAGTCAGTCATGTTAGAGAGAGATTCTCTCAAGCTCTAGATAGAGAAAACCCTCTCAAGGTACTACCTTTCGCATAAGTTTTTTGAGTATTTCATCTTCCATTTCCCTACTTCGTACTTGGTTCGTGGTCCTCGAAAACCTCTGTTCTGGGTTTCTCTTTACCCTCTTCCCACAATGGGAAGGAAACCTAACAAGAAGGATAAAAACCGTCTTCTCGAACAAAATCGCTAGAAAAAAAAGTCAATCAGGTTAAAGAGAGATTCTCTCAAGCTCTAGATAGAGAAAACCCTCTCAAGGTGCTGACTTTCGCTGATGTTTTTTTGCCTCTTTCATCTTCCAATTCTCTGCGTCGTGCTTGTTTGTGGTTCTCGAAAACCTGTGCTTTACTTCTTGGTTCGTGGATCTCGAACACCTCTGTTATTTGTTTTTCTTTACCTTCTTCCCACAATGGGAAGGAAACCTGAGCAGAAGGAGAAAGGTTAATCTTCTCAAAAAAAAAAGCCAGTCATGTAAGAGAGAGATTCTCTCAAGTTCTAGAGAGAGAAAACTCTATCTAGGTACTGCCTTTCGCTGAAGTTTTTCGCCAATTTCATCTTTGATTTCCCTGCTTCGTGCTTGGTTCGTGGTTCTCGGAAAACCTACTTTACTTCTTGGTTTGTGGTTCACGAAAACCTCTATTCTTTGTTTCTCTAAACCCTCTTCCCAAAATGGGAAATAAACTAACATGAGGAGAAAAACCGTCTTCTCGAACAAAATCGCTGGAAAAAAAAAGGTCAGTCAGGTTAGAGAGAGATTCTCTCAAAGCTCTAGAGAGAGAAAAGCCTCTCAAGGTACTGCCTTCCGCTGATGTTTTTTCGCCTCTTTCATCTTCCAATTCTCTGCTTCGTGCTTGGTTCGTGGTTCTCGGAAATCTATGCTTTACTTCTTGGTTTGTGGCTCTCGAAAACCACAGTTCCGTGTTTTTCTTTACCTTCTTCCCACAATGGGAAGGAAACCTAACCAGAAAGAGAAAGGTTAATCTTCTCAAAAAAAAAAAAGTCAGTCATGTTAGAGAGAGATTCTCTCAAGCTCTAGAGAAAGAAAACCCTCTCAAGGTACTGCCTTTCGCAGAAGTTTTTCGCATATTTGATATTCCATTTCCCTACGTCGTGCTTGGTTCGTGGTCCTCGAAAACCTATGTTCTGTGTTTTTCCTTACCTTCTTCCCACAATGGGAAGGAAACCTGAGCAGAAGGAGAAAGGTTAATCTTCTATAAAAAAAAAAAAGTCAGTCATGTAAGAGAGAGATTCTCTCAAGCTCTAGAGAGAGAAAACCCTCTCTAGGTTCTACCTTTCGCTGAAGTTATTCGCCAATTTCATCTATGATTTCCCTGCTTCGTGCTTGGTTCGTGGTTCTCGGAAAACCTACTTTACTTCTTGGTTTGTGGTTCACGAAAACCTCTGTTCTTTGTTTCTCTAAACCCTCTTCCCAAAATAGGAAAGAAACCTAACATGAGGAGAAAAACCATCTTCTCGAACAAAACCGCTGGAAAAAAAAATGTCAGTCAGGTTAGAGAGAGATTCTTTCAAGCTCTAGAGAGAGAAAAGCTCTCAAGGTACTGCCTTCCGCAGATGTTTTTTTGCCTCCTTCATCTTCCAATTCTCTGCTTCGTGCTTGGTTCGTGGTTCTCGAAAATCTATGCTTTACTTCTTGGTTTGTGGCTCTCGAAAACCACAGTTCCGTGTTTTTCTTTACCTTATTCCCACAATGGGAAGGAAACCTAACCAGAAGGAGAAAGGTTAATCTTCTCAAAAAAAAAAGTCAGTCATGTTAGAGAGAGATTCTCTCAAGCTCTAGATAGAGAAAACCCTCCCAAGGTACTGCCTTTCGCATAAGTTTTTCACGTATTTCATGTTCTATTTCCCTACTTCGTGCTTGGTTCGTGGTGCTGGAAATCCTGTGGTCTGGGTTTCTGTTCTCCCTCTCCCCACAATGGGAAGGAAACCTAACAAGAAGGATAAAAACCATCTTCTTGAACAAAATCGCTAGAAAAAAAAAGGTCAGTCAGGTTAAAGAGAGATTCTCTCAAGCTCTAGATAGAGAAAACCCTCTCAAGGTGCTGACTTTCGCTGATGTTTTTTCGCCTCTTTCATCTTCCAATTCTCTGCATCGTGCTTGTTTGTGGTTCTCGAAAACCTGTGCTTTACTTCTTGGTTCGTGGATCTCGAAAACCTCTGTTCTGTGTTTTTCTTTACCTTCTTCCCACAATGGGAAGGAAACCTAAGCAGAAGGAGAAAGGTTAATCTTCTCAAAAAAAAAGTCAGTCATGTAAGATAGAGATTCTCTCAATCTCTAGAGAGAGAAAACTCTATCTAGGTACTGCCTTTCGCTGAAGTTTTTCGCCAATTTCATCTTTGATTTCCCTGCTTCGTGCTTGGTTCGTGGTTCTCGGAAAACCTACTTTAGTTCTTGGTTTGTGGTTCACGAAAACCTCTATTGTTTGTTTCACCAAACCCTCTTCCCAAAATGGGAAAGAAACCTAACATGAGGAGAAAAAACCGTCTTCTCGAACAAAATCGCTGGAAAACAAATGTCATTCAGGTTAGAGAGAGATTCTCTCAAGCTCTAGAGAGAGAAAACCCTATCTAGGTACTGTCTTTCGCTGAAGTTTTTCGCGAATTTCATCTTTGATTTCCCTGCTTCGTGCTTGGTTCATGGTTCTCAAAAAACCTACTTTACTTCTTGGTTTGTGGTTCGCGAAAACCTCTGTTCTTTGTTTCTCTAAACCCTCTTCCCAAATTGGGAAAGAAACCTAACATGAGGAGAAAAACCGTCTTCTCGAACAAAACCACTGGAAAAAAAAAGGTCAGTCAGGTTAGAGAGAGATTCTCTCAAGCTCTAGAGAGAATAAAGCCTCTCAAGGTACTGCCTTCCGCTGATGTTTTTTCGCCTCTTTCATCTTCCAATTCTTTGCCTTGTGCTTGGTTCGTGGTTCTCGAAAATCTATGCTTTACTTCTTGGTTTGTGGCTCTCGAAAACCACAGTTCCGTGTTTTTCTTTACCTTTTTCCCACAATGGGAAGGAAACCTAACCAGAAGGAGAAAGTTTAATCTTCTAAAAAAAAATGTCACTCATGTTTGAGAGAGATTCTCTCCAGCTCTAGAGAGAGAAAACCCTCTCAAGGTACTGCCTTTCGCAGAAGTTTTTCGCGTATTTCATCTTCCATTTCCCTACTTCGTGCTTGGTTCGTGGTCCTCGAAAACCACAGTTCCGTGTTTTTCTTTACCTTCTTCCCACAATGGGAAGGAAACCTAACCAGAAGGAGAAAGGTTAATCTTCTCAAAAAAAAAATTGTCAGTCATGTTAGAGAGAGATTCTCTCAAGCTCTAGATAGAGAAAACCCTCTCAAGGTACTGTCTTTCGCAGAAGTTTTTCGCGTATTTCATCTTCCATTTCCCTACTTCGTGCTAGGTTCGTGGTCCTCGAAAACCTCTGTTCTGGGTTTCTCTTTACCCTCTTCCCACAATGGGAAGGAAACCTAACAAGAAGGATAAAAACCGTCTTCTCGAAGAAAATCGCTAGAAAAAAAAGGTCAGTCAGGTTAAAGAGAGATTCTCTCGAGCTCTAGATAGAGAAAACCCTCTCAAGGTGCTGACTTTCGCTGATGTTTTTTTGCCTATTTCATCTTCCAATTCTCTGCGCCGTGCTTGTTTGTGGTTCTCGAAAACCTGTGCTTTACTTCTTGGTTCGTGGATCTCGAAAACCTCTGTTCTGTGTTTTTCTTTACCTTCTTCCCACAATGGGAAGGAAACCTGAGCAGAAGGAGAAAGGTTAATCTTCTCAAAAAAAAAGTCAGTCATGTAAGAGAGAGATTCTCTCAAGCTCTAGAGAGAGAAAACCCTATCTAGGTACTGCCTTTCGCTGAAGTTTTTCGCCAATTTCATCTTTGATTTCCCTGCTTCGTGCTTGGTTCATGGTTCTCGGAAAACCTACTTTACTTCTTGGTTTGTGGTTCACGAAAACCTCTGTTCTTTGTTTCTCTAAACCCTCTTCCCAAAATGGGAAAGAAACCTTGTGACGCCCGAGATTTAGCCATGCATTTAATTACTGTTGCATCTTTGTTTGTGCATTTCCTTCTGTGCATTATTGACTGCCTTCTTGAGTTACTATTCACTCCATTTTTAAACTGCTTTCTATTAGTTAATTAGCATTTTTATTAAATCATATTAATTGTAAAAGTAGTGGGAAAAATGTGCATTTGAGCTAAAGGCATTAGGAGGGCTCGTTTAGAAAATGATTTTTGTAGTTGAGTGAATAGTGTTACGTAACATAACTTAGAAATTTAATTAGCTAGCATATATTTTACTATCTAAGCTCGTTTTAAGCTCAATACGCGCAATATATTAGATCTCTTAAGCACCCAAATGACCCCACCTCAACTTAGCCCCTTTTATACATCACTTAAACTCATAAAATGCAAAAGAAAAAAAAATTAAAAGCTGAAACAGAGAGCAGAAACCCGATAGCTCCAAGGGAGAAAAAGGAAGAGATTTTGCTCACCAAGCCTCCAATCCAAGCCTCTCCAAGCCTTGAACAACTAGTGTAGGGTGTGTGCAAGGTTCCTAGGTGCTCCTACGCGCTTTGGTGAGGGATTTCACGACTTGTTTTTGCATTTTTAAATAGTTGCTCATTTCTTGATTTGTTGAAAATATGATTAAATGCCATTGTAATTGTTATCTATGCTAATATACCATCTATATGAATGCTAGAGAACACATTTGAGCCGTCGTTTTGCAATTTAAACGGTTAGAATCGTTAGTTTGATTTTTAGGGTAAATAGTGACGTTTTTCTAGGGTTTTGCATAATTGCTCGAATTATCTTGATTCAATGCTTCTAATAGATGCCTTAGGTGTTAGTGAAGATAACCTAATAGCCCCGTGCACTTGCATTGCCCTTAAATCGCCTAAAAATGGAAAATAGCCAACTTTAACTTGGGGCTTTTGGGGTTAATGCGAATCCGGGTGAATTCGGGCTTCAATTCTAGTGTCCTTAGGCTACCTAGGTGCTATAGATGCCTTGATATCCCTTGTTTGAAGCCCGGACAATGTATGTGTAGTTTAAAGCCATAAGAGGGAATTTGGGGCTTTCGGGGTAATCGTGGGCATTTGAAGGAGTTAGAGGGTTAAGAGGGTACCTTGAGGGTTAGTTAGAAGGTTGGGAGAGTTCCCTTTGAAAATGAAATCATTAACTTTGGTTTGGAAGAGAAATAGTTCAAAAAATAAAGGGGTTTAAGTGCAATTTCGGTTGTCTCACATTTCTAAACCACGGCATGACTTCTTGAGTGTTTATATGTGATATTAAGTTGATTTGAAGCTTTTGGTATAATTCTATGGTTATTTTGTAATGTCTCTTTGCAAAACTGCATATTTGCTTATATAATTGTTCTATTCTAATTGCATCGAGGTCAACCTACTTTGTTGATCCTCATATGTGTTAATGCTTATATTATTGCTATTAACTTGCCATCGTTAAGTGCATTGCATAGTGGTTGCAGAACCATAGTGTCAGGGGCGGATGTGTTGAATATCGGCTGGGCGGCAGAGGGCTTGCCGGTGGATATTCAAACTCCGTGCCCTATTCCCTCATTCGCCTGGTCTGGAGATTGCAAGGGGATGTTGGGTCATAGGATTATCGGGGTACATCCGGAGTACACCCACTGGAGTGTTTGGGGATTATGCCGGCTTATCGTGATCGTGCTCGTGGTTCGTGGATCGTGATTGAAGACCTGTGAAGATTGGTGTATAGGGGATTGTGTGAAATGTATCCTTTTAAATGTGTGGTTATTTAAGTTATCGTTGTTTCTTTAATTGTCTAAGTGTTATTGTTGTATAATTGTATTATATGTTGCATTGCACGCCCTGGGACTATATCCCTCACTGGGCAATAGTGGTTGCTCATACCTCGATATCTGTTTCAGGAGACGCTGAGGGTGATCCCCAGCTTGTTGATTTAGTTGAGGAAGAAGAAGTTCAGATTGATCCTTTACCTTAGTTGCCGTGCCTGATAGCTTGAGGTGGTTAATGAATTTGCTACTATGTGGAAGATTCATCTGATTACTTTACGTAATATTTTGTGACCTAAGGGCTATGTATATATTGTTGTGCAAATTGAAGGATAGTAGATTGTGGTGTAGAATTGGAAGCCATGTCTTGTAATAACTTTTATTCTTGCCTTTATTTCCTTGCATGCTTGGGAGTGGATGGTTAATGTAGAATGCATTATCCTTTAAGTTGTTTTATTGATTTCCTAGAATGTTATGATTATAAAACTATGTTGATAATAAGTTCTCGCATGCTTGTGTGTTTTGGAACTATTGTGTACTCTAAGGCTCGGATGGCCTTAGAACTTGTGGGTTATTTAAGAAAAGCTTGTATTGTATTGTTAGGACCTTGTTTGAGTGTTTACAGGTTTTTAGAATGTCCACGGTACAGGGGAGACTCTGTCCGTGTGTCGGGTCTGGACTTAACCTTTAGCTTGGGGGTTGGGTTGGGGCGTGACATTTAAGTGGTATCAGAGCTATAGATTGCATGAAGCCGGGTTAAATTTCTCGGTCTGTGGGTAGAGATTTGTTATGTGACTTTGTGAATACATGAGTCCTTGATTTTTATTGACCTAAGTGAAATTTGAATAAGGAATGAACATGCTAGCATGGAAATGGAATATCAAGAGTCTAGAATGTCAAGTATGATCTAGTGATTTATGTGTACTTCAAGAATGTTGAATATTTATTTGAACTTCTATGTACTTGACTTTATGTGAATCTAATTGGACTTTTCTTTATGTGTTTACTTATAAATTGCATATATACATATATATACCTGTCATAACACTTTGCATTCTAGCTATTCGAGATGGGGCCTCGCCGTCGTGCTGATAATCCGAATGTTGGTGGAGAACCCGAGGGGGTTCATGGGCAAGAAGCTGAGGTGGCTGAAAATGCACCGCAGGTTCAAGAACCGAGCACTGCACAGATCTTGGCCACGATGGCCACAGCTATGAACACTATCGCCCAGTTTGTTACACAACAGGGTCAGCCAGGGGTCGTTGGAGGTAATCAGGCTGCGAGAGCCGGAGGTAGTGGTTCTACAGGAGGGAATCTGTATGATCGGTTTATACATCATGGGGCCTATACTTTCTTTGGGGAGCCGGATGATATGAAAGCTGAGATGCGGCTAAGGAAGTTCGAGAGAGTGGCAGCAATACTCGAGTGCCATGATGACAGGAAGATTACTTATGCTACTTTCCTTCTCGAGGGTGATGCTGAAGATTGGTGGAATACCATCAGTGAGAAATGGGGAGCTGAGGGAGTTCATCATACGTGGGCCGACTTTGTCCGAGAATTTCGAGACAAGTATATATCGATAGTTGCCCGCGAGAGGCGACAAACTGAGTTCATAAACTTGAAGCAGGGAAGTATGACGGTAGATCAATACGAGGCTACTTTTACCCGACTTTCCCGTTATGCACCAGCTTTGATTCAGCCGGAGGACATGAAGATTCAGAGGTTCATCCTGGGTTTGAGGAGAGATATTATGCTGAACTTGTCTTCAAATGATTTTCCTAACTATGCTGCAGTAGTCCGAGCCGCCTCGAGGTATGAGAAACGGAAGGCCGATGTGTTAGCCGAAACCAGTCAATCGAGTAAACGGTTTCAGTCTCAGAGTCAAGGGTACCAGGGGCAGACCGTATCAGTTGGGCAGAGTTCACAGCCGAGGCAGACTCAGAGTTACACAGGGCCTACTCAGACTCAGGCACGACCAGTCCAGAGTCAGACTCAGAGTCAGTTCTGTCCAGCAGTTTCCCGTTCGCAGCAGGGTAGTTCAGCTACCTCTACTTACAGAGCTCCTTCGGGAGGCACTGTTGCAAGGCGTCACCAGCAGTGCAGCTTCTGTCAGCGTCAAGGCCACACTGAGGATGTTTGTTGGAAGAAACATAACAAGTGTACAGGTTGCGGCAGTGATCAGCACAGGGTTAAAGACTGTCAGAAATTTAAGAACCCTAGGGGTCAGACATCAGCTCAGAACTTTCAGACCAGGGCACCAGCTGCAGCACTACCACCACGAGGTCAGGCCCGTGTATTTGCCTTGGATGCTGAGGAGCTTCCGGATACCACCGCTGTGGTAGAAGGTATTTTTCTTCTTAATGATCAATCAGTTAAGGTTTTAATTGATTCCGGGGCTTCGCATTCTTTTATTACTCCTACTTGTGCACAAAATGCTAAATTGAAAGATGATAAATTGTTGCATGAGATTGTGGTTTATACTCCTATGGGTCCGAAGTTTGTTACTAGATCTATTTGCAGAGCATGTAGTATATTTATTGAAGGTCGTGTTTTTCCTGCTGATTTGATTATCCTACCCTTCAATGACTTTGAAATTATGTTGGGGATGGACTGGTTAAGTAAATATTATGCCCAGCTTGATTGTAGAAAGAAGATTGTGTATCTAGAAATGCCTGACCAGCCTATACTTAAAATAGTTGGTAGTAGAAAATCTACGGGAACTCCTATTATTTCTTCTATTAGGGCATCTAAATTATTGAGCAAGGGTTGTGAGGCTTATCTTACATATTTGATTAATCAGCCTGGGGATCAATTGAAATTGAATGATGTACCTATCGTGAGAGAGTTTCCGGGGGTCTTTCTTGAGGAATTACCTGGGTTACCGCCTGATAGAGAGATAGAGTTCATGATTGATGTATTGCCGGGGACTTCACCTATCTCTAGGACTCCGTACAGAATGGCTCCACCTGAGTTGCAGGAATTGAAAGTTCAATTGCAGGGCTTGCTTGAGAAGGGATTCATTCAGCCGAGTT
The DNA here is from genome assembly GCA_037974665.1 of Ehretia macrophylla. NCBI lineage: Eukaryota > Viridiplantae > Streptophyta > Magnoliopsida > Boraginales > Ehretiaceae > Ehretia > Ehretia macrophylla. Next base: position 20,805,267 of record CM075765.1, read on the forward strand.
CTTCACCGTGGGGTGCGCCAGTTCTATTTGTTAAAAAGAAAGACGGATCACTTCGCCTATGCATTGATTATCGGGGTCTTAATCAGGTAACCATAAAAAATAAATATCATTTGTCTTTAATCGAAGAGTTGTTTGATCAGTTGCAAGGCGCCAGGGTATTCTCTAAATTTGATCTGAGGCAGGGTTATTATCAGCTGAGGATTAAGAAAGACGATGTTCCTAAAACAGCTTTCAGAACTCGATATGGCCATTATGAGTTTGTTGTCTTGCCGTTTGGTCTTACTAATGCTCCCACCGTATTCATGGACTTAATGTAGAGGGTATTCCGTCCTTATCTGGACCAATTTGTGGTCATATTTACTGATGATATCCTTGTCTATTCTAAATCTGAGACGGAACATGAACAGCATCTCAGAATTGTGTTGCAGACTCTTCAGGAGCATCAGTTATTTGCAAAGTTTAGCAAATGTGAATTTTGGCTTAAGCAAGTTGCTTTTCTGGGCCATATCATCTCGCAGGATGGTATTTCTGTTGATCCAGCGAAGATTGAAGTTGTGTTATCTTGGAAACGACCTGAAACTATCACGGAGATTCGTAGCTTCCTTGGGTTAGTTGGGTATTATCGAAGGTTTGTAAAGGATTTCTCTAAGATTGCAGGGCCTTTAACTCAGCTTACTCAGAAGAAAACAGTATTTGACTGGAATGATAAATGTGAGGCCAGCTTCCAGGAATTGAAGAAGAGATTGACTACAGCTCCTATTCTTGCTTTACCTGAGGGTTATGATAATCTGGTGATCTATAGTGATGCTTCGAAGGAAGGTCTGGGTTGTGTATTGATGCAGAATGGCAGGGTTATTGCTTATGCTTCCAGGAAACTGAAGCCTTATGAACTCAACTATCCGACTCATGATCTTGAGCTTGCAGCTATCATTATTGCATTAAAGAAATGGCGTCATTATCTCTGGGGCAACAAATTTGAAATCTTCACCGATCATAAGAGCTTGAAATATCTGTTTTCACAGAAAGAGTTGAACATGAGGCAGAGACGTTGGCTGGAATTACTTGAGGACTATAATTGCACTATTAACTATCTTCCAGGTAAGGCCAATATTGTTGCTGATGCTTTGAGCCGAAAGGCTACTGTTGCTAGCTTGATTATCAAGAATTGGGAATTCATGGAAGAATTGTGCTTATGGAAGCCTAGTACTTCAAATTCTGGTATTCAATTTGCAAGTTTGCAGATTCAATCTCTGTTGTTATCCAGGATTCGAGAAGCTCAACAGGATGATCTTCAATTGTTGAAAGTCTTAGAGAATTCTAAAGGGGGAGAGTCGGATTTCAAACTGCACGACGATGGTATTCTCAAATTCAAAGGTAGAATCTGTATTCTGAATGATCCAAATCTGAAGAAGGATATTCTTGCTGAGGCACACAGTTCTCGATATACTATCCATCCAGGCAGTACGAAAATGTATGAAGATTTAAAGCAGAATTTCTGGTGGAATAATATGAAGAGAGAAATTGCTAACTATGTTGCTCGATGCCTTACATGTCAGAAAGTTAAAGCAGAACATCAGAGACCTGTAGGGTTGTTGCAGCCTTTGGCTATTCCTGTTTGGAAATGGGATCATATTACTATGGATTTCGTATCAGATTTATCGAGGTCTTCGAGGGCTAATGACTCAGTTTGGGTTATTGTGGATAGACTGACCAAAACTTCTCACTTTATTGCTAAAAAGAAGTCTGATTCTCTTGATAAACTGGTAGAGTTGTATATTGAGAATGTTGTCCGACTTCATGGAATTCCAAAGAGTATCGTGTCAGATAGAGATCCCAGATTCACATCTCAGTTCTGGCAGAAGATTCAGAAAGCTTTGGGCACGAATTTGAATTTCAGTACAGCTTATCATCCTCAGACAGATGGTCAATCCGAGAGAACTATCTTGATCCTTGAGGATATGTTACGGGCTTGTATTCTGGACTTCGGTAAAAGTTGGGAGAAATATTTGCCACTAACAGAGTTCGCCTACAACAATAGTTATCAAGCTACTATTGGTATGGCACCTTATGAGCCACTATATGCGCGTAAATGTCGGTCTCCTCTCTACTAGGATGATGTTGGTGAAATGAAGACTATCGACCCTACTCTCTTACCTGAAATGAACAAAATGATTGATCAGGTGCAGCGTATCAGAAAAAGAATGCTTACAGCACAGAGCCGGCAAAAGAGTTAGGCAGATAGACGACGTCGTGATCTGAAATTTGCTGTGGGGGATCGAGTATTTCTGAATTTCTCCTCGCAAGGGTTTGATTCGGCATGGTAAAGGAGGTAAACTCAGTCCTCGATATGTGGGACCATTTGAGATAACTGAAACTGTTGGTGATTTGGCTTACCGTCTAGCTTTACCTCCCAGTCTGGGCAGAATTCATGACGTATTCCATGTTTCCATGCTTCGGAAGTATCAGCCAGATCCCTCTCACATACTTGAGCCGGAACCACTGGAGATCAGTGAAACTTTGACCTACACAGAGAAACCTCTTCGAATTGTTGATCAGAAAGTTCAGGAGCTGAGGACTAAAAGCATTCCGATGGTTAAAGTTCTGTGGGATCATCACGGAGTAGAGGATGCGACGTGGGAAAGAGAGGATCAGATGCGAGATCGGTATCCAGAGTTATTCGCCGAATCATGTAAGAATTGCGTGGACGCAATTAGTTTAAGGGGGAGAGGATGTGACGCCCGAGATTTAGCCATGCATTTAATTACTGTTGCATCTTTGTTTGCGCATTTCCTTCTGTGCATTATTGACTGCCTTCTTGAGTTACTATTCACTCCATTTTTAAACTGCTTTCTATTAGTTAATTAGCATTTTTATTAAATCATATTAATTGTAAAAGTAGTGGGAAAAATTTGCATTTGAGCTAAAGGCATTAGGAGGGCTCGTTTAGAAAATGAATTTTGTAGTTGAGTGAATAGTATTACGTAACATAACTTAGAAATTTAATTAGCTAGCATATATTTTACTATCTAAGCTCGTTTTAAGCTCAATACGCGCATTATATTAGATCTCTTAAGCACTCAAATGACCCCACCTCAACTTAGCCCCTTTTATACATCACTTAAACTCATAAAATGCAAAAGAAAAAAAAAATTAAAAGCTGAAACAGAGAGCAGAAACCCGACAGCTCCAAGGGAGAAAAAGGAAGAGATTTTGCTCACCAAGCCTCCAATCCAAGCCTCTCCAAGCCTTGAACAACTAGTGTAGGGTGTGTGTAAGGTTCCTAGGTGCTCCTACGCACTTTGGTGAGGGATTTCACGACTTGTTTTTGCATTTTTAAATAGTTGCTCATTTCTTGATTTGTTGAAAATATGATTAAATGCCATTGTAATTGTTATCTATGCTAATATACCATCTATATGAATGCTAGAGAACACATTTGAGCCGTCGTTTCGCAATTTAAACGGTTAGAATCGTTAGTTTGATTTTTAGGGTGAATAGTGACGTTTTTCTAGGGTTTTGCGTAATTGCTCGAATTAGCTTGATTCAATGCTTCTAATAGATGCCTTAGGTGTTAGTGAAGATAACCTAATAGCCCCGTGCACTTGCATTGCCCTTAAATCGCCTAAAAATGGAAAATAGCCGACTTTAACTTGGGGCTTTTGGGGTTAATGCGAATCCGGGTGAATTCGGGCTTCAATTCTAGTATCCTTAGGCTACCTAGGTGCTATAGATGCCTTGATATCCCTTGTTTGAAGCCCGGACAATGTATGTATAGTTTAAAGCCATAAGAGGGAATTTGGGGCTTTCGGGGTAATCGCGGGCATTTGAAGGAGTTAGAGGGTTAAGAGGGTACCTTGAGGGTTAGTTAGAAGGTTGGGAGAGTTCCCTTTGAAAATGAAATCATTAACTTTGGTTTGGAAGAGAAATAGTTCGAAAAATAAAGGGGTTTAAGTGCAATTTCGGTTGTCTCACATTTCTAAACCACGGCATGACTTCTTGAGTGTTTATATGTGATATTAAGTTGATTTGGAGCTTTTGGTATAATTCTATGGTTATTTTGTAATGTCTCTTTGCAAAACTGCATATTTGCTTATATAATTGTTCTATTCTAATTGCATCGAGGTCAACCTACTTTGTTGATCCTCATATGTGTTAATGCTTATATTATTGCTATTAACTTGCCATCGTTAAGTGCATTGCATAGTGGTTGCGCAACTATAGTGTTAGGGGCGGATGTGTTGAATATCGGCTGGGCGGTAGAGGGCTTGCCGGTAGATATTCAAACTCCGTGCCCTATTCCCTCATTCGCCTGGTCCGGAGATTGCCAGGGGATGTTGGGTCATAGGATTATCGGGGTACATCCGGAGTACACCCACTGGAGTGTTTGGGGATTATGCCGGCTTATCGTGATCGTGCTTGTGGTTCGTGGATCGTGATTGAAGACCTGTGAAGATTGGTGTATAGGGGATTGTGTGAAATGTATCCTTTTAAATGTGTGGTTATTTAAGTTATCGTTGTTTCTTTAATTGTCTAAGTGTTATTGTTGTATAATTGTATTATATGTTGCATTACACGCCCCGGGACTATATCCCTCACTGGGCAACAGTGGTTGCTCATACCTCGATATCTGTTTCAGGAGACGCTGAGGGTGATCCCCAGCTTGTTGATTTAGTTGAGGAAGAAGAAGTTCAGATTGAGCCTTTACCTTAGTTGCCGTGCCTGATAGCTTGAGGTGGTTAATGAATTTGCTGCTATGTGGAAGATTCATCTGATTACTTTACGTACTATTTTGTGGCCTAAGGGCTATGTATATATTGTTGTGCAAATTGAAGGATAGTAGATTGTGGTGTAGAATTGGAAGCCATGTCTTGTAATAACTTTTATTCTTGCCTTTATTTCCTTGCATGCTTGGGAGTGGATGGTTAATGTAGAATGCATTATCCTTTAAGTTGTTTTATTGATTTCCTAGAATGTTATGATTATAAAACTATGTTGATAATAAGTTCTTTCATGCTTGTGTGTTTTGGAACTATTGTGTACTCTAAGGCTCGGATGGCCTTAGAACTTGTGGGTTATTTAAGAAAAGCTTGTATTGTATTGTTGGGACCTTGTTTGAGTGTTTACAGGTTTTTAGAATGTCCACGGTACAGGGGAGACTCTGTCCGTGTGTCGGGTCCGGACTTAACCTTTAGCTTGGGGGTTGGGTCGGGGCGTGACAAACCTAACATGAGGAGAAAAACCGTCTTCTCGAAGAAAACCGTTGGAAAAAAAAAGGTCTGTCAGGTAAGAGAGAGATTCTCTCAAGCTCTAGAGAGAGAAAAGCCTCTCAAGGTACTGCATGCCACTGATGTTTTTTCCCCTATTTCATCTTCCAATTCTCTACTTGGTGCTTGGTTCGTGGTTCTCAGAAATCTATGCTTTACTTCTTGGTTTGTGGCTCTCGAAAACCACAGTTCCGTGTTTTTCTTTACCTTCTTCCCACAATGGGAAGGAAACCTAACCAGAAGGAGAAAGGTTAATCTTCTCAAAAAAAAAAGTCAGTCATGTTAGAGAGAGATTCTCTAAAGCTCTAGAGAGAGAAAACCCTCTCAAGGTACTGCCTTTCGCTAAAGTTTTTCGCCTATTTCATCTTTGAATTCCCTGCTTCGTGCTTGGTTCGTGGTTCTCAAAAAACCTACTTTACTTCTTGGTTTGTGGTTCTCGAAAACCTCTGTTCTGTGTTTCTTTTTACCCTCTTCCCACAATGGGAAGCAAACCTAACATGAAGGAGAAAAACCGTCTTCTCGAACAAAACCGCTGGAAAAGAAAAGGTCAGTCAGGTTAGAGAGAGATTCTCTCAAGCTCTAGAGAAAGAAAGCCCTCTCAAGGTGTTGACTTTCGCTGATGTTTTTTTTCCTCTTTCATCTTCCAATTCTTTGTTTCGTGCTTGGTTCGTGGTTCTTGGAAACCTATGCTTTACTTCTTGGTTTGTGGCTCTCGAAATCCTTTGTTCTATGTTTTTCTTTACCATCTTCCCACAATGGGAAGGAAACCTAACTGAAAGGAGCAAGGTTAATCTTCTCAAAAAAAAAAAAGTCAGTCATGTTAGATAGAGATTCTCTAAAGCTCTAGAGAGAGAAAACCATCTCAAGGTACTGCATTTCGCTGAAGTTTTTCGCCTATTTCATCTTTGAATTCCCTACTTCATGCTTGGTACGTGGTTCTCAGAAAACCTACTTTACTTCTTGGTTTGTGGTTCTTGAAACCCACGGTACTGTGTTTCTCATTATCCTCTTCCCACAATGGGAAGGAAACCTAACATGAAGGTAAAAAACAGTCTTCTCGAACAAAACCATTGGAAAAAAAGGTCAATCAGGTTAGAGAGAGATTCTCTAAAGCTCTAGAGAGAGAAAACTACCTCAAGGTGCTGACTTTCGCAGATGTTTTTTTGCCTCTTTCATCATCCAATTCTCTGCTTCGTGCTTGGTTCGTGGTTCTCGGAAACCTATGCTTTACTTCTTGGTTTTTGGGTCTCGGAAACCTCTGTTCTGTGTTTTTCTTTACCTTCTTCCCACAATGGGAAGGAAACCTAACTAGAATGAGAAAGGTTCTTCTTCTCAAAAAAAAAAAAAGTCAGTCATGTTAGAGAGAGATTCTCTCAAGCTCTAGAGAGAGAAAACCCTCTCAAAGTACTGCCTTCCGCTGAAGTTTTTCACCTCTTTCATTTTTCCAATTATCTACTTCCTGCTTGGTTCGTGGTTCTCGGAAACCTATGCTTTACTTCTTGGTTCTTGGCTCTCGAAAACCTCTATTCTGTGTTTTTCTTTACCTTCTTCCCACAATGGGAAGGAAACCTAACCAGAAGGAGAAAGGTTAATCTTCTCAAAAAAAAAAGTCAGTCATGTTAGAGACAGATTCTCTCAAGCTATAGAGAGAGAAAACCCTCTCAAGGTACTGCCTTTCGTTGAAGTTTTTCGCGTATTTCATCTTCCATTTCCCTACTTCATGCTTGGTTCGAGGTCCTCGAAAACCTTTGTTCTGTGTTTTTCTTTACCCTCTTCCCACAATGGGAAGGAAACATAACAAGAAGGAGAAAAATCGTCTTCTCGAACAAAACTGCTGGAAAAAAAAGGTCAGTCAGGTTAAAGAGAGATTCTCTCAAGCTCTAGAGAGAAAAAAACCCTCTCAAGGTACTAACTTTCGCTGATGTTTTTTCGCCTCTTTCATCTTCTAATTCTCTACGTCGTGCTTGTTTGTGGTTCTCGAAAACCTGTGCTTTACTTCTTGGCTCGTGGATCTCGAAAACCTCTGTTCTGTGTTTTTCTTCACCTTATTCCCACAATGGGAAGGAAACCTAACCAGAAGGAGAAAGGTTCATCTTCTCAAAAAAAAAAGTCATTCATGTTAGAGAGAGAATCTCTCAAGCTCTAGAGAGAGAAAACCCTCTCAAGGTACTGCCTTTCGCTGAAGTTTTTCGCCTCTTTCATCTTCCAATTCTCAACTTCGTGCTTGGTTAGTGGTTCTCGGAAACCTATGCTTTACTTCTTGGTCCGTGGCTCTCGAAAACCTCTGTTCTATGTTTTTCTTTACCTTCTTCCCACAATGCGAAGGAAACCTAACCAGAAGGAGAAAGGTTCGTCTTCTAAAAAAAAAAAATAGTCAGTCATGTTAGAGAGAGATTCTCTCAAGCTCTAGAGAGAGGAAAGCCTCCCAAGGTACTGCCTTTTGCTGAACTTTTTTACCTCTTTCATTTTCCAATTCTCTACTTCATGCTTGGTTCCGGGTTCTCAAAATACCTGCTTTACTTCTTGATTCGTGGTTCTCGAAAACCTCTGTCCTGTGTTTCTCTTTACCCTCTACCTATAATAGGATGGAAACCTAACATGAAGGAGAAAAATCATCTTCTCGAACAAAACCGCCAGAAAAAAAAAAGGTCAGTCAGGTTAGAGAGAGATTTTCTCAAGCTCTAGAGAGAGAAAACCCTCTCAAAGTACTACCTTCCGCTGAAGTTTTTCGCCTCTTTCATTTTCCAATTATCTGCTTCCTGCTTGGTTCGTGGTTCTCAGAAACCTATGCTTTACTTCTTGGTTTGTGGCTCTCGAAAACCTCTGTACTGTGTTTCAGTTTACCCTCTTCCTTAAATGGGAAAGAAACCTAACATGAAGAAAAAAATCATCTTCTCAAACAAAACCGTTGAAAAAAAAAAGGTCAGTCAGGTTAGGGAGAGAATCTCTTAAGCTCTAGAGAGAGAAAACCCCCTCAGGGTGCGGCCTTCCGCTGATGTTTTTTTGCCTATTTCATCTTCCAATTATCTGCTTCGTGCTTGGTTCTTGGTTCTCGAAAATCTATGCTTTATTTCTTGGTTCGTGGTTCTCGAAAACTTCTATTCTGTGTTTTTCTTTACCTTCTTCCCACAATGGGAAGGAAACCTAACCAGAAGGAGAAAGGTTAATCTTCTCAAAAAAAAAGTATGTCATGTTAGAGAGAGATTCTCTCAAGCTCTAGAGAGAGAAAACCCTCTCAAGGTACTGCCTTTCGCTGAAGTTTTTTGCGTATTTCATCTTCCATTTCCCAACTTCGTGCTTGGTTCGTGGTCCTCGAAAACCTATGTTCTGTGTTTTTCTTTACTCTCTTCCCACAATGGGAAGGAAACCTAACAAGAAGGAGAAAAATCATCGCCTCGTACAAAACCGCTGGAAAAAAAAGGTCAGTCAGGTTAAAGAGAGATTCTCTCAAGCTCTAGATAGAGAAAACCCTCTCAAGGTGCTGACTTTCGTTGATGTTTTTTCACCTCTTTCATCTTCCAATTCTCTGCGTCGTGCTTGTTTGTGGTTCTCGAAAACCTGTGCTTTACTTCTTGGTTCGTGGATCTCGAAAACCTCTGTTCTGTGTTTTTCTTCACCTTCTTCCCACAATGGGAAGGAAACCTAACCAGAAGGAGAAAGGTTCATCTTCTCAAAAAAAAAAAAGTCATTCATGTTAGAGAGAGAATCTCTCAAGCTCTAGAGAGAGAAAACCCTCTCAAGGTACTGCATTTCGCTGAAGTTTTTTGCCTCTTTCATCTTCCAATTCTCAACTTCGTGCTTGGTTAGTGGTTCTCGGAAACCTATGCTTTACTTCTTGGTCCGTGGCTCTCGAAAATCTCTGTTCTATGTTTTTCTTTACCTTCTTCCCACAATGCGAAGGAAACCTAACCAGAAGGAGAAAGGTTCGTCTTCAAAAAAAAAAAAAGTCAGTCATGTTAGAGAAAGATTCTCTCAAGCTCTAGACAGAGGAAACCCTCCCAAGGTATTGCCTTTTGCTGAACTTTTTCACCTCTTTCATTTCCCAATTCTCTACTTCGTGCTTGGTTCCGGGTTCTCGAAATACCTGCTTTACTTCTTGATTCGTGGTTCTCGAAAACCTCTGTTATGTGTTTCTCTTTACCCTCTACCTATAATGGGATGCAAACCTAACATGAAGTAGAAAAATCATCTTCTCGAACAAAACCGCCAGAAAACAAAAAGGTCAGTCAGGTTAGAGAGAGATTCTCTCAAGCTCTAGAGAGAGGAAACCCTCTCAAGGTGCTGCGTTTCGCTGATGTTTTTTCACCTCTTTCATCTTCCAATTATTTGCTTTGTGCTTGGTTCGTGGTTCTCAGAAACCTATGCTTTACTTCTTTGTTCGTGGCTCTCGAAAACCTATCTTCTGTGTTTTCCTTTACCTTATTCCCACAATGGGAAGGAAACCTAACCAGAAGGAGAAAGGTTCATCTTCTCAAAAAAAAAAAAAAGTCAATCATGTTAGAGAGAGATTCTCTCAAGCTCTAGTGTGAGAAAACCCGCTAAAGGTACTACCTTTTGCTGAAGTTCTTCGCCTCTTTCATCTTCCAATTCTCTACTTCGTGCTTGGTAAGTGGTTCTCGGAAACCTATGCTTTACTTCTTGGTTCGTGGCTCGCGAAAACCTCTGTTCGGTGTTTTTTTTACCTTTTTCCCACAATGGGAAGGAAACCTAACCAGAAGGAGAAAGGTTCATCTTCTCAAAAAAAAATAGTCAGTCATGTTAGAGAGAGATTCTCTCAAGCTCTAGAGAGAGAAAACCCTCTCAAGGTACTGCCTTTCGCTGAAGTTTTTCCCCATTTTCATTTTCCAATTCTCTGCTTCACGCTTGGTTCGTGGTTCATGGAAAACCTGCTTTACTTCTTGGTTCGTGGTTCTTGAAAACCTATGTTCAGTGTTTCTTATTACCCTCTTCCTACAATGGGAAGGAAACCTAACATGAAGGAGAAAAACCGTCTTCTCGAACAAAACCGCTGGGAAAAAAAGAGGTCCGTCAGGTTAGAGTTAGAAAACCCCCTCAAGGTACTGACTGTCGCTGATGTTTCTTCGCCTCTTTCATCTTCCAATTCTCTGCTTCATGCTTGGTTCGTGGTTCTCGGAAACCTATGCTTTACTTCTTGGTTCGTGGGTCTCGAAAACCTCAGTTCTATGTTTTTCTTTACCTTCTTCCCAGAATGGCAATGAAACCTAGCCAGAAGGAGAAAGGTTCATCTTCTCAAAAAAATAAAAAAATCAGTCATGTTAGAGAGAGATTCTCTCAAGCTCTAGTGTGAGAAAACCCTCTCAAGGTACTGCCTTCTACTGAAGTTTTTCACCTCTTTCATCTTCCAATTCTCTACTTCGTGCTTGGTAAGTGGTTCTCGGAAACCTATGCTTTACTTATTGGTTCGTGGCTCTCGAAATCCTCAGTTTGGTGTTTTTCTTTACCTTCTTCCCCCAATGGTAAGGAAACCTAACCAAAAGGAGAAAGGTTCATCTTCTCAAAAAAAAATAGTCAGTCATGTTAGAGAGAGATTCTCTCAAGCTCTAGAGAGAGAAAACCCTCTCAAGGTACTGCCTTTCGCTGAAGTTTTTCCCCATTTTCATTTTCCAATTCTCTGCTTCGTGCTTGGTTTGTGGTTCTTGAAAACCTTTGTTCAGTGTTTCTCTTTACCCTCTTCCCACAATGGGAAGGAAATCTAACATGAAAGAGAAAAACTGTCTTCTTGAACAAAACCGTTGGGAAAAAAAAAGGTCCTTCAGGTTAAAGTTAGAAAACCCTCTCAAGGTGTTGACTTTCGCTGATGTTTTTTCGCCTCTTTTATCTTCCAATTCTCTGCTTCGTGCTTGGTTCGTGGTTCTCAGAAACCTATGTTTTACTTCTTGGTTCGTGGCTCTCGAAAACCCCTGTTTTGTGTTTTTCTTTACCTTCTTCCCACAATAGGAAGAAAACCTAACAAGAAGGAGAAAGGTTCATCCGCTAAAAAATAAATAAATGTTAGTCATGTTAGAGAGAGATTCTCTCAAGCGCTAGGGAGAGAAAACCCTCTCAAGGTACTGCCTTTCGCTGAATTTTTTCGCCTCTTTCATTTTCCAATTCTCTACTTCGTGCTTGGTTCGTGGTTCTCGAAAAACCTGCTTTACTTCTTGGTTCGTGGTTCTCGAAAACCTATTTTCTGTGTTTCTCTTTACCTTTTTCCTACAATGGGAAGGAAACCTAACATGAAGGAGAAAAACCCTCTCGAGGTGCTGCCTTTGACTGATGTTTTTTTGCATCTTTCATCTTCCAATTATCTGCTTCGTGCTTTGTTCGTGGTTCTCGGAAACCTATGCTTTACTTCTTGGTTCGTGGCTCTCGAAAACCTCTCTTCTGTGTTTTTCTTTACCTTCTTCCCACAATAGGAAGGAAACCTAACCAGAAGGAGAAAGGTTCATCTTCTCGAAAATAAAAAATAGTCAATCAAATTAGAGAGAGATTCTCTCAAGCTCTAGAGAGAGAAAACCCTCTCAAGGTACTGCCTTTCGCTGAAGTTTTTCGCCTATTTCATCTTTGAATTCCCTGCTTCGTGCTTGGCTCGTGTTTCTCGGAAAACTTATTTTACTTCTTGGTTTGTGGTTCTCAAAAACCTCTGTTCTGTGTTTCTCTTTACCCTCTTCCCACAATGGGAAGGAAACCTAAAATTAAGGAGAAAAACCGTCTTCTCCAACAAAACCGCTTGAAAAAAAGGTCAGTCAGGTTAGAGAGAGATTCTCTCATGCTCTAGAGAGAGAAAACCCTCTCAAGGGGCTGACTTTCGTTGATGTTTTTTCGCCTCTTTCATCTTCCAATTCTCTACTTCGTGCTTGGTTCATGGTTCTCGTAAACCTATGCTTTACTTCTTGGTTCATGGGTCTCGAAAACCTCAGTTCTATGTTTTTCTTTACCTTCTTCCCTGAATGGGAATGAAACCTAACCAGAAGGAGAAAGGTTCGTCTTCTCAAAAAAAAAAAAAATTTCAGTCATGTTAGAGAGAGATTCTCTCAAGCTCTAGAGACAGAAAACCCTCTCAAGGTACTGCCTTCCGCTGAAGTTTTTTGCCTCTTTCGTCTTCCAATTCTCGGCTTTGTGCTTGGTTCGTGGTTCTCTGGAACCTATGCTTTACTTCTTGGTTCATGGTTCTCGAAAACCTCTATTCTGTGTTTCTCTTTACCCTGTTCCTACATTGGGAAGGAAACCTAACATGAAGGAGAAAAACCGTCTTCTCGAACAAAGCCGTTGGAAAAATAAAGGTCAGTCAAGTTACTGAGAGATTCTCTCAAGCGCTAGAGAGAGAAAACCCTCTCAAGGTACTGCTTTTCGCTGATTTTTTTTGCCGTTTTCATCTTCCAATTCTCTGCTTCGTGCTTGGTTCGTGGTTCTCGGAAACCTATGCTTTACTTCTTGGTTTGTGGCTGTCGAAAACCTCTGCTCTGTGTTTTTCTTTTACTTTTTTCGATAATGGGAAGGAAACCTAACTAAAAGGAGAAAGGTTCATCTTCAAAAAAAAAAAAAAAAGTCAGTCATGTTAGAGATAGATTCTCTCAAGCTCTAGAAAGAGAAAACCCTCTCAAGGTACTACCTTTCACTGAAGTTTTTCACCTCTTTCATCTTCCAGTTCTCTGCTTCGTGCTTGGTTAGTGGTTCTCGGAAACCTATGCTTTACTTCTGGGCTCGCGGTTCTCGAAAACCTTTGTCCTGTGTTTTTCTTTACCTTTTTCCCACAATGGGAAGAAAACCTAACTAGAAGAAGAAAGGTTCATCTTCTATAAATAAAAAAAAAGAAGTCAGTCAGGTTAGAGAGAGATTCTCTCAAGCTCAAGTGAGAGAAAACCCTCCCAAGGTACTGACTTTCGTTGATGTTTTTTTGCCTCTTTCATCTTCCAATCATCTGCTTCGTGCTTGGTTCGTGGTTCTCGAAAACCTATGCTTCACTTCTTGGTTCGTGGTTCTCGAAAACCTCTATTTTGTGCTTCTCTTTACCCTCTTCCCACAATGGGAAGGAAACCTAACATGAAGGACAAAAAATGTCCTCTCGAACAAAACCGTCAGTCAGGTTAGGGAAAGATTCTCTCAAGCTCTAGACAGAGAAAACCCTCTCGAGGTGCTGCGTTTCACTGATGTTTTTTCGCCTCTTTCATCCTCCAATTCTCTGTTTCGTGGTTGGTTCGTGGTTCTCGAAAACCTATGCTTTACTTCTTGGTTCATGCGTCTCGGAAACCTCTGTTATGTGTTTTTCTTTACCTTCTTCCTAGAATGGGAAGGACACCTAACTAGAAGGAGAAAGGTTCATCTCCTCAAAAAAAAAAAGTCAGCCACGTTAGAGAGAGATTCTCTCAAGCTCTAGAGAGAGAAAACCCGCTCAACGTATTGCCTTTCGCTAAAGTTTTTCGCCTCTTTCATCTTCCAGTTCTCTGCTTCGTGCTTGGTTCGTGGTTCTCGAAACCTATGCTTTACTTCTTGGTTCGTGTCTCTCGAAAACCTCTGTTTTGTGTTTCTCTTTACCCTCTTCCCACAATGGGAAAGAAACCTAACATGAGGTGAAAAACCGTCTTCTCGAACAAAACCGCTGGAAAAAAAAAAGGTCAGTCAGGTTAGAGAGAGATTCTCTCAAGCTCTAGAGAAGGAAAACCCTCTTAAGGTGCTACCTTTCGCTAATGTTTTTTCGCCTATTTTATCTTCCAATTCTTTGCTTCTTGCTTGGTTCGTGGTTCTCGGAAAACCTACTTTACTTCTTGGTTTGTGGTTCTCAAAAACCTCTGTTATGTGTTTCTCTTTATCCTCTTCCCACAATGGGAAGGAAACCAAACATGAAGGAGAAAAACCGTCTTCTCGAACAAAACAGCTGGAAAAAATAAAGGTCAGTCAGGTTAGGGAGAGATTCTCTCAAACCCTAGATAGAGAAAACCCTCTCAAGTTGCTGCCTTTCACTAATGTTTTTTTGCCTCTTTCATCTTTCAATTCTCTGCTTCGTGCTTGGTTCGTGATTCTCGAAAACCTTTGTTCTGTGTTTCTCTTTACCCTCTTCCCACAATGGGATGGAAACTTAATATGAAGGAGAAAAACCATCTTCTCGAACAAAACTGCTGGAAAAAAAATGTCAGTCAGGTTTGAGAGAGACTCTCTCAAGCTTTAGAGAGAGAAAACCGTCGCAAGGTACTGCCTTTCGCTGATGTTTTTTTGCCCCTTACATCTTCCAATTCTATGCTTCGTGCTTAGTTCGTGGTTCTCGGAAGCCTATGCTTTACTTCTTGGTTCTTGGCTATTGAAAACCTCAATTATGTGTTTTTCTTTACCTTCTTCCCACAATGGGAAGGAAACCTACCTAGAAGGAGAAAGGTTCATCTTCTAAAAAAAAAAAAAAGGCAGTCATGTTAGAGGGAGATTCTCTCAAGCTCTAGAGAGAGAAAACCCTGTCGTGGTGCTACCTTCCGCTAAAGTTTTTCGCCTATTTCATCTTCCGATTCTCTGCTTCGTGCTTGATTAGTGGTTCTCGAAAAACCTGTTTTACTTCTTGGTTCGTAGTTCTTGAAAATCTCTATTTTGTGTTTCTCTTTACCCTCTTCCCACAATGTGAAAGAAACCAAACATGAAGGAGAAAAACTGTCTTCTCGAACAAAACGGCTAGAAAATAAAAAAGGTCAGTTAGGTTAGAGAGAGATTCTCTCAAGCTCTAGAGAGAGAAAACCCTCTCAAGGTGCTACCTTTCATTGATTTTTTTTGCCTCTTTCATCTTTCAATTCTCTGCTTCGTGCTTGGTTCGTGGTTCTTGGAAACCTATGCTTTACTTCTTGGTTCGTGGCTCTCGAAAACCTCTATTCTGTGTTTTTCTTTACCTTCTTCCCACAATGGGAAGGAAATATAACTAGAAGGAGAAATGTTCATCTTCTCAAAAATATAGTCTGTCATGTTAGAGAGAGAGAAAACCCTCTCAAGGTACTGCCTTTCGCTAAAGTTTTTCGCCTCTTTCATCTTCCAATTCTCTACTTCGTGCTTGGTTCGTGGTTCTCGAAAAACCTGCTTTACTTCTTGGTTCGTGGTTCTCGAAAACTTCTGTTATGTGTTTCTCTTTACCCTCTTCCCACAATAAGAAGGAAGCCTAACATCAAAGCGAAAAACCTTCTTCTCGAACAAAACCGCTAGAAAAAATAACGTTAGTCAGGTTAGAAAGAGATTGTCTCAAGCTCTAGAGAGAGAAAACCCTCTAAAGGTACTGCCTTTCACTGATGTTTTTTCGGCTCTTTCATCTTCCAATTCCTTGCTTCGTGCTTGGCTCGTGGTTCTCGAAAACCTATGCTCTACTTCTTGGTTCGTGGCTCTCGAAACCACTGTTATGTGTTTTTCTTTACCTTCTTCCCACGATGGGATGGAAACCTAACCAGAAGGAGAAAGGTTCATCTTCTCAAAAAAAAAAAAACGTCAGTCATGTTAGAGAGAGATTCTCTCAAGCTCTAGAGAGAGCAAACCCTCCCAAGGTACTGCCTTTCGCTGAAGTATTTCGCCTCTTTGATCTTCCAATTCTCTGCTTCGTGCTTTGTTCGTGGTTCTCGGAAAGTTCTGCTTTTCTTCTTGGTTTGTGCCATTCGAAAACCCGGGTTCAGTGTTTCTCTTCACCTTCGTCCCATAATAGGGAGGGACCCTAACAAGAAGGAGAAGGGCTCGTCACCGCGAAAAAAAAAAAAAGACAATCAGGAGAGAGAGAGATTCTCTCAAGCTCTAGAGAGAGAAAACCCTCTCAAGGTGTTGCCTTTTGCTGATGTTTTATTGCCTATTTCATCTTCTAATTCTCTGTTTCGTGCTTGGTTGGTGGTTCCCGAACTCCCCTTCGATACTGCTTGGTTCTCGTCCCTCGGAACCCTCTCTTCTGTGTTTCTCTTTACCTTGTTCCCACAATGGGAAGGAAACCTCACCAGAACAAGAAAGGTTCGTCTTCTCAAATAAAACCGTTGGAAAAAAATTGTCAATCATGTTAGAAGGTGATTCTCTCAAGCTCTAGAGAGAGAAAGCCATCTCAAGGTGTTGCCTTTCACATATTTTTTTTCCTATTTCATCTTCTAATTCTCTGCTTCGTGCTTGGTTCGTGGCTCTCGAAAAACTTTCTTCTGCATTTATTTTTACCTTGTTCCCACAATGGGAAGGGAACCTCACCAGAAGGAGAAAGGTTCGTCTTCCCGAATAAAACTGTTGGAAAAAAAAAGTCAATCAGGTTAGAGAGAGATTCTCTCAATCTCTAGAGAGAGAAAAACCTCTCTAGGTGCTACCTTTCACTGATGTTTTTTGCCCCTTTCATCTTCCTATTCTCTGCTTTGTTCTTGGTTCGTGGTTCTCGAAAAACCTATTTCACTTCTTGGTTCGTGGTTCTCGAAAACCTCTGTTCTATGTTTCTCTATATCCTCTTCCCACAATGGGAAAGAAACCTAACATGAAGGAGAAAAATATTATTCTCGAACAAAACCGCTGGAAATAAGAAAAGGTAAGTCAGGTTAGAGAGAGATTCTATGAAGCTCTAGAGAGAGAAAACCCACTCAAGGTGTTGCCTTTCGACGATGTTTTTTCACCTCTTTCATCCTCCAATTCCCTGCTTCGTGCTTGGTTCGTGGTTCTTGAAAAGTTCTGCTTTACTTCTAGGTTCGTGTCTCTCGAAAACCGCTGTACTCTGCTACTCTTTACCCTCTTCCCAAATTGGGAAGAAAACCTAACATGAAGGAGAAAAATCATCTTCTCGAAAAAAACCGCTGGAAAAAAAAGGTCAATCAAGTTAGAGAGAGAGTCTCTCAATCTCTTGAGAGAGAAAACCGTATCAAGGTGCTGCATTTCGCTGATGTTTTTCGCCACTTTCATCTTCCAATTCTCTACTTTGTGGTTGGTTCGTGATTCTCGAAAACCTATGTTCTGTGTTTCTCTTTACCCTCTTCCAACAGTGCGAAGGAAACCTAACATGAAGGTGAAAAACCGTCCTCTCGAACAAAACCGCTCAAAAAAAAGGGTCAGTCAGGTTAGAGAGAGATTCTCTCAAGCTTTAGAGAGAGAAAACTCTATCAAGGTGCTACATTACGCTGATGTTTTTCGCCTCTTCCATTTTCCAATTCTCTACTTCGTGCTTGGTTTGTGGTTCTCGAAAACCTATGTTCTGTACTTCTCTATACCCTCTTCTAAAAGTGGGAAGGAAACCTAACACGAAGGTGAAAAACCATCTTCTCGAACAAAATAGCTGGAAAAAAAGTGTCAGTCAGGTTAGAGAGAGATTTTCTCAAGCTCTAGAGAGAGAAAACCCTATCAAGGTGCTGCATTTCGGTGATGTTTTCTGCTTCTTTCATCTTCCAATTCTCTACTTCGTGCTTGATTTGTGGTTCTCAAAAACCTAGGTTTTGTGTTTCTCTTTACCCTCTTCCAATAGTGGGAAGGAAACCTAACATGAAGGAGAAAAACCGTCTTCTCGAACAAAACCGCTGGAAAAAAATGGTCAGTCAAGTTAGAGAGAGATTCTCTCAAGCTCTAGAGAGAGAAAACCCTCTCAAGGTGCTACCTTGCGATGATGTTTTTTCACCTCTTTTATCCTTCAATTCTCTACTTCGTGCTTGGTTCGTGGTTCTCGGAAAGCTCTGCTTTACTTCTTGGTTCGTGTCTCTTGAAAACCTCTTTACTGTGCTACTCTTTACCCTCTTCCCAAAATGGGAAGAAAGCCTAACATGAAGTAGAAAAACCGTCTTCTCGAAAAAAACCGCTGGGAAAAAAAAGGTCAATTGGGTTACATAGAGAGTCTCTCAATCTCTAGAGAGAGAAAACCCTATCAAGGTACTGTATTTCGCTGATGTTTTTCGCCTCTTTCATCTTCCAATTCTCTACTTTGTACTTGGTTTGTGGTTCTCGAAAACCTAAGTTCTGTGTTTCTCTTGACCCTCTTCCAACAGTGGGAAGGAAACCAAACAAGGTGAAAAACCGTATTCTCGAACAAAACCGCTGGAAAAAAAAGGGTCAGTCAGGTTAGAGAGAGATTATCTCAAGCTCTAGAGAGAGAAAACCCTATCAGGGTAATGCATTTTGCTGATGTTTTTTGCCTCTTTCATCTTCCAATTCTCTACTTCGTGCTTGGTTTGTGGTTCTCGAAAACCTATGTTCTGTGTTTCTCTTTACCCTTTCCAACAGTGGGAAGGAAACCTAACATGAAGGAGAAAAACCGTCCTCTCAAACAAAACCGCTGGAAAAAAAAGGTCGGTCAAGTTAGAGAGAGATTTTCTCAAGCTCTAGAGAGAGAAAACCCTCTCAAGGTGGTGCCTTTTGCTGATGTTTTTTCGCCTCTTTCATCTTCCAATTCTCTGTTTCGTGCTTGGTTCGTGATTCGTGGAAACCTATGCTTTACTTCTTGGTTTGTGGCTCTCGAAAACCTCTGTTTTGTGTTTTTCTTTACATTCTTCCCACAATGGGAAGGACACCTAACCAGAAGGAGAAAGGTTCATCTTCTAAAAAAAAAAAAGTCAGCTATGTTAGAGAGAGATTCTCTCAAGCTCTAGAGTGAGGAAACCCACTCAACGTACTGCCCTTTGCTGAAGTTTTTCGCCACTTTCATCTTCCAATTGTCTGCTTCGTGCGTGGTTTGTGGTTCTCAGAAACCTATGCTTTACTTCTTGGTTTGTGGCTCTCGAAAACCTTTGTTCTATGTTTCTCTTTATCCTCTTCCCACAATGGGAAATAAACCTATCATGAGGACAAAAATCGTCTTCTCAAATAAAACCGCTAGAAAAAAAAGGTTAGTCAGGTTAGAGAGAGATTCTCTCAAACTCTAGAAAGAGAAAACCCTCTCAAGGTGCTGCCTTTCGCTGATATTATTTCGTCTCTTTTATCTTCCAATTCTCTGCTTCGTGCTTGGTTCGTGGTTCTCGGAAACCTATGCTTTACTTTTTGGTTCGTGTCTCTCGAAAACCTCTGTTCTTTGTTTTTCTTTACCTTATTCCCACAATGGGAAAGAAACCTAACTAGAAGGTGAAAGGTTCATCTTCTAAAAAAAAAAACAAAAAGCCAGTCAATTAGATGGAGATTCTCTCAAGCTCTAGAGAGAGAAAACCCTTTCAAGGTACTGCCTTCTGCTGAAGTTTTTCGCCGCTTTCATCTCTCAATTCTCTGCTTCGTGGTTGGTTCGTTGATCTCTAAAAACTAGCTTTACTTCTTGGTTCTTGGTTGTCGAAAACCTCTGTTTTGTGTTTCTCTTTACCATCTTCCCACAATAGGAAGGAAACCTAACATCAAGGAGAAAAACCATCTTCTCAAACAAAACCGCAGGAAAAAAAGGTCAGTCAGGTTAGAGAGAGATTCTCTCAAGCTTTAGATAGAGAAAGCCCTCTCAAGGTGCTGCCTTTCACTGATGTTTTTTCGCCTCTTTCATCTTCCAATTCTTTGCTTCGTGCTTGGTTCGTGGTTCTCGGAAACCTATGCTTTACTTCTTGGTTTATGGGTCTCGAAAACCTTTGTTCTGCATTTTTCTTTACCTTTTTCCCACAATGGGATGGAAACCTAACCAGAAGGAGAAAGGTTCATCTTCTCAAAAAAAAAAAAGTCAGTCATGTTAGGGAAAGATTCTCTCAAGCTCTAGAGAGAGCAAAGCCTCTCAAGTTAGTGCCTGTCGCTGAAGTTTTTCATCTCTTTGATCTTTCAATTCTCTGCTTCGTGCTTTGTTCGTGGTTCTCGGAAACTTCTGGTTTTAAGTCAGTCATGTTAGAGAGAGATTCTCTGAAGCTATAGAGAGAGCAAAGCCTCTCAAGGTAAAGCCTGTCGCTGAAGTTTTTCGACCCTTTGATCTTCCAATTCTCTGCTTCGTGCTTTGTTCGTGGTTCTGGGAGACTTCTGTTTTTCTTCTTGGTATGTGGCTCTCGAAAACCCCTATTCTATGTTTCTCTTTACCTTCATCCCACAATGGGAAGGAAACCTAAAAAGAAGGAGAAAGGTTCGTCTTTTCAAAAAAAAAATACTCAGTTAGGTTAGAGATAGATTATCTCAAGCTCTAGAGAGAGAAAACCCTCTCAAGGTGTTGCCTTTCACTGATGTTTATTTGCCTATTTCATCTTCTAATTCTCTGCTTCGTGCTTGGTTTGTGGCTCTCGAAAACCTTTCTTATGTGTTTCTCTTTACCTTGTTCTTACAATGGGAAGGGAACCTCACCAGAAGGAAAAAGGTTTGTCTTCCCGAATAAAACCGTTGGAAAAAAAAAGTCAATCAGGTTAGAGAGAGATTCTCTCAATCTCTAGAGAGAGAAAACCCTCTCAAGGTACTGCCTTTAGCTGATGGTTTTTGCCTCTTTCATCGTCCGATTCTCTGCTTCGTTCTTGGTTCGTGGTTCTCGAAAAACCTATTTTACTTCTTGGTTTGTGGTTCTCGAAATCCTCTGTTCTGTGTTTCTCTTTATCCTCTTCCCACAATGGGAAGGAAACCTAACATGAAGGAGAAAAATCTTTTTCTCGAACAAAACTGCGGGAAATAAAAAAAGGTAAGTCAGGTTAGAGAGAGATTCTATCAAGCTCTAGAGAGAGAAACCCACCCAAGGTGCTGCCTTTCGACGATGTTTTTTCACCACTTTTGTCCTCCAATTCTTTGCTTCGTGCTTGGTTCGTGGTTCTCGGAAAGCTCTGCTTTACTTCTTGGTTCGTGTCCCTCAAAAAACTCTGTACTGTGCTACTCTTTACCTACTTCCCAAAATGGGAAGAAAACCTAACATGAAGGAAAAAAACCATCTTCTCGAAAAAAACCGCTGGAAAAAAAAAGGTCAATCAGGTTAGGGAGAGAGTCTCTCAATCTCTAGAGAGAGAAAACCCTATCAAGGTACTGCATTTCGCTGATGTTTTTCTCCCCTTTCATCTTCCAATTCTCTACTTTGTGCTTGGTTCGTGGTTCTCGAAAACCTATGTTCTGTGTTTCTCTTTACCCTCTTCCAACAGTGGGAAGGAAACCGAACATGAAGGTGAAAAACCGTATTCTTGAACAAAACCGCTAGAAAAAAAAGGGTCAGTCAAGTTAGAGAGAGATTCTCTCAATCTCTTGAGAGAGAAAACCCTATCAAGGTGCTGCATTTCGCTGATGTTTTTTGCCTCTTTCAACTTCCAATTCTCTACTTCGTGCTTGGTTTGTGGTTCCCGAAAACCTATGTTCTGTGTTTCTCTTTACCCTCTTCCAACAGTGGGAAGGAAACCTAACATGAAGGTGAAAAACCGTATTCTCATACAAAACCGCTGGAAAAAAAAGGGTCAGTCAAGTAAGAGAGAGATTCTCTCAAGCTCTAGAGAGAGAAAACCCTATCAAGGTGCTGCATTTCGCTGATGTTTTTCGCCTATTTCATCTTCTAATTCTCTACTTTGTGCTTGGTTTGTGGTTCTCGAAAACCTATGTTCTGTGTTTCTCTTTACCCTCTTCCAAAAGTGGGAAGGAAACCTAACATGAAAGAGAAAAACTGTCTTCTCGAACAAAACCGCTAGAAAAAAAGGTCAGTCAGGTTAGAGAGAGATTCTCTCAAGCTCTAGAGAGAGAAAACCCTCTCAAGGTGCTGCCTTTCGACGATGTTTTTTCACCTCTTTCATCCTTCAATTCTCTGCTTCGTGCTTGGTTCGTGGTTCTCGGAAAGCTCTGCTTTACTTCTTGGTTCGTGTCTCTCAAAAACCTCTATACTGTGCTACTCTTTACCCTCTTCCCAAAATGGGAAGAAAACCTAACATGAAGGAGGAAAACCGTCTTCTCGAAAAAAACCGCTGGAAAAAAAAAGGTCAATCAGGTTAGAGAGAGAGTCTCTCAATCCCTAGAGAGAGAAAACCCTATCAAGGTGCTGCATTTCGCTGATGTTTTTCGCCTGTTTCATCTTATAATTCTCAACTTTGTGCTTGGTTCGTGATTCTCAAAAATCTATGTTCTGTGTTTGTCTTTACCCTCTTCCAACTGTGGGAAGGAAACCAAACATGAAGTTGAAATACCATCTTCTCGAACAAAACCATTGGAAAAAAAAGGTCAGTCAGGTTAGAGAGAGATTCTCTCAAGCTCTACAGAGAGAAAACCCTCTCAAGGTACTGCCTTTCGATGATGTTTTTTCACCTCTTTCATCCTCCAATTCTCTGCTTCGTGCTTGGTTCGTGGTTCTCAGAAAGCTCTGCTTTACTTCTTCATTCGTGTCTCTCGAAAACCTCTGTACTGTGTTTCTCTTTCCCCTCTTCCAATAGTCGGAAGGAAACCAAACATGAAGGTGAAAAACATCATTCTCGAACAAAATCGTAGGAAAAAAAAGGGTCAGTCAGGTTAGAGAGAGATTCTCTCAAGCTCTAGAGAGAGAAAACCCTATCAAGGTGCTGCATTTCGCTGACGTTTTTCGCCTCTTTCATCTTCCAATTCTCTACTTCGTGCTTGGTTTGTGGTTCTCGAAAACCAATGTTCTGTGTTTCTCTTTACCCTCTTCCAATAGTGGGAAGGAAACCTAACATGAAGAAGAAAAACCGTCCTCTCGAACAAAATTGCTGGAAAAAAAAAGGTCAGTTAGGTTAGAGAGAGATTCTCTGAAGCTCTAGAGAGAGAAAACCTTCTCTAGGTGCTGCCTTTCGGTGATGTTTTTTCGCCTCTTTCATCTTCCAATTCTCTATTTCGTGCTTGGTTCGTGGTTCTCGGAAACCTATGCTTTACTTCTTGGTTCGTGGCTCTCGAAAACCTATGTTCTTTGTTTTTCTTTACATTCTTCCTACAATGGGAAGGAAACCTAACCAGAAGGAGAAAAGTTCATCTTCTCAAAAAAAAAAAAAAGTCTGTAATGGGAGAGAGAGATTCTCTCAAGCTCAAGAGAGAGAAAACCCTCTCAAGGTACTGCCTTCCGCTGAAGTTTTTTGCCTCTTTCATCTTCCAATTCTCTGGTTCGTGCTTGGTTCGTGGTTCTCGGAAAACCTACTTTACTTCTCGGTTTGTGGTTCTCGAAAACCTCTATTCTGTGTTTCTCTTTACCCTTTTCCCACAATGGGAAGGAATCCTAACATGAAGGACAAAAACTGTCTTCTCAAACAAAACCGCTGGAAAAAAAAGGGTCAGTCAGGTTAGATAGAGATTCTCTCAATCTCTAGAGAGGGAAAACCCTATCAAGGAGCTGTATTTCGTTGATGTTTTTCGCCTCTTTCATCTTCCAATTCTCGACTTCGTGCTTCGTTTATTGTCCCCGAAAACCTATGTTCTGTGTTTCTCTTTACCCTCTTCCAACAGTGGGAATGAAACCGAACATGAAGGAGAAAAACCATCTTCTCGAACAAAACCGCTGGAAAATAAAGGTCAGTCAGGTTAGAGAGAGATTCTCTCAAGCTCTAGAGAGAGAAAACCCTCTCAAGGTGCTGCCTTTCGACGATGTTTTTTCACCTCTTTCATCCTCCAATTCTCTGCTTCGTGCTTGGTTCGTGGTTCTCGGAAAGGTCTGCTTTACTTCTTGGTTCGTGTCTCTCAAAGACCTATGTACTTTGCTACTCTTTACCCTATTCCCAAAATGGGAAGAAAACCTAATATGAAGGAGAAAAGCCGTCTTCTCGAAAAAAACCCCTGGAAAAAAAGGTCAATCAGGTTAGAGAGAGAGTCTCTCAATCTCTAGAGAGAGAAAACCCTATCAAGGTGCTGCATTTCACTGATGTTTTTCACCACTTTCATCTTCCAATTCTCTACTTTGTGCTTGGTTCGTGGTTCTCGAAAACCTATGTTCTATGTTTCTCTTTCCCCTCTTCCAACAGTCGGAAGAAAACCAAACATGAAGGTGAAAAACTGTCTTCTCGAACAAAACCGCAGGAAAAAAAAGGGTCAGTCAGGTTAGAGAGAGATTCTCTCAAGCTCTACAGAGAGAAAACCCTATCAAGGTGCTGCATTTCGCTAATGTTTTTCGCATCTTTCATCTTCCAATTCTCTACTTTGAGCATGGTTTGTTGTTCTCGAAAACCTATATTATGTGTTTCTCTTTACCCCCTTCCAACGATGGGAAGGAAACCTAACATGAAGGAGAAAAACTGTCCTCTTGAACAAAACCACTGGAAAAAAAAAGGTCAGTCAGGTTAGAGAGAGATTCTCTCAAGCTCTAGAGAGAGAAAACCTTCTCTAGGTGCTGCCTTTCGCTGATGATTTTTTGCCTCTTTCATCTTCCAATTCTCAGTTTTGTGCTTGGTTCATGGTTCTCGGAAACCTATGCTTTACTTCTTGGTGCGTGGTTCTCAAAAACCTCTGTTCTTTGTTTTTCTTTATATTCTTCCCACAATGGGAAGGAAACTTAACCAGAAGGAGAAAGGCTCATCTTCTCAAAAAAAAAAGTCAGTAATGGTAGAGAGAGATTCTCTCAAGCTCAAGAGAGAGAAAACCCTCTCAAGGTACTGCCTTCCGCTGAAGTTTTTTGCCTCTTTCATCTTCCAATTCTCTGGTTCGTGCTTGGTTCGTGGTTCTCGAAAAAACTACTTTAGTTTTTGGTTCGTGGTTCTCGAAAACCTCTATTCTGTGTTTCTTTTTACCCTCTTCCCACAATGGGAAGGAAACCTAACATGAAGGACAATAACCATCTTCTCGAACAAAACTGCTGGAAAAAAGGGTCAGTCAGTTTACAGAGAGATTCTCTCAAGCTCTAGAGATAGAAATTTTCTCAAGGTGCTGCCTTTTGCTGATGTTTTTTCGCCTCTTTCATCCTCCAATTCTCTGCTTCGTGCTTGATTCGTGGTTCTTGAAAACCTATGCTTTACTTCTTGGTTCGTGCATCTCGAAACCTCTATTCTGTGTTTTCTTTACCTTCTTCCCACAATGGAAAGGACACCTAACCAAAAGGAGAAAGGTTCATCTTCTCAAAAAAAAAAAAGTCAGCCATGTTAGAGAGAGATTCTCTCAAGCTCTAGAGAGAGAAAACCCACTGATCATACTGCCATTCGCTGAACTTTTTTGCCTCTTTCATCTTCCAACTGTCTGCTTCGTGCTTGGTTCGTGGTTCTCGGAAACCTATGCTTTACTTCTTGGTTCGTGGCTCTCGAAAACCTCTGTTCTGTGCTTCTCTTTACCCTCTTCCCACAATGGGAAAAAAACCTACCATGAGGAGAAAAACTGTCTTCTCAAACAAAACCGCTGGAAAAAAAAGGTCAGTCATGTTAGAGAGAGATTCTCTCAAACTCTAGAGAGAGAAAACCCTCTCAAGGAGTTGCCTTTCGTTGATGTTTTTTCGCCTCTTTCATCTTCCAATTCTCTGCTTCGTGCTTGGTTCGTGGTTCTCGGAAACCTATGCTTTACTTTTTGGTTCGCGGTTCTCTAAAACCTCTGTTCTTTGTTTTTATTTACCTTCTTCCCACAATGGGAAGGAAACCTAACTAGAAGGAGAAAGGTTCATCTTCTCAAAAAAATAAAAAAGTCAGTCAACTAGAGGGAGATTCTCTCAAGCTCTACAGAGAGAAAACCCTCTCAAGGTACTGCCTTCCGTTGAAGTTTTTCGCCTCTTTCATCTTCCAATTCTCTGCTTCGTGGTTGTCGAAAAACCTGCTTTACTTCTTGGTTCGTGGTTCTCGAAAATCTCTATTATGTGTTTCTCTTTACCCTCTTCCCACAATGCGAAGGAAACCTAACATGAAGGAGAAAAACCGTCTTCTCGAACAAAATCGTCGAAATAAAAGGTCAATTAGGTTAGAGAGAGATTCTCGCAAGATCTAGAGAGAGAAAACCCTCTCAAGGTACTGCCCTTCTCTGATATTTTTTTGCATCTTTCATCTTGCAATTCTCTGCTTTGTGCTTCGTTCGTGGTTCTCGGAAACCTATGCTTTACTTCGTGGTTCGTGGCACTCGAAAACCGCTGTTCTGTGTTTTTCTTTACCTTCTTCCCACAATGGCAAGGAAACCTAACCAGAAGGAGAAATGTTCATCTTCTCAAAAAAAAATTATAGTCTGTCATGTTAGAGAGAGAGAAAACCCTCTCAAGGTACTACCTTTCGCTGAAGTTTTTCGCCTATTTCATATTCCAATTCTCTGCTTCGTGCTTGGTTCGTGGATCTCTGAAAACCTACTTTACTTCTTGGTTTATGGTTCTCGAAAACCACTGTTCTGTGTTTCCCTTTACACTCTTCCCACAATAGGAAGGAAACCTAACATCAAGGAGAAAAACCTTCTTCTAGAACAAAACCGCTGGAAAAAAAAAGTTCATTCAGGTTAGAGAGATATTCTCTAAAGCTCTAGAGAGAGAAAACCCACTCAAGGTGCTGCCTTTCACTGATGTTTTTTCGCCTCTTTCATCTTCCAATTCTCTGCTTCGTGCTTGGTTCGTGGTTCTCGAAAACCTATGTTTTACTTCTTGGTTCGTGCCTCTCGAAAGCATTTGTTCTGTGTTTTCCTTTACCATCTTCCCACAATGGAAAGGAAACCTAACCAGAAGGAGAAAGGTTCCTCATCTCAAAAAAAATAAAAAATTGACAGTCATGTTAGAGAGAGATTCTCCCAAGCTCTAGAGAGAGAAAACCCTCTCAAGGTGCTGCCTTTCGCTGAAGTTTTTTCGCCTCTTTCATCTTCCAATTCTCTGCTTCTTGGTTAGTTGGTGGTTCTCGAAAACCTATGCTTTACTTCTTGTTTCGTGGCTCTCGAAAACCTCTATTATATTTTTTTCTTTACCTTTTTCCCACAATGGGATGGAAACCTAACCAGAAGGAGAAAGGTTCGTCTTGAAAAAAAAAAAAGTCAGTCATGTTAGAGAGAGATTCTCTCAAGCTCTAGAGAGAGCAAACCCACTCAAGGTAGTGCCTGTCGCTGAAGTTTTTCGCCTCTTTGATCTTCCAATTCTCTGTTTCGTGCTTTGTTCGTGGTTCTCGGAAACTTCTGCTTTTGTTCTTGATTTGTGGCTCTCGGAAACCCCTGTTCTATGTTTCTCTTTACCTTCATCCCACAATGGGAAGAAAACCTAACAAGAAGGAGAAAGGTTCGTCTTCTAAAAAAAAAATAGTCAGTTAGGTTAGAGATAGATTCTCTCAAGCTCTAGAGAGAGAAAACCCTCTCAAGGTGTTGTCTTTCGCTGATGTTTTTTTGCTTATTTCATCATCTAATTCTCTGCTTCGTGCATGTTTGGTGGTTCTCGGAAACCTCTGCTTTACATCTTGGTTTGTGTCTCTCGAAAACTTCTCTTCTGTGTTTCTCTTTACCTTGTTCCCACAATAGGAAAGAAACCTCACCAGAAGGAGAAAGGTTCATCTTCTCAAATAAAATCGTTGGAAAAAAAAAAGTCAATCAGGTTAGAGAGTGATTTTCTCAAGCTCTAGAGGGAGAAAACCCTCTCAAGGTGTTGCCTTTCGCAGATTTTTTTTGCCTATTTCATCTTCTAATTCTCTGCTTCGTGCTTGGTTCGTGGCTCTCGAAAACCATTCTTTTGAGTTTCTCTTTACCTTGTTCCCACAATGGGATGGGAACCTCACCAGAAGGAGAAAGGTTCGTCTTCCCGAATAAAACCGTTGGAAAAAAAAAAAGTCAATCAGGTTAGAGAGAGATTCTCTCAATCTCTAGAGAGATAAAACCCTCTCAAGGTACTGCCTTTCGCTGATGTTTTTCGCCTATTTCATCTTCCAATTCTCTACTTCGTTCTTGGTTCGTGGTTCTCGGAAAACCTATTTTACATCATGGTTTGTGGTTCTCAAAATCCTCTATTTTGTGTTTCTCTTAATCCTCTTCCCACAATGGGAAGGAAACCTAACATGAAGGAGAAAAATCTTCTTCTCGAACAAAACCGCTGGAAATAAAAAAAAGGTGAGTCAGGTTAGGGAGAGATTCTATCAAGCTCTACGGAGAGAAAACCCACTCAAGGTGCTGCCTTTCGATGATGTTTTTTCACCTCTTTCATCTTCCAATTCTTTGCTTCATGCTTGGTTCATGGTTCTCAGAAAGCTCTGCATTACATCTTGGTTCGTGTCTCTCGAAAACCTCTGTACCCTATTACTCTTTACCCTCTTCCCACAATGGAAAGGAAACCTAACATGAAGGAGAAAAACCGTCTTCTCGAACAAAACCGCTGGAACAAAATAGGTCAATCAGGTCAGAGAGAGATTCTCTCAATCTTTAGAGAGAGAAAACCCTATCAACGTGTTGTATTCGCTAATTTTTTTTGCCTCTTTCATCTTCCAATTCTCTACTTTGTTCTTGGTTCGTGGTTCTCGAAAGCCTATGTTCTGTGTTTCTCTTTACCCTCTTCCAACAATGGGAAGGAAACCTAACATGAAAGAGAAAAATCGACTTCTCGAACGAAACCGCTGGAAAAAAAAGGGTCAGTTAGGTTAGAGAGAGATTCTCTCAAGCTCTTGAGAGAGAAGACCCTTTCAATGTGCTGCCTTTCACTGATTTTTTTGGCCCTTTCATCTTCCAATTCTCTGTTTCGTGCTTGGTTCGTGGTTCTCGGAAACCTATGCTTTACTTCTTGGTTTGTGGCTCTCGAAAGCAATTGTTCTGTGTTTTCCTTTACCATCTTCCCACTATGGAAAGGAAACCTAACTAGAAGGAGAAAGGTTCCTCCTCTAATAAAAATAAAAAATTGGCAGTCATGTTAGAGAGAGATTCTCTCAAGCTCTAGACAAAGAAAACCCTCTCAAGGTGCTGCCTTTTGCTGAAGTTTTTTCACCTATTTCATCTTCCAATTCTCTGCTTTGTGTTTGGTTGGTGGTTCGCGGAAACCTCTATTCTGTGTTTTTCTTTACCTTTTTCCCACAATGGGATGGAAACCTAACCAGAAGGAGAAAGGTTTATCTTGACAAAAAAAAAAAAAAGTCAGTCATTATAGAGAGAGATTCTCTCAAGCTGTAGAGAAAGCAAACCCTCTCAAGGTAGTGCCTGTCGCTGAAGTTTTTCGCCTCTTTAATCTTCCAATTCTTTGCTTCGTGCTTTGTTTGTGGTTCTCGGAAACTTATGCTTTTCTTCTTGGTTTGTGGATCTCGAAACCCTTGTTCTGTGTTTCTCTTTACCTTCATCCCATAATGGGAAGGAAGCCTAACAAGAAGGAGAAAGGTTCGTCTTCTAAAAAAAAAATAGTCAGTCAGGTTAGAGATAGATTCTCTCAAGCTCTAGAGAGAGAAAACCCTCTCAAGGTGTTGCCTTTCGCTGATGTTGTTTTGCCTATTTCATCTTCTAATTCTCCGCTTCGTCCTTGGTTCGTGACTCTCGAAAACCATTCTTCTGAGTTTCTCTTTACCTTGTTCCCACAATGGGAAGGGAACCTCACCAGTAGGAGAAAGGTTCGTCTTCCCGAATAAAATCGTTGGAAAAAAAAAGTCAATCAGGTTAGAGAGAGATTCTCTCAATCTCTAGGGAGAGAAAACCCTCTCAAGGTACTGCTTTTCGCTGATGTTTTTCACCTCTTTCATCTTCCGATTCTCTGCTTCGTTCTTGGTTCGTGGTTCTCGGAAAACATATTTTACTTCATGGTTCGTGGTTCTCAAAAACCTCTGTTCTGTGTTTCTCTTTACCCTCCTCCTACACTGGGAAGGAAACCTAACATGAGGGAGAAAAACTGACTTCTCGAACAAAACCGCTGGAAAAAAAAGGGTCAGTCAGGTTACAGAGAGATTCTCTCAAGCTCTAGAGAGAGAAAACCCTCTCAACGTGCTGCCTTTCGCTAATTTTTTTGCCTCTTTCATCGTCCAATTCTCTGCTCCGTTCTTGGTTCGTGGTTCTCGGAAAACCTATTTTACTTCATGGTTTGTGGTTCTCAAAAACCTCTTTCTGTGTTTCTCTTTATCCTCTTCCCACAATGGGAAGGAAACCTAACATGAAGGAGAAAAATCTTCTTCTCGAAAAAAATCGCTGGAAATAAAAAAAAGGTGAGTCAGGTTAGAGAGAGATTTTTTCAAGTTCTAGGGAGAGAAAACTCACTCAAGGTGCTACCTTTCGATGATGTTTCTTCACCTCTTTCATCTTCCAATTCTTTGTTTCATGCTTGGTTCGTGGTTCTCGGAAAGCTCTGCATTACTTCTTGGTTCTTGTCTCTTGAAAACCTCTATACTCTGTTACTCTTTACCCTCTTCCCACAATGGAAAGGAAACCTAACATGAAGGAGAAAAACAGTCTTCTCGAACAAAACCGCTGGAAAAAAAGGTCAATCATATTAGAGAGAGATTCTCTCAATCTTTAGAGAGAGAAAACCCTATCAATATGTTGTATTTCGCTACTTTTTTTGCCTCTTTCATCATCCAATTCTCTACTTCGTGCTTGGTTCGTGGTTCTCGAAAGCCTATGTTCTGTGTTTCTCTTTACCCTTTTCCAATAGTGGGAAGGAAACCTAACATGAAGGAGAAAAACCGACTTCTCGAACTAAACCGCTGGAAAAAAAAGGGTTAGTCAGGTTAGAGAGAGATTCTCTCAAGCTCTTGAGAGAGAAGACCCTCTCAATGTGCTGCCTTTCGCTGATTTTTCTGCCTCTTTCATCTTCTAATTCTCTGCTTCGTGCTTGGTTCGTGGTTCGTGGCTCTCGAAAGCATTTGTTCTGTGTTTTCCTTTACCATCTTCCCACAATGGAAAGGAAACCTAACCAGAAGGAGAAAGGTTCCTCCTCTCAAAAAAAATAAAAAATTGGTAGTCATGTTAGAGAGAGATTCTCTCAAGCTCTTGAGAGAGAAAACCCTCTCAAGGTGCTTCCTTTCGCTGAAGTTTTTTCACCTATTACATCTTCCAATTCTCTGCTTCGTGGTTGGTTGGTGGTTCTCGGAAACCTCTGCATTTCTTATTGGTTCGTGGCTCTCGAATACCCTTGTTCTATGTTTCTCATTAACTTCTTCGCACAATGGGAAGGTAACCTAACAAGAAGGAGAATGGTTCGTCTTCTAAAAAAAAAAAAAAAGTCAGTCAGGTTAGAGAGAGATTCTCTCAAGCTCTAGAGAGAGAAAACCATCTCAAGGTACTGCTTTTCGCTTATGTTTTTTTCGCATATTTCATCTTCCAATTCTCTTCTTCGTGCTTAGTTCGTGGTCCTCGGAAAACCTACTTTACATGTTGGTTTATGGTTCTTGAAAACCTATGTTCTGTGTTTCTCTTTGCCCTCTTCCCACAATGGGAAGGAAACCTAACATGAAAGAGCAAAACCGTCTTCTCGAACAAATTCGCTGGAGAAAAAAAACCTCAGTCAGGTTAGAGAGAGATTCTCTCAAGTTCAAGAGAGAGTAAACCCTCGCAAGGTTCTGGATTTCCCTGTTGTTTTTTCGCCTCTTTCATCTTCCAATTCTCCAATTCGTGCTTGGTTCGTGGTTCTCTTTGCCCTCTTCCCACAATGGGAAGAAAACCTAACATGAAAGGGAAAAACTGTCCTCTCGAACAAAACCGTTGGAAAAAAAGTCAATTAGTTTAGAGAAAGATTCTCTCAAGCTCTAGAGAGAGAAAACTCCCTAAAGGTGCTGCCTTTCATTGATGTTTTTTCGCCTTTTTCATCATCTGATTCTCTGCTTCGTGCTTGGTTCGTGGCTCTCGGAAACCTATGTTTTACTTCTTGGTTCATGGCTCTCGAAAACCTCTATTCTGCTTTTTTCTTTACCTTCTTCGTACAATGGGAAGGAAACCTAACCAGTACGAGAAAGGTTCATCTTCTAAAAAAAAAAAAAGTCATTCATGTTAGAGAGAGATTCTCTCACGCTCTAGGAAGAGAAAACCCTCTCTAGGTACTGCCTTTCATTGATGTTTTTTGCCTATTTCATCTTCCAATTCTCTGCTTCGTGCTTGGTTCGTGGTTCTCAGAAACTTCTGCTTTTCTTCTTGGTTCGTGGCTCTCGAAAACCCTTTTTCTGCGTTTCTCTTTACCTTTATCCCACAATGGGACGGAAACCTAACAAGAAGGAGAAAGCTTCGTCTTCTAAAAATAAAAATAAAAGTCAGTCAGGTTAGAGAAAGATTCTCTCAAGCTCTAGAGAGAGAAAACCCTCTTAAGGTGCTGCCTTTCACTGATGTTTTTTCACCTATTTCATCATCTAATTCTCTACTTCGTGCTTGGTTAGTGGTTCTCGGAAACCTCTACTTTACTTCTTGGTTCATGGCTCCCAAAAAACTCTCTTCTGTGTATCTCTTTACCTTGTTCCCACAATGGGAAGGAAACCTAACCTGAAGGATAAAGGTTCATCTTCTCGAACAAAACCGTTGGAAAAAAAAGTCAATCAAGTTAGAGAGAGATTCTCTCAAGCTCTAGAGAGAGAAAACCCTATCAAGGTATTGCCTTTTGCTGATGTTTTTTCACATCTTTCATCTTCCAATTCTCTGCTTCGTGCTTGGTTCGTGGTTCTCGAAAACTTCTGCTTTTCTTCTTGGTTCGTGGCTCTCGAAAACCCTTGTTCTGTGTTTCTCTTTACCTTTATCCCACAATGGGACAGAAACCTAACAAGAAGGAGAAAGGTTCGTCTTCTCAAAAAAAAAAAAAAGTCAGTCAGGTTAGAGAGAGATTCTCTCAAGCTTTAGAGAGAGAAAACCCTCTCAAGGTGCTGCTTTTCGCTGATGTTTTTTCGCCTATTTCATCTTCTAATTCTCTGCTTCGTGCTTGGTTGGTAGTTCTCGAAAACCTCTACTTTACTTCTTGGTTCATGGCCCTCGAAAAACTCTATTCTGTGTATCTCTTTACCTTGTTCCCACAATGGGAAGGATAACTAACTTGAACGATAAAGGTTCGTCTTCTCGAAGAAAATCGTTGGAAAAAAAAGTCAATCAGGTTAGAGAGAGATTCTCTCAAGCTCTAGAGAGAGAAAACCCTCACAAGGTGTTGCCTTTCGCTGATGTTTTTTCGCATCTTTCATCTCCCAATTCTCTGCTTCGTGCTTGGTTTATGGTTCTCGAAATCATATGCTTTACTTTTTGGTTCGTGGCTCTCGAAAACCTCTGCTCTGTGTTTTTCTTTACTTTCTTCCAAAAATTGCAAGGAAACCAAAGTAGATGGAGAACGGTTCATCTTCTAAAAAAAAAAGTCAGTCATGTTAGAGATAGATTCTCTCAAGCTCTAGAGTGAGAAAACCCTCCCAAGGTACTGTCTTTCGCTGAAGTTTTTCGCCTCTTTCATCTTCCAATTCTTTACTTCGTGCTTGGTTCGTGGTTCTCAGAAACTTCTGCTTTTCTTCTTGGTTCGTGGCTCTCGAAAACCCCCGTTCTATGTTTCTTTTTACCTTCACCCCACAATGGGATAGAAACCTAACAAGAAGGAGAAATGTTCGTCTTCTAAAAAAAAAAAAAAGAGTCTGTCATGTTAGAGAGAGATTTTCTCAAGCTCGAGGGAGAGAAAACCCTCTCAAGGTGCTACCTTTCGCTGTTGCTTTTTCGCCTACTTCATCTTCTAATTCTCTGCTTCGTGCTTGGTTGGTGGTTCTTGGAAACCTCTACTTTACTTCTTGGTTCGTGGCTCTCGAAAACATCTCTTCAGTGTTTCTCTTTACCTTGTTTCCACAATGGGAAGGAAACCTAACCAGAAGGAAAAAGGTTCATCTTCTCGAACAAAACCGTTGGAAAAAAAAAGTCAATTAGGTTAGAGAGAGATTCTCTCAATTTCTAAAGAGAGAAAACCCTCTTATGGTGCTGCCTTTCGCTGATGTTTTTTGCCTATTTCATCTTCCAGTTCTCTGCTTGTTTCCTGGTTCGTGGTTCTCGCAAAACCTGTTTTACTTCTTGGTTCGTGGTTCTCAAAAACCTATGTTCTGTGTTTCTCTTTACCCACTTCCCACAATTGGAAAGAAAGCTAACATGAACGAGAAAAAATTTCCTCTCGAGCAAAATAGCTGGAAATAAAAAAGGGTGAGTCAGGTTAAGAGAGATTCTATCAAGCTCTAGAGAGCGAAGACGCACTAAAGGTGCTGCCTTTCACTGATGTTTTTTCGCCTCGTTCATCTTCCAATTCTCTGCTTCATGCTTAGTTCGTGGTTCTCGGAGAGCTCTGATTTACTTCATGGTTCGTGTCTCTCAAAAACCTCTGTACTGTGTTTCTCTTTACCTTCTTCCCACTACAGGAAGGAAACCTAACATGAAGGAGAAAAACCATCTTATCAAACAAAACCGCTGGAAAAAAATAAGGTCAGTCAGGTTAGAGAGAGATTCTCTCAAGCTCTAGAGAGAGAAAACCCTCTCAAGGTGCTTCCTTTCACTGATGTTTTTTTTGCCTCTTTCATCTTCCTATTCTCTGCATCGTGCTTGGTTTGTGGTTCTCGGAAACCTATGCCTTACTTCTTGGTTCGTGGCTCTAAAAAAACTCTATTCTGTGTTTTTCTTTACCATCTTCCTACAATGGGAAGGAAACCTAACCAGAAGGAGAAAGGTTCATCATCTAAAAAAAAAAAGTCAGTCATGTTAGAGAGATATTCTCTCAAGCTATAGAGAGAGAAAACACTCTGAAGGTGCTTCATTTCATTGATGTTTTTTTGCCTCTTTCTTCTTCCAATTCTCTGCTTCGTGCTTGGATCGTGGTTCTTGAAAACCTATGCTTTACTTCTTGGTTCGTGGCTCTCGAAAACCTCTGTTATGTGTTTTTCTTTACCTTCTTCCAACAATGGGAAGAAAACCTAACCAGAAGGAGAAAGATTCATCCTAAAAAAAAAAAAAAAATTCAATCATGTTAGAGATGGTTTCTCTCAAGCTCTAGGGAAAGAAAACCCTCTCAAGGTACAGCCTTTCGCTGAAGTTTTTCGCCTCTTTCATCTTCCAATTCTCTGCTTCGTGCATGGTTCGTGGTTCTCGAAAACTTCTGCTTTTCTACTTGGTTAGTGGCCCTCGAAAACCCATGTTCTGTGTTTCTCTTTACATTATCCCACAATGGGAAGGAAACCTAACAAGAACGAGAAACGTTCGTCTTCTCAAAAAAAAAAAGTCAGTCAGGTTAGAGAGAGATTCTCTCAAGCTCTAGAGAGAGAAAATCCTCTCAAGGTGCTGCCTTACGCTGATGTTTCTTCGCCTATTTCATCTTCTAATTCACTACTTCGTGCTTGGTTGGTGATTCCCGGAAACCTCTACTTTACTTCTTGGTTCGTGGCTCTCGAAAAACTCTCTTATGTGTTTCTATTTACCTTGTTCGCACAATGGGAAGGAAACCTAGCCTGGAGGAGAAAGGTTCGTCTTCTCGAACAAAACTTTTGGAAAAAAAAAGTTACTCAGGTTAGAGAGAGATTCTCTCAATCTCTAGAGAGAGAAAACACTCTCATGGTGTTGCCTTTCGCTGATGTTTTTCGCCTCTTTCATCTTCCAACTCTCTACTTCGTTCTTGGTTCGTGGTTCCCGAAAAACCTGTTTTACTTCTTGGTTCGTGGTTCTCGAAAAACCTTGTTCTGTGTTTCTCTTTACCCTCTTCCCACAATGGGAAGGAAACCTAACATGAAGGAGAAAAATCTTCTTCTCGAATAAAACCGCTGGAAAAAAAAAAAGGTGAGTCAGGTTAGAGAGAGATTCTTTCAAGCTCTAGAGAGAGAAAACCCACTCAAGGTGCTGCCTTTCGCTGATGTTTTTTCGCCTCTTTCATCTTCCAATTCTCTGCTTCGTGCCTGCGTTGTGGTTCTCGAAAAGCTCTGCTTTACTTCTTGGTTCGTGTCTCTTGAAAACCTCTATACTGTGATTCTCTTTACCATCTTCCCACAATGGGAAGGAAACCTAACATGAAGGAGAAAAACCGTCTTCTCGAACAAAACCGCTGGAAAAAAAAAAGATCAGTCAGGTTAGAGAGAGATTCTCTCAATCTCTAGAGAGAGAAAACACTCTCATGGTGTTGCCTTTCGCTGATGTTTTTCTTCTCTTTCATCTTCCAACTATCTGCTTCGTTCTTGGTTCGTGGTTCCCGAAAAACCTGTTTTACTTCTTGGTTTGTGGTTCTCAAAAAACCTTGTTCTGTGTTACTCTTTACCCTCTTCCCACAATGGGAAGGAAACCTAACATGAAGGAGAAAAATCTTCTCAAATAAAACCGCTGGAAATAAAAAAAGGTGAGTCAGGTTAGAGAGAGATTCTTTCAAGCTCTAGAGAGAGAAAACCCACTCAAGGTGCTGCCTTTCGCTGATGTTTTTTCGCCTCTTTCATCTTCCAATTCTCTGCTTCGTGCTTGGGTTGTGGTTCTCGAAAAGCTCTGCTTTACTTCTTGGTTCGTGTCTCTTGAAAACCTCTATACTGTGATTCTCTTTACCTTCTTCCCACAATAGGAAGGAAACCTAACATGAAGGAGAAAAACAGTCTTCTCGAACAAAACCGCTGGAAAAAAAAAAGATCAGTCAGGTTAGAGAGAGATTCTCTCAAGCTCTAGAGAGAGAAAACCTACTCAAGGTGCTTCATTTCGCTGATGTTTTTCGCCTCTTTCATCTTCCAATTCTCTACTTTGTGCTTGGTTTGTGGTTCTCAAAAACCTATGTTCTGCGTTTCTCTTTACCCTCTTCCTACAATGGGAAGGAAACCTAACATGAAGGAGAAAAACCGTCTTCCCGAACAAAACCGCTAGAAAAAAAGGTCAGTCAGGTTAGAGAGAGATTCTCTTGAAAACCTCTCTTTTGTGTTTCTCTTTACCTTGTTCCCACAATGGGAATGAAACCTAACCAGGAGGAGAAAGGTTCGTCTTCTCGAACAAAACTGTTGGAAAAAAAAAGTAAATCAGGTTAGAGATAGATTCTTTCAATCTCAAGAGAGTAAACTCTCTCAAGGTATTGCCTTTCGCTGATGTTTTTCACCTCTTTCATCTTCCAATTCTCTGCTTCATTCTTGGTTTGTGGTTCCCAGAAAAACTGTTTTACTTCTTGGTTCGTGGTTCTCGAAAACCCCTGTTATGTGTTTCTCTTTACCCTCTTCCCATAATGGGAAGGAAACCTAACATGAAGGAGAAAAATCTCCTTCTCGAATAAAATCGTTGGAAATAAAAAAAGGTGAGTGAGGTAAGAGAGAGATTCTTTCAAGCTCTAGAGTGAGAAAACCCACTCAAGGTACTACCTTTCGCTGATGTTTTTTCGCCTCTTTGATCTTTCAATTCTCTGCTTCGTGCTTGGGTTGTGGTTCTCGAAAAGCCCTGCTTTACTTCTTGGTTCATGTCTCTCGAAAACCTCTATACTGTGATTCCCTTTAACCTCTTCCCACAATGGGAAGGAAACCTAACATGAAGAAGAAAAACCGTCTTCTTGAAAAAAACCACTGGAAAAAAAAAGGTCAGTCAGGTTAGAGAGACATTCTCTCAAGCTCCAGAGAGACAAAACCCTCTCAAGGTGCTGCCTTTCGCTGATGTTTTTCACCTCTTTCATCTTCCAAATCTCTACTTCGTGCTTGGTTCGTGGTTCTCGAAAACCTATGTTCTGTGTTTCACTTTATACTCTTCCCACAATGGGAAGGAAACATAACATGAAAGAGAAAAACCGTCTTCTCGAACAAAACCACTGGAACAAAAAAGGTCAGTCATGTTAGGGAGAGATTCTCTCAAACTCTAGAGAGAGAAAACCCTCTCAAGGTGCTGCCTTTCGCTGAAGTTGTTTCGCCTATTTCATCTTCCAATTCTCTTCTTCGTGCTTGGTTGGTGGTTCTCGGAAACCTCTGCTTTTCTTCTTGGTTCGTGGCTCTCGAAACCCACTGTTTTTTGTTTCTCTTTGCCTTCTTCCCACAATGGGAAGGAAACCTGACAAGAAAGAGAATTGTTCATTTTCTATAAATAAATAAAAAGTCAGTCAGGTTAGAGAGAGATTCTCTCAAGCTCTAGAGAGAGAAAACCCTCTCAAAGTGCTGCCTTTCACTGATGTTTTTTCGCCTATTTCATCTTCCAATTCTCTGCTTCGTGCTTGGTTCATGGTTCTCGAAAAACCTGCTTTACTTCTTCGTTCGTGGTTCTCGAAAACCTCTGTTCTATGTTTCTCTGTACCCTCTTCCCACAATGGGAAGAAAACCTAACATCAAGGAGAAAAACCGTCATCTCGGACAAAATCGCTAGAAAAAAAAAAGATCAGTCAGTTTAAAGAGAGATTCTCTCAAGCTCCAGAGATAGAAAACCCACTCAAGGTTCTGCCTTTCGCTGATGTTTTTTCGCCTCTTTCATCTTCCAATTCCCTATATTGTGCTTTGTTCGTGGTTCTCTTTACCCTCTTCCCACAATGGGAAGGAATCCTAACATGAAGGAGAAAACTCTTCTTCTCGAACAAAACCACTGGAAATAAAAAAGTTGAGTTAGGTTACAGAGAGATTCTATCAAGCTCTAGAGAGAGAAAACCCACTAAAGGTGCTGCCTTTCGCTGATGTTTTTTCGCCTTTTTCATCTTCCAATTCTCTGCTTCATGCTTGGTTCGTGGTTCTCGGAAAGCTTTGTTTTACTTCATGGTTCGTGTCTCTCGAAAACCTCTGTACTATTTTTCTCTTTACCCTCTTCCCAAAATGGGAAGGATATCTAACATGAAGCAGAAAAATCGTCTTCTCGAACAAAACCGCTGGAAAAAAAAAGCTTAGTCAAGTTAGAGAGTGATTCTCTTAAGCTCTAGAGAGAGAAAACCCTCTCAAGGTGCTGCCTTTCGCTGATGTTTTTCGCCTCTTTCATCTTCCAATTCTCTACTTCGTGCTCGGTTCGTGGTTCTCGAAAACCTATGTTCTGTGTTTCTCTTTACCCTCTTCCCACAATGGGAATGAAACCTAACATGAAGGAGAAAAATCGTCTTCTCGAACAAAACCACTGGAAAAAAAAGGTGAGTTATGTTAGAGAGAGATTCTCTCAAACTCTAGAGAGAGAAAACCCTCTCAAGGTGCTGCCTTTCGCATATGTTTTTTCGGCTCTTTCATCTTCCAATTCTCTGCTTCGTACTTGGTTCGTGGTTCTTGGAAACCTATGCTTTGCTTCTTGGTTCGTAGCTCTCGAAAGTCTCTGTTCTGTGTTTTTCTTTACCATCTTCCCACAATGGGAAAGAAGAAACACAAAACGAAGGTTTTCAAGAGCCATGAACCAAGAAGTAAAGCAGAGGTTTCCGAGAACCACGAACCAAACACGAAGCAAAGAATTGGAAGATGAAAGAGGGAAAAAAATATCAGCGAAAGGCAGCACCTTGAGAGGGTTTTCTCTCTCTAGAGCATGAGAGAATATCTCTCCAACCCGACTGACTTTTTGTTTTCAACGGTTTTGCTCGAGAAGATGAACCTTTTTCCTTCTTGTTAAGTTTCCTTCCCATTGTGGGAAGAAGGTAATGAGAAACACATAATAGAGGTTTTTGAGAGCCATGAACCAAGAAGTAAAGCAGATATTTTCGAGAACCACGAACCAAGCATGAAGTAGAGAATTGGAAGATGAAAGAGGCGAAAAAACATCAACGAAAGGCAGCACCTTGAGAGGGTTTTCTCTCTCTAGAGCGTGAGCGAATCTTTCTCTATCCTGAATGAATTTTTTTTTTTTTTTTTGAGAAGACGAACCTTTCTCCCTCTTGTTAGGTTTCCTTCCCATTGTGGGAAGAAGGTAAAGAGAAACACAGAACAGAGGTTTTCGAGAGGCACAAACCAAGAAGTAAAACAGAGGTTTCCGAGAACTACGAACCAAGCACGAAGTAGAGAATTGGAAGATGAAAGAGGAGGAAAAATTTCAGCGAAAGGCAGCACATTGAGAAGGTTTTCTCTCTCTAGAGCTTGAGAAAATCTCTCTTTAACCTGACTGACATTTTTTTTTTCCAGTGGCTTTGTGGGAGAAGACGAACCTTTCTACTTCTTGTTAGGTTTCCTTCCAATTGTGGGAAGAAGGTAAAGAGAAACACAAAATAGAGGTTTTCGAGGCACACGAACCAAGATGTAAAGCAGAGATTTCTGGGAACCATGAACCAAGCATGAAGCAGAGAATTGGAAGATGAAAGTGGCGTAAAACATCAGTGAAAGGCAACAACTTAAGAGGGTTTTCTCTCTCTAGAGCTTGAGAGAATCTTACTCTAACCTGACTGACTTTTTTTTTTTTTTTTTTTGAGAAGGCAAACCTTTCTCCTTCTTGTTAGGTTTCCTTCCAATTGTGGGAAGAAGGTAAAAAGAAACACACAACAGAGGTTTTCGAGAGCCCCGGAGCCAGAAGTAAAGTAGAGGTTTCTGAGAACCACGAACCAAGCACGAAGCAGAGAATTGGAAGTTGAAAGAGGCGGAAAAACATTAGCGAAAGGTAGCACCTTGAGAGGGTTTTCTATCTCTAGAGCTTTAGAGAATCTTTCTCTGACCAGACTGACTTTTATTCTTTTTTTTTGGGAAGACAAACCTTTCTACTTCTTGTTAGGTTTCCATCCCAATGTGGGAAGAAGGTAAAGAGAAACCCAAAATAGAGTTTTTTGACAGCCACGAACCAAGACGTAAACTAGATGTTTCCGAGAACCATGAACCAAGCATGAAGTAGAGAATTAGAAGATGAAAGAGGCGAAAAAACATCAGCAAAAGACAGCACCTTGAGAGGGTTTTCTCTCTCTAGAGCATGAGAGAATCTTTATCTATCCTAAATGAATTTTTTAATTTTTTTTTGTCAAGACGAACCTTTCTCCCTCTTGTTAGGTTTCCTTCCTATTGTGGGAAGAAGGTAAAGAGAAACACAGAACAGAGGTTTTCGAGAGGCACGAACCAAGAAGTAAAACAGAGGTTTCTGAGAAACACGAACCAAGCACGAAGTAGAGAATTGGAAAATGAAAGAGGAGAAAAAATATCAGCGAAAGGCAGCACCTTGAGAAGGTTTTCTCTCTCTAGAGCTTGAGAGAATCTCTCTCAAACCTGACTGACATTTTTTTTCCAGTGGTTTTGTTGGAGAAGTCGAACCTTTCTACTTCTTGTTTGGTTTCCTTCCCATTGTGGGAAGAAGGTAAAGAGAAACACAGAAAAGAGGTTTTTGAGGCACACGAACCAAGATGTAAAGCAAAGATTTTCAAGAACCACGAACCAAGCATGAAGCATAGAATTGGAAGATGAAAGTGGCGTAAAACATCAGTGAAAGGCAACATCTTGAGAGGGTTTTCTCTCTCTAGGGCTTGAGAGAATCTTACTCTAACCTGACTGACTTTTTTTTTTTTGAGAAGGCAAACCTTTCTCCTTCTTGTTAGGTTTCCTTCCAATTGTGGGAAGAAGGTAAAGAGAAACACAAAACAGTGGTTTTCGAGAGCCCCAGAGCCAGAAGTAAAGTAGAGGTTTTTGAGAACCACGAACCAAGCACGAAGCAGAGAATTG
The DNA here is from genome assembly GCA_037974665.1 of Ehretia macrophylla. Classification (NCBI taxonomy): domain Eukaryota; kingdom Viridiplantae; phylum Streptophyta; class Magnoliopsida; order Boraginales; family Ehretiaceae; genus Ehretia; species Ehretia macrophylla. Next base: position 20,846,641 of record CM075765.1, read on the forward strand.
GAAGTTGAAAGAGGCAGAAAAAACATCAGTAAAAGGCAGCACCTTGAGAGGATTTTGTCTCTCTAGAACATGAGAGAATCTTTATCTATCCTCAATGAATTTTTTAATTTTTTTTTGAGAAGAAAAACCGTTCTCCCTCTTGTTAGGTTTCCTTCCTATTGTGGGAAGAAGGTAAAGAGAAACAAAGAACAGAGGCTTTCGAGAGGCACGAACCAAGAAGTAAAACAGAGGTTTCCAAGAACCATGAACCAAGCACGAAGTAGAGAATTGGAAAATGAAAGTGGCGAAAAAATATCAGCGTAAGGCAGCACCTTGAGAAGGTTTTCTCTCTCTAGAGCTTGAGAAAATCTCTCTCTAACCTGACTGACAATTTTTTTTCTAGCGGTTTTGTTGGAGAAGACGAACCTTTCTACTTCCTGTTTGGTTTCCTTCCCATTGTAGGAAGAAGGTAAAAAGAAACACAGAATAGAGGTTTTTGAGGCACACGAACCAAGATGTAAAGCAGAGATTTCCGAGAACCACGAACCAAGCATGAAGTAGAGAATTGGAAGATGAAAGTGGCATAAAACTTCAGCGAAAGGCAACACCTTGAGAGTGTTTTCTCTCTCTAGGGCTTGAGAGAATCTTACTCTAACCTGACTTTTTTTTTTTTTTTGAGAAGGCACACCTTTCTCCTTCTTGTTAGGTTTCCTTCCAATTGTGGGATGAAGGTACAGAGAAACACAAAACATAGGTTTTCGAGAGCCCCGGAGCCTGAAGTAAAGTAGAGGTTTCTGAGAACCACGAACGAAGCACGAAGTAGAGAATTGGAAGTTGAAAGAGGCGGAAAAACATTAGCGAAAGGTAGCACCTTGAGAGGGTTTTCTGTCTTTAGAGCTTGAGAGAATCTTTCTCTGACCAGACTAACTTTTATTCTTTTCTTTTGGGAAGACGAACCTTTCTACTTCTTGTTAGGTTTCCATCCCAATGTGGGAAGAAAGTAAAGAGAAACACAGAATAGAGTTTTTCGACAGCCACGAACCAAGACGTAAAGTAGAGGTTTCTGAGAACCGCGAACCAAGCATGATGCAGAGAATTGGAAGATGAAAGAGGCGAAAAAACATCAGCAAAAGGCAGCACCTTGAGAGGGTTTTCTCTCTCTAGAGCATGAGAGAATCTTTCTCTATCCTGAATGAATTTTTTAATATTATTTTGAGAAGACGAACCTTTCTCCCTCTTGTTAGGTTTCCTTCCTATTGTGGGAAGAAGGTAAAGAGAAACACATAACAGAGGTTTTCGAGAGGCACGAACCAAGAAGTAAAACAGAGGTTTCTGAGAACCACGAACCAAGCACGAAGTAGAGAATTGGAAAATGAAAGAGGCGAAAAAACATCAGCAAAAGGCAACACCTAGAGAGAGTTTTCTCTCTCTAGAGATTGAGAAAATCTTTGTCTAACCTGACAGACTTTTTTTTTTCCAACAATTTTGTTCGAGAAGACGAACCTTTCACCTTCTTGTTAGGTTTCCTTCCCATTGAGGGAAGAAGGTAAAGAGAAACACAGAATAGAGGTTTTTGAGAGCCACGAACCAAGAAGTAAAGCAGATGTGTCCGAGAACCACGAACCAATCACAAAGCAGAGAACTGGAAGATGAAAGAGGCAAAAAAACATCAATGAAAAGCAGTACCTTGAGAGGGTTTTCTCTCTCTAGAGCTTGAGAGAATCTCTCTCTAACCTGAATGACTATTTTTTTTTCAGCGGTTTTGTTCGAGAAGACTTACCTTTCTCCTTCTTGTTAGGTTTCTACCCCATTGTGGGAAGAAGGTAAAGAGAAACATAGAACAGGCGATTTCGAGAGCCATGAACCAAGAAGTAAAGCGGAGGTTTTCGAAAACCACGAACCAAGCACGAAGTAGAGAATTGGAAGATGAAAGTGGCAAAAAAACATCAGCGAAAGGCAACACCTTAAGAGGGTTTTCTCTCTCTAGAGCTTGAGGGAATCGTTCTCTAACATGACTGATTTTTTAATCTTTTTTCCAACAGTTTTGTTCAAGAAGACGAACATTTCTCCTTCTTGTTCGGTTTTCTTTCCATTAGGGGAAGAGGGTAAAGAGAACCAAAGAATAGAGGTTTTCGAGAGCCACGAACCAAGAAATAAAGTGGAGGTTTTCGAGAACCACGAACCAAGCACCAACCAGAGAATTGGTAGTTGAAAGCGGCAAAAAAACATCAGTGAATGGCAGCACCTTGAGAGGGTTTTCTCTCTCTAGAGCTTGAGAGAATCGTTCTCTATCCTGACAGATATTTTTTTTCCATTGGTTTTGTTCGAGAAGACGAACCATTTTCCTTCTTGTTAGGTTTCCTTCCCATTGTGGGAAGAAGGTTAAGAGAAACACAAAACAGAGGTTTTCGAGAGCCCCGAACCAATAAGTAAAGTAGACGTTTCCGAGAACTACGAACCAAGCACGAACCAGAGAATTGGAAGATGAAATAGGCGAAAAAATATCAGCGAGAGGGAACACCTTGAGAATGTTTTCTCTCTCTAGAGCTTGAGAGAATATCTCTTTAACCTAACTGACTTTTTTTTTCTAGTGGTTTTGTTCGAGAAGACGAACCTTTCTCCATCTTATTATGTTTTCTTCCCATTGTGGGAAGAAGGTAAAAACAAACACAGAATATAGGTTTTCAAGAGCCACGAGCCAAGAAGTAAAACATAGGTTTCCAAGAACCATGAACCAAGCACGAAGTAGAGAATTGGAAGAAGAAAAAGGCGAAAAAACATCAGCGAAAGGCAGCACCTTGAGAGGGTTTTCTCTCTCTAGAGCTTGAGAGAATATCTCTCTAACCTGACTTTTTTTTTCAGTGGTTTTGTTCGAGAAGATGAGCCTTTCTCCATCTTGTTATGTTTCCTTCCCATTGTGGGAAGAGGGTAAAGAGAAACACAGAACAGAGGTTTTTGAGAGCCACGAACCAAGAAGTAAAATAGAGGATTACGAGAACCACGGACCGAGCACGAAGTAGAGATTTGAAAGATAAAAGAGGTGAAAAAACATCAGCGAAAGGCAGCAGCTTGAGAGGGTTTTCTCTTTGTAGAGCTTGAGAGAATCTCTCTCTAAGCTGACCGACTTTTTTTTTTCTTTTTTTTTTTCCAACAGTTTTGTTCGAGAAGACAAACCTTTCTCCTTCTTGCTATGTTTTCTTCCCATTGTGGGAAGAGGGTAAAGAGAAACACAGAACAGAGATTTTCGAGGGCCACGAACCAAGAAATAAAGCAGAGGTTACTGAGAACCAAGAACCAAGCACGAAGCACGAAGTAGAGAATTGGAAGATGAAAAAGGCGAAAAAACTTCAGCGGAAGGCAGCACCTTGAGAGGGTTTTCTCACTCTAAAGCTTCAGAGAATCTTTCTCCAACCAGACTGACTTTTTTTTTTTTTTGAGTTGACGAACCTTTCTCCTTCTTGTTAGGTTTCCTTCCCATTGTGGGAAGAAGGTAAAGAGAAACACAAAACATATGTTTTAGAGAGGCCAAGAAGTAAAACAGAGGTTTCCGAGACCACGAACCAAGCACGAAACATAGAATTGGAAAATAAAAGAGGCGAAAAAATATCAACGAAGGCAACACCTTGAGTAGGTTTTCTCTCTCTAGAGCTTGAGGGAATTTCTCTCAAACCTGACTAACAATTTTTTTTCCCAGTGATTTTGTTCGAGAAGACGAGCCCTTCTCCTTCTTGTTAGGTTTCCTTGCCATTGTGGGAAGAAGGTAAAGAGAAACACAGAACACAGGTTTTCGAGAGCCACGAACCAAGAAGTGAAGCAGAAGTTTCCGATAACCACGAACCAAGTACGAAGCAGAGAATTGGAAGATGAAAGAGGCGAAAAAATATCAGCGAAAGGCAGCACCTTGAGAGGGTTTTCTCTCTCTAGAGCATGAGAGAATCTCTCTCTAACCTAACAGACCTTTTTTCCAGCGGTTTTGTTCTAGAATACGAACCTTACTCCTTCTTGGTAGGTTTCCTTCCCATTGTGGGAATAAGGTAAAGAGAAGCACAAAACAATGGTTTTTGAGAGGCACGAACCAAGAAGTAAAACATTGGTTTCGGAGAACATTGAACCGGCACGAAACAGAGAATTGGAAAATGAAAGAGGCAAAAAAATATCAGAGAAAGGCAACACCTTGAGAAGGTTTTCTCTCTCTAGAGCTTGATAGAATTTCTCTCGAACTTGGCTGACATTTCTTTTTTCCAGCGAATTTGTTCGAGAAGACGAACCCTTCTCCTTCTTGTTAGGTTTCCTTCCTATTGTGGGAAGAAGGTAAAGAGAATCCCAGAACAGTGGTTTTCGAGTGCCATGAACCAAGAAGTAAAGCAGAGGTTTCTGACAACCACGAACCAAGCACGAAGTAGAGAATTGGAAGATTAAAGAGTTGAAAAAATACATCAGCGAAATGCAGCACCCAGCGAGGGTCTTCTCACTCTAGAGCTTGAGTTATTATCTTTATAACCAAATTGCCTTTTTTTTTTTTGAGAAGATGACCCTTTCTCCTTCTTGTTCTGTTTTTTTCCCATTATGCGAAAAAGGTAAAGAGAAACACAGTACCGAGGTTTTCGAGAGCCACGAACCTAGAAGTAAAACAGAGGCTTTCGAGAACCGCGAACCAAGCAAGAAGCAGAGAATTGGAAGATGAAAGAGGCGAAAAAACATCAGCGAAAGGCTGTACCTTGAGAGGGTTTTCTCTCTCTAGAGCCTGAGAGAATCTCTCTCTAACTTGATTGACTTTTTTTTTCTAGCAGTTTTGTTCGCGGAGACGAACCTTTCTCCTTCTTGTTTGGTTTCCTTCCCATTATGGGAAGTGGGTAAAGAGAAACTAAGAATAGAGGTTTTCGAGAGCCACAAACCAAGAAGTAAAGCAGAGGTTTTCAAGAACCATGATCCAAGCACGAAGCAGAGAATTTAAAGATGAAAGAGGCAAAAAAATATCAGCGAAAGGCAGCACCTTAAGAATGTTTTCTCTCCCTAGAGCTTGAGAGAATCTCTCTCTAACCGTACTGATGATTTTATTTTCAGCGGTTTTGTTCGAGAAGACATTCTCCTTCTTGTTAGGTTACCTTCCCATAGTGGGAAGAGGTAATGATAAACACAGAACAGAGGTTTTTGAGAGTCACAAACCAAGAAGTAAAGCAAAGGTTTCTGAGAACCACGAACCAAGCACAAATCAGAAAATTGGAAGATGAAAGAGGCGAAAAAACATCAGCGAAAGGCAGCACCTTGAGGGCATTTTCTCTCTCTAGAGCTTGAGAGAATCTTTCTCTAACCTGACTGACTTCTTTTTTTTTTTTTTTGAGAAGACGAACCTTTATCCTTCTTGTTAGGTTTCCTTCCCATTGTGGGATGGAGGTAAATAGAAACACAGAATAGAGGCTTTCGAGAGGCACGAACCAAGAAGTAAAACAGAGGTTTCCGAGAACCACGAACCAAGCATGAAGCAGAGAATTGGAAAATGAAAGAGGCAAAAAAATATAAGTGAAAGGCAACACCTTGAGAAGGTTCTCTCACTCTAGAGCTTGAGATAATTTATCTCTAACCTGACTGGCATTTTATTTTTCTAGATGTTTCCTTCGAGAAGAAGAACCTTTCTCCTTCTTGTTAGGTTTCCTTCCTATTGTGGGAAGAACGCAAAGAGAAACACAGAACAAAAGTTTTCGAGAGCCACGAACCAAGAAGCAAAGCAGAAGTTTTTGAGAACCACAAACCATGTACGAAGCAGAGTACTGGAAGATGAAAGAGGCAAAAAAAATCAGCGAAAGGCAGCACCTTGAGAGGGTTTTCTCTCTCTAGAGCGTGAGAGAATCTCTCTCTAACCTGACAGACTTTTTTTTCCAGCGGTTTTGTTCGAGAAGACCAACATTTCTACTTCTTGTTAGGTTTCCTTCCCATTTTGGGAAAAAGGTAAAGACAATCACAGAACAAAGGTTTTCGAGAGCCACGAACCAACAAATAAATCAGAAGTTTTCGAGAACCACGAACCAAGCACGAAGCAGAGAATTGGAGATGAAAGAGGCGAAAAAACACATCAGCGAAAGGCAGCACCTTGAGAGGGTTTTCTCACTCTAGGGCATGAGAGAATCTCTCTCTAACGTGACTGACTTTTTTTTTCCAGCGGCTTTGTTTGAGAAGAATAACCTTTCTCCTTCTTGTTAGGTTTCTTTCCTATTGTGGGAAGAGGGTAAAGAGAAACACAAAATAGAGGTTTTTGAGAGCCACGAACGAAGAAGTGAAGTAGAGGTTTCTGAGAACCATGAACCACGCATGAAGTAGAGAATTGGAAGATGAAATAGGCAAAGAAAACATCAACGAAAGGCAGCACCTTGGGAGGGTTTTCTCTCTCTGGAGCTTGAGAGAATCTTTCTCTAACCTGGCTGATTTTTATTTTTATTTCCAACGGTTTTGTTCGAGAATACGAACCTTTCTCCTTCTTGTTAGGTTTCCATGCCATTGTGGGAAGAAGGTAAAGAGAAACACAGAACAAAGGTTTTCGAGAGCCCCGAACCAGGAAGTAATGCAGAAGTTTTTGAGAACCACGAACCAAGCACGAAGCAGAGAATTGGAAAATGAAAGAGGCGAAAAAATATTAGCGAAAGGCAACAACTTGAGAGGGTTTTCTCTCTCTAGAGCTTGAGAGAATATCTCTCTGACCTGACTTTTTTTTTCCAATGGCTTTGTTGGAGAAGATGAACCTTTCTCCATCTTGTTATGTTTCCTTCCCATTATGGGAAGAGGGTAAAGAGAAACACAGAACAGAGGCTTTCGAGAGCCACGAACAAAGAAGTAAAACTGAGGTTTTCGAGAACCACGGACCGAGCGCAAAGTAGAGAATTGAAAGATGAAAGAGGTGAAAAAACATCAGCGAAAGGCAACAGCTTGAGAGGGTTTTCTCTTTTTAGAGCTTGAGAGAATCTCTCTCTAACCTGACTTACTTTTTTTCCTGTTTTTTTTTCTAATGGTTTTGTTTGAGAAGACAAACCTTTCTCCTTCTTGCTATATTTTCTTCCTATTGTGGGAAGGGCTAAAGAGAAATACAGAACAAAGATTTTTGAGAGCCACGAACCTAGAAGAAAAGCAAAATTATTCGATAACCACGAACCAAGTACGAAGCAGAGAATTGAAAGATGAAATAGGCGAAAAAACATCAGCGAAAGGCAGCACCTTGAGAGGGTTTTCTCATTCTAGAGCTTGAGAGAATCTTTCTTTAACCTGACTGACTCTTTTTTTTTTTTTGAAGACAAACCTTTCTCCTTGTTAGGTTTCCTTCCCATTGTGGGAAGAAGTTAACGAGAAACACAAAACAAAGGTTTTCGAGAGGCACGAACCAAGAAGTAAAACAGAGGTTTTCGAGAACCACGAACCAAGCACGAAATAGAGAATTGGAAAATGAAAGAGGCGAAAAAATATCAGCGACGGCAACACCTTGAGAAGGGTTTCTCTCTCTAGAGCTTGAGAGAATTTCTATCTTACCTAACTGACATTTTTTTTCTAGCGATTTTCTTCGAGAAGACAAACCCTTCTCCTACTTGTTAAGTTTCCTTCCCATTGTGGGAAGAAGGTAAAGAGAAACACAAAACACAGGTTTTCAAGAGCTGCGAACCAAGAAGTAAAGCATAAGTTTTCGATAACCACGAACCAAGTGCGAAAGAGAGAATTAATAGATAAAAGAGGCGAAAAAATATCAACGAAAGGCAGCACCTTGAGAGGGTTTTCTCTCTCTAGAGCATGAGAGAATCTCCCTCTAACCTGACAGACTTTTGCTTTTTCCAGTGGTTTTGTTCAAGAATATGAACCTTTCTCCTTCTTCTTAGGTTTCCTACCCAATGTGGGAAGAGGGTAAAGAGAAACACCAAACAAAGGTTTTTGAGAGGCACGAACCAAGTAGTAAAACAAAGGTTTCTGCGAACCACGAACCAAGCACGAAACAGAGAATTGGAAAATGGAAGAAGCAAAAAAATATTAGAGAAATGCAACACCTTGAGAAGGTTTTCTCTCTCTAAAGCTTGAGAGAATTTCTCTCTAACCTGACTGACATTTCTTTTTTCCAGTGATTTTGTTCGAGAAGACGAACCTTTCTCGTACTTGGTCGGTTTTCTTCCCATTGTGGGAAGAAGGTAAAGAGAATCATAGAACATAGGTTTTCGAGAGCCACGAACCAAGAAGTAAAGCAGAGGTTTATGAGAACCACGAACCAAGCACAAAGCAGAGAATAGGAAGATCAAAGAGGCGAAAAAATACATCAGCGAAAAGCAGCACCCTGGGAGGGTTTTCTCACTCTAGAGCTTGAGAGAATATCTTTATAACTGGACTGACTTTTTTTTTTTTTTTTTAGAAGATGAACCTTTCTCCTTCTTGTTCGGTTTCCATCCCATCATGCGAAGAAGGTAAAGAGAAACACATTATAGAGGTTTTCGAGAGCCACGAACCTAGAAGTAAAGTAGAGGTTTCCGAGAACCGCGAACCAAGCAAGAAGCAGAGAATTGGAAGATGAAAGAGGCAAAAAAACATCAACGAAATGCAGCAGCTTGAGTGGGTTTTCTCTCTCTAGAGCTTGAGAGAATCTCTCTCTAACCTGACTGACTTTTTTTTTTCCAGCGGTTTTGTTTGAGAAGACGAACCTTTCACCTTCTTGTTAGGTTTCCTTCCCATTGTGGGAAGTGGGTAAAGAGAAACACAGAACAAAGGTTTTCGAGACCCACGAACCAAGAAGTAAAGTAGTGGCTTTCGGGAAAAATGATCCAAGCATGAAGTAGAGAATTAGAAGATGAAAGAGGCGAAAAAATAATAGCAAAAGGCAGCACCTTGAGAATGTTTTCTCTCTCTAGAGCTTGAGAGAATCTCTCTCTAACCGTATTGACAATTTTTTTTTTCAGTGGTTTTGTTCGAGAAGACATTCTCCTTCTTGTTAGGTTACTTTCCCATTATTGGAAGAGGTAAAGATAAACACAGAACAAGGGTTTTTGAGAGCCACAAACAAAGAAGTAAAGCAAAGGTTTCCGAGAACCATGAACCGATCATGAAGCAGAGAATTGGAAGATGATAGAGGTGAAAAGATATCCGCGAAAGGCAGCACCTGGAGAAGGTTTTCTGTCTCTAGAGCTTGTGACAATCTCTCTCTAACCTAACTGACATTTTTTTTTCATCAATTTTGTTCAAGAAGACTATCTCCTTCTTGTTAGGTTACCTTTCCATTGTGGGAAGAAGGCAAAGATAAACACAGAATAGAGGTTTTCATGAGCCACGAACCAAGAAGTAAAGCAAAGGTTTCCGAGAACCACGAACCAAGCACGAAGCAGAGAATTGGAAGATGAAAGTGGCGAAGAAACATCAGCGAGAGGCAGCACCTTGAGGGCATTTTCTCGCTCTAGAGCTTCAGAGAATCTTTCTCTAACCTGACTGACTTTTATTTAATTTTATTTTTAAAGACGAACCTTTCTTCTTCTTGTTAGGTTTCCTTCCCATTGTGGGATGAAGGTAAATAGAAACTCAGAATAGAGGTTTTCGAGAGGCACGAACCAAGAAGTAAAACAGAGGTTTTCGAGAACCACGAACCAAGCATGAAGCAGAGAATTGGAACATGAAAGAGGCAAAAAAATTTCAACGAAAGGCAACACCTTGAGAAGGTTTTCTCTCTCTAGAGCTTGAGAGAATTTCTCTCTAACCTGACTGACATTTTTTTTTCTAGCAGTTTTGTTCGAGAAGGCGAACATTTGTCCTTCTTGCTTGGTTTCGTTCCGATTGTGGAAAGAAGGTAAAGAGAAACACAGAACAGAGGTTTTCGAGAGCCACAAACTAAGAAGTAAAGTAGTGGTTTCCGAGAACCACAAACTAAGCTCGAAGCAGATGAACGAGGTAAAAAAACACATCAGCGAAAGGCAGCATCTTGAGAGGGTTTTCTCTCTCTATAGCTTGAGAGAATATCTCTATGACCGGACTGATTTTTATTTTTTTTTAGAAGATGAACCGTTCTCCTTCTTGTTCAGTTTCTTTCCAATCATGCGAAGAAGGTAAAGAGAAACACAGTACAGAGGTTATCAAGAGCCACGAACCTAGAAGTATAGCAGAGGTTTTCGAGAACCACGAACCAAGCAAGAAGCAGAGAATTGGAAGATAAAATAGGCAAAAAAACATCAGTGAAAGGCAGTACCCTGAGAGGGTTTTCTCTCTCTAGTGCTTGGGTGAATCTCTCTCTAACCTGACTGACTTTTTTTTCCAGCGGTTTTGTTCGAGAAGAATCTATCTCCTTCCTGTTAGGTTTCCTTCCCATTGTGGGAAGAGGGTAAAGAGAAACACAGAACAGAGGTTTTCGAGAGCCACAAACCAAGAAGTAAAGCAAAGGTTTCCGAGAACCATGAACCAAGCACGAAGTAGAGAATTGGAAAATGAAATAGGCAAAAAAATATCAGCGAAAGGCAGCATCTTGAGAAGGTTTTATCTCACTAGGGCTTAAGAGAATCTCTCTCTAACCTGACTGACATTTTTTTTCAGTGGTTTTGTTCGAGAAGACATTCTCCTTCTTGTTACGTTTCTTTCCCATTGTGGGAAGAGGTAAAGATAAACACAGAACAAAGGTTTTCGAGAGCCACAAACCAAGAAGTAAAGCAAAGGTTTCTGAGAACCACGAACCAAGCACGAAGCATAGAATTGGAAGATTAAAGAGGTGAAAAAACTTCAGCGAAAGGCAGCGCCTTGAGAGGGTTTGCTGACTCTAGAGCTTGAGGGAATCTTTCTTAAACCTGACTGACTTTTTTTTTTTTTTTTTAGAAGACGAACCTTTCTCCTTCTTGTTAGGTTTCCTTCCCATTATGGGAAGAAGGTAAAGGAAAACACAAAACAGAGGTTTTCGAGAGGCACGAACCAAGAAGTAAAACGGAGGTTTCCAAGAACCACGAACCAAGCATGAAATAGAGAAATGGAAAATGAAATAGGCGAAAAAATATAGCCAAGGCAACACCTTGAGAATGATTTCTCTCTCTAGAGGTTGAGAGAATTTCTCTCTAACCTGACTGACATTTTTTTTTCCAGCGATTTTGTTCGAGGAGAAGAAACATTCTCCTTCTTTTTAGGTTTCCTTCCCATTGTGGGAAGAAGGTAAAGAGAAACACAGAACACAGGTTTTCGAGAGCCACGAACCAAGAAGTAAAGCAGAAGTTTCTGATAACCACAAACCAAGTACGAAGCAGAGAATAGGAAGATGAAAGATTCGAAAAAAAATCAGCGAAATGCCGTACCTTAAGAGGGTTTTCTCTCTCTAGGGCATGAGAGAATCTCTCTCTAACCTGACATACTTTTTTTTTTCCAGCTGTTTTTGTACGAGATTACAAACCTTTCTCCTTCTTGTTAGGTTTCCTTCCCATTGTGGGAATAAGGTAAAGAGAAACACAAAACAAATTTTTTTGAGAGGCACGAACCAAGAAGTAAAACAGAGGTTTGCGAGAACCACGAACCAAGCACGAAACAGAGAATTGGAAAATGAAAGAGGCAAAAAAATATCAACGAAAGGCAACACCTTGAGAATGTTTTCTCTCTCTAGTGCTTGAGAGAATTTCTCTCGAGCCTGACTAACATTTCTTTTCTCCAGTAATTTTGTTCTAGAAGACGAACCCTTCTCCTTCTTGTTAGGTTTCCTTCCCATTGTGGGAAGAAGGTAAAGAGAATCACAGAACAGAGGTTTTCGATAGCCACGAACCAAGAAGTAAAGTAGAGGTTTTCGAGAACCACGAACCAAGCACGAAGCATAGAATTGGAAGATGAAAGAGGAGAAAAAACACATCAGCGAAAGGCAGCACATTGAAAGGGTTTTCTCTCTCTAGAGCTTGAGATAATATCTCTATAACCCGACTGAGTTTTTATTTTTTATTTTTGAGAAGATTAACCTTTCTCATTCTTGTTTAGTTTCTTTCCCATTATTCGAAGAACTAAAGAGAAACACAGTACAGATGTTTTCAAGCGCCAAAAACCTAGAAGTAAAGCAGAGGTTTCTGAGAACCGCGAACCAAAGCAAGAAGCACAGAATTTGAAGATGAAAGAGGCGAAAAAACATCAGCTAAAGGCAGCACATTGACAGGGTTTTCTCTCTCTAGAGCTTGAGAGAATCTCTCTCTAACCTGACTAACTTTTTTTCCCAGTGGTTTTCTTCGAGAAGATGAACCTTTCTCCTTCTTGTTAGGTTTCCTTCCCATTGTGTGAATTGGGTAAAGAGAAAAAACAGAACAGAGGTTTTCGAGAGCCATGAACCAAGAAGTAAAGCAGAGGTTTTCGAGAACCATGATACAAGCACGAAGCAGAAATTTGGAAGATGAAATAGGCGAAAAAATATCAGCTAAAGGCAGCACATTGAGAATGTTTTCTCTCTCTAGAGCTTGAGAGAATCTCTCTCTAACCGTACTGACAATGTTTTTTTCAACGGTTTTGTTCGAGGATACATTTACCTTCTTGTTAGGTTACCTTCCCATTGTGGGAAGAGGTAAAGATAAACACAGAACAAGGGTTTTTGAGAGCCACGAACCAAGAAGTAAAGCAATGGTTTTCAAGAACCACGAACCAAGCATGAAGCAGAGAATTGGAAGATGAAAGAGGCAAAAAAATATCAGCGAAAGGCAACACCTTGAGAAGGTTTTCTCTCTCTAGAGCTTGTGAGAATCTCTCTCTAACCTGATTGACATTCTTTTTCTCATCAGTTTTGTTCAAGAAGACTTTCTCCTTCTTGTTAGGTTACCTTCCCATTGTGGGAAGAAAGCAAAGATACACACAAAACAGAGGTTTTCGAGAGCCACAAACCAAGAAGTAAAGCAAAGGTTTCCGAGAACCACGAACCAAGCACGAAGCAGAGAATTGGAAGATGAAATTGGCGAAAAAACATTAGTGAAAGGCAGCACCTTGAGGGCGTTTTCTCTCTCTAGAGCGTAAGAAAATCTTTCTCTAACCTGACTGACTTTTTTTTTTTTTTTTTAGAAGACGAACCTTTCTCGTTCTTGTTAGGATTCCTTCCCATTGTGGGATAAAGGTAAATAGAAACACATAATTGAGGTTTTCGAGAGGTACGAACCAAGAAGTAAAAAAAAAGGTTTCCGAGAACCACGAACCAAGCATGAAGCAGAGAATTGGAAAATGAAGGAGGCAAAAAACTATCAGCAGGAGGCAACACCTTGAGAAGGTTTTCTCTCTCTAGAGCTTGAGAGAATCTCTCTCTAACCTGACTGACATTTTTCTTTCTAGCGGTTTTGTGCGAGAAGATGAACATTTCTCCTTTTCGTTAGGTTTCCTTCCCATTGTGGGTAGAAGGTAAAGAGAAACACAGAACAGAGATTTTTCGAGAACCACGAACCAAGAACAAAGTAGAGAATTGGAAGATGAAATAGGCAAAAAAACACATCAGCGAAAGGAAGCCTCTTGAGAGTGTTTTCTCTCTTTGGAGCTTGAGAGAATATCTCTATAACCAGACTGACTTTTTTTTTTCTTTGAGAAGATGAACCTTTCTCCTTCTTGTTCGGTTTCCTTCCCATTATATGAAGAAGGTAAAGAGAAACATAGTACAGAGCTTTTCAAGAGCCACAAACCTAGAAGTATAACAGAGGTTTCTGAGGACCACGAGCCAAGCAAGAAGTAGAGACTTGGAAGATGATAGAGGCCAAAAAACATCAGCGAAAGGCAGCACCCTGAAAGGGTTTTCTCTTTCTAAAGCTTGAGAGAATCTCTCTCTAACCTGACTGACTTTTTTTTTTCCAGCGGTTTTGTTCGAGAAGACGAATCTTTCTCCTTCTTGTTATGTTTCCTTCCTATTATGGGAAGAGGGTAAAGAGAAACACAGAACAGAGCTTTTCGAGAGCCACAAACCAAGAAGTAAAGCAAAGGTTTTCGAGAACCATGAACCAAGCACGAAGTAAAGAATTGGAAGATGAAAGAGGCGAAAAAATATCAGCGGAAGGCAATACCTTGAGAAGGTTTTATCTCACTAGGGCTTGAGAGAAGCTCTCTCTAACATGACTGACAATTTTTTTTTCAGCGGTTTTGTTAAAGAAGACAATCTCCTTCTTGTTAGGTTTCCTTCCAATTGTGGGAAGAGGTAAAGATAAACACAGAACAAAGGTTTTCGAGAGCCACAAACCAAGAAGAAAAGCAATGGTTTCTGAGAACCACCAACCAAGCACGAAGTAGAGAATTGGAAGAGGAAAGAGGCGAAAAAACATCAGCGAAAGGCAGCACCTTGAGAGGGTTCTCTCTCTCTAGAGCTTGAGAGAATATCTCTATAACCGGACTGACTTTTTTTTTTCTTTGAGAAGATGAACCTTTCTCCTTCTTGTTCGATTTCCTTCCCATTGTGCGAAGAAGGTAAAAAGAAACACAGTACAGATGTTTTGGAGGGCCACAAACCTAGAAGTATAGCAGAGGTTGCTGAGAACCATGAACAAAGCAAGAAGCAGAGAATTGGAAGATGAAAGAGGCGAGAAAACATCAGCGAAAGGCAGCACCTTGAGAGGGTTTTCTCTCTCTAGAGCTTGAGAGAATCTCTCTCTAACCTGACTGACTTTTGTTTTTCCAGTGGTTTTGTTCTAGTAGACGAACCTTTTTCCTTCTTGTTAGGTTTCCTTCCCAGTGTGGGAAGTGGGTAAAGAGAAACACAAAATAGAGGTTTTCAAGTGCCACGAACCAAGAAGTAAAGCAGAGGCTTCCGAGAACCACGAACCAAGCACGAAGCAGAGAATTGGAATATGAAAGAGGCGAAAAAACATAACAGCGAAAGGCTGCATCTTGAGAGGGTTTTCTCTCTCTAGAGCTTGAGAGAATTTCTCTATAAGCGGACTGACTTTTTTTTTTTGGAAGATGAACTTTCTCCTTCTTGTTCGGTTTCCTTCCCATTATGGGAAGAAGGTAAAGAGAAATACAGTATAGAGGTATTCGAGAGCCACGAACCTAGAAGTAAAGCAGAGGTTTCTAAGAACCACGAACCAAGCAAGAAGCGGAGATTTGGAAGATGAAGCAGGCGAAAAAACATCAGCGAAAGGTAGCACCATGAGATGGTTTTCACTCACAAGAGTTTGAGAGATTCTCTCTCTAACCTAACTGACTTTTTTTTTTCCAGTGGTTTTGTTTGAGTAGACGAACCTTTCTCCTTCTCGTTAGGTTTCCTTCACATTGTGGGAAATGGGTAAAGAGAAACACGGAATATAGGTTTTCAAGAGCCACGATCCAAGAAGTAAAGTAGAAGTTTCCGAGAACCATGATCCAAGCATGAAGCAGAGAATTGGAAGATGAAAGAGGCGAAAAAATATCAGCGAAAGGCATTACCTTGAGAATGTTTTCTCTCTCTAGAGCTTGAGAGAATCTCTCTCTAACCTGACTGACATTTTTTTTTAGCTGTTTTGTTCAAGAAGACAGTCACCATCTTGTTTGGTTACCTTCCCATTGTGGGAAGAGGTAAAGATAAAGACAGAACAAAGGTTTTCGAGAGCCACAATCCCTGAAGTAAAGCGAAGGTTTCCGAAAACCACGAACCAAGCACGAAGCAGAGAAATGGAAAATGAAGGATGCAAAAAAATATCAGCGAAAGGTAGCACCTTGAGAAGGTTTTCTCTCTCTAAAAATTGAGAGAATCTCTCTCTATCCTGACTGACAACTTTTTTTTAGCGGTTTTGTTCGAGAAGACAGTCTCCTTCTTGTTAGGTTACCTTCCCATTGTGGGAAGCGGTAAAGATAAAGACAGAACAAAGGTTTTCGAGAGGCACGAACCAAGAAGTAAAGCAAAGGTTTCTAAGAACCACGAACAAAGCACAAAGCAGAGAATGAAACATGAAAGAGGCAAAAAAATTTCAGCGAAAGGCAGCACCTTGAGAAGGTTTTCTCTCTCTAGAGCTTGAGAGAATCTCTCTCTAACCTGACTGACATTTTTTTTTCATCGGTTTTGTTTGAGAAGACTTTCTCCTTCTTGTTAGGTTTCCTTCCCATTGTGGGAAGAAGGCAAAGATAAACATAGAACATAGATTTTCGAGAGGCACGAAGCAAGAAGTAAAGCAAAGATTTAGAGAACCACGAACCAAGCACAAGGCAGAGAATTGGAAGATGAAAGAGGCAAAAAAAATCAGCGAAAGGCAACACCGTGAAAGGGTTTTCTCTCTCTAGAGCTTGGGAGAATCTTTCTCTAACCTGGCTAACATTTTTTTTTTGAAGGCAAACGTTTCTCTTTCTTGTTAGGTTTCTTTCCCTTTATGGGAAGAAGGTAAATAGAAACACAGAATAGAGGTTTTCGAGAGGCACGAACTAAGAAGTAAAACAGAGGTTTTCGAGAACCACGAACAAAGCATGAAGCTGAGAATTGGAAAATGAAAGAGGCGAAAAAATATCAGTGAAAGGCAACACCTTGAGACGGTTTTCTCACTCTAGATCTTGAGAGAATCTCCCTTTAACCTGACTAACATTTTTTTTCCAGCCGTTTTGTTCGAGAAGGCAGCACATTGAGAGGGTTTTCTCTCTCTAGAGCTTGAGAGAATATTTCTATAACAGGACTGACAATTTTTTATTTTTTTTAGAAAATGAACCTTTCTCCTTCTTTTTTGGTTTCCATCCCATTTTGCGAATCAGGCAAAGAGAAACACAGTACAGAGGTTTTTGAGAGCCACGAACCTAGAAGTAAAGCAGAGGTTCCCGAGAACCACGAAACAAGCAAGAAATTGAGAATTGGATGATGAAAGAGGCAAAAAAACATCAGCGAAAGGTAGCACATTGAGAGGGTTTTCACTGTCTAGAGCTTGAGAGAATCTCTCTCTAACCTGACTTATTTATTTTTCCAGCGATTTTGTTTGAGAAGATGAACCTTTCTCCTTCTAGTTAGGTTTCCTTCCCATTGTAGGTAGAGGGTAAAGTGAAACACAAAACTGAGGTTTTCGAGAGCCACGAACCAAGAAGTAAAGCAAAGTTTTTCGAGAACCACGAACCAAGCACGAAGCAAAGAATTGGAAGATGAAATAGGCAGAAAAACATCTGCGAAAGGAAGCACCATGAGAGGATTTTCTCTCTCTAGAGCTTGAGAGAATCTTTCTCTAACCTGACTAACTTTTTTTTTAGAAGGCAAAGCTTTCTCCTTCTTGTTAGGTTTCTTTCCCATTGTGGGAAGAAGGTAAATAGAAACACATAATAGAGGTTTTCGAGAGGCACGAACTAAGAAGTAAAACAGAGTTTTCCGAGAACCACGAACAAAGCATGAAGCAGAGAATTGGAAAATGAAAGAGGTGAAAAAATATCAGCGAAAGGCAACACCTTGAGACGGTTTTATCCCTCTAGAGCTTGAGAGAATCTCTCTCTAACCGGAGTAACATTTTTTTTTTCATCTGTTTTGTTCGAGAAGACTTTCTCCTTCTTGTTAGGTTTCCTTCCCATGTGGGAAAAAGGCAAAGATAAACATAGAATAGAGGTTTTCGAGAGCGACACAGCAAGAAGTAAAGCAAAGGTTTTCGAGAACCACGAACCAAGCAGAAAGCAGAGAATTGGAAGATGAAAGAGGAAAAAAACCAACAGCGAAAGGCAGCACCTTGAGAGAGTTTTCTATCTCTAGAGCTTGAGAGAATATTTCTATAATAGGACTAACAATTTTTTTTTTATTTAGAAAATGAACCTTTCTCCTTCTTGTTCGGTTTCCATCCCATTTTGCCAAAAAGGCAAAGAGAAACACAGTACAGAGGGTTTCGAGAGCCACGAACCTAGAAGTAAAGCAGAGGTTCCCGAGAACCACGAAACAAGCAAGAAATTGAGAATTGGATGATGAAAGAGGCGAAAAAACATCAGCGAAAGGCAGCACATTGAGAGGGTTTTCTCTGTCTAGAGCTTGAGAGAATCTTTCTCTAACCTGACTTACTTTTTTTTTTCCAGCGGTTTTGTTCGAGAAGACGAACCTTTCTTATTCTTGTTAGGTTTCCTTCCCACTGTAGGAAGAGGGTAAAGTGAAACACAGAACATATTTTTCGAGGACCACGAACCAAGAAGTAAAGCAAAGGTTTCCAAGAACCACAAACCAAGAACGAAGCAAAGAATTGGAAGATGAAAGAGGCAAAAAAACATCAGCGAAAGGAAGCACCTTGAGAGGGTTTTCTCTCTCTAGAGCTTGAGAGAATCTTTCTCGAACCAGACTAACTATTTTTTTTTAGAAGGCAAACATTTCTTCTTCTTGTTAGGTTTCTTTCCTATTGTGGAAAGAAGGTAAATAGAATCACAGAATAGAGGTTTTCGAGAGGCACAAACTAAGAAGTAAAATAGAGGTTTCCGAGAACCACGAACAAAGCATGAAGCGCAGAATTGGAAAATGAAAGAGGCAAAAAAATATCAGCGAAAGGCAACACCTTGAGACGGTTTTATCTCTCTAGAGCTTGAGAGAATCTCTCTCTAACCTGACTGACATTTTTTTTTCCAGCGGTTCTGTTCGAGAAGACGAAGATTTCTCCTTCTTGTGAGGTTTTCTTCCAATTGTGGGAAGAAGGTAAAGTGAAACACAGAATAGAGGTTTTCAAGAGCCACGAACCAAGAAGTAAAGTAGAGGTTTCTGAGAACCACAAACCAAGCACGAAGCAGAGAATTGAAAGATGAAAGTGGCAAAAAAATACATCAGCGAAAGGCAGCACATTGAAAGGGTTTTCTCTCTCTAGAGCTTGAGAGAATTTCTCTATAACCGGACTGACTTTTTTTTTTTTAGAAGATGAACTTTCTCCTTCTTGTTTGGTTTCCTTCCCATTATGGGAAGAAGGTAAGGGGAAATACAGTATAGAGGTTTTTGAGAGCCACGAACCTTGAAGTAAAGAAGAGGTTTCTGAGAACCAAAAACCAAGCAAGAAGCGGAGATTTGGAAGATGAAGGAGGCAAAGAAACATCACCGAAAGGTAGCACAATGAGAGGGTTTTCTGTCTCAAGAGTTTGAGAGAATCTCTCTCTAACCTGATTGACTTTTTTTTTCTAGCGGTTTTGTTTGAGTAGACGAACCTTTCTCCTTCTTGTTAGGTTTCCTTCCCATTATGGGAAGTGGGTAAAGAGAAACACATAATAGAGTTTTTCAAGAGCCACGAACCAAGAAGTAAAGTAGAAGTTTCTGAGAACCATGATCCAAGCACGAAGCAAAGAATTGGAAGATGAAAGAGGCAAAAATATATCAACGAAAGGCAGCACCTTGAGAAGGTTTTCTCTCTCTAGAGCTTGAGAGAATCTCTCTCTAACCTGACTGACATTTTTTTTCCAGCTGTTTTGTCCAAGAAGACAGTCACCATCTTGTTAGGTTGCCTTCCCATTGTTGGAAGAGGTAAAGATAAAGACAGAACAAAGGTTTTCGAGAGCCACGAACCATGAAGTAAAGCAAAGGTTTCCGAGAACCACGAACCAAGCACGCAGCAGAGAAATGGAAGAGAAAAGGTAGCACCTTGAGAAGGCTTTATCTCTCTAAAAATTAAGAGAATCTCTCTCTAACCTAACTAACAAATTTTTTTTCAGCGGTTTTGTTTCAGAAGACAGTCTCCTTCTTGTTAGGTTACCTTCCCATTGTGGGAAGCAGTAAAGATAAAGACAGAACAAAGGTTTTCGAGGGCCACGAACCAAGAAGTAAAGCAAAGGTTTTTGAGAACCACGAACAAAGCAGGAAGCAGAGAAATGAAAGATGAAAGAGGCAAAAAAATTTTAGTGAAAAACAGCACCTTGAGAAGGTTTTCTCTCTCTAGAGCTTGAGAGAATCCCTTTCTAACCTGACTGACATTTTTTTTTTCATCAGTTTTGTTCGAGAAAACTTTTTCCTTCTTGTTAGGTTTCCTTCCCGTTGTGAGAAGAAGGCAAAGATAAACACAGAACATAGGTTTTCGAGAGCCACGAAGCAAGAAATAAAACAAAGGTTTCCGAGAACCACGAACCAAGCACAAGGCAGAGAATTGGAAGATGAAATAGGCAAAAAAACATTAGCGAAAGGCAGCACCTTGAGAGGGTTTACTCTCTCTAGACCTTGGGAGAATCTTTTTCTAACCTGACTAACTTTTTTTTTTTGAAGGCAAAGCTTTCTCATTCTTGTTAGGTTTCTTTCCCTTTATGGGAAGAAGGTAAAAAGAAACACATAATAGAGGTTTTTTAGAGGAACGAACTATGAAGTAAAACAAAGGTTTCCGAGAACCACGAATAAAGCATGAAGCTGAGAATTGGAAAATGAAAGAGGCGAAATTATATCAGTGAAATGCAACACCTTGAGACGGTTTTCTCTCTCTAGAGCTTTAGAGAATCTCTCTCTAACCTGATTTATTTATTTTTTTTCCAGCGGTTTTGTTCGAGAAGATGAACCTTTCTCCTTCTTGTTTGGTTTCCTTCCCATTATAGGAAGAGGGTAAAGTAAAACACAGAACAAAGGTTTTCGAGAGGCACAAACCAAGAAGTAAAGCAAAGGTTTTCGAGAACCACGAACCAAGCACGAAGCAAAGAATTAGAAGATGAAAGAGGCAAAAAAACATCAGCGAAAGGAAGCACCTCGAGAGGATTTTCTCTGTCTAGAGCTTGAGAGAATCTTTCTCTAACTTGACTAACTTTTTTTTTTTTAGAAGGCAAACCTTTCTCCTTCTTGTTAGGTAAATAGAAACACAGAATAGAGGTTTTCGAGAGGCACGAACTAAGAAGTAAAACAGAGGTTTCTGAGAACCACGAACAAAGCATGAAGCAGAGAATTGGAAAATGAAAGAGGTAAAAAAATATCAGCGAATGGCAACACCTTGAGACGGTTTTATCCCTCTAGAGCTTGGGAGAATCTCTCTATAACTAGACTGACATTTTTTTTTCATCGGTTTTGTTCGAGAAAACTTTCTCCTTCTTGTTAGGTTTCCTTCCTATTGTGGGAAGAAGGCAAAGATAAACACAGAACAGAGGTTTTAAAGAGCCACGAAGCAAGAAGTAAAGCAAAGGTTTTTGAGAACCATGAACCAAGCACAAAGTAGAGAATTGGAAGATGAAATAGGTAAAAAAACATCAGCGAAAGGCGGTACCATGAGAGGGTTTTCTCTCTCTAGAGCTTGAGAGAATCTTTCTCTAACCTGACTAACTTTTTTTTTTTAAAGGCAAACCTTTCTCCTTCTTGTTAGGTTTCTTTCCCATTGTGGGAAGAAGGTAAATAGAAACACATAATAGAGGTTTTCGAGAGGCATGAACTAAAAAGTAAAACAGAGGTTTCCGAAAACCACGAACAAAGCATGAAGGTGAGAGTTGGAAAATGAAAGAGGCAAAAAAATATCAGCGAAAGGCAACACCTTGAGACGGTTTTCTCTCTCTAGAGCTTGAGAGAATCTCTCTCTATCCTAACTGACATTAGTTTTCCAGCGGTTTTGTTCGAGAAGACGAACATTTCTACTTCTTGTTAGCTTTTCTTCGCATTGTGGGAAGAAGGTAAAATGAAACACAGAATAGAGGTTTTCAAAAGCCACGAACCAAGAAGTAATGTCGAGGTTTCCAAGAACCACGAACCAAGCACGAAGCAGAGAATTGGAAGATGAAAGTGGGGAAAAAACACATCAGCGAAAGGCAGCACATTGAGAGGGTTTTCTCTCTCTAGAGCTTGAGAGAATATTTCTATAACAGGACTGACAATTTTTTTTTTTGTTGAGAAAATGAACCTTTCTCCTTCTTGTTCGGTTTCCATCCCATTTTGCTAATAAGGCAAAGAGAAACACAGTACAGAGGTTTTCGAGAGCCACGAACCTAGAAGTAAAGAAGAGGTTCTCGAGAACCACGAAACAAGCAAGAAATTGAGAATTGGAAGGCGAAAGAGGCGAAAAAATGTCAACGAAAGGCAGCACATTGAGAGGGTTTTCTCTATCTAGAGGTTGAGAGAATCTCTCTCTAACCTGACTTACTTTTTTTTCCAGCGGTTTTGTTCGTGAAGAAGAACCTTTCTCCTTCTTGTTAGGTTTCCTTCCCATTGTAGGAAGAGGGTAAAGTGAAACATAGAACAGAGGTTTTCGAGAGCCACGAACCAAGAAGTAAATCAAAGGTTTCCGAGAACCACGATCCAAGCACGAAATAAAGAATTGGAAGATGAAAGAGGCAAAAAAAATCAGCGAAAGGAAACAACTTGAGAGGGTTTTCTCTCTCTAGAGCTTGAGAGAATCTTTCTCTAACCTGACTAACTTTTTTTTTTTCAGAAGGCAAACATTTCTCCTTCTTGTTAGGTTTCTTTCCCATTGTGGGAAGAAGGTAAATCGAAACACATAATAGAGGTTTTCGAGAGGCACAAACTAAGAAGTAAAACAGAGGTTTCCGAGAACCACGAATAAAGCACGAAGCAGAGAATTGAAAAATGAAAGAGGGGAAAAAATATCAGCGAATGGCAACACCTTGACATGGTTTTATCCCTCTAGAGCTTGAGAGAATCTCTCTATAACCGGATTGACTATTTTTTTTCATCGGTTTTGTTCGATAAAAATTTCTCCTTCTTGTTAGGTTTCCTTCCCATTGTGGGAAGAAGGTAAAGATAAACATAGAACAGAAGTTTTCGAGATCCACGTAGTAAGAAGTAAAGCAAAGGTTTTCGAGAACCACGAACCAAGCACAAAGTAGAGAATTGGAAGATGAAAGAGGCAAAAAAAATTAGCGAAAGGCAGCACCATGAGAGGGTTTTCTCTCTCTAGAGCTTGAGAGAATCTTTCTCTAACCTGACTAACTTTTTTTTATTTTGAAGGCAAACCTTTGTCCTTCTTGTTAGGTTTCTTTCCCATTGTGGGAAGAAGGTAAATAGAAACACAGAATAGAGGTTTTCGAGAGGCATGAACTAATAAGTAAAACAGAGGTTTCCAAGAACCACGAACAAAGCATGAAGCTGAGAGTTGGAAAATGAAAGAGGCGAAAAAATATCAGTGAAAGGCAACACCTTGGGGCGGTTTTCTCTATCTAGAGCATGAGAGAATCTCTCTCTAACCTGACTGACATTTTTTTTCCAGCGGTTTTGTTCGAGAAGACGAACATTTCTACTTCTTGTTAGCTTTTCTTCCCATTGTGGGAAGAAGATAAAGTGAAACACAGAATAGAGGTTTTCAAAAGCCACAAACCAAGAAGTAATGTAGAGGTTTCCGAGAACCATGAACCAAGCACGAAGCAGAGAATTGGAAGATGAAAGTGGGGCAAAAACACATCAGCGAATGGCAACACCTTGAGATGGTTTTATCCCTCTAGAGCTTCAGAGAATCTCTCTATAACCGGACTGACATTTTTTTTTCATCGGTTTTGTTCGAGAAAACTTTCTCATTCTTGTTAGGTTTCTTTACCATTGTGGGAAGAAGGCAAAGATAAACACAGAACAGAGGTTTTCGAGAGCCACAAAGCAAGAAGTAAAGAAAAGGTTTTCGAGTACAACGAACCAAGTACAAAGTAGAGAATTGGAAAATGAAAGAGGCAAAAAAATACCAACGAAAGGCAACACCTTGAGAATATTTTCTCTCTCTAGAGCTTGATAGAATTTCTCTCGAGCCTGACTAACATTTCTTTTCTCCAGCGATTTTGTTCTAGAAGACGAACCCTTCTCCTTCTTGTTAGGTTTCCTTCCCAATGTGGGAAGAAAGTAAAAAGAATCACAGAACAGAGGTTTTCGATAGCCACGAACCAAGAAGTAAAGTAGAGGTTTTCGAGAACCACAAACCAAGCACGAAGCACAGAATTGGAAGATGAAAGAGGCGAAAAAACACATCAGCGAAAGGCAGCACATTGAAAGGGTTTTCTCTCTCTAGAGCTTGAGAGAATATCTCTATAACCCGACTGAGTTTTTTATTTTTATTTTTGAGAAGCTGAACCTTTCTCATTCTTGTTTAGTTTCTTTCCCATTATGCGAAGAACTAAAGAGAAACAAAATACAGATGTTTTCAAGCGCCACAAACCTAGAAGTAAAGCAGAGGTTTCTGAGAACCGCGAACCAAAGCAAGAAGCAAAGAATTTGAAGATGAAAGAGGCAAAAAAACATCAGCTAAAGGCAGCACATTGACAGGGTTTTCTCTCTCTAGAGCTTGAGAGAATCTCTCTCTAAATTGACTAACTTTTTTTTTTCCAGCGGTTTTGTTCGAGAAGACGAACCTTTCTCCTTCTTGTTAGGTTTCCTTCCCATTGTATGAAGTGGGTAAAGAGAAAAACAGAACAGAGGTTTTCGAGAGCCACGAACCAAGAAGTAAAGCAGAGGTTTTCGAGAAACATGATACAAGCACGAAGTAGAGATTTGGAAGATGAAAGAGGCGAAAAAATATCAGCGAAAGGCAGCACATTGAGAATGTTTTCTCTCTCTAGAGCTTGAGATAATCTCTCCCTGACCGTCCTGACAATGTTTTTTTCTGCGGTTTTGTTCGAGAATACATTCTCCTTCTTGTTAGGTTACCTTCCCATTGTAGGAAGAGGTAAAGATAAACACAGAACAAGGGTTCTCGAGAGCCACGAACCAAGAAGTAAAGCAAAGGTTTTCGAGAACCACGAACCAAGCATGAAGCAGAGAATTGGAAGATGAAAGAGGCAATAAAATATATGCGAAAGGCAACACCTTGAGAAGGTTTTCTCTCTCTAGAGCTTGTGAGAATCTCTCTCTAACCTGACTGACATTCATTTTCTCATAAGTTTTGTTCAAGAAGACTTTCTCCTTCTTGTTAGGTTACCTTCCCATTGTGGGAAGAAAGCAAAGATATACACAGAACAGAGGTTTTCGAGAGCCACAAACCAAGAAGTAAAGCAAAGGTTTCCGAGAACCACGAACCAAGCACGAAGCAGAGAATTGGAAGATGAAATTGGCGAAAAAACATTAGCGAAAGGCAGCACCTTGAGGGTGTTTTCTCTCTCTAGAGCTTAAGAAAATCTTTCTCTAACCTGACTGACTTTTTTTTTTTTGTTGAGAAAACGAACCTTTCTTGTTTTTGTTAGGATTCCTTCCTATTGTGGGATAAAGGTAAATAGAAACACATAATTGAGGTTTTCGAGCGGTACGAACCAAGAAGTAAAAAACAAGGTTTCCGAGAACCACGAACCGAGCATGAAGCAGAGAATTGGAAAATGAAGGAGGCGAAAAACTATCAGCGGAAGGCAACACCTTGAGAAGGTTTTCTCTCTCTAGAGCTTGAGAGAATCTCTCTCTAACCTGACTGACAATTTTCTTTCTAGCGGTTTTGTTCGAGAAGACGAACATTTGTCCTTTATGTTTGGTTTCCTTCCCATTATGTGTAGAAGGTAAAAAGAAACACAGAACAGTGATTTTTCGAGAACCACGAACCAAGCACAAAGTAAAGAATTGGAAGATGAAAGAGGCAAAAAAACACATCAGCGAATAGAAGCCTCTTGAGAGTGTTTTCTCTCTCTGGAGCTTGAGAGAATATCTCTATAACCAGATTGACTTTTTTTTTTCTTTGAGAAGATGAACCTTTCTCCTTCTTGTTCGGTTTCCTTCCCATTATACGAAGAAGGTAAAGAGAAACACAGTACAGAGGTTTTCAAGAGCCACGAACCTAGAAGTATAGCAGAGGTTTCCGAGGACCACGAGCCAAGCAAGAAGTAGAGACTTGGAAGATGATAGAGGCAAAAAAACATCAGCGAAAGGCAGCACCTTGAAAGGGTTTTCTCTTTCTAAAGCTTGAGAGAATCTCTATCTAACCTGACTGACTTTTTTTTCCAGCGGTTTTGTTTGAGAAGACGAATCTTTCTCCTTCTTGTTAGGTTTCCTTCCTATTGGGGGAAGAAGGTAAAGAGAAACACAAAACAGAGGTTTTCGAGAGCCACGAACCAAGAAGTAAAACAAAGGTTTTCGAGAACCATGAACCAAGCACGAAGTAAAGAATTGGAAGATAAAATAGGCGAAAAAATATCAGCGAAAGGCAGGACCCTGAGAAGGTTTTATCTCACTAGGGCTTGAGAGAATCTCACTCAAACTTGACTGACTTTTTTTTTTCTGCGGTTTTGTTAAAGAAGACAATCTCCTTCTTGTTAGGTTTCCTTCCAATTGTAGGAAGAGGTAAAGATAAGCACAGAACAAAGGTTTTCGAGAGCCACGAACCAAGAAGAAAAGCAAAGGTTTCTGAGAACCACCAACCAAGCATGAAGTAGAGAATTGGAAGAGGAAAGAGGCGAAAAAACATCAGTGAAATGCAGCACCTTGAGAGGGTTGTCTCTCTCTAGAGCTTGAGAGAATATCTCTATAACCGGACTGACTTTTTTTTTCTTTGAGAAGATGAACCTTTCTCCTTCTTGTTTGATTTCCTTCCCATTGTGCGAAGAAGGTAAAGAGAAACACAGTACAGATGTTTTGGAGGGCCACAAACCTAGAAGTATAGCAGAGGTTGCTGAGAACCACGAACAAAGCAAGAAGCAGAGAATTGAAAGATGAAAGAGGCGAGAAAACATCAGCGAAAGGCAGCATCTTGAGAGGGTTTTCTCTCTCTAGAGCTTGAGAGAATCTCTCTCTAACCTGACTGACTTTTTTTTTTCCAGTGGTTTTGTTTTAGTAGACGAACCTTTCTCCTTCTTGTTAGGTTTCCTTCCCAGTGTGGGAAGTGGGTAAAGAGAAACACATAATAGAGGTTTTCAAGAGCCACGAACCAAGAAGTAAAGCAGAGGCTTCCGAGAACCATGAACCAAGCACGAAGCAGAGAATTGGAATTTGAAAGAGGCAAAAAAATACATCAGCAAAAGGCTGCATCATGAGAGGGTTTTCTCTCTCTAGTGCTTGAGAGAACATCTCTAGAACCGGACTGACTTTTTTTTTTTTTTTCGAAGATGAACTTTCTCCTTCTTGTTCGGTTTCCTTCCCATTATGGAAAGAACGTAAAGAGAAATACAGTATAGAGGTTTTCGAGAGCCACAAACCTAGAAGTAAAGCAGAGGTTTATGAGAACCACGATCCAAGCAAGAAGCTGAGAATTGGAAGATGAAAGAGGCGAAAAAACATCAGCAAAAGGTAGCACCAGTAGTGGGTTTTCTCTCTCAAGAGCTTGAGAGAATCTCTCTCTAACCTGACTGACTTTTTTTTTCCAGTGGTTTTGTTTGAGTAGACGAACCTTTCTCCTTCTTGTTAGCTTTCCTTCGCATAGCGGGAAGTGGGTAAAGAGAAACACAGAATAGATGTTTTGAAGAGCCACGAACCAATAAGTAAAGCAGAAGTTTCCGAGAACCATGATCCAAGCACGAAGCAGACAATTGGAAGATGAAAGAGGCAAAAAAATATCAGCGAAAGGTAGAACCTTGAGAAGGTTTTCTCTCTCTATAGCTTGAGAGAATCTCTCTTTAGCCTGACTGACATTTTTTTTTCTAGCAATTTTGTTCGAGAAGACGAACATTTCTCCTTCTTATTAGGTTTCCTTCCTATTGTCAGTAGAAGGTAAAGAGAAACACAGAACATAGATTTTTTGAGAACCACGAACCAAGCACAAAGTAGAGAATTGGAAGATGAAAGAGGCAAAAAAACACATCAGTGAATGGCAGCTTCTTGAGAGGGTTTTCTCTCTCTAGAGCTTGAGAGAATATCTCTATAACCAGACTGACTTTTTTTTTTCTTTGAGAAGATGAACCTTTCTCCTTCTTGTTCGGTTTCCTTCCCATTATACGAAGAAGGTAAAGAGAAACACAGTATAGAGGTTTTCAAGGGCCACGAACCTAGAAGTATAGCAGAGGTTTTCGAGGACCACGAGCCATGCAAGAAGTAGAGAATTGGAAGATGATAGAGGCAAAAAAACATCAGCTAAAGGCAGCACCCTGAGAGGGTTTTCTCTCTCTAGAGCTTGAAAGAATCTCTCTCTAACCTGACTGACTTTATTTTTCCAGCGATTTTGTTCGAAATGACGAATCTTTCTCCTTCTTGTTAGGTTTCCTTCCCATTGTGGGAAGAGGGTAAAGAGAAACACAAAATAGAGGTTTTCGAGAACCACGAACCAAGAAGTAAAGCAAAGGTTTTCGAGAACCATGAACCTAGCACGAAGTAGAGAATTGGAAGATGAAAGAGGCGAAAAAATATATGCGAAAGATAGCACCTTGAGAAGGTTTTATCCCACTAGGGCTTGAGAGAATCTCTCTCTAACCTGTCTGACATTTTTTTTTCAGCGGTTTTGTTCGAGAAGACAGTCTCCTTCTTGTTAGGTTTCCTTCCCATTGTGGGAAGAGGTAAATATAAACACAGAACAAAGGTTTTCAAGAGCCGTGAACCAAGAAGTGAAACAAAGGTTTCTGAGAACCACCAACCAAGCACGAAGTAGAGAATTGGAAGAGGAAAGAGCCAAAAAAACATCAGCGAAAGGCAGCACCTTGAGACGGTTGTCTCTCTCTAGAGCTGTAACACCCCTGCTCCCCGGGTGGAGCCCACCTTGGAGTCTTACTGGACATATCAATACAACAATATTGTCCGCTATTGGCAGTCCTTGGCCTGCAGGCACAGGTCCCTCACGGCTTTGTTTCTCCCACAGTCACCCATGGGAAAAGGCCTTGTTGCTAATACAAAGGACTTCGTCCTATATATTCAAGACGAATCACTTCAAATCTTTCGATGTGGTATTGTGGAACCACATTCCACCCCCCTTAAGAGGCCCTACGCCCTCGCAGGAACGAGCACAAGGGAAGACCCGCTCTGATACCACTTTGTAATGCCCCCGCACCCCGGGTGGAGCCCACCACGGAGTCTCACGGGACATGTCACTATAACAATATTGTCCGCTATTGGCAGTCCCTGGCCCGCAGGCACAGGTCCCTCACGACTTTGTTTCTCCCACAGTCTGCCATGGGAAAAGGCCTTGTTTCTAATACAAAGGACTTCCTTCTATATATTCAAGAGGAATCACTTCAAATCTTCCGATGTGGGATTGTGTTACCACAAGAGCTTGAGAGAATATCTCTATAACTGGACAGACATTTTTTTTTCTTTGAGAAGATTAACCTTTCTCCTTGTTCAGTTTCCTTCCCATTGCGTGAAGAAGGTAAAGAGAAACAAAGTACAGAGGTTTTCAAGGGCCACAAACCTAGAAGTATAGCAGAGGTTGCTGAGAACCACGAACAAAGCAAGTAGCAGAGAATTGGAAGATGAAAGAGGCGAAAAAACATCAACCAAAGGCAGCATCTTGAGAGGGTTTTCTCTCTCTACAGCTTGAGAGAATTTCTCTATAAGCGGACTGACTTTTTTTTTTTAGAAGATGAACTTTCTCCTTCTTGTTCGGTTTCCTTCCCATTATGGGAAGAAGGTAAAGAGAAATACAGTATAGAGGTTTTCGAGAGCCACAAACCTAGAAGTAAAGCAGAGGTTTCTGAGAACCACGAACCAAGCAAGAAGCGGAGATTTGGAAGATGAAATAGGAGAAAAAACATCAGCGAAAGGTAGCACCATGAGATGGTTTTCTCTAACAAGAGTTTGAGAGAATCTCTCTCTAACCTAACTGACTTTTTTTTTTCCAGTGGTTTTGTTTGAGTAGACGAACCTTTCTCCTTCTCGTTAGGTTTCTTTCACATTGTGGGAAGTGGGTAAAGAGAAACACGGAATATAGGTTTTCAAGAGCCACGATCCAAGAAGTAAAGTAGAAGTTTCCGAGAACCATGATCCAAGCATGAAGCAGAAAATTGGAAGATGAAAGAGGCGAAAAAATATCAGCGAAAGGCATTACCTTGAGAAGGTTTTCTCTCTCTAGAGCTTGAGAGAATCTCTCTCTAACCTGACTGACAATTTTTTTTTAGCTGTTTTGTTCAAGAAGACAGTCACCATCTTGTTTGGTTACCTTCCCATTGTGGGAAGAGGTAAAGATAAAGACAGAACAAAGGTTTTCGAGAGCCACAAACCCTGAAGTAAAGCAAAGGTTTTCGAAAACCACGAACCAAGCACGAAGCAGAGAAATGGAAAATGAAGGATGCAAAAAAATATCAGCGAAAGGAAGCACCTTGAGAAGGTTTTCTCTCTCTAAAAATTGAGAGAATCTCTCTCTATCCTGACTGACAATTTTTTTTTAGAGAGAATCTCTCTCTATCCTGACTGACAATTTTTTTTTTTGCGGTTTTGTTCGGGAAGACAATCTCCTTCTTGTTAGGTTACCTTCCCATTGTGGGAAGCGGTAAAGATAAAGACAGAACAAAGGTTTTCGAGAGGCACGAACCAAGAAGTAAAGCAAAGGTTTCTGAGAACCACGAACAAAGCACAAAGCAGAGAATGAAAGATGAAAAAGGCAAAAAAATTTCAGCGAAAGGCAGCACCTTGAGAAGGTTTTCTCTCTCTAGAGCTTGAGAGAATCTCTCTCTAACCTGACTGACATTTTTTTTTCATCGGTTTTGTTTGAGAAGACTTTCTCCTTCTTGTTAGGTTTCCTTCCCATTGTGGGAAGAAGGCAAAGATAAACACAGAACATAGGTTTTCGTGAGCCACGAAGCAAGAAGTAAAGCAAAGGTTTTCGACAACCACGAACCAAGCACAAGGCAGAGAATTGGAAGATGAAAGAGGCAAAAAAACATCAGCAAAAGACAACACCGTGAGAGGGTTTTCTCTCTCTAGAGCTTGGGAGAATCTTTCTCTAACCTGGCTAACATTTTTTTTTTTGAAGGCAAACGTTTCTCCTTCTTGTTTGGTTTCTTTCCCATTATGGGAAGAAGGTAAATAGAAACACATAATATAGGTTTTCGAGAGGCACGAACTAAGAAGTAAAACAGAGGTTTTCGAGAAGCACGAACAAAGCATGAAGCTGAGATTTGGAAAATGAAAGAGGCGAAAAAATATCAGCGAAAGGCAACACCTTGAGACGGTTTTCTCACTCTAGATCTTGAGAGAATCTCCCTTTAACCTGACTGACATTTTTTTTCCAGCCGTTTTGTTCGAGAAGGCAGCACATTGAGAGGGTTTTCTCTCTCTAGAGCTTGAGAGAATATTTCTATAACAGGACTGACAATTTTTTATTTTTTTTTAGAAAATGAACCTTTCTCCTTCTTTTTCGGTTTCCATCCCATTTTGCGAATCAGGCAAAGAGAAACACAGTACAGAGGTTTTTGAGAGCCACGAACCTAGAAGTAAAGCAGAGGTTCCCGAGAACCACGAAACAAGCGAGAAATTGAGAATTGGATGATGAAAGAGGCGAAAAAACATCAGCGAAAGGTAGCACATTGAGAGGGTTTTCTCTGTCTAGAGCTTGAGAGAATCTCTCTCTAACCTGACTTATTTATTTTTCCAGCAGTTTTGTTCGAGAAGATGAACCTTTCTCCTTCTTGTTAGGTTTCTTTCCCATTTTAGGTAGAGAGTAAAGTGAAACACAAAACAGAGGTTTTCGAGAGCCACGAACCAAGAAGTAAAGCAAAGTTTTCTGAGAACCACAAACCAAGCACGAAGCAAAGAATTGGAAGATGAAATAGGCAAAAAAACATCAGTGAAAGGAAGCACCTTGAGAGGATTTTTTCTCTCTAGAGCTTGAGAGAATCTTTCTCTAACCTGACTAACTTTTTTTTTTAGAAGGCAAAGCTCTCTCCTTCTTGTTAGGTTTCTTTCCCATTGTGGGAAGAAGGTAAATAGAAACACAGAATAGAGGTTTTCGAGAGGCACGAACTAAGAAGTAAAACAGAGTTTTCCGAGAACCACGAACAAAGCATGAAGCAGAGAATTGGAAAATGAAAGAGGTGAAAAAATATCAGCGAAAGGCAACACCTTGAGACGGTTTTATCCCTCTAGAGCTTGAGGGAATCTCTCTCTAACCGGAGTAACATTTTTTTTTTCATCTGTTTTGTTCGAGAAGACTTTCTCCTTCTTGTTAGGTTTCCTTCCCATTGTGGGAAGAAGGCAAAGATAAACATAGAACAGAGATTTTCGAGAGCCACACAGCAAGAAGTAAAGCAAAGGTTTTCGACAACCACTAACCAAGCAGAAAGCAGAGAATTGGAAGATGAAAGAGGCAAAACACCATCAGCGAAAGGCAGCACCTTGAGAGGGTTTTCTCTCTCTAGAGCTTGAGAGAATATTTCTATAATAGGACTAACAATTTTTTTTTTTTAGAAAATGAACCTTTCTCCTTCTTGTTCGGCTTCCATCCCATTTTGCGAATAAGGCAAAGAGAAACATAGTACAGAGGTTTTCAAGAGCCACGAACCTAGAAGTAAAGCAGAAGTTCCCGAGAACCACGAAACAAGCAAGAAATTGACAATTGGATGATGAAAGAGGCGAAAAAACATCAGCGAAAGGCAGCACATTGAGAGGGTTTTCTCTATCTAGAGCTTGAGAGAATCTCTCTCTAACCTGACTTATTTATTTTTCCAGTGGTTTTGTTCGAGAAGATGAACCTTTCTCCTTCTTGTTAGGTTTCCTTCCCATTGTAGGTAGAGGGTAAAGTGAAACAGAAAACAGAGGTTTTCGAGAGCCACGAACCAAGAAGTAAAGCAAAGTTTTCCGAGAACCACAAACCAAGCACGAAGCAAAGAATTGGAAGATGAAATAGGCAAAAAAACATCAGCGAAAGGAAGCACCTTGAGAGGATTTTCTCTCTCTAGAGCTTGAGAGAATCTTTCTCTAACATGACTAACTTTTTTTTTTTAGAAGGCAAAGCTTTCTCCTTCTTGTTAGGTTTCTTTCCCATTGTGGGAAGAAGGTAAATAGAAACACAGAATAGAGGTTTTCGAGAGGCACGAACTAAGAAGTAAAACAGAGTTTTCCGAGAACCACAAACAAAGCATGAAGTAGAGAATTGGAAAATGAAAGAGGTGAAAAAATATCAGCGAAAGGCAACACCTTGAGACGGTTTTATTCCTCTAGAGCTTGACAGAATCTCTCTCTAACCGGAGTAACATTTTTTTTTTTCATCTGTTTTGTTCGAGAAGACTTTCTCCTTCTTGTTAGGTTTCCTTCCCATTGTGGGAAGAAGGCAAAGATAAACATAGAACAGAGGTTTTCGAGAGCCACACAACAAGAAGTAAAGCAAAGGTTTTCGAGAACCACGAACCAAGCAAAAAGCAGAGAAATGGAAGATGAAAGAGGCAAAAAACCATCAGCGAAAGGCAGCACCTTGAGAGGGTTTTCTCTCTCTAGAGCTTGAGAGAATATTTCTATAATAGGACTAACGATTTTTTTTTTTATTTAGAAAATGAACCTTTCTCCTTCTTGTTCGGCTTCCATCCCATTTTGCGAATAAGGCAAAGAGAAACACAGTACAGAGGTTTTCGAGAGCCACGAACCTAGAAGTAAAGCAGAGGTTCCCGAGAACCACGAAACAAGCAAGAAATTGAGAATTGGATGATGAAAGAGGCGAAAAAACATCAGCGAAAGGCAGCACATTGAGAGGGTTTTCTCTGTCTAGAGCTTGAGAGAATCTTTCTCTAACCTGACTTACTTTTTTTTCCAGCGGTTTTGTTCGAGAAGACGAACCTTTCTCCTTCTTGTTAGGTTTCCTTCCCACTGTAGGAAGAGGGTAAAGTGAAACACAGAACATAGGTTTTTGAGGGCCATGAACCAAGAAGTAAAGCAAAGGTTTCCGAGAACCACGAACCAAGCACGAAGCAAAGAATTGGAAGATGAAAGAGGCAAAAAAACATCAGCGAAAGGAAGCACCTTGAGAGGGTTTTCTCTCTCTAGAGCTTGAGAGAATCTTTCTCTAACCAGACTAACTTTTTTTTTTAGAAGGCAAACATTTCTGCTTCCTGTTAGGTTTCTTTCCTATTGTGGGAAGAAGGTAAATAGAAACACAGAATAGAGGTTTTCGAGAGGCACAAACTAAGAAGTAAAATAGAGGTTTCCAAGAACCACGAACAAAGCATGAAGCGCAGAATTGGAAAATGAAAGAGGCGAAAAAATATCAGCGAAAGGCAACACCTTGAGACGGTTTTATCTCTCTAGAGCTTGAGAGAATCTCTCTCTAACCTGACTGACATTTTTTTTTCCAATGGTTCTGTTCGAGAAGACGAACATTTCTCCTTCTTGTGAGGTTTTCTTCCCATTGTGGGAAGAAGGTAAAGTGAAACACAGAATAGAGGTTTTCAAGAGCCACGAACCAAGAAGTAAAGTAGAGGTTTCCGAGAACCACGAATCAAGCACGAAGCAGAGAATTAAAAGATGAAAGTGGCAAAAAAACACATCAGCGAAAGACAGCACATTGAAAGGGTTTTCTCTCTCTAGAGCTTGAGAGAATTTCTCTATAACCGGACTGACTTTTTTTTTTTTTAGAAGATGAACTTTCTCCTTCTTGTTCGGTTTCCTTCCCATTATGGGAAGAAGGTAAGGAGAAATACAGTATAGAGGTTATTGAGAGCCACGAACCTTGAAGTAAAGAAGAGGTTTCTGAGAACCACAAACCAAGCAAGAAACGGAGATTTTGAAGATGAAGGAGGCAAAAAAACATCAGCGAAAGGTATCACAATGAGAGGGTTTTCTCTCTCAAGAGTTTGAGAGAATCTCTCTCTAACCTGACTGACTTTTTTTTTCTAGTGGTTCTGTTTGAGTAGACGAACCTTTCTCCTTCTTGTTAGGTTTCCTTCCCATTGTGGGAAGTGGGTAAAGAGAAACACATAATAGAGTTTTTCAAGAGCCACGAACCAAGAAGTAAAGTAGAAGTTTTTGAGAACCATGATCCAAGCACGAAGCAAAGAATTGGAAGATGAAAGAGGCAAAAATATATCAGCGAAAGGCAGCACCTTGAGAAGGTTTTCTCTCTCTAGAGCTTGAGAGAATCTCTCTCTAACTTGACTGACATTTTTTTTTCAGCTGTTTTGTTGGAGAAGACAGTCACCATCTTGTTAGGTTGCCTTCCCATTGTTGGAAGAGGTAAAGATAAAGACAGAACAAAGGTTTTCGAGAGCCACGAACCATGAAGTAAAACAAAGGTTACCGAGAACCACGAACCAAGCACGAAGCAGAGAAATGGAAGAGAAAACGTAGCACCTTTAGAAGGCTTTCTCTCTCTAAAAATTGAGAGAATCTCTCTCTAACCGGACTAACAAATTTTTTTTCAGCGGTTTTGTTTGAGAAGACAGTCTCCTTCCTGTTAGGTTACCTTCCCATTGTGGGAAGCGGTAAAGATAAAGACAGAACAAAGGTTTTCGAGGGCCACGAACCAAGAAATAAAGCAAAGGTTTCTGAGAACCACGAACAAAGCACGAAGCAGAGAAATGAAAGATGAAAGAGGCAAAAAAATTTCAGCGAAAAGCAGCACCTTGAGAAGGTTTTCTCTCTCTAGAGCTTGAGAAAATCCCTCTCTAACCTGACTGACATTTTTTTTTTCATCGGTTTTGTTCGAGAAAACTTTATCCTTCTTGTTAGGTTTCCTTCCCATTGTGTGAAGAAGGCAAAGATAAACACAGAACATAGGTTTTCGAGAGCCACGAAGCAAGAAATAAAGCAAAGGTTTCCGAGAACCACAAACCAAGCACAAGGCAGTGAATTGGAAGATGAAATAGGCAAAAAAACATCAGCGAAAGGCAGCACCTTGAGAGGGTTTACTCTCTCTAGAGCTTGGGAGAATCTTTTTCTAACCTGACTAACTTTTTTTTTTTGAAGGCAAACCTTTCTCGTTCTTGTTAGGTTTCTTTCCCTTTATGGGCAGAAGGTAAAAAGAAACACAGAATAGAGGTTTTCGAGAGGAACGAACTATGAAGTAAAACAGAGGTTTCCGAGAACCACGAATAAAGCATGAAGCTGAGAATTGGAAAATGAAAGAGGCGAAATTATATCAGTGAAAGGCAACACCTTGAGACGGTTTTCTCTCTCTAGAGCTTTAGAGAATCTCTCTCTAACCTGATTTATTTTTTATTTTTCCAGCGGTTTTGTTCGAGAAGATGAACCTTTCTCCTTCTTGTTAGGTTTTCTTCCAATTATAGGAAGAGGGTAAAGTAAAACACAGAACAAAGGTTTTCGAGATGCACAAACCAAGAGGTAAAGCAAAGGTTTCCGAGAACCACGAACCAAGCACGAAGCAAAGAATTAGAAGATGAAAGAGGCAAAAAAACATCAGCGAAAGGAAGCACCTCGAGAGGATTTTCTCTGTCTAGAGCTTGAGAGAATCTTTCTCTAACTTGACTAACTTTTTTTTTTAGAAGGCAAACCTTTCTCCTTCTTGTTAGGTAAATAGAAACACAGAATAGAGGTTTTCGAGAGGCACGAACTAAGAAGTAAAACAGAGGTTTCTGAGAACCACGAACAAACCATGAAGCAGAGAATTGGAAAATGAAAGAGGTAAAAAAATATCAGCGAATGGCAACACCTTGAGACGGTTTTATCCCTCTAGAGCTTGAGAGAATCTCTCTATAACTGGACTGACATTTTTTTTCATCGGTTTTGTTCGAGAAAACTTTCTCCTTCTTGTTAGGTTTCCTTCCCATTGTGGGAAGAAGGCAAAGATAAACACAGAACAGAGGTTTTAAAGAGCCACGAAGCAAGAAGTAAAGCAAAGGTTTTCGAGAACCA
This sequence comes from Ehretia macrophylla, assembly GCA_037974665.1. Classification (NCBI taxonomy): domain Eukaryota; kingdom Viridiplantae; phylum Streptophyta; class Magnoliopsida; order Boraginales; family Ehretiaceae; genus Ehretia; species Ehretia macrophylla. The sequence goes on from CM075765.1 coordinate 20,882,999, forward strand.
CGAACCAAGCACAAAGTAGAGAATTGGAAGATGAAAGAGGCAAAAAAACATCAGCGAAAGGCAGCACCATGAGAGGGTTTTCTCTCTTTAGAGCTTGAGAGAATCTTTCTCTAACCTGACTAACTTTTTTTTTTTGAAGGCAAACCTTTCTCCTTCTTGTTAGGTTTCTTTCCCATTGTGGGAAGAAGGTAAATAGAAACACATAATAGAGGTTTTCGAGAGGCATGAACTAAGAAGTAAAACAAAGGTTTCCGAGAACCACGAACAAATCATGAAGCTGAGAGTTGGAAAATGAAAGAGGCAAAAAAATATCAGCGAAAGGCAACACCTTGAGACGGTTTTCTCTCTCTAGAGCTTGAGAGAATCTCTCTCTATCCTAACTGACATTTTTTTTCCAGCGGTTTTGTTCGAGAAGATGAACATTTCTACTTCTTGTTAGCTTTTCTTCCCATTGTGGGAAGAAGGTAAAATGAAACACAGAATAGAGGTTTTCAAAAGCCACGAACCAAGAAGTAATGTCGAGGTTTCCAAGAACCACGAACCAAGGACGAAGCAGAGAATTGGAAGATGAAAGTGGGGAAAAAACACATCAGCGAAAGGCAGCACATTGAGAGGGTTTTCTCTCTCTAGAGCTTGAGAGAATATTTCTATAACAGGACTGACAATTTTTTTTTTGTTGAGAAAATGAACCTTTCTCCTTCTTGTTCGGTTTCCATCCCATTTTGCGAATAAGGCAAAGACAAAGACAGTACAGAGGTTTTCGAGAGCCACGAACCTAGAAGTAAAGCAGAGGTTCCCGAGAACCACAAAACAAGCAAGAAATTGAGAATTGGAAGACGAATGAGGCGAAAAAACATCAGCGAAAGGCAGCATATTGAGAGGGTTTTCTCTATCTAGAGCTTGAGAGAATCTCTCTCTAACCTGACTTACTTTTTTTTCTAGCGGTTTTGTTCGTGAAGAAGAACCTTTCTCCTTCTTGTTAGGTTTCCTTCCCATTATAGGAAGAGGGTAAAGTGAAACATAGAACATAGGTTTTCGAGAGCCACGAACCAATAAGTAAATCAAAGGTTTCTGAGAACCACGATCCAAGCACGAAATAAAGAATTGGAAGATGAAAGAGGCAAAAAAAATCAGTGAAAGGAAACACCTTGAGAGGGTTTTCTCTCTCTAGAGCTTGAGAGAATCTTTCTCTAACCTGACTAACGTTTTTTTTTTTGAGAAGGCAAACATTTCTCCTTCTTGTTAGGTTTCTTTCCCATTGTGGGAAGAAGGTAAATCGAAACACATAATAGAGGTTTTCGAGAGGCACAAACTAAGAAGTAAAACAGAGGTTTCCGAGAACCACGAACAAAGCACGAAGCAGAGAATTGGAAAATGAAAGGGGGGAAAAAATATCAGCGAATGGCAACACCTTGACATGGTTTTATCACTCTAGAGCTTGAGAGAATCTCTCTATAACCGGACTGACATTTTTTTTTCATCGGTTTTGTTCGAGAAAACTTTTTCCTTCTTGTTAGGTTTCCTTCCCATTGTGGGAAGAAGGCAAAGATAAACACAGAACAGAAGTTTTCGAGAGCCACGAAGCAAGAAGTAAAGCAAAGGTTTTTGAGAACCACGAACCAAGCACAAATTAGAGAATTGGAAGATGAAAGGGGCAAAAAAAATCAGCGAAAGACAGCACCATGAGAGGGTTTTCTCTCTCTAGAGCTTGAGAGAATCTTTCTTTAACCTGACTAACTTTTTTTTGTTTTGAAGGCAAACCTTTGCCCTTCTTGTTAGGTTTCTTTCCCATTGTGGGAAGAAGGTAAATAGAAACACAGAATAGAGGTTTTCGAGAGGCATGAACTAAGAACTAAAACAGAGGTTTCCAAGATCCACGAACAAAGCATGAAGCTGAGAGTTGGAAAATGAAAGAGGCGAAAAAGTATCAGTGAAAGGCAACACCTTGAGACGGTTTTCTCTATCTAGAGCTTGAGAGAATCTCTCTCTAACATGATTGACATTTTTTTTCCAGCAGTTTTGTTCAAGAAGATGAACATTTCTACTTCTTGTTAGCTTTTCTTCACATTGTGGGAAGAAGGTAAAGTGAAACACAGAATAGAGGTTTTCAAAAGCCACGAACCAAGAAGTAATGTAGATGTTTCCGAGAACCATGAACCAAGCACGAAGCAGAGAATTGGAAGATGAAAGTAGGGAAAAAACACATCAGCGAATGGCAACACCTTGAGACAGTTTTGTCCCTCTAGAGCTTTAGAGAATCTCTCTATAACCGGACTGACATTTTTTTTTCATCGGTTTTGTTCGAGAAAACTTTCTCCTTCTTGTTAGGTTTCCTTCCCATTGTGGGAAGAAGGCAAAGATAAACACATAATAGAGGTTTTCGAGAGCCACGAAGCAAGAAGTAAAGCAAAGGTTTTCGAGTACAACGAACCAAGCACAAAGTAGAGAATTGGAAAATGAAAGAGGCAAAAAAATATCAACGAAAGCCAACACCTTGAGAATATTTTCTCTCTCTAGAGCTTGATAGAATTTCTCTCGAGCCTGACTAACATTTCTTTTCTCCAGCGATTTTGTTCTAGAAGACGAACCCTTCTCCTTCTTGTTAGGTTTCCTTCCCAATGTGGGAAGAAGGTAAAAAGAATCACAGAACAGAGGTTTTCGATAGCCACGAACCAAGAAGTAAAGTTGAGGTTTTCGAGAACTACGAACCAAGCACGAAGCACAGAATTGGAAGATGAAAGAGGCGAAAAAACACATCAGCGAAAGGCAGCACATTGAAAGGGTTTTCTCTCTCTAGAGCTTGAGAGAATATCTCTATAACCCGACTGAGTTTTTTATTTATATTTTTGAGAAGATGAACCTTTCTCATTCTTGATTAGTTTCTTTCCCATTTTGTGAAGAACTAAAGAGAAACAAAATACAGATGTTTTCAAGTGCCACAAACCTAGAAGTAAAGCAGAGGTTTCTGAGAACCGCGAACCAAAGCAAGAAGCAAAGAATTTGATGATGAAAGAGGCGAAAAAACATCAGCTAAAGGCAGCACCTTGACAGGGTTTTCTCTCTCTAGAGCTTGAGAGAATCTCTCTCTAAATTGACTAACTTTTCTTTTTCTAGCGGTTTTGTTCTAGAAGACGAACCTTTCTCCTTCTTGTTAGGTTTCCTTCCCATTGTGTGAAATGGGTAAAGAGAAAAACTGAACAGAGGTTTTCGAGAGCCACGAAGCAAGAAGTAAAGCAGAGGTTTTCGAGAAACATGATACAAGCACGAAGTAGAGATTTGGAAGATGAAAGAGGAGAAAAAATATCAGCGAAAGGCAGCACATTGAGAATGTTTTCTCTCTCTAGAGCTTGAGAGAATCTCTCTCTAACCGTCCTAACAATGTTTTTTTATTCGGTTTTGTTTGAGAATACATTCTCCTTCTTGTTAAGTTACCTTCCCATTGTGGGAAGAGGTAAAGATAAACACAGAACAAGGGTTTTCGAGAGCCACGAACCAAGAAGTAAAGCAAAGGTTTTTGAGAACCACGAACCAAGCATGAAGCAGAGAATTGGAAGATGAAAGAGGCAATAAAATATATGCGAAAGGCAACACCTTGAGAAGGTTTTCTCTCTCTAGAGCTTGTGAGAATCTCTCTCTAACCTGACTGACATTCTTTTTCTCATAAGTTTTGTTCAAGAAGACTTTCTCCTTCTTGTTAGGTTACCTTCCCATTGTGGGAAGAAAGCAAAGATACACACAGAACAGAGGTTTTCGAGAGCCACAAACCAAGAAGTAAAGCAAAGGTTTCCGAGAACCACGAACCAAGCACGAAGCAGAGAATTGGAAATGAAATTGGCGAAAAAACATTAGCGAAAGGCAGCACCTTGAGGGTGTTTTCTCTCTCTAGAGCTTAAGAAAATCTTTCTCTAACCTGACTGACTTTTTTTTTTTTTTTTGAGAAGACGAACCTTTCTTGTTGTTGTTAGGATTCCTTCCCATTGTAGGATAAAGGTAAATAGAAACACATAATTGAGGTTTTCGAGAGGTATGAACCAAGAAGTAAAAAAAAGGTTTCCGAGAACCACGAACCAAGCATGAACTAGAGAATTGGAAAATGAAGGAGGCGAAAAACTATCAGCGGAAGGCAACACCTTGAGAAGGTTTTCTCTCTCTAGAGCTTGAGAGAATCTCTCTCTAACCTGACTGACATTTTTCTTTCTAGCGGTTTTGTTCGAGAAGACGAACATTTGTCCTTTTCGTTTGGTTTCCTTCCCATTGTGGGTAGAAGGTAAAGAGAAACACAGAATAGTGATTTTTCGAGAACCACGAACCAAGCACAAAGTAGAGAATTGGAAGATGAAAGAGGCAAAAAAACACATCAGCGAAAGGAAGCCTCTTGAGAGTGTTTTCTCTCTCTGGAGCTTGAGAGAATATCTCTATAACCAGATTGACTTTTTTTTTTCTTTGAGAAGATGAACTTTTCTCCTTCTTGTTCGGTTTCCTTCCCATTATACGAAGAAGGTAAAGAGAAACACAGTACAGAGGTTTTCAAGAGCCACGAACCTAGAAGTATAGCGGAGGTTTTCGAGGACCACGAGGCAAGCAAGAAGTAGAGACTTGGAAGATGATAGAGGCAAAAAAAATCAACGAAAGGCAGTACCCTGAAAGGGTTTTCTCTTTCTAATGCTTGAGAGAATCTCTATCTAACCTGACTGACTTTTTTTTCCAGCGGTTTTGTTCGAGAAGACGAATCTTTTTCCTTCTTGTTAGGTTTCCTTCCTATTGTGGGAAGTAGGTAAAGAGAAACACAGAAGAGAGGTTTTCGAGAGCCACGAACCAAGAAGTAAAACAAAGGTTTTCGAGAACCATGAACCAAGCACGAAGTAAAGAATTGGAAGATGAATGAGGCGAAAAAATATCAGCGAAAGGCAGGACCTTGAGAAGGTTTTATCTCACTAGGGCTTGAGAGAATCTCTCTCAAACCTGACTGACTTTTTTTTTTCGCGGTTTTGTTAAAGAAGACAATCTCCTTCTTGTTAGGTTTCCTTCCAATTGTGGGAAGAGGTAAAGATAAACACAGAACAAAGGTTTTCGAGAGCCACGAACCAAGAAGAAAAGCAAAGGTTTCTGAGAACCACCAACCAAGCACGAAGTAGAGAATTGGAAGAGGAAAGAGGCGAAAAAACATCAGCGAAATGTAGCACCTTGAGAGGGTTGTCTCTCTCTAGAGCTTGAGAGAATATCTCTATAACCGGACTGACTTTTTTTTTTCTTTGAGAAGATGAACCTTTCTCCTTCTTGTTCGATTTCCTTCCCATTGTGCGAAGAATGTAAAGAGAAAAACAGTACAGATGTTTTGGAGGGCCACAAACCTAGAAGTATAGCAGAGGTTGCTGAGAACCACGAACAAAGCAAGAAGCAGAAAATTGAAGGATGAAAGAGGCGAGAAAACATCAGCAAAAGGCAGCACCTTGAGAGGGTTTTCTCTCTCTAGAGCTTGAGAGAATCTCTCTCTAACATGACAGACTTTTTTTTTCCAGTGGTTTTGTTTTAGTAGACGAACCTTTCTCCTTCTTGTTATGTTTCCTTCCTAGTGTGGGAAGTGGGTAAAGAGAAATACAGAATAGAGGTTTTCAAGCGCCATGAACCAAGAAGTAAAGCAGAGGCTTCTGAGAACCACGAAGCAAGCACGAAGTAGAGAATTGGAATATGAAAGAGGCGAAAAAACATAACAGCGAAAGGCTGCATCTTGAGAGGGTTTTCTCTCTCTAGAGCTTGAGAGAATTTCTCTATAAGCGGACTGACTTTTTTTTTTTTTAAGATGAACTTTCTCCTTCTTGTTCGGTTTCCTTCCCATTATGGGAAGAAAGTAAAGAGAAATACAGTATAGAGGTTTTCGAGAGCCACGAACCTAGAAGTAAAGTAGAGGTTTCTGAGAACCACGAACCAAGCAAGAAGCGGAGATTTGGAAGATGAAATAGGCGAAAAAACATCAGCGAAAGGTAGCACCATGACTTTTTTTTTCCAGTGGTTTTGTTTGAGTAGACGAACCTTTCTCCTTCTCGTTAGGTTTCCTTCACATTGTGGGAAGTGGGTAAAGAGAAACACGGAATATAGGTTTTCAAGAGCCACGATCCAAGAAGTAAAGTAGAAGTTTCCGAGAACCATGATCCAAGCATGAAGCAGAGAAGTGGAAGATGAAAGAGGCGACAAAATATCAGCGAAAGGCATTACCTTGAGAAGGTTTTCTCTCTCTAGAGCTTGAGAGAATCTCTCTCTAACCTGACTGACATTTTTTTTTTTAGCTGTTTTGTTCAAGAAGACAGTCACCATCTTGTTTGGTTGCCTTCCCATTGTGGGAAGAGGTAAAGATAAAGACAGAACAAAGGTTTTCGAGAGCCACAAACCCTGAAGTAAAGCAAAGGTTTCCGAAAACCACGAACCAAACACGAAGCAGAGAAATGGAAAATGAAGGATGCAAAAAAATATCAGCGAAAGGTAGCACCTTGAGAAGGTTTTCTCTCTCTAAAAATTGAGAGAATCTCTCTCTATCCTGACTGACAATTTTTTTTTAGCGATTTTGTTCGAGAAGACAGTCTCCTTCTTCTTAGGTTACCTTCCCATTGTGGGAAGCGGTAAAGATAAAGACAGAACAAAAGTTTTCGAGTGGCACGAACCAAGAAGTAAAGCAAAGTTTTCTGAGAAGCACGAACAAAGCACAAAGCAGAGAATGAAAGATGAAAGAGGCAAAAAAATTTCAGCGAAAGGCAGCACCTTGAGAAGGTTTTCTCTCTCTAGAGCTTGAGAGAATCTCTCTCTAACCTGACTGACATTTTTTTTTCATCGGTTTTGTTTGAGAAGACTTTCTCCTTCTTGTTAGGTTTCATTCCCATTGTGGGAAGAAGGCAAAGATAAACACAGAACATAGGTTTTCGAGAGCCACGAAGTAAGAAGTAAAGCAAAGGTTTTCGAGAACCACGAACCAAGCACAAGGCAGAGAATTGGAAGATGAAAGAGGCAAAAAAACATCAGCGAAAGGCAACACCGTGAGAGGGTTTTCTCTCTCTAGAGCTTGGGAGAATCTTTCTCTAACCTGGCTAACAATTTTTTTTTGAAGGCAAACATTTCTCCTTCTTGTTAGGTTTCTTTCCCATTATGGGAAGAAGGTAAATAGAAACACAGAATAGAGGTTTTCGAGAGGCACGAACTAAGAAGTAAAACAGAGGTTTTCGAGAACCACGAACAAATCTTGAAGCTAAGAATTGGAAAATGAAAGAGGCGAAAAAATATCAGCGAAAGGCAACACCTTGAGACAGTTTTCTCACTCTAGATCTTGAGAGAATCTCCCTTTAACCTGACTCACATTTTTTTTTCTAGCCGTTTTGTTCGACAAGGCAGCACATTGAGAGGGTTTTCTCTCTCTAGAGCTTGAGAGAATATTTCTATAACAGGACTGACAATTTTTTATTTTTTTTTGAAAATGAACCTTTCTCCTTCTTTTTCGGTTTCCATCCCATTTTGCGAATCAGGCAAAGAGAAACAAATTACAGAGGTTTTTGAGAGCCACGAACCTAGAAGTAAAGCAGAGGTTCCCGTCAACCACGAAACAAGCAAGAATTGAGTATTGGATGATGAAAGAGGCGAAAAAACATCAGCGAAAGGTAGCACATTGAGAGGGTTTTCTCTGTCTAGAGCTTGAGAGAATCTCTCTCTAACCTGACTTATTTATTTTTCCAGCAGTTTTGTTCGAGAAGATGAACCTTTCTCCTTCTTGTTAGGTTTCCTTCCCATTGTAGGTACAGGGTAAAGTGAAACACAAAACAGAGGTTTTCGAGAGCCACGAACCAAGAAGTAAAGCAAAGTTTTTCGAGAACCACGAACCAAGCACGAAGCAAAGAATTGGAAGATGAAATAGGCAAAAAAAATCAGCGAAAGGAAGCACCTTGAGAGGATTTTCTCTCTCTAGAGCTTGAGAGAATCTTTCTCTAACCTGACTAACTTGTTTTTTTTAGAAGGCAAAGCTTTCTCCTTCTTGTTAGGTTTCTTTCCCATTGTGGGAAGAAGGTAAATAGAAACACAGAATAGAGGTTTTCGAGAGGCACGAACTAAGAAGTAAAACAGAGTTTTCCGAGAACCACGAACAAAGCATGAAGCAGAGAATTGGAAAATGAAAGAGGTGAAAAAATATCAGCAAAAGGCAACACCTTGAGACGGTTTTATCCCTCTAGAGCTTGAGAGAATCTCTCTCTAACCGGAGTAACATTTTTTTTTTCGTCTGTTTTGTTCGAGAAGACTTTCTCCTTCTTGTTAGGTTTCCTTCCCATTGTGGGAAGAAGGCAAAGATAAACATAGAACAGAGGTTTTCGAGAGCCACACAGCAAGAAGTAAAGCAAAGGTTTTCGAGAACCACGAACCAAGCAGAAAGCAGAGAATTGGAAGATGAAAGAGGCAAAAAACCATCAGCGAAAGGCAGCACCTTGAGAGGGTTTTCTCTCTCTAGAGCTTGAGAGAATATTTCTATAATAGGACTAACAATTTTTTTTTTTTAGAAAATGAACCTTCTCCTTCTTGTTCGGTTTCCATCCCATTTTGCGAATAAGGGAAAGAGAAACACAGTACAGAGGTTTCCGAGAGCCACGAGCCTAGAAGTAAAGCAGAGGTTCCCGAGAACCATGAAACAAGCAAGAAATTGAGAATTGGATGATGAAAGAGGCGAAAAAGCATCAGCGAAAGGCAGCACATTGAGAGGGTTATCTCTGTCTAGAGCTTGAGAGAATCTTTCTCTAACCTGACTTACTTATTTTTTTCCAGCGGTTTTGTTCGAGAAGACAAACCTTTCTCCTTCTTGTTAGGTTTCCTTCCCACTGTAGGAAGAGGGTAAAGTGAAACACAGAACATAGGTTTTCGAGGGCCACGAACCAAGAAGTAAAGCAAAGGTTTCCGAGAACCACGAACCAAGCACGAAGCAAAGAATTGGAAGATGAAAGAGGCAAAAAAAATCAGCGAAAGGAAGCACCTTGAGAGGGTTTTCTCTCTCTAGAGCTTGAGAGAATCTTTCTCTAATCAGACTAACTTTTTTTTTTTAGAAGTTAAACATTTCTGCTTCTTGTTAGGTTTCTTTCCTATTGTGGGAAGAAGGTAAATAGAAACATAGAATAGAGGTTTTCGAGAGGCACAAACTAAGAAGTAAAATAGAGGTTTCCGAGAACCACGAACAAAGCATGAAGCGCAGAATTGGAAAATGAAAGAGGCGAAAAAATATCAGCGAAAGGTAACACCTTGAGACGGTTTTATCTCTCTAGAGCTTGAGAGAATCTCTCTCTAACCTGACTGACATTTTTTTTTCCAGCGGTTCTGTTCGAGAAGACGAACATTTCTCCTTCTTGTGAGGTTTTCTTCCCATTGTGGGAAGAAGGTAAAGTGAAACACAGAATAGAGGTTTTCAAGAGCCATGAACCAAGAAGTAAAGTAGAGGTTTCCGAGAACCACGAACCAAGCACGAAGCAGAGAATTGAAAGATGAAAGTGGCAAAAAAACACATTAGCGAAAGGCAGCACATTGGAAGGGTTTTCTCTCTCTAGAGCTTGAGAGAATTTCTCTATAACCGGACTGACTTTTTTTTTTTTAGAAGATGAACTTTCTCCTTCTTGTTCGGTTTCCTTCCCATTATGGGAAGAAGGTAAGGAGAAATACAGTATAGAGGTTTTTGAGAGCCACGAACCTTGAAGTAAAGAAGAGGTTTCTGAGAACCACAAACCAAGCAAGAAGCGGAGATTTGGAAGATGAAGGAGGCAAAAAAACATCAGCGAAAGGTAGCACAATGAGAGGGTTTTCTGTCTCAAGAGTTTGAGAGAATCTCTCTTTAACCTGACTGACTTTTTTTTTCTAGTGGTTTTGTTTGAGTAGACGAACCTTTCTCCTTCTTGTTAGGTTTCCTTCCCATTGTGGGAAGTGGGTAAAGAGAAACACAGAATAGAGTTTTTCAAGAGCCACGAACCAAGAAGTAAAGTAGAAGTTTCTGAGAACCATGATCCAAGCACGAAGCAAAGAATTGGAAGATGAAAGAGGCAAAAATATATCAGCGAAAGGCAGTACCTTGAGAAGGTTTTCTCTCTCTAGAGCTTGAGAGAATCTCTCTCTAACCTGACTGACAATTTTTTTTAGCTGTTTTGTTCTAGAAGACAGTCACCATCTTGTCAGGTTGCCTTCCCATTGTTGGAAGAGGTAAAGATAAAGACAGAACAAAGGTTTTCGAGAACCACGAACCAAGCACGAAGCAGAGAAATGGAAGAGAAAAGGTAGCACCTTGAGAAGACTTTCTCTCTCTAAAAATTGAGAGAATCTCTCTCTAACTTGACTAACAAATTTTTTTTCAGCGGTTTTGTTTGAGAAGACAGTCTCCTTCTTGTTAGGTTACCTTCCCATTGTGGGAAGCGGTAAAGATAAAGACAGAACAAAGGTTTTCGAGGGCCACAAACCAAGAAGTAAAGCAAAGGTTTGTGAGAACCACGAACAAAGCACGAAGCAGAGAAATGAAAGATGAAAGAGGCAAAAAAATATCAGCGAAAGGCAGCTCCTTGAGAGGGTTTACTCTCTTTAGAGCATGGGAGAATCTTTTTCTAACCTGACTAACTTTTTTTTTTTTAAGGCAAACCTTTCTCGTTCTTGTTAGGTTTCTTTCCCTTTATGGGAAGAAGGTAAAAAGAAACACAGAATAGAGGTTTTCGAGAGGAACGAACTATGAAGTAAAACAGAGGTTTCCGAGAACCACGAATAAAGCATGAAGCTGAGAATTGGAAAATGAAAGAGGTGAAATTATATCAGTGAAAGGCAACACCTTGAGACAATTTTCTCTCTCTAGAGCTTTAGAGAATCTCTCTCTAACCTAATTTATTTATTTTTTTTCCAGCGGTTTTGTAAGAGAAGATGAACCTTTCTCCTTCTTGTTAGGTTTCCTTCCCATTATAGGAAGAGGGTAAAGTAAAACACAGAACAAAGGTTTTCGAGAGGCATAAACCAAGAAGTAAAGCAAAGGTTTCGGAGAACCACGAACCAAGCACGAAGCAAAGAATTAGAAGATGAAAGAGGCAAAAAAACATCAGCGAAAGGAAGCACCTCGAGAGGATTTTCTCTGTCTAGAGCTTGAGAGAATCTTTCTCTAACTTGACTAACCTTTTTTTTTTTGAAGGCAAACCTTTCTCCTTCTTGTTAGGTAAATAGAAACACAGAATAGAGGTGTTCGAGAGGCACGAACTAAGAAGTAAAACAGAGGTTTCTGAGAACCACAAACAAAGCATGAAGCAGAGAATTGGAAAATGAAAGAGGTAAAAAAATATCAGCGAATGGCAACACCTTGAGACGGTTTTATCCCTCTAGAGCTTGAGAGAATCTCTCTATAACTGGACTGACATTTTTTTTTCATCGGTTTTGTTCGAGAAAACTTTCTCCTTCTTGTTAGGTTTCCTTCCCATTGTGGGAAGAAGGCAAAGATAAACACAGAACAGAGGTTGTAAAGAGCCACGAAGCAAGAAGTAAAGCAAAGGTTTTCGAGAACCACGAACCAAGCACAAAGTAGATAATTGGAAGATGAAAGTGGCAAAAAAACATCAGCGAAAGGCAGCACCATGAGAGGGTTTTCTCTCTCTAGAGCTTGAGAGAATCTTTCTCTAACCTGACTAACTTTTTTTTTTTAAGGCAAACCTTTCTCCTTCTTGTTAGGTTTCTTTCCCATTGTGGGAAGAAGGTAAATAGAAACACATAATAGAGGTTTTCGAGAGGCATGAACTAAGAAGTAAAACAGAGGTTTCCGAGAACCACGAACAAAGCATGAAGCTGAGAGTTGGAAAATGAAAGAGGCAAAAAAATATCAGCGAAAGGCAACACCTTGAGACGATTTTCTCTCTCTAGAGCTTGAGAGAATCTCTCTCTATCCTAACTGACATTTTTTTTTCCAGCAGTTTTGTTCGAGAAGACGAACATTTCTACTTCTTGTTAGCTTTTCTTCCCATTGTGGGAAGAAGGTAAAATGAAACACAGAATAGAGGTTTTCAAAAGCCACTAACCAAGAAGTAATGTCGAGGTTTCCGAGAACCACGAACCAAGCACGAAGCAGAGAATTGGAAGATGAAAGTGGGGAAAAAACACATCAGCGAAAGGCAGCACATTGAGAGGGTTTTCTCTCTCTAGAGCTTGAGAGAATATTTCTATAACAGGACTGACAATTTTTTTTTTGTTGAGAAAATGAACCTTTCTCCTTCTTGTTCGGTTTCCATCCCATTTTGCGAATAAGGCAAAGAGAAACATAGTACAGAGGTTTTCGAGAGCCACGAACCTAGAAGTAAAGCAGAGGTTCACGAGAACCACGAAACAAGCAAAAAATTGAGAATTGGAAGACCAAAGAGGCAAAAAAACATCAGCGAAAGGCAGTACATTGAGAGGGTTTTCTCTATCTAGAGCTTGAGAGAATCTCTCTCTAACCTGACTTACTTTTTTTTCCAGCGGTTTTGTTCGTGAAGAAGAACCTTTCTCCTTCTTGTTAGGTTTCCTTCCCATTGTAGGAAGAGGGTAAAGTGAAACATAGAACAGAGGTTTTCGAGAGCCACGAACCAAGAAGTAAATCAAAGGTTTCCGAGAACCACGATCCAAGCACGAAATAAAGAATTGGAAGATGAAAGAGGCAAAAAAAATCAGCGAAAGGAAACAACTTGAGAGGGTTTTCTCTCTCTAGAGCTTGAGAGAATCTTTCTCTAACCTGACTAACTTTTTTTTTTTCAGAAGGCAAACATTTCTCCTTCTTGTTAGGTTTCTTTCCCATTGTGGGAAGAAGGTAAATCGAAACACATAATAGAGTTTTTCGAGAGGCACAAACTAAGAAGTAAAAAGAGGTTTCCTAGAACCACGAACAAAGCACGAAGCAGAGAATTGGAAAATGAAAAGGGGAAAAAATATCAGCGAATGGCAACACCTTGACATGGTTTTATCCCTCTAGAGCTTGAGAGAATCTCTCTATAACCGGACAGACATTGTTTTTTCATCGGTTTTGTTCGAGAAAACATTCTCCTTCTTGTTAGGTTTCCTTCCCATTGTGGGAAGAAGGCAAAGATAAACACAGAACACAAGTTTTCGAGAGCCACGAAGCAAGAAGTAAAGCAAAGGTTTTCGAGAACCACGATCCAAGCACAAAGTAGAGAATTGGAAGATGAAAGAGGCAAAAAAAATCAGCGAAAGGTAGCACCATGAGAGGGTTTTCTCTCTCTAGAGCTTGAGAGAATCTTTCTCTAACCTGACTAACTTTTTTTTGTTTTGAAGGCAAACCTTTGTCCTTCTTGTTAGGTTTCTTTCCCATTGCGGGAAGAAGGTAAATAGAAACATAGAATAGAGGTTTTCGAGAGGCATGAACTAAGAAGTAAAATAGAGGTTTCCAAGAACCACGAACAAAGCATGAAGCTGAGAGTTGGAAAATGAAAGAGGCAAAAAAATATCAGTGAAATGCAACACCTTGAGACGGTTTTCTCTATCTAGAGCTTGAGAGACTCTCTCTCTAACCTGACTGACATTTTTTTTTCCAGCGGTTTTGTTCGAGAAGACGAACATTTCTACTTCTTGTTAGCTTTTCTTCCCATTGTGGGAAGAAGGTAAAGTGAAACACAGAATAGAGGTTTTCAAAAGCCACGAACCAAGAAGTAATGTACAGGTTTCCGAGAACCATGAACCAAGCACGAAGCAGAGAATTGGAAGATGAAAGTGGGGAAAAAACACATCAGCAAATGGCAACACCTTGAGACGGTTTTATCCCTCTAGAGCTTTAGAGAATCTCTCTATAACCGGACTGACATTTTTTTTTCATCGGTTTTGTTCGAGAAAACTTTCTCCTTCTTGTTAGGTTTCCTTCCCATTGTGGGAAGAAGGCAAAGATAAACATAGAACAGAGGTTTTCGAGAGCCACGAAGCAAGAAGTAAAGCAAAGGTTTTCGAGTACAACGAACCAAGCACAAAGTAGAGAATTGGAAAATGAAAGAGGCAAAAAAATATCAACGAAAGGCAACACCTTGAGAATATTTTCTCTCTCTAGAGCTTGATAGAATTTCTCTCGAGCCTGACTAACATTTCTTTTCTCCAGCGATTTTGTTCTAGAAGACGAACCCTTCTCCTTCTTGTTAGGTTTCCTTCCCAATGTGGGAAGAAGGTAAAAAGAATCACAGAACAGAGGTTTTCGATAGCCACGAACCAAGAAGTAAAGTAGAGGTTTTCGAGAACCACGAACCAAGCACGAAGCACAGAATTGGAAGATGAAAGAGGCGAAAAAACACATCAGCGAAAGGCAGCACATTGAAAGGGTTTTGTCTCTCTAGAGCTTGAGAGAATATCTCTATAACCCGACTGAGTTTTTTATTTATATTTTTGAGAAGATGAACCTTTCTCATTCTTGATTAGTTTCTTTCCCATTTTGCGAAGAACTAAAGAGAAACAAAATACAGATGTTTTCAAGCGCCACAAACCTAGAAGTAAAGCAGAGGTTTCTGAGAACCGCGAACCAAAGCAAGAAGCAAAGAATTTGAAGATGAAAGAGGCGAAAAAACATCAGCTAAAGGCAGCACCTTGACAGGGTTTTCTCTCTCTAGAGCTTGAGAGAATCTCTCTCTAAATTGACTAACTTTTCTTTTTCTAGCGGTTTTGTTCTAGAGGACGAACCTTTCTCCTTCTTGTTAGGTTTCCTTCCCATTGTGTGAAGTGGGTAAAGAGAAAAAAAGAACAGAGGTTTTCGAGAGCCACGAACCAAGAAGTAAAGCAGAGGTTTTCGAGAAACATGATACAAGCACGAAGTAGAGATTTGAAGATGAAAGAGGAGAAAAAATATCAGCGAAAGGCAGCACATTGAGAATGTTTTCTCTCTCTAGAGCTTGAGAGAATCTCTCTCTAACCGTCCTAACAATGTTTTTTTCTGCGGTTTTGTTCGAGAATACATTCTCCTTCTTGTTAAGTTACCTTCCCATTGTGGGAAGAGGTAAAGATAAACACAGAACAAGGGTTTTGGAGAGCCATGAACCAAGAAGTAAAGCAATAGTTTTTGAGAACCACGAACCAAGCATGAAGCAGAGAATTGGAAGATGAAAGAGGCAATAAAATATATGCGAAAGGCAACACCTTGAGAAGGTTTTCTCTCTCTAGAGCTTGTGAGAATCTCTCTCTAACCTGACTGACATTCGTTTTCTCATAAGTTTTGTTCAAGAAGACTTTCTCCTTCTTGTTAGGTTACCTTCCCATTGTGGGAAGAAAGCAAAGATACACACATAACAGAGGTTTTCGAGAGCCACAAACAAAGAAGTAAAGCAAAGGTTTCTGAGAACCACGAACCAAGCACGAAGTAGAGAATTGGAAGATGAAATTGGCGAAAAAACATTAGCGAAAGGCAGCACCTTGAGGGTGTTTTCTCTCTCTTGAGCTTAAGAAAATCTTTCTCTAACCTGACTGACTTTTTTTTTTTTTTTTTTGAGAAGACGAACCTTTCTTGTTCTTGTTAGGATTCCTTCCCATTGTGGGATAAAGGTAAATAGAAACACATAATTGAGGTTTTCGAGAGGTACGAACCAAGAAGTAAAAAAAAGGTTTCCGAGAACCACGAACCAAGCATGAAACAGAGAATTGGAAAATGAAGGAGGCGAAAAACTATCAGCGGAAGGCAACACCTTGAGAAGGTTTTCTCTCTGTAGAGCTTGAGAGAATCTCTCTCTAACCTGACTGGCATTTTTCTTTCTAGCGGTTTTGTTCGAGAAGACGAACATTTGTCCTTTTCGTTTGGTTTCCTTCCCATTGTGGGTAGAAGGTAAAGAGAAACACAGAACAGTGATTTTTTGAGAACCACGAACCAAGCACAAAGTAGAGAATTGGAAGATGAAAGAGGCAAAAAAACACATCAGCGAAAGGAAGCCTTTTGAGAGTGTTTTCTCTCTCTGGAGCTTGAGAGAATATCTCTATAACCAGATTGACTTTTTTTTTTCTTTGAGAAGATGAACCTTTCTCCTTCTTGTTCGGTTTCCTTCCCATTATACGAAGAAGGTAAAGAGAAACACAGTACAGAGGTTTTCAAGAGCCACGAACCTAGAAGTATAGCAGAGGTTTCCGAGGACCACGAGCCAAGCAAGAAGTAGAGACTTGGAAGATGATAGAGGCAAAAAAACATCAGCGAAAGGCAGCACCTTGAAAGGGTTTTCTCTTTCTAAAGCTTGAGAGAATCTCTATCTAACCTGACTGACTTTTTTTTCCAGCGGTTTTGTTCGAGAAGACGAATCTTTCTCCTTCTTGTTAGGTTTCCTTCCTATTGTGGGAAGAAGGTAAAGAGAAACACAGAACAGAGGTTTTCGAGAGCCACGAACCAAGAAGTAAAACAAAGGTTTTCGAGAACCATGAACCAAGCACGAACTAAAGAATTGGAAGATGAAAGAGGCGAAAAAATATCAGCGAAAGGCAGGACCTTGAGAAGGTTTTATCTCACTAGGGCTTGAGAGAATCTCTCTCAAACATGACTGACTTTTTTTTTTCCGCGGTTTTGTTAAAGAAGACAATCTCCTTCTTGTTAGGTTTCCTTCCAATTGTGGGAAGAGGTAAAGATAAACACAGAACAAAGGTTTTTGAGAGCCACGAACCAAGCAGAAAAGCAAAGGTTTCTGAGAACCACCGACCAAGCACGAAGTAGAGAATTGGAAGAGGAAAGAGGCGAAAAAACATCAGCGAAATGCAGCACCTTGAGAGGGTTGTCTCTCTCTAGAGCTTGAGAGAATATCTCTATAACCGGACTGACTTTTTTTTTTCTTTGAGAAGATGAACCTTTCTCCTTCTTGTTCGATTTCCTTCCCATTGTGCGAAGAAGGTAAAGAGAAACACAGTACATATGTTTTGGAGGGCCACAAACCTAGAAGTATAGCAGAGGTTGTTGAGAACCACGAACAAAGCAAGAAGCAGAGAATTGAAAGATGAAAGAGGCGAGAAAACATCAGCGAAAGGCAGCACCTTGAGAGGGTTTTCTCTCTCTAGAGCTTGAGAGAATCTCTCTCTAACCTGACTGACTTTTTTTTCCAGTGGTTTTCTTTTAGTAGACGAACCTTTCTCCTTCTTGTTAGGTTTCCTTCCCAGTGTGGGAAGTGGGTAAAGAAAAACACAGAATAGAGGTTTTCAAGAGCCAGGAACCAAGAAGTAAAGCAGAGGCTTCCGAGAACCATGAACGAAGCACGAAGCAGAGAATTGGAATTTGAAAGAGGCAAAAAAATACATCAGCAAAAGGCTGCATCATGAGAGGGTTTTCTCTCTCTAGTGCTTGAGAGAATATCTCTATAACCGGACTGACTTTTTTTTTTTTTTTTGAAGATGAACTTTCTCCTTCTTGTTCGGTTTCCTTCCCATTATGGAAAGAACGTAAAGAGAAATACAGTATAGAGGTTTTCGAGAGCCACGAACCTAGAAGTAAAGCAAAGGTTTATGAGAACCACGAACCAAGCAAGAAGCGGAGAATTGGAAGATGAAAGAGGCGAAAAAACATCAGCGAAAGGTAGCACAAGTAGAGGGTTTTCTCTCTCAAGAGCTTGAGAGAATCTCTCTCTAACTTGACTGACTTTTTTTCTTCCAGTGGTTTTGTTTGAGTAGACGAACCTTTCTCCTTCTTGTTAGCTTTCCTTTGCAGTGCGGGAAGTGGGTAAAGAGAAACACGGAATAGAGGTTTTGAAGAGCCACGAACCAATAAGTAAAGCAGAAGTTTCCGAGAACCATGATCCAAGCACGAAGCAGACAATTGGAAGATGAAAGAGGTAAAAAAATATCAGCGAAAGGCAGAACCTTGAGAAGGTTTTCTCTCTCTAGAGCTTGAGAGAATCTCTCTCTAGCCTGACTGACATTTTTTTTTCTAGCAATTTTGTTCGAGAAGATGAACATTTCTCCTTCTTATTAGGTTCCCTTCCCATTGTCAGTAGAAGGTAAAGAGAAACACAGAACATAGATTTTTCGAGAACCACGAACCAAGCACAAAGTAGAGAATTGGAAGATGAAATAGGCAAAAAAACACATCAGCGAAAGGCAGCTTCTTGAGAGGGTTTTCTCTCTCTAGAGCTTGAGAGAATATCTCTATAACCAGACTGACTTTTTTTTTCTTTGAGAAGATGAACCTTTCTCCTTCTTGTTCGGTTTCCTTCCCATTATGCGAAGAAGGTAAAGAGAAACACTGTATAGAGGTTTTCAAGGGCCACGAACCTAGAAGTATAACAGAGGTTTCCGAGGACCACGAGCCATGCAAGAAGTAGAGAATTGGAAGATTATAGAGGCAATAAAACATCAGCTAAAGGCAGCACCCTGAGAGGGCTTTCTCTCTCTAGAGCTTGAAAGAATCTCTCTCTAACCTGACTGACTTTTTTTTTCCAGCGATTTTGTTCAAGATGACGAATCTTTCTCCTTCTTGTTAGGTCTCCTTCCAATTGTGGGAAGAGGGTAAAGAGAAACACAAAACAGAGGTTTTCGAGAACCACGAACCAAGAAGTAAGGCAAAGGTTTTCGAGAACCATGAACCTAGCACGAAGTAGAGAATTGGAAAATGAAAGAGGCGAAAAAATATATGCGAAAGATAGCACCTTGAGAAGGTTTTATCCCACTAGGGCTTGAGAGAATCTCTCTCTAACCTGACTGACATTTTTTTTTTCAGCGGTTTTGTTCGAGAAGACAGTCTCCTTCTTGTTAGGTTTCCTTCCCATTGTGGGAAGAGGTAAAGATAAACACAGAACAAAGGTTTTCGAGAGCCATGAACCAAGAAGTGAAACAAAGGTTTCTAAGAACCACCAACCAAGCATGAAGTAGAGAATTGGAAGAGGAAAGAGCCGAAAAAACATCAGCGAAAGGCAGCACCTTGAGACGGTTGTCTCTCTCTAGAGCTGTAACACCCCCGCTCCCCGGGTGGAGCCCACCTTGGAGTCTTACTGGACATATCACTACAACAATATTCTCCGCTATTGGCAGTCCTTGGCCCGCAGGCACAGGTCCCTCACGGCTTTGTTTCTCCCACAGTCTCCCATGGGAAAAGGCCTTGTTGCGAATACAAAGGACTTCGTCCTATATATTCAAGACGAATCACTTCAAATCTTCCGATGTGGTATTGTGGAACCACATTCCACCCCCCTTAAGAGGCCCCACGCCCTCGCAGGCACGAGCACAAGGGAAGACCCGCTCTGATACCACTTTGTAACGCCCCCGCCCCGGGTGGAGCCCACCACGGAGTCTGACGGGACATGTTACTATAACAATATTGTCCGCTATTGGCATTCCCTGGCCCGCAGGCACAGGTCCCTCATGACTTTGTTTCTCGCATAGTCTCCCATGGGAAAAGGCCTTGTTTCTAATACAAAGGACTTCGTCCTATATATTCAAGAGGAATCACTTCAAATCTTCCGATGTGGGATTGTGTTACCACAAGAGCTTGAGAGAATATCTCTATAACTGGACAGACATTTTTTTTTCTTTGAGAAGATTAACCTTTCTCCTTCTTGTTCAGTTTCCTTCCCATTGTGCGAAGAAGGTAAAGAGAAACAAAGTACAGAGGTTTTCGAGGGCCACAAACCTAGAAGTATAGCAGAGGTTGCTGAGAACCACGAACAAAGCAAGAAGCAGAGAATTGGAAGATGAAAGAGGCGAAAAAACATCAACCAAAGGCAGCACCTTGAGAGGGTTTTCTCTCTCTAGAGCTTGAGAGAATCTCTCTCTAACCTGACTGACTTTTTTTTTTCCAGTGGTTTGTTCGAGTAGGCGAACCTTTCTCCTTCTTGTTAGGTTTCCTTCCCAGTGTGGGAAGTGGGTAAAGAGAAACAAAGAATAGAGGTTTTCAAGAGCCACGAACCAAGAAGTAAAGCAGAGGCTTCTGAGAACCACGAACCTAGCACGAAGTAGAGAATTGGAATATGAAAGAGGCGAAAAAACATATCAGCGAAAGGCTGCATCTTGAGAGGGTTTTCTCTCTCTAGAGCTTGAGAGAATTTCTCTATAACTGGACTGACTTTTTTTTTTTAAAAGATAAACTTTCTCCTTCTTGTTCAGTTTCCTTCCCATTATGGGAAGAAGGTAAAGAGAAATACAGTATAGAGGTTTTCGAGAGCCACGAACCTAGAAGTAAAGCAGAGGTTTATGAGAACCACGAACCAAGCAAGAGCGGAGATTTGGAAGATGAAATAGGTGAAAAAACATCAGCGAAAGGTAGCACCATGAGATGGTTTTCTCTCTCAAGAGTTTGAGAGAATCTCTCTCTAGCCTAACTGACTTTTTTTCAAGTGGTTTTGTTTGAGTAGACGAACCTTTCTCCTTCTCGTTAGGTTTCCTTCACATTGTGGGAAGTGGGTAAAGAGAAACACGGAATAGAGGTTTTCAAGAGCCACGAACCAAGAAGTAAAGTAGAAGTTTCGGAGAACATGATCCAAGCACAAAGCAGAGAATTGGAAGATGAAAGAGGCAAAAAAATATCAGCAAAAGGCATTACTTTGAGAAGGTTTTCTCTCTCTAGAGCTTGAGATAATCTCTCTCTAACCTGACTGACATTTTTTTTTTAGGTGTTTTGTTCGAGAAGACAGTCACCATCTTGTTTGGTTACCTTCCCATTGTGGGAAGAGGTAAAGATAAAGATAGAACAAAGGTTTTCGAGAGCCACGAACCCTGAAGTAAAGCAAAGGTTTCCGAGAACCACGAACCAAGAACGAAGCAGAGAAATGGAATATGAAAGATGCAAAAAAATATCAGCGAAAGGTAGCACCTTGAGAAAGTTTTCTCTCTCTAAAAATTAAGAGAATCTCTCTCTATCCTGACTGACATTTTTTTTTCAGCGGTTTTGTTCGAGAAGACAGTCTCCTTCTTGTTAGGTTACCTTCCCATTGTGGGAAGCGGTAAAGATAAAGACAGAACAAAGGTTTTCGAGAGGCACGAACCAAGAAGTAAAGCAAAGGTTTCTGAGAACCACGAACAAAGCACAAAGCAGAGAAATGAAAGATGAAAGAGGCAAAAAAATTTCAGTGAAAGGCAGCACCTTGAGAAGGTTTTCTCTCTCTAGAGCTTGAAAGAATCTCTCTCTAACCTGACTGACATTTTTTTTTCATCGGTTTTGTTTGAGAAGACTTTCTCCTTCCTGTTAGGTTTCCTTCCCATTGTGGGAAGAAGGCAAAGATAAACACAGAACATAGGTTTTCGAGAGCCACGAAGCAAGAAGTAAAGCAAAGGTTTCCGAGAACCACGAACCAAGCACAAGGCAGAGAATTGGAAGATTAAAGAGGCAAAAAAACATCAGCGAAAGGCAACACCGTGAGAGGGTTTTCTCTCCATAGAGCTTGGGAGAATCTTTCTCTAACCTGGCTAAATTTTTTTTTTTTTGAAGGCAAACCTTTCTCCTTCTTGTTAGGTTTCTTTCCCATTATGGGAAGAAGGTAAATAGAAACACAGAATAGAGGTTTTCGAGAGGCACGGACTAAGAAGTAAAATAGAGGTTTTCGAGAATCACGAACAAAGCATGAAGCTGAGAATTGGAAAATGAAAGAGGCGAAAAAATATCTGCGAAAGGCAACACCTTGAGACGGTTTTCACTCTCTAGAGCTTGAGAGAATCTCTCTTTAACCTAATTGACAATTTTTTTTCCAGCGGTTTTGTTCGAGAAGACGAACATTTCTCCTTCTTGTTAGGTTTTCTTCCCATTGTGGGAAGAAGGTAAAGTGAAACACAAAATAGAGGTTTTCAAGAGCCACGAACCAAGAGGTAAAGTAGAGGTTTCCGAGAACCACGAACCAAGCACGAAGCAGAGAATTGGAAGATGACAGTGGGGAAAAAACACATCAGCGAAAGGCAGCACATTGAGAGGGTTTTCTCTCTCTAGAGCTTGAGAGATTATTTCTATAATAGGACTGACAATTTTTTAATTTTTTTAGAAAATGAACCTTTCTCCTTCTTTTTCGGTTTCCATCCCATTTTGCGAATAAGGCAAAGAGAAACACAATACAGAGGTTTTTGAGAGCCACGAACCTAGAAGTAAAGCAGAGGTTCCCGAGAACCACGAAACAAGCAAGAAATTGAGAATTGGATGATGAAATAGGCGAAAAAACATCAGCGAAAGGCAGCACATTGGGAGGGTTTTCTCTGTCTAGAGCTTGAGAGAATCTCTCTCTAACCTGACTTATTTTTTTTTCCAGCGGCTTTGTTCAAGAAGACGAACCTTTCTCCTTCTTGTTAGGTTTCCTTCCCATTGTAGGAAGAGGGTAAAGTGAAACATAGAACAGAGGTTTTCGAGAGCCACGAACCAAGAAGTAAAGCAAAGGTTTCTAAAAACCACGAACCAAGCACGAAGCAAAGAATTGGAAGATGAAATAGGCAAAAAAACATCAACGAAAGGAAGTACCTTGAGAGGCTTTTCTCTCTCTAGAGCTTGAGAGAATCTTTCTTTAACCTGACTAACTTTTTTTTTAGAAGGCAAAGCTTTCTCCTTCTTGTTAGGTTTCTTTCCCATTGTGGTAAGAAGGTAAATAGAAACACAGAATAGAGGTTTTCGAGAGGCACGAACTAAGAAGTAAAACAGAGGTTTCCGAGAACCACGAACAAAGCATGAAGCAGAGAATTGGAAAATGAAATAGGCGAAAAAATATCTGCGAAAGGCAACACCTTGAGATGGTTTTATCCCTCTAGAGCTTGAGAGAATCTCTCTCTAACCGGACTGACATTTTTTTTTCATCGGTTTTGTTTTAGAAGACTTTCTCCTTCTTGTTAGGTTTCCTTCCCATTGTGGGAAAAAGGCAAAGATAAACACAGAATAGAGGTTTTCGAGAGCCACATAGCAAGAAGTAAAGCAAAGGTTTCCGAGAACCACGAACCAAGCACAAAGCAGAGAATTGGAAGATGAAAGAGGCAAAAAAACATCAGCGAAAGCCAGCACCTTGAGAGGGTTTTCTCTCACTAGAGCTTGAGAGAATATTTCTATAACAGCACTGACAATTTTTTTTTTTTTTGAGAAAATGAACCTTTCTCCTTCTTGTTCAGTTTTCATCCCATTTTGCGAATAAGGCAAAGAGAAACACAGTACAGAGGTTTTCGAGAGCCACGAACGTAGAAGTAAAGCAGAGGTTCCCGAGAACCACGAAACAAGAAAGAAATTTAGAATTGAATGATGAAAGAGGCGAAAAAACATCAGCGAAAGGCAGCTCATTGAGAGGGTTTTCTCTGTCTAGAGCTTGAGAGAATCTCTCTCTAACCTGACTTACTTTTTTTCTAGCGGTTTTGTTCGAGAAGACGAACCTTTCTCCATCTTGTTAGGTTTCCTTCCCACTGTAGGAAGAGGGTAAAGTGAAACACAGAACAGAGGTTTTCGCGGGCCACGAACAAAGAAGTAAAGCAAAGGTTTCCGAGAACCACGAACCAAGCACGAAGTAAAGAATTGGAAGATGAAAGAGGCAAAAAAACATCAGCGAAATGAAGCACCTTGGGAGGGGTTTCTCTCTCTAGAGCTTGAGAGAATCTTTCTCTAACCTAACTAACTTTTTTTTTAGAAGGCAAACATTTCTCCTTCTTGTTAGATTTCTTTCCCATTGTGGGAAGAAGGTAAATAGAAACACAGAATAGAGGTGTTCGAGAGCCACAAACAAAGAAGTAAAACAGAGGTTTCCGAGAACCATGAACAAAGCACGAAGCAGAGAATTGGAAAATGAAGGAGGCAAAAAAATATCAGCGAAAGGCAACACCTTGAGATGGTTTTATGCCTCTAGAGTTTGAGAGAATCTCTCTCTAACCTGACTGACATTTTTTTTCCCAGCGGTTCTGTTGGAGAAGACGAACATTTCTCCTTCTTGTTAGGTTTTCTTCCCATTGTGGGAAGATGGTAAAGTGAAACACAGAATAGAGGTTTTCAAGAACCAGAAACCAAGAAGTAAAGTAGAGGTTTCCGAGAACCACGAACCTAGCACGAAGCAGAGAATTGGAAAATGAAAGTGGGGAAAAAACACATCAGCGAAAGGCAGCACATTGAGATGGTTTTCTCTCTCTAGAGCTTGAGAGAATATTTCTATAACAGGACTGACAATTTTTTATTTTTTTTCAGAAAATGAACCTTCCTCCTTCTTGTTCGGTTTCCATCCCTTTTTGCGAATAAGGCAAAGAGAAACACAGTACAGAGGTTTTCGAGAGCCACGAACCTAGAAGTAAAGCAGAGGTTCACGAGAACCACGAAACAAGCAAGAAATTGTGAATTGGATGATGAAAGAGGCGAAAAAACATCAGCGAAAGCCAGCACATTGAGAGGGTTTTCTCTGTCTAGAGCTTGAGAGAATCTCTCTCTAACCTGACTTATTTATTTTTCCAGCGGTTTTGTTCGAGAAGACGAACCTTTCTCTTTCTTTTTAGGTTTCCTTCCCATTGTAGGTAGAGGGTAAAGTGAAACACAGAACAGAGGTTTTCGAGAGCCACGAACCAAGAAGTAAAGCAAAGGTTTTCGAGAACCATGAACCAAGAACGAAGCAAAGAATTGGAAGATGAAAGAGGCAAAATAACATCAGCGAAAGGAAGCACCTTGAGAGGATTTTCTCTCTCTAGAGCTTGACAGAGTCTTTCTCTAACCTGTCTAACTTTTTTTTTTTAGAAGGCAAAGCTTTCTCCTTCTTGTTAGGTTTCTTTCCCATTGTGGGAAGAAGGTAAATAGAAACACAGAATAGAGGTTTTCGAGAGGCACGAACTAAGAAGTAAAATAGAGGTTTCCGAGAACCACGAACAAAGCATGAAGCAGAGAATTGGAAAATGAAATAGGTGAAAAAATATCAGCGAAAGGCAACACCTTGAGACGGTTTTATCCCTCTAGAGCTTGAGAGAATCTCTTTCTAACCGGACTGACAATTTTTTTTCATCGGTTTTGTTCAAGAAGACTTTCTCCTTCTTGTTTGGTTTCCTTCCCATTGTGGGAAGAAGTCAAAGATAAACACAAAACATAGGTTTTCGAGAGCCACACAGCAAGAAGTAAAGTAAAGGTTTCCGAGAACCACGAACCAAGCACAAAGCAGAGAATTGGAAGATGAAAGAGGCAAAAAACCATCAGCAAAAGGCAGTACCTTGAGAGGGTTTTCTCTCTCTAGAGCTTGAGAGAATATTTCAATAATAGGACTGACAATTTTTTTTTTATTTAGAAAATGAACCTTTCTCCTTCTTGTTCGATTTCCATCCCATTTTGCGAATAAGGCAAAAAAAAACATAGTACAGAGGTTTTCGAGAGCCACGAACCTAGAAGTAAAGCAGAGATTCCCAAGAACCACGAAACAAGCAAGAAATTGAGAATTGGATGATGAAAGAGGTGAAAAAACATCAGCGAAAGGCAGCACATTGAGAGGGTTTTCTCTGTCTAGAGCATGAGAGAATCTCTCTCTAACCTGACTTACTTTTTTTTTCCAGCGGTTTTGTTCAAGGAGACGAACCTTTCTCCTTCTTGTTAGGTTTCCTTCCCACTGTAGGAAGTGGGTAAAGTAAAACACGGAACATAGGTTTTCGAGGGCCACGAACCAAGAAGTAAAGCAAAGGTTTCCGAGAACCACGAACCAAGCATGAAGTAAAGAATTGGAAGATGAAATAGGCAAAAAAACATCAGCGAAAGGAAGCACCTTGAGAGGGTTTTCTCTCTCTAGAGCTTGAGAGAATCTTTCTCTAACCTGACTAACTTTTTTTTTTTAGAAGGCAAACATTTCTCCTTCTTGTTAGGTTTCTTTCCTATTGTGGGAAGAAGGTAAATAGAAACACAGAATAGAGGTTCTCGAGAGGCACAAACTAAGAAGTAAAATAGAGGTTTCCGAGAACCTCGAACAAAGCATGAAGTGTAGAATTGGAAAATGAAAGAGGCGAAAAAATATCAACGAAAGGAAACACCTTGAGACGGTTTTATCTCTCTAGAGCTTGAGAGAATCTCTCTCTAACCTGACTGACAATTTTTTTTCCAGCGGTTCTGTTCAAGAAGACGAACATTTCTCCTTCTTGTTAGGTTTTCTTCCCATTGTGGCAAGAAGGTAAAGTGAAACACAGAATAAAGGTTTTCAAGAGCCACGAACCAAGAAGTAAAGTAGAGGTTTCCGAGAACCACGAACCAAGCACGAAGCAGAGAATTGAAAGATGAAAATTGCAAAAAAACACATCAGCGAAAGGCAGCACATTGAAAGGGTTTTCTCTCTCTAGAGCTTGAGAGATTTTCTTTATAACCGGACTGACTTTTTTTTTTTTTTAGAAGATGAACTTTCTCCTTTTGTTCAGTTTCCTTCCCATTATGGTAAGAAGGTAAGGAGAAATACAGTATAGAGGTTTTTGAGAGCTACGAACCTAGAAGTAAAGTAGAGGTTTCTGAGAACCACGAACCAAGCAAGGAGTGGAGATTTGGAAGATGAACGAGGCGAAAAAACATCAGTGAAAGGTAGCACAATGAGAGGGTTTTCTCTCTCAAGAGTTTGAGAGAATCTCTCTCTAACCTGACTGATTTTTTTTTCTAGTGGTTTTCTTTGAGTAGACGAACCTTTCTCCTTCTTGTTAGGTTTCCTTCCCATTGTGGGAAATGGGTAAAGAGAAACACGGAATAGAGGTTTTCAAGGGCCACGAACCAAGAAGTAAAGTAGAAGTTTCTGAGAACCGTGATCCAAGCACGAAGCAAAGAATTGGAAGATGAAATAGGCGAAAATATATCAGCGAAAGGCAGCACCTTGAGAAGGTTTTCTCTCTCTAGAGCTTGAGAGAATCTCTCTCTAACCTAACTGACATTTTTTTTTCAGCTGTTTTGTTCGAGAAGATAGTCACCATCTTGTTAGGTTACCTTCCCATTGTTGGAAGAGGTAAAGATAAAGACTGAACAAAGGTTTTCGAGAGCCACGAACCATGAAGTAAAGCAAAGGTTTCTGAGAACCACGAACCAAGCACGAAGCAGAGAAATGGAAGATGTAAGATGCAAAAAAATATAAGCAAAAGGTAGCACCTTGAGAAGGCTTTCTCTCTCTAAAAATTGAGAGAATCTCTCTCTAACCTAACTAACAAATTTTTTTTCAGCGGTTTTGTTCGAGAAGACAGTTTCCTTCTTGTTAGGTTATCTTCCCATTGTGGGAAGCGGTAAAGATAAAGACAGAACAAAGGTTTTCGAGGGCCACGAACCAAGAAGTAAAGCAAAGGTTTATGAGAACCACGAACAAAGCACGAAGCAGAGAAATGAAAGATGAAAGAGGGAAAAAAATTTCAGCGAAAAGCAGCACCTTGAGAAGGTTTTCTCTCTCTAGAGCTTTAGAGAATCTCTTTCTAACCTGACTGACATTTTTTTTTTCATCAGTTTTGTTCGAGAAAACTTTCTCCTTCTTGTTAGGTTTCCTTCCCATTGTGAGAAGAAGGCAAAGATAAACACAGAACATAGGTTTTCGAGAGCCACGAAACAAGAAGTAAAGCAAAGGTTTCCGAGAACCACGAACCAATCACAAGGCTGAGAATTGGAAGATGAAAGAGGCAAAAAAACATCAGTGAAAGGCAGCACCTTGAGAGGGTTTACTCTCTCTAGAGCTTGGGAGAATCTTTTTCTTACCTGACTAACTTTTTTTTTTTTAAGTCAAACCTTTCTCGTTCTTGTTAGGTTTCTTTCCCTTTATGGGAAGAAGGAAAAAAGAAACACAGAATAGAGGTTTTCGAGAACCACGAATAAAGCATGAAGCTGAGAATTGGAAAATGAAAGAGCCGAAAAAATATCAGTGAAAGGCAACACCGTGAGACGGTTTTCTCTCTCTAGAGCTTTAGAGAATCTCTCTCTAACCTAACTAACAAATTTTTTTTCAGCGGTTTTGTTCGAGAAGACAGTCTCCTTCTTGTTAGGTTACCTTCCCATTGTGGGAAGCGGTATAGATAAAGACAGAACAAAGGTTTTCGAGGGCCACGAACCAAGAAGTAAAGCAAAGGTTTCTGAGAACCACGAACAAAGCACGAAGCAGAGAAATGAAAGATGAAAGAGGCAAAAAAAATTTCAGCGAAAAGCAGCACCTTGAGAAGGTTTTCTCTCTCTAGAGCTTGAGAGAATCTCTTTCTAACCTGACTGACATTTTTTTTTTCATCAGTTTTGTTCGAGAAAATTTTCTCCTTCTTGTTAGGTTTCCTTCCCATTGTGAGAAGAAGGCAAAGATAAACACAGAACATAGGTTTTCGAGAGCCACGAAGCAAGAAGTAAAGCAAAGGTTTCCGAGAAGCACGAACCAAGCACAAGGCAGAGAATTGGAAGGTGAAAGAGGCAAAAAAACATTAGTGAAAGGCATCACCTTGAGAGGGTTTACTTTCTCTAGAGCTTGGAAGATTCTTTTTCCTACCTGACTAACTTTTTTTTTTTGAAGGCAAACCTTTATCGTTCTTGTTAGGTTTCTTTCCCTTTATGGGAAGAAGGTAAAAAGAAACACAGAATAGAGGTTTTCGAGAGGAACGAACTATGAAGTAAAACAGAGGTTTCCAAGAACCACGAATAAAGCATGAAGCTGAGAATTGGAAAATGAAAGAGGCGAAAAAATATCAGTGAAAGGCAACACCTTGAGACGGTTTTCTCTCTCTAGAGCTTGAGAGAATCTCTCTCTAACCTAACTAACGATTTTTTTTTTCAGCAGTTTTGTTCGAAAAGGCAATCTCCTTCTTGTTAGGTTACCTTCCCATTGTGGGAAGCGGTAACGATAAAGACAGAACAAAGGTTTTCGAGGGCCACGAACCAAGAAGTAAAGCAAAGGTTTTTGAGAACCACGAACAAAGCACGAAGCAGAGAAATGAAAGATGAAAGAGGCAAAAAAAATTTCAGCGAAAAGCAGCACCTTGAGAAGGTTTTCTCTCTCTAGAGCTTGAGAGAATCTCTTTCTAACCTGACTGACATTTTTTTTTTCATCAGTTTTGTTCGAGAAAACTTTCTTCTTCTTGTTAGGTTTCCTTCCCATTGTGAGAAGAAGGCAAAGATAAACACAGAACATAGGTTTTCGAGAGCCACGAAGCAAGAAGTAAAGCAAAGGTTTCCGAGAAGCACGAACCAAGCACAAGGCAGAGAATTGGTAGGTGAAAGAGGCAAAAAAACATTAGTGAAAGGCAGCACCTTGAGAGGGTTTACTCTCTCTAGAGCTTGGGAGAATCTTTTTCCTACCTGACTAACTTTTTTTTTTTGAAGGCAAACCTTTCTCGTTCTTGTTAGGTTTCTTTCCCTTTATGGGAAGAAGGTAAAAAGAAACACAAAATAGAGGTTTTCAAGAGGAACGAACTATGAAGTAAAACAGAGGTTTCCGAGAACCACGAATAAAGCATGAAGCTGAGAATTGGAAAATGAAAGAGGCGAAAAAATATCAGTGAAAGGCAACACCTTGAGACGGTTTTCACTCTCTAGAGCTTGAGAGAATCTCTCTCTCACCTAACTAACAAATTTTTTTTCAGCGGTTTTGTTCGAGAAGACAGTCTCCTTCTTGTTAGGTTACCTTCCCATTGTGGGAAGCGGTATAGATAAAGACAGAACAAAGGTTTTCGATGGCCACGAACCAAGAAGTAAAGCAAAGGTTTCTGAGAACCACGAACAAAGCACGAAGCAGAGAAATGAAGATGAAAGAGGCAAAAAAAATTTCAGTGAAAAGCAGCACCTTGAGAAGGTTTTCTCTCTCTAGAGCTTGAGAGAATCTTTCTCTAACCTGACTGACATTTTTTTTCCCAGCAGTTTTGTTTGAGAAGACGAACATTTCTCCTTCTTGTTAGGTTTTCTTCCCATTGTGGGAAGAAAGTAATGTGAAACACAGAATAGAGGTTTTCAAGAGCCACGAACCAAGAATTAAAGTAGAGGTTTTCGAGAACCACGAACAAAGCACGAAGCAGAGAATTGGAAGATGAAAGTGGGGAAAAAACACATCAGTGAAAGGCAGCACATTGAGAGGGTTTTCTCTCTCTAGAGCTTGAGAGAATATTTCTATAATAGGACTGAAAATTTTTAATTTTTTTTGAGAAAATGAACCTTTCTCCTTCTTGTTCGGTTTCCATCCCATTTTGCGAATAAGGCAATGAGAAACACAGTATAGAGGTTTTCGAGAGCCACGAACCTAGAAGTAAAGCAGAGGTTCCCGAGAACCACGAAACAAGCAAGAAATTGAGAATCGGATGATGAAAGAGGCGAAAAACAACAGCGAAAGGCGGCACATTGCGAGGGTTTTCTCTACCTAGAGCTTGAGAGAATCTCTCTCTAACCTGATTTATTTTTTTTTCCAGCGGTTTTGTTCGAGAAGATGAACCTTTCTCTATCTTGTTAGGTTTCCTTCCCATTGTAGGAAGAGGGTAAAGTAAAACACAGAACAAATGTTTTCAAGAGGCACGAACCAAGAAGTAAAGCAAAGGTTTCCGAGAACCACGAACCAAGCACGAAGCAAACAATTGGAAGATGAAAGAAGCAAAAAAACATCAGCGAAAGGAAGCAGCTCGAGAGGATTTTCTCTGTCTAGAGCTTGAGAGAATCTTTCTCCAACTTGACTAACTGTTTTTTTTTAGAAGGCAAACCTTTCTCCTTCTTGTTAGGTTTCTTTCCCATTGTGGGAAGAAGGTAAATAGAAACACATAATAGAGGTTTTCGAGAGGCACAAACTAAGAAGTAAAACAGAGGTTTCCGAGAACCACGAACAAAGCATGAAGCAGAGAATTGGAAAATGAAAGAGGCGAAAAAATATTAGCGAATGGCAAAACCTTGAGACGGTTTTATCCCTCTAGAGCATGAGAGAATCTCTCTATAACCGAACTGACATTTTTTTTTTCATCGGTTTTCTTCGAGAAAACTTTCTCCTTCTTGTTAGGTTTCCTTCCAATTGTGGGAAGAAGGTAAAGATAAACAAAGAACAGAGGTTTTCGAGAGCCACGAAGCAAGTAAAGCAAAGGTTTTCGAGAACCACTAACCAAGCACAAAGTAGAGAATTGGAAGATGAAAGAGGCAAAAAAACATCAGCGAAAGGCAGCACCATGAGAGGGTTTTCTCTCTCTAGAGCTTGAGAGAATCTTTCTCTAACCTGACTAACTTTTTTTTTTTTAAAGTCAAACCTTTCTCCTTCTTGTTAGGTTTCTTTCCCACTGTGGGAAGAAGGTAAATAGAAACACAGAATAGAGGTTTTCAAGAGGCATGAACTAAGAAGTAAAACAGAGGTTTCCGAGAACCACGAACAGAGCATGAAGCTGAGAGTTGGAAAATGAGAGAGGCAAAAAAATATCAGCGAAAGGCAACACCTTGAGACGGTTTTCTCTCTCTAGAGCTTGAGAGAATCTCTCTCTAACCTGACTGACATTTTTTTTTCCAGCGGTTTTGTTCGAGAAGACGAACATTTCTACTTCTTGTTAGCTTTTCTTCCCATTGTGGGAAGAAGGTAAAGTGAAACACAGAATAAAGGTTTTCAAAAGCCACGAACCAAGAAGCAATGTCGAGGTTTCCGAGAACCACAAACCAAGCATGAAGCAGAGAATTGGAAGATGAAAGTGGGGAAAAAAACATCAGCGAAAGGCAGCACATTGAGAGGGTTTTCACTCTCTAGAGCTTGAGAGAATATTTCTATAACAGGACTGACAATTTTTTTTTTTGTTGAGAAAATGAACCTTTCTCCTTCTTGTTGGGTTCCCATCCCATTTTGCGAATAAGACAAAGAGAAACACAGTACAGAGGTTTTTGAGAGCCACGAACCTAGAAGTAAAGCAGAGGTTCCCGAGAACCACGAAAAAAGCAAGAAATTGAGAATTGGAAGATGAAAGAGGCGAAAAAACATCAGCGAAAGGCAGCACATTGAGAGGGTTTTCTCTATCTAGAGCTTGAGAGAATCTCTCTCTAACCTGACTTACTTTTTTTTTTCCAGCGGTTTTGTTCGAGAAGACGAACCTTTCTCCTTCTTGTTAGGTTTCCTTCCTATTGTAGGAAGAGGGTAAAGTGAATCATAGAACAGATGTTTTCGAGAGCCACGAACCAAGAAGTAAAGCAAAGGTTTCCGAGATCCACGAACCAAGCACGAAATAAAGAATTGGAAGATGAAAGAGGCAAAAAAACATCAGCGAAAGGAAACACCTTGAGAGGGTTTTCTCTCTCTAGAGCTTGAGAGAATCTTTCTCTAACCTGACTAACTTTATTTTTTTTGAGAAGGCAAACATTTCTCCTTCTTGTTAGGTTTCTTTCCCATTGTGGGAAGAAGGTAAATCGAAACACAGAATAGAGGTTTTCGAGAGGCACAAACTAAGAAGTAAAACAAAGGTTTCCGAGAACCACGAACAAAGCATGAAGCATAGAATTGGAAAATGAAAGAGGCGAAAAAATATCAGCGAATGGCAACACCTTGAGACGGTTTTATCCAGCTAGAGCTTGAGAGAATCTCTCTATAACCGGATTGACATTTGTTTTTCATCGGTTCTGTTCGAAAACTTTCTCCTTCTTCTTAGCTTTCCTTCCCATTGTGGGAAGAAGGCAAAGATAAACACAGAACAGAAGTTTTCGAGAGCCACGAAGCAAGAAGTAAAGCAAAGGTTTTCGAGAACCACAAACCAAGCACAAAGTAGAGAATTGGAAGATGAAAGAGGCAAAAAAACATCAGCGAAAGGCAGCACCATGAGAGGGTTTTCTCTCTCTAGAGCTTGAGAGAATCTTTCTCTAACCTGACTAACTTTTTTTTTTTTTTGAAGGCAAACCTTTCTCCTTCTTGTTAGGTTTCTTTCCCATTGTGGGAAGAAGGTAAATAGAAACACAGAATAGAGGTTTTCGAGAGGCAGGAACTAAGATGTAAAACAGAGGTTTCCGAGAACCACGAACAAAGCATAAAGCAGAGAATTGAAAAATGAAAGATGCGAAAAAATATCAGCGAAAGGCAACACCTTGAGACGGTTTTATCTCTCTAGAGCTTGAGAGAATCTCTCTCTAACTTGACTGACATTTTTTTTCCAGTGGTTTTGTTTGATAAGACGAACATTTCTACTTCTTGTTAGCTTTTCTTCCCATTGTGGGAAGAAGGTAAAGTGAAACACAGAATAGAGGTTTTCAAAAGCCACGAACCAAGAAGTAATGTAGAGGTTACCGAGAACCATGAACCAAGCACGAAGCGGAGAATTGGAAGATGAAAGTGGGGAAAAAACACATCAGCGAATGGCAATACCTTGAGACGGTTTTATCCCTCTAGAGATTTAGAGAATCTCTCTATAACCGGACTGACATTTTTTTTTTCATCGGTTTTATTCGAGAAAACTTTCTCCTTCTTGTTAGGTTTCTTTCCTATTGTGGGAAGAAGGCAAAGATAAACACAGAACAGAGGTTTTCGAGAGCCACGAAACAAGAAGTAAAGCAAAGGTTTTCGAGAACAACGAACCAAGCACAAAGTAGAGAATTGGAAGATGAAAAAGGCAAAAAAACATCAGCGAAAGGCAGCACCATGTGTCACGCCCCGACCCAACCCCCAAGCTAAAGGTTAAGTCCGGACCCGACACACGGACAGAGTCTCCTCTGTACCGTGGACATTCTAAAAACCTGTAAACACTTAAACAAGGTCTCTACAACACATACAAGCTTAATTTAATTAAACAATAAAGCTATAAGGCCATCCGAGCCTTATAGTACACAATATCTCCAAAACACACAAGCATGCAAGAACTGGTTGTCAGCATAGACTTATAATCATTACATTCTAGGAAATCAATATAACAACTTAAAGAGTAAAGCATTCTACATTAACCATCCACTCACAAGCATGCAAGGAAATAAGGCAAGAATAAAAGTTATTACAGATCATAGACTTTCAAAGCTACAACCCCACCATCTAATCTTCGACTTATACAACAAGCATATACAAAGCCCTTGGGCTACAAAATAGTACATAAAGTAATCAGAGGAGTCTTCCACATAGCAACAAAATCATTAACCACCTCAAGTTATCAGACACAGCAACTAAGGTAAAGGCTCGATCTGAACTTCTTCTTCCTCAACTAAATCAACAAGCTGGGGATCACCCTCAGCGTCTCCTGAAACAGATATCGAGGTATGAGCAACCACTGTTGCCCAGTGAGGGATATAGTCCCGGGGCGTGCAATGCAACAGATAATACAATTACACAACAATAACACTTTAACAATTTAAGAATCAATGATAACTTAAATAACCACACAATTAAAAGGATACATTTCAACAATCCCCTATACACCAATCTTCACTGGTCTTCAATCACGATCCACGAACCACGAGCACGATCACGATAAGCCGGCATAACCCCAATCACTCCAGTGGGTGTACTCCGGATGTACCCCGAATCCTACGACCCAACATCCCCTGGCAATCTCCGGACCAGGCGAATGAGGGAATAGGGCACGGAGTTTGAATATCCACCGGCAAGCCCTCTGCCGCCCAGTCGATATTCAACACATCCGCCCCGACACTATGGTTGCGCAACCACTATGCAATGCACTCAACGATGGCAAGTTAATAGCAATAATATAAGCATTAACACATATGAGGATCAACAAAGTAGGTTGACCTCGTTGCAATTAGGATAGAAGCAAATATAGAAGTTAATAAGCAGTTTACAAGTGAACATATACAAAATAAGCATAGGATTACACCAAAAGCTCCAAACCAACTTAATATCACATATAAACACTCATGAAGTCATGCCGTGGGTTTAGAAATGTGAGACAAACAAAATTGCACTTAAACCCCTTTATTTTACATACTATTTCTCTTCCAAACCCAAGTTAATGATTTCATTTTCAAAAGAAACTCTCCCAACCTTCTAACTAACCCCCAAGGTACCCTTTCAACCCTCGAACTCAATCAAATGCCCGCGTTTACCCCGAAAGCCCCAATTTCCCTCTTTTGGCTTTAAACTACACCTACATTGCCCGGGCTTCAAACAAGGGATATCAAGGCATCTATAGCACCTAGGTAGCCTAAGGAAACTAGAATTGAAGCCCGAATCCACCCGAAATTTCATTAACCCCGAAAGCCCCAACTTAAAGTCGGCTATTTTCCATTTTTAGGCGATTTAAGGGCAATGCAAGTGTACGGGGTTATTTAATTATCTTCACTAGCACCTAAGGCATCAATTAGAAGCATTAATTCAAGCCAATTCGAGCAATTACACAAAACCCTAGAAAAAACGTCACTATTCACCCTAGAAATCAAACTAACGATTCTAACCGTTTAAATTGCGAAACGACGGTTCAAAAGTGTTCTCTAGCATTCATATAGATAGTACATTAGCATAGATAACATTTACAATGGCATTTAATCATATTTCCAACGATTCAAGAAATGAGCAATTATTTAGAAATGCAAAAACAAGCCATGAAATCCCTCACCACTACGCGTAGGAACACCTAGGAGGCTTGAAGACACCCTAATCCACTTGCTCAAGGCTTGGCTTGGCTTGATTTGAAGAGTTGAAGATGGAAAAAATGCTCCCAAAGGCAAAGAGGGCTGTCGGGTTTTTGGGGCTGCTGTTCAGCTTTTATTTTTTATCTTTTGTGTGATATATGAGCTAAAGTGTGATATAATAAGGGGTTGAGTTGAGGTGGGGTCCTTTGGGCGCTTGAGTGGTCTAATATAATACGCGTAGTAAGCTTGAAAAGCGAGTCTAAGGGGTGACACATTGGTTAACTAATTAAATCTATAAAGTTATTACGTAACACTATTCACTCAACTACTAAAGTCATTTTCTAAACGAGCCTTCCTAACGCCTTAAGCTCAAATGCACATTTTCCCACTACTTTTACAATTAATATGATTTAATAAAAATGCTAGTTAACTAATAGAAAGCATTTTAAAAACGGAGTGAATAGTAGTCACAAAGTCAGTTAATAAGGCATAGAAGTAAATGCGCAAACAAGGGATGCAACAGTAATTAAATGCATGGCAAATACTCGGGCGTCACGACCTCTCCCCCTTAAACTAATTGCGCCCACGCAATTCTTACATGATTCGGCCAATAACTCTGGATACCGATCCCGCATCTGATCCTCTCTTTCCCACGTCGCATCCTCTACTCCGTGATGATCCCACAGAACTTTAACCATCGGAATGCTTTTAGTCCTCAACTCCTGAACTTTCTGATCAACAATTCGAAGAGGTTTCTCGGTGTAGGTCAAAGTTTCACTGATCTCTAGCGGTTCCGGCTCAAGTACGTGAGAGGGATCTGGCTGATACTTCCGAAGCATGGAAACATGGAATACGTCATGAATTCTGCCCAGACTGGGAGGTAAGGCTAAACGGTAAGCCAAATCACCAACAGTTTCAGTTATCTCAAATGGTCCCACATATCGAGGACTGAGTTTACCTCCTTTACCATGCCGAATCAAACCCTTGCGAGGAGAAACTTTCAGAAATACTCGATCCCCTACAGTAAATTTCAGATCACGACGGCGTCTATCTGCATAACTCTTTTGCCGGCTCTGTGCTGTAAGCATTCTTTTTCTGATAAGCTGCACCTGATCAATCATTTTGTTCATTTCAGGTAAGAGAGTAGGGTCGATAGTCTTCATTTCACCAACCTCATCCCAGTAGAGAGGAGACCGACATTTACGCCCATACAGTGCCTCATAAGGTGCCATACCAATAGTAGCTTGATAACTATTGTTGTAGGCGAACTCTGCTAGTGGCAAATATTTCTCCCAACTTTTACCGAAGTCCAGAATGCAAGCCCGCAACATATCCTCAAGGATCAAGATAGTTCTCTCGGATTGACCATCTGTTTGAGGATGATAAGCTGTACTGAAATTCAAAGTCGTGCCCAAAGCTTTCTGAATCTTCTGCCAGAACTGAGATGTAAATCTGGGATCTCTATCTGATACGATACTCTTTGGAATTCCATGTAGTCGGACAACATTCTCAATATACAACTCTACCAGTTTATCAAGAGAGTCAGACTTCTTTTTAGCAATAAAATGAGAAGTCTTGGTCAGTCTATCCACAATAACCCAGACTGAGTCATTACCCCTCGAAGACCTCGGTAAATCGGATACGAAATCCATAGTAATATGATCCCATTTCCAAACAGGAATAGCCAAGGGCTGCAATAACCCTGCAGGTCTCTGGTGTTCTGCTTTAACTTTCTGACAAGTAAGACATCGGGCAACATAGTCAGCAATTTCTCTCTTCATATTATTCCACCAGAAGTTCTGCTTCAAATCTTTATACATTTTCGTACTGCCTGGATGGATAGTATATCTGGAACTGTGTGCCTCAGCAAGAATATCCTTCTTCAGAGTTGGATCATTCGGGACACAGATTCTACCTTTGAATTTGAGAATACCATCGTCGTGCAGTTTGAAATCCGACTCTCCCCCTTTAGAATTCTCTAAGACTTTCAACAATTGAAGATCAGCCTGTTGAGCTTCTCGAATCCTGGATAACAACAGAGATTGAATCTGCAAACTTGCAAATTGAATACCAGAATTTGAAGTACTAGGCTTCCATAAGCACAATTCTTCCATGAATTGCCAATTCTTGATAATCAAGCTGGCAACAGTAGCCTTTCGGCTCAAAGCATCAGCAACAATATTGGCCTTACCTGGAAGATAATTAATAGTGCAGTTATAGTCCTCAAGTAATTCCAGCCAACGCCTCTGCCTCATGTTTAACTCTTTCTGGGAAAACAGATATTTCAAGCTCTTATGGTCTGTAAAGATTTCAAATTTGTTGCCCCAGAGATAATGACGCCATTTCTTTAATGCAAGAATGATAGCTGCAAGCTCGAGATCATGAGTCGGATAGTTGAGTTCATAAGGCTTTAGTTTCCTGGAAGCATAAGCAATAACCCTGCCATTCTGCATCAATACACAACCCAGACCTTCCTTCGAAGCATCACTATAGATCATCAAATTATCATAACCCTCAGGTAAAGCAAGAATAGGAGCTGTAGTCAATCTCTTCTTCAATTCCTGGAAGCTGGCCTCACATTTATCATTCCAGTCAAATACGGTTTTCTTCTGAGTAAGTTGAGTTAAAGGCCCTGCAATCTTAGAGAAATCCTTTACAAACCTCCGATAATACCCAGCTAAACCAAGGAAGCTACGAATTTCTGTGACAGTTTCAGGTCGTTTCCAAGATAACACAACTTCAATCTTCGCTGGATCAACAGAAATACCATCCTGCGAGATAATATGGCCAAGAAAAGCAACTTGCTTAAGCCAGAACTCACACTTGCTAAACTTTGCAAATAACTGATGCTCCTGAAGAGTTTGCAACACAATTCTGAGATGTTGTTCATGTTCCGCCTCAGATTTAGAATAAACAAGGATATCATCAATAAATATGACTACAAATTGATCCAGATAAGGACGGAATACCCTCTGCATTAAATCCATGAATGCGGCGGGAGCATTAGTAAGACCAAACGGTAAGACAACAAACTCATAATGGCCATATCGAGTCCTGAAGGCAGTTTTAGGAACATCATCTTTCTTAATCCTCAGTTGATAATAGCCCTGCCTCAGATCAAATTTAGAGAATACCCTGGCGCCTTGCAACTGATCAAACAACTCTTCGATTAAAGGCAAAGGATATTTATTTTTGATGGTTACCTGATTAAGACCCCGGTAATCGATGCATAGGCGAAGAGATCCGTCTTTCTTTTTAACGAAGAGAACTGGCGCACCCCACGGCGAAGAACTCGGCTGAATGAATCCCTTCTCAAGCAAGCCCTGTAATTGAACTTTCAATTCCTGCAACTCAGGTGGAGCCATTCTGTACGGAGTTCTAGAGACAGGGGAAGTCCCCGGCAACAAATCAATCATGAACTCTATCTCTCTATCAGGCGGTAACCCAGGTAATTCCTCAGGAAAGACCCCCGGAAACTCTCTCACGACAGGTACATCATTCAATTTCAATTGATCCCCAGGTTGATTAATTAAATAAGCAAGATAAGCCTCACAACCCTTGCTCAATAATTTAGATGCCCTAATAGAAGAAATAATAGGAGTTCCCGTAGATTTTCTACTACCAACTATTTTAAGTACAGGCTGGTCAGGCATCTCTAGATACACAATCTTCTTTCTACAATCAAGCTGGGCATAATATTTACTTAACCAGTCCATCCCCAATATAATTTCAAAGTCATTGAAGGGTAGGATAATCAAATCAGCAGGAAAAACACGACCTTCAATAAATATGCTACATGCTCTGCAAATAGATCTAGTAACAAACTTCGGACCCATAGGAGTATAAACCACAATCTCATGCAACAGTTTATCATGTTTCAATTTAGCATTTTGTGCACAAGTAGGAGTAATAAAAGAATGCGAAGCCCCGGAATCAATTAAAACCTTAACTGATTGATCATTAAGAAGAAAAATACCTTCTACCACAGCGGTAGTGTCCGGAAGCTCCTCGGCATCCAAAGCAAATACTCGGGCCTGGCCTCGTGGTGGTGGTGCTGCAGCTGGGGCCCTGGTCTGAGAGTTCTGAGCTGATGTCTGACCCCTAGGGTTCTTAAATTTCTGACAGTCTTTAACCCTGTGCTGATCACTGCCGCAACCTGTACACTTGTTATGTTTCTTCCAACAAACATCCTCAGTGTGGCCCTGACGCTGACAGAAGCTGCACTGCTGGTGACGTCTTGCAACAGTGCCTCCCGAAGGAGCTCTGTAAGTAGAGGTAGCTGAACTACCCTGCTGCGAACGGGAAACTGCTGGACGGAACTGACTCTGAGTCTGACTCTGGACTGGTCGTGCCTGAGTCTGAGTAGGCCCTGTGTAACTCTGAGTCTGTCTCGGCTGCGAACTCTGCCCAACTGATACAGCCTGCCCCTGGTACCCTTGACTCTGAGACTGAAACCGTTTACTCGATTGACTGGTCTCGGCTAACACATCGGCTTTCCGTTTCTCATATCTCGAGGCAGCTCGAACTACTGCAGCATAGTTAGGAAAATCATTTGAAGACAAGTTCAGCATAATATCTCTCCTCAAACCCATGATAAACCTCTGAATCTTCATGTCCTCCGGCTGAATTAAAGCTGGTGCATAACGGGAAAGCCGGGTAAAAGTAGCCTCGTATTGATCTACCGTCATACTTCCCTGCCTCGAGTTTATGAACTCAGTCTGTCGCCTCTCGCGGGCAACTACCGATATATACTTGTCTCGAAATTCTCGGACAAAGTCGGCCCACGAATGATGACCTCCCTCAGCTACCCATTTCTCACTGATGGTATTCCACCAATCTTCAGCATCACCCTCGAGAAGGAAAGTAGCATAAGTAATCTTCCTGTCATCATGGCACTCCAATATCGCTGCCACTCTCTCGAACTTTCTTAGCCACATTTCAGCTTTCATATCGTCTGGCTCCCCAAAGAAAGTATAGGCCCCATGATGTATAAACCGATCATACAGATTCCCTCCGGTAGGACCACTACCTCCGGCTCTCGCAGCCTGATTACCTGCAACGACCCCTGGCTGACCCTGTTGTGTAACAAACTGGGCAATAGTATTCATAGCTGTGGCCATCGTGGCCAAGATCTGTGCAGTGCTCGGCTCTTGAACCTGCGGTGCATTTTCGGCCACCTCAGCTTCTTGCCCTTGTACCCCCTCGGGTTCTCCACCAACATTCGGATTATCAGCACGACGGCGAGGCCCCATCTCGAATAGCTAGAATGCAAAGTATTATGACAGGTATATATATGTATATATATGCAATTTATAAGTAACCATATAAAGAAAAGTCCAATTAGATTCACATAAAGTCAAGTACATAGGAATTCAAATAAATATTCCACATTCTTGAAGTAAACATAAATCACTAGATCATACTTGATATTCTAGACTCTTGATATTCTATTTCCATGCTAGCATGTTCATTCCTTATTCAAATTTCACTTAGGTCAATCAAAATCAAGGACTCATGTATTCACAAAGTCACATAACAAATCTCTACCCACAGACCGAGAAATTTAACCCGGCTTCATGCAATCTATAGCTCTGATACCACTTAAATGTCACGCCCCGACCCAACCCCCAAGCTAAAGGTTAAGTCCGGACCCGACACACGGACAGAGTCTCCTCTGTACCGTGGACATTCTAAAAACCTGTAAACACTTAAACAAGGTCTCTACAACACATACAAGCTTAATTTAATTAAACAATAAAGCTATAAGGCCATCCGAGCCTTATAGTACACAATATCTCCAAAACACACAAGCATGCAAGAACTGGTTGTCAGCATAGACTTATAATCATTACATTCTAGGAAATCAATATAACAACTTAAAGAGTAAAGCATTCTACATTAACCATCCACTCACAAGCATGCAAGGAAATAAGGCAAGAATAAAAGTTATTACAGATCATAGACTTTCAAAGCTACAACCCCACCATCTAATCTTCGACTTATACAACAAGCATATACAAAGCCCTTGGGCTACAAAATAGTACATAAAGTAATCAGAGGAGTCTTCCACATAGCAACAAAATCATTAACCACCTCAAGTTATCAGACACAGCAACTAAGGTGAAGGCTCGATCTGAACTTCTTCTTCCTCAACTAAATCAACAAGCTGGGGATCACCCTCAGCGTCTCCTGAAACAGATATCGAGGTATGAGCAACCACTGTTGCCCAGTGAGGGATATAGTCCCGGGGCGTGCAATGCAACAGATAATACAATTACACAACAATAACACTTTAACAATTTAAGAATCAATGATAACTTAAATAACCACACAA
The DNA here is from genome assembly GCA_037974665.1 of Ehretia macrophylla. NCBI lineage: Eukaryota > Viridiplantae > Streptophyta > Magnoliopsida > Boraginales > Ehretiaceae > Ehretia > Ehretia macrophylla. The sequence goes on from CM075765.1 coordinate 20,924,659, forward strand.
TTAAAAGGATACATTTCAACAATCCCCTATACACCAATCTTCACTGGTCTTCAATCACGATCCACGAACCACGAGCACGATCACGATAAGCCGGCATAACCCCAATCACTCCAGTGGGTGTACTCCGGATGTACCCCGAATCCTACGACCCAACATCCCCTGGCAATCTCCGGACCAGGCGAATGAGGGAATAGGGCACGGAGTTTGAATATCCACCGGCAAGCCCTCTGCCGCCCAGTCGATATTCAACACATCCGCCCCGACACTATGGTTGCGCAACCACTATGCAATGCACTCAACGATGGCAAGTTAATAGCAATAATATAAGCATTAACACATATGAGGATCAACAAAGTAGGTTGACCTCGTTGCAATTAGGATAGAAGCAAATATAGAAGTTAATAAGCAGTTTACAAGTGAACATATACAAAATAAGCATAGGATTACACCAAAAGCTCCAAACCAACTTAATATCACATATAAACACTCATGAAGTCATGCCGTGGGTTTAGAAATGTGAGACAAACGAAATTGCACTTAAACCCCTTTATTTTACATACTATTTCTCTTCCAAACCCAAGTTAATGATTTCATTTTCAAAAGAAACTCTCCCAACCTTCTAACTAACCCCCAAGGTACCCTTTCAACCCTCGAACTCAATCAAATGCCCGCATTTACCCCGAAAGCCCCAATTTCCCTCTTTTGGCTTTAAACCACACCTACATTGTCCGGGCTTCAAACAAGGGATATCAAGGCATCTATAGCACCTAGGTAGCCTAAGGAAACTAGAATTGAAGCCCGAATCCACCCGGAATTTCATTAACCCCGAAAGCCCCAACTTAAAGTCGGCTATTTTCCATTTTTAGGCGATTTAAGGGCAATGCAAGTGTACGGGGTTATTTAATTATCTTCACTAGCACCTAAGGCATCAATTAGAAGCATTAATTCAAGCCAATTCGAGCAATTACACAAAACCCTAGAAAAAACGTCACTATTCACCCTAGAAATCAAACTAACGATTCTAACCGTTTAAATTGCGAAACGACGGTTCAAAAGTGTTCTCTAGCATTCATATAGATAGTACATTAGCATAGATAACATTTACAATGGCATTTAATCATATTTCCAACGATTCAAGAAATGAGCAATTATTTAGAAATGCAAAAACAAGCCATGAAATCCCTCACCACTACGCGTAGGAACACCTAGGAGGCTTGAAGACACCCTAATCCACTTGCTCAAGGCTTGGCTTGGCTTGATTTGAAGAGTTGAAGATGGAAAAAATGCTCCCAAAGGCAAAGAGGGCTGTCGGGTTTTTGGGGCTGCTGTTCAGCTTTTATTTTTTTTCTTTTGTGTGATATATGAGCTAAAGTGTGATATAATAAGGGGTTGAGTTGAGGTGGGGTCCTTTGGGCGCTTGAGTGGTCTAATATAATACGCGTAGTAAGCTTGAAAAGCGAGTCTAAGGGGTGACACATTGGTTAACTAATTAAATCTATAAAGTTATTACGTAACACTATTCACTCAACTACTAAAGTCATTTTCTAAACGAGCCTTCCTAACGCCTTAAGCTCAAATGCACATTTTTCCCACTACTTTTACAATTAATATGATTTAATAAAAATGCTAGTTAACTAATAGAAAGCATTTTAAAAACGGAGTGAATAGTAGTCACAAAGTCAGTTAATAAGGCATAGAAGTAAATGCGCAAACAAGGGATGCAACAGTAATTAAATGCATGGCAAATACTCGGGCGTCACACCATGAGAGGGTTTTCTCTCTCTAGAGCTTGAGAGAATCTTTCTCTAACCTGACTAACTTTTTTTTTTTAAGGCAAACCTTTCTCCTTCTTGTTAGGTTTCTTTCCCATTGTGGGAAGAAGGTAAATAGAAACACAGAATAGAGGTTTTCGAGAGGCGGGACCTAAGATGTAAAACAGAGGTTTCCGAGAACCACAAACAAAGCATAAAGCAGAGAATTGAAAAATGAAAGATGCGAAAAAATATCAGCGAAAGGCAACACCTTGAGACGGTTTTATCTCTCTAGAGCTTGAGAGAATCTCTCTCTAACCTGATTGACTTTTTTTTTTTCCAGCGGTTTTGTTCGAGAAGACGAACATTTCTACTTCTTGTTAGCTTTTCTACACAAGTATTTATGCCACTAATCAATTCCATTAGCATGCATTTTCTTACTAGTCACAAGAGTCTAAGTTACAACTTTACATTCTTTCAACTTATACAACATAAGACCGTAGAGGCCTCAAACTAGAAAGTACATACAAGGCTACAAGCCTCAAAATTAAGCGACATCCAAGCAATATACATAACAAGCAAGGCTCGCACAAAATCTGGTAACCAACCACCAGCAAAGCAGAGAAGTGCTATCACGGAAACACCTCCACCTGCTCCTCCTCCTCAATTACCTCGATAGGGTCTGCTTCAACTACTCCTGTAAAAATATAGTATAGAGAGGAATGAGCAAAAACTATTGCTCAACGAGGGCAATTGGTCTCAAGGACGGAGATGAGAGGAGTATGCAATGCAATTAGCCAAGCACTGCATACAATTATCATTTAAAGATACAAACAAGTCAATATTATAACAAGGCAAGCATTAAAGACTATAAACATTCATTCAAAGGATACGGTACTCTTTTCACGAGCAACTTTCATTCAAGGATTCGATGACGACGCGCCGGCCCAAACCACCTTATAACACCAGTTTGGATTACCCCGGAAGTATCCATCAACCTACGACCCAAATCTCCTTGGGAGGCAACCCAAGCGAGAAAGGGAATAGCAGCGGAGCTAGAGCAACCAACACTGGCAACCCAAGGCTACCCAGAGAGGGCCATCACTCACGCGCGAGACACTATGCAATGCAAGACTCGATACAAGGCGATAAACAAGCGATAAAGCCACACTTGGGAGAATAACAAAGTAGGTTACTCTCGCCCGCAATAGCAGCAATTGATAAGTATTTCAATCCAAATCAATTCAAACAAGTATTTCAAGCAACCCTAAGCATTCTATAGGCATAAAGTCAAGAAAACACACAAAAAGACAAATCGGCCCCAACTATCAAAACCCTACCATTTCCAAACGAGCCACGAGTTTTGGAAACCGACTTCACCAACCCTCCTAGGTCACCATAAGGCACGTCTAAAGACCCCAAAACCCTACTTAACCCTAGAAACCACGCAAGGTCCTGATTTCTCCCTTTTCTCGTTTGAACTACAACCATATCAACCAAACACCCAACCAACGCCATAATCGCACCAAAAGTGCTTCCATAGCCTCCCGAAACAATGCCAACACGCAAAACGAGAAAATGCCAAACTCGACCCAAATGACCCCGACTTTCACCAAGGCTTAATTCCCGTTTTTTCCATTACGCAACCCAAACAAACCATGCATTTAGGCATTCTAGCACACCTAGCACAATTCTACATCAACGGACAGCATAACGGAACAACTTCATCGTTCCAAGGGTTTACTATTCACTAAACACTATTCAACATCTAAATTTAATTGCAATCTCAACATTTAACCGCAGAAAATGTTAAAAAGCTATAAATACACGTTCTACAATTGCCAAGGAACATTCTAGAAGCATCAAAACGCTTTAAACAACAATCTACGGATAAAATATAAAAATTTCAAAGTTGATACACTAAACATTTAAATGCGCAAATAACATGATTCCCTCACCTCAGGTACTCCTAGTCGCTAGGAAAACAACGCTAGTTGCCACGGAAATCACCCCGCATGAGCTCACGCGAAAATTGAACGATTGAAAGGTTGAAATCTTTTTTTTTTCTTCTTGGAAGCTCACGGCCTGGGCTGCTCTGTTTCAGCTGCTATTTTTTTTTTATTTTCCTTTGTTTTAGCTTATTTAAGTGCTAAATTGGTCAAATGGTCAAAGGCCTAGGTCAAACACTTAAAACTTGGTCAAAAGGGCCTTATTTTGTGCATTTTAAACTAAAATAACTAACACCAATTAAATTTTCAGCTAGAAACAATTAAAATATAAATTTTAAGTCATCTAAATACTAGTTTCACTATTAGCTGAGGACTAGAAACCGTTCTCTAACTATCGCTCCCTAAATGCAATGCACGTTGCGACAGCGAGAAAGTAACAATTAATTCACAAAGAATTTAAGGAAATATAATTTTCAAAATAATAAACAAGGAATTTTCACATTCCGGGCTCGGGTATTACACCCTCTCCCCCTTAAAACAATTGCGCCCATGCAATTCTTACCTGGTCAACAAACAACTCCGGATACTGATCACGAACTTGGTCCTCTCTTTCCCAAATCGCTTCCTCAAACCCATGATGATTCCACAGAACCTTTACTAACGGAATACTATTTCTGCGAAGCTCCTAAACTTTCCAATCCACAATTCGAATCGGTTTCTCTTCATAGGACAACTTCTCTTCAATCTACAAAGGCTCTGGTTCAAGTACATATGAAGGGTCTGGATGGTATTTCTTCAACATAGACACGTGGAACACATCGTGCAGTCTCGACAAGCTCGGAGGCAAAGCTAATCGATAAGCCAAAGGACCTACCTTTTCTGTGATCTCATACGGACCCACATACCTAGGACTAAGCTTCCCGCTCTTACCGTGCCGAATCAATCCCTTCCGTGGAGAAATCTTACGAAACACCCAATCTCCCAAATCAAACTCAAGATCCCGACGGTGCTTATCCGCATAACTCTTCTGACGACTCTGAGCTGTAACCATACGCTGGCGAATAAGGTGAACATTATCTACCATCTTAATCATCTCAGGTAAAACAGTCGGATCAACTATTCTCATCTCTCCAACCTCTTCCCAATATAATGGGGATCTGCATTTCCGACCATACAACGCCTCGTAGGGAGCCATACCTATAGTAGATTGATAACTATTGTTGTAGGCAAACTCCACTAAAGGCAAAAACTTCTCCCAGTTCTTCCCAAAGTCTAGCACACATGCCCGAAGCATGTCTTCCAAGATCCTGATGGTTCTCTCAGACTGGCCATCAGTTTGCGGATGATATGCAGTACTGAAGCACAACTTAGTTCCCAAGGCCTCTTGCAACTTCTACCAAAAACGAGATCTGAATCTGGGATCCCTATCTGACACTATACTCTGTGGCACACCATGCAATCTCACAATATTAGCAAATAAAGTTCAGCTAACTTATCAAGGCTATCCTGTTTGTTCACGAGAATAAAATGTGTAACTTTAGTCAAGCGGTCCACCACAACCCAAACAGAATCACATCCTCTCGGAGATCTAGGAAGATCGGTCACAAGGTCCATTGTTATATGTACCCACTTCCATTGCGGAATTGACAACGGCTGTAGAAGTCCGGCTGGCCTCTGATGCTCAACTTTAACCCTCTGACAAGTCAAACATCTGGATACATACCTGGTAATCTCCCTCTTCATATTGTTCCAACAGAAGTGTTGCTTCAAATCTCTATACATTTTTGTACTACCCGGGTGAATCGTAAACATCGAATTATGTGCCTCGGATAGGATCTCATTCTTCAAAGTTGGATCATCAGGAACACATACTCTATCCCTGAATCTAAAGATGCCATCTGCATGTAATATAAACTCCGACTCTCCCCCTTTTGATTTTTCTTGGATCTTCAAGATGTAAGGATCAGTCTTCTGAGCCTCTCTGATCTGTGCTAGCAACCCTGACTGAATCTGCAAACTAGCAAATCGAATCCCTACCTCAGTAGCTTCTGGCTTCCATGAACAAATTTCTTCCAAAGTCTCCCAATCCTTAATAATCAAGCTTGCAACAGTAGCCTTTCGGCTCAAAGCATCAGCAACAACATTTGCCTTACCTGGCACATAGTTAATAGAACATTTGTAACCACCCAATAGCTCTAGCCATCTCCGCTGCCTCATATTCAGATCCTTCTGTGAAAACAAATACTTGAGACTCTTGTGGTCAGTAAAAATTTCAAATCTGCAACCCCACAAGTAATGACGCCACTTCTTCAAAGCAAACACAACTGTAGCTAACTCAAGATCATGTGTAGGGTAATTGACTTCATAAGATTTCAACTTCCTAGAAGCATAGGCAATCACCTTACCATTCTGCATTAAAACACAGCCTAAACCTTCCTTAGATGCATCACTGTAGACAACAAAGTTCTCTGTTCCCTCAGGTAAAGCTAATATAGGAGCTGTAGTTAGTCTCTTCTTCAATTCTTGGAAACTGGATTCACACTTGGCATCCCAATTGTAAGCAACTTTATTCTGAGTCAACTGGCTCAAAGGTCCAGAAATTTTGGAAAAGTCTTTAACAAATCTCCGGTAGTAACCTGCCAATCCAAGAAAACTCCGAATCTCTGACACCGTCTCAGGTCTCTTCCAACATGAAACAACCTCAATCTTAGCTGGGTCCACTGAAATTCCTCGATCTGAAATGATATGGCCTAGAAAAGAGATCTGATTCAACCAGAACTCACACTTGCTAAATTTAGCAAAAAGCTTGTTTTCCTGCAAAGTCTGTAGCACAATCTTCAAGTGTTGCTCATGTTCAGCCTCGTTCTTCGAGTACACTAAAATGTCATCAATAAAGATTATGACAAACTGATCAAGATAAGGTCGAAAAACTCTCTGCATCAAGTCCATGAATGCGGCTGGTGCATTCGCCAAACCAAACGGCAAATCAACAAATTCATAGTGGCCATATCTAGTCCTGAATGCCGTCTTTGGTATATCGTCACTCCGAATCCTAAGTTGATAGTAACCCTGCCTCAAATCAAATTTGGAGTAAACACTCGCACCCTGCAACTGGTCAAACAATTCTTCAATCAACGGGAAGGGGTATTTGTTCTTAATCGTGACTTGATTAAGTCCCCTGTAATCAATACATAACCGTAGCGTGCCGTCTTTCTTTCTCACAAACAACACAGGCGTCATCCCACGGCGAAGAACTAGGTTGTATAAACCCTTTCTCAAGCAAATTCTGAAGCTGAATTTTTAACTCCTGAAGTTCAGCCGATGCCATTCTATAAGGACTCCTAGAAATTGGCGCGGTGCCTGGCACAAGATCAATCACGAACTCAATCTCCCTATCCGGTGGTAAACCCGGTAATTCCTCGGGAAATACACCAGGGAAGTCTCTAACAATCGGAACCTCATTCAAAATCAACTTATCAGTACGCTGATTGATCAAATAAACTAAGTAAGCTTCACAACCCCTATTCAACAACTTAGAAGTCCTGATCGCTGATAAAAGAGGAATTCGGGCAGCCCTGCAATTCCCAACAATCTCCAGTACCGGTAAGTCAGGAACCTAAAGATAAACGACCTTTGTTCTACAATCCAACTGAGCATAATACTTTCCCAACCAGTCCATTCCCAAAATGATTTCAAAGTCACATAATGGCAATATAATTAAATCAGCAGGAAATTTACGGTTCTCAATACATATATCACAAGATTTGCAAATAGACTCAGTAACAAATTTTGCACCCAAAGGAGTACTAACTTCAACTTTATGCGGCAATTTATCAATGCAAACAATCACAGATCGTGCACATGCAGGAGTTATAAACGAATGTGTACCTCCAGGATTAATCAAAACTTTAACTGGCTGAGTATTGATAAGAAATGTACCTTCCACTATAGCTGTAGTATCGGGTAGCTCCTTTGCATCTAGTGCAAAGACCCTAGCCTGAACCCTCTGTGCTGGACGTGCACCTGTAGCCCTATTCTGCACACCTTGGCCTCCAGTATGGCGCTGAACAATGTTATACTTAGGGCAATCTCTCACCCTATGGTCATCACTGCCACAACCCGTACATTTACCACTCTTCCTCCAGCAGTTAGCCTCAATATGCCCTGATCGATTACAATAGTTACACTGCTGATTTTGCCTTACTGCAGTGTTTCCTGTAGGTACTGGGGCTCTGGCGGTAGTAGGAACTGTAGCTCCCTGCTGGGGTCTAGTCACAGCTGGCCTAGCCTGAATCTGCTGCTGTGGCTGATACGGACGTTGCTGAGGAACCTGTGCAGAAGTCTGATACTGCCTCGGCTGACTCTGGCTGCTCTGGCCCAAGTACTGCTTCTTACTCGGCTGACTGCTCTCAGCTAACATCTCAGCCTTCCGTTTCTCAAACTTCGAGGCTGCCTGAAATGCCTCGGGAAAAGTAGTGTAGGTCTGCCCAGTCAAATGCAACTGAATGTCCATTCTCAGGCCACGGACAAACCTATGAATCATCCTCCTAGCCGGCCGTACCAACTCGGGCATATGCCTCGACAGGCTAACAAACCTAGCCTCGTACTGTGCAACAGTCATATTTCCCTGCTTCAGGGCCACAAACTCGTCCTCTCTCCTTTCCATAGCCATCTCGGGAATATACTTATCCCGAAACTTACTCACAAAATCATCCCATAAATGTGGAACATCCTCACAATCCCACCTCAATCTGACAGTATTCCACCACTGCTCTGCATCACCCTCAAATAAGAATGACGCATAATCTATTCTTGCCTCATCGGTGTACCTCAAAGCGGTGAAAATTTTCTCGACACGGTTAATCCATCTCTCGGCCGCCTCATCATCCGGCTCTCCGAAGAACTTTCCCGGCTCGTGCCTCAGAAACTTCTCTAGCTGGTTATTCTCAACTCTATACCCCTGTCCACCAAGATTAGCTTGATTTCCCTGGGATTATTATTCCTGTCCTGCCTCTGCTCATGCAGCACCTGTGTAATCCGGTCAACCGCTGTAGTCATAGTAGCCATAAACTGCTCAGGCAACGGTTGCTGACCCTGTTCTGCTGCCTCTTCATCTGACCATATACCTTGAGTACCACGACGTGGCGGCATAATAGCAATTCACAATAGCTGACAACATTTAAAAACAGTTTATAGACATAAATATAGCACATAAGATTAGATAACACTTAAGTCAATAACAATCCAATATTCTATCACACAATTCACATAAGACAAGTTCAACTTGCCAAACTATTTCACTTAAACACATAAACACTCCAAGTTCACAAAGTCATGCTATATCATTTTCTTTTCACTTAGCAATCATACATAAACACTTTAGCATTTTAGACCTTTACCCCACAGACCAAGAATCATATCCCGGCTCATGCAAGACTATCATGCTCTGATACCACCTAAAGATGTCACGCCCCGACCCGACCCCGAAAAAGGCCAAGTCCGGACCCGACACACGGACGGAGTCTCCTCTATACCGCGGACGATCCGAAAACCCTAAATTCAACATAAAACTTGCGAAAGCCATAAAACAATTAAAAACAAACCAACTTTCTTTAAAAACATACATTTCTTATTATCCAACTTTCCAAAACAAAAATGATATGCATACTACACAAGTATTTATGCCACTAATCAATTCCATTAGCATGCATTTTCTTACTTGTCACAAGAGTATAAGTTACAACTTTACATTCTTTCAACTTATACAACATAAGACCGTAGAGGCCTTAAACTATAAAGTACATACAAGGCTACAAGCCTCAAAATTAAGCAACATCCAAGCAATATACATAACAAGCAAGGCTCGTACAAAATCTGGTAACCAACCACCAGCAAAGCAGAGAAGTGCTATCACGGAAACACCTCCACCTGCTCCTCCTCCTCAATTACCTCGATAGGGTCTACTTCAACTACTCCTGTAAAAATATAGTATAGAGAGGAATGAGCAAAAACTATTGCTCAACGAGGGTAATTGGTCTCAAGGATGGAGATGAGAGGAGTATGCAATGCAATTAGCCAAGCAATGCATACAATTATCGTTTAAATATACAAACAAGTCAATATTATAACAAGGCAAGCATTAAAGACTATAAACATTCATTCAAAGGATACGGTACTCTTTTCACGAGCAACTTTCATTCAAGGATTCGATGACGATGCGCCGGCCCAAACCACCTTATAACACCAGTTTGGAATACCCCGGAAGTATCCATCAACCTACGTCCCAAATCTCCCTGGGAGGCAACCCAAGCGAGAAAGGGAATAGCAGCGGAGCTAGAGCAACCAACACTGGCAACCCAAGGCTACCAGAGAGGCCCATCATTCACGCGCGAGACACTATGCAATGCAAGACTCGATACAAGGCGATAAATAAGCGATAAAGCCACACGTGGGAGAATAACAAAGTAGGTTACTCTCGCACGCAATAGCAGCAATTGATAAGCATTTCAATCCAAATCAATTCAAACAAGTATTTCAAGCAACCCTAAGCCTTCTATAGGCATAAAGTCAAGAAAACACACAAAAACACAAATCGGCCCCAACTATCAAAACCCTACCATTTCCAAACGAGCCACGAGTTCTGGAAACCGACTTCACCAACCCTCCTAGGTCACCATAAGCACGTCTAAAGACCCTGAAACACTACTTAACCCTAGAAACCACGCAAGGTCCCGATTTTTCCCTTTGCTCGTTTGAACTACAAACATATCAACCAAACACCCAACCAACGCCATAATCACACCAAAAGTGCTTCCATGGCCTCCTGAAACATTGCCAACACGCAAAATGAGAAAATACCAAACTCGACCTAAATGACCCCGACTTTCACCAAGGCTTAATTCCCGTTTTTTCTATTACGCAACCCAAACAAACAATGCATTTAGGCATTCTAGCACACCTAGCACAATTCTACATCAACGGACAGCATAACGGAACAACTTCATCGTTCCAAGGGTTTACTATTCACTAAACACTATTGAACATCTAAATTTAATTGCAATCTCAACATTTAAACGCAGAAAATGTTAAAAAGATATAAATACACGTTCTACAATTGCCAAGGAACATTCTAGAAGCATCAAAACGCTTTAAACAACAATCTACGGATAAAATATAAAAATTTCAAAGTTGATACACTAAACATTTAAATGCGCAAATAACATGATTCCCTCACCTCAGGTACTCCTAGTCACTAGGAAAACAACGCTAGTTGCCTCGGAAATCACCCCGCACGAGCTCACCCGAAAATTGAACGATTGAAAGGTTGAAATCTTTTTTTTTCTTCTTGGAAGCTCACGGCCTGGGCTGCTCTGTTTCAGCTGCTAGTTTTTTTTAATTTTCCTTTGGTTTAGCTTATTTAAGTGCTAAATTGGTCAAATGGTCAAAGGCCTAGGTCAAACACTTAAAACTTGGTCAAAAGGGCCTTATTTTGTGCATGTTAAACTAAAATAACTAACACCAATTAAATTTTCAGCTAGCAACAATTAAAATATAAAATTTAAGTCATCTAAATACTAGTTTCACTATTAGCTGAGGACTAGAAACCGTTCTCTAACTATCGCTCCCTAAATGCAATGCACGTTGCGACAGCGAGAAAGTAACAATTAATTCACAAAGAATTTAAGGAAATAAAATTTTCAACATAATAAACAAGGAATTTTCACATTCCGGGCTCGAGTATTACAGAGGTTTTCGAGAGGCATGAACTAAGAAGTAAAACAGAGGTTTCCGAGAACCACGAACAAAGCATGAAGTTGAGAGTTGGAAAATGAAATAGGCGAAAAAATATCAGCGAAAGGCCACACCTTGAGACGGTTTTCTCTTTCTAGAGCTTGAGAGAATCTCTCTCTAACCTGACTGGCATTTATTTTTCCAGCGATTTTGTTCGAGAAGACGAACATTTCTACTTCTTGTTAGCTTTTCTTCCCATTGTGGGATGAAGGTAAAGTGAAACACAGAATACAAGTTTTCAAAAGCCACGAACCAAGAAGAAATGTAGAGGTTTCCGAGAACCACGAACCAAGCACGAAGCAGAGAATTGGAAGATAAAAGTGGGAAAAAAACACATCAGCGAAAGGCAGCACATTGAGAGGGTTTTCTCTCTCTAGAGCTTGAGAGATTATTTCTATAACAGGACTGACAATTTTTTTTTTCTTCAGAAAATGAACCTTTCTCCTTCTTGTTCAGTTTCCATCCCATCTTGCGAATAAGGCAAAGACAAACACAGTACAGAGGTTTTCGAGAGCCACGAACCTAGAAGTAATGCAGTGGTTCCCGAGAACCATGAAACAAGCAAGAAATTGAGAATTGGAAGATGAAAGAGGCGAAAAAACATAAGCGAAAGGCAGCACATTGAGAGGGTTTTCTCTGTCTAGAGCTTGAGAGAATCTCTCTCTAACCTGACTTACTTTTTTTTCCAGCGGTTTTGTTCGAGAAGACGAACTTTTCTCCTTCTTGTTAGGTTTCATTCCCATTGCAGGAAGAGGGTAAATTGAAACACAAAACAGAGGTTTTCGAGAGCCACGAACCAAGAAGTAAAGCAAAGGTTTCCGAGAACCACGAACCAAGCACGAAATAAAGAATTGGAAGATGAAAGGGGAAAAAAAATATCAGCGAAAGGAAGCACCTTGAGAGGGTTTTCTCTCTCTAGAGCTTGAGAGAATCTTTCTCTAACCTGACTAACCCTTGTTTTTTGAGAAGGCAAACATTTCTTCTTCTTGTTTGGTTTCTTTCCCATTGTGGGAAGAAGGTAAATAGAAACACAAAATAGAGGATTTCGAGAGGCACAAACTAAGAAGTAAAATAGAGGTTTCCGAGAACCACGAACAAAGCATAAAGCAGAGAATTGAAAAATGAAAGAGGCAAAAAAATATCAGCGAAAGGCAACACCTTGAGACGGTTTTATCTCTCTAGAGCTTGAGAGAATCTCTCTCTAACCTTACTGACATTTTTTTTTCCAGTGGTTCTTTTCGAGAAGACGAACATTTCTTCTTCTTGTTAGGTTTTCTTCCCATTGTGGGAAGAAGGTAAAGTGAAACACATAATAGAGGTTTTCAAGAGCCACGAACCAAGAAGTAAAGTAGAGATTTTCGAGAACCACGAACCAAGCACGAAGCAGAGAATTGGGAGATGAAAGTGGTGAAAAAACACATCAGCGAAAGGCAGCACATTGAGAGTGTTTTCTCTCTCTAGAGCTTGAGAAAATATTTCTATTACAAGACTGACATTTTTGTTTTTGAGAAAATGAACCTTTCTCCTTCTTGTTCGGTTTCCTTCCCATTTTGCGAATAGGGCAAAGAGAAACACAGTACAGAGGTTTTCGAGAGCCACAAACCTAAAAGTAAAGCAGAGGTTCCCGAGAACCACTAAACAAACAAGAAATTGAGAATTGAAAGATGAAAGAGGCGAAAAAACATCAGCGAAAGGCATCACATTGAGAGGATTTTCTCTCTCTAGAGCTTGAGGGAATCTCTCTCTAATGTGACTTACCTTTTTTTTCCAGCAGTTTTGTTCGAGAAGACGAACCTTTCTCCTTCTTGTTAGGTTTCCTTCCCATTGTGGGAAGAGGGTAAAGTGAAATACAGAACAACAGTTTTCGAGAGCCGTGAACCAAGAAGTAAAGCTGAGGTTTCCGAGAACCATGAACCAAGCAAGAACCAGAGAATTGGAAGATGAAAGTGGTGAAAAAATTTCAACGAAAGGCAGCACATTGAGAAGGTTTTCTCTCACTAGAGCTTGAGAGAATGTCTCTCTAACCTGACTGACATTTTTTCATTCAACGGTTCTGTTCGAGAAGACATTCTCCTTCTTGTTTGGTTTCCTTCCCTTTGTGGGAAGAGGTAAAGATAAACACAAAACAAAGGTTTTCGAGAGCCACAAACCAAGAAGTAAAGCAAAGGTTTTCAAGAACAACGAACCAAGCATGAAACAGAGATTTGGAAGATGAAAGAGGCAAAAAAAATAAACAAAAGGCAGCACCTTGAGAGGGTTGCCTCTCTTTAGCGCTTGAGAGAATATCTCTACAACCGGACTGACATTTTTTCTTTTTTTGAGAAGACGAACCATTCTCCTTCTTGTTCGGTTTCCTTCCAATTGTGCGAATAAGGTAAAGAGAAACACAGTACAGAGGTTTTCGAGAGCCACAAACCTAGATGTAAAGCAGAGGTTCCCGAGAACCATGAACCAAGCACGAAGCAGAGAATTGGAAGATGAAAGAGGCCAAAAAACATCAGCCAAAAGGCAGCACCTTCAGAGGGTTTTCTCTCTCTAGAGCTTGAGAGAATCTCTCTCGAACCTCATTGACGTTTTTATTCCAGCAGTTTTGTTAGAGAACACGAACCTTTCTCCTTCTTGTTAGGTTTCCTTCCCATTGTGGGAAGAGGGTAAAGAGAAATACAGAACAGAGGTTTTCGAGAGCCACGAAGCAAGAAGTAAAGTAGAGGTTTTCAAGAATCATTAACAAAGCACGAAGAAGAGAATTCATAGATGAAAGAGGTGAAAAAATTTCAGCGAAAAGCAGCACCTTGAGAAGGTTTTTTCTCTCACTAGAGCTTGAGAGAATCTCTCTCTAACCTGACTGACATTTTTTTTTTCAGCTGTTTTGTTCGAGAAGACATTCTCCTTCTTGTTTGGTTTCCTTCCCATTGTGGGAAGAGGTAAAGATAAACACAAAACAAAGGTTTTCGAGAGCCACGAACCAAGAAGTAAAGCAAAGGTTTCCGAGAACAACGAACCAAGCACGAAGCAGAGAATTGAAAGATGAAAGAGGCAAAAAAAGAAGAAGCAAAAGGCAGCGCCTTGAGAGGGTTGTCTCTCTCTAGAGCTTGAGAGAATATCTCTACAACCGGACTGACTTTTTTTTTTTTTTTTAGAAGACGAACCTTTCTCCTTCTTGTTCGGTTTCCTTCCCATTGTTCAAATAAGGTAAAGAGAAACATAGTACAGAGGTTTTCCTGAGCCACGAACCTAGATGTAAAGCAGAGGTTTCCGTGAACCATGAACCAAGCACGAAGCAGAGAATTGGAAGATGAAAGAGGCAAAAAAACATCTGTGTAAGGCAGTACCTTTAGAGGATTTTCTCTCTCTAGAGCTTGAGAGAATCTCCCTCGAACCTCATTGACTTTATTTTTTCCAGCAGTTCTATTTGAGAAGACGAACATTTCTCCTTCTTGTTAGGTTTCCTTCCTATTGTGGGAAGAGGGTAAAGATTAGTACAGAACAGAGGTTTCCGAGAGCCACAAAACAAGAAATAAACCAAAGGTTACCGAGAACCACGAACCAAGCACGAAGTAGAGAATTGGAAGATGAAAGAGGCGAAAAAATGTTAGCGAAAGGCAGCACCTTGATAGGGTTTTCTCTCTCTATGGCATGAGAGAATCTTTCTCTAACCTGACTAACTTTTTTTTTTTTAGTAGACGAACCTTTCTCCTTCTTGTTAGGTTTCCTTCCCTTTGTGGGAATAAGGTAAAGAGAAACACAGAACAGGGTTTTCGAGAGGCACGAACCTAGAAGTAAAACAGAGGTTTTTGAGAACCACAAACCAAGCACGAAGTAGAGAATTGGAAAATGAAAGAGGTGAAAAAATATCAGCGAAAGGCAACACCTTGAGACAGTTTTCTCTCTCTAGAGTTTGAGAGAATCTCTTTCTATCCTGACTGAAATTTTTTTTTCTAGCGGTATTGTTCGAGAAGACGAACATTTCTCCTTCTTGTTAGGTTTCCTACCCATTGTGGGAAGAAGGTAAAGAGAAACACAGAACAGACATTTTCATGAGCCACAAACAAAGAAGTAAAGCAGAGGTTTCTGAGAACTAAGAAGCAAGCACGAAGCAGAAAATTGGAAGATAAAAAAGGCAAAAAAAACATCAGGGAAAGGCAGCACCTTGAGAGGGTTTTCTCTCTCTAGAGCTTGAGAGAATATCTCTCTAACCTGACTAATTTTTTTAATTATTTACGAGAAGATGAACCTTCCTCATTCTTGTTAGGTTTCCTTCCCATTGTGGGAAGAAGGTAAAGTGAAACACAGAACAGAGGTTTCTGAGAACCCCGAACCAAGCATGAAGTAGAGAATTGGAAGATGAAAGAGGTGAAAAAATATCAGCAAAAGGCAGCACCTTGAGAAGGTTTTCTCTCTCTAGAGCTTGAGAGAATCTCCCTCTATCATGACTAATTTTTTTGTTTTTCTAGCTGTTTTGTTCGAGAAGACCTAGAAGTAAAGCAAGAATCTTTCTCTAACCTGACTGACATTTTTTTTTTTAGCAGACGAACCTTTCTCCTTGTGAGGTTTCCTTCCCTTTGTGGGAACAAGGTAAAGAGAAACACAGAACAGAGGTTTTTGAGAGGCACGAACCTAGAAGTAAAACAGAGGTTTTCGAGAACCACGAACCAAGCACGAAGCAGAGAATTGGAAAATGAAAGAGGCAAAAAAATATCAGCGAAATGCAACACCTTGAGACAGTTTTCTCTCTCTAAATCTTGAGAGAATCTCTCTCTAACCTCACTGAAAAAAAATTTTCTAGCGGTTTTGTTCAAGAAAATGAACATTTCTCTTGCTTGTTAGGTTTCCTTCCCATTGTGGGAAGAAGGTAAGAGAAACATAGAACAGAGGTTTCCGTGAGCCACGATCCAAGAAGTAAAGCAGAGGTTTCCGAGAACCACGAACCAAGCACGAAACAGAGAATTGGAAGATGAAAGAGGCGAAAAAACATCAGGGAAAGGCAGCTCCTTGAGAGGGTTTTTCTCTCTCTAGAGATTGATAGAATATCTCTCTAACCTTACTGACTTTTTTATTTATTTATGAGAAGATGAACCTTTCTCATTCTTGTTAGGTTTCCTTCCCATTGTGGGAAGAAGGTAATGTGAAACACAGAACAGAGGTTTCCGAGAACCACGAACCAAGCACGAAGCAAAGATTTGGAAGATGAAAGAGGTGAAAAAATATCAGCAAAAGGCAACACCTTGAGAAGGTTTTCTCTCTCTAGAGCTTCAGAGAATCTCTCTCTAACCTGACTGATTTTTTTGTTTTTCCAGCAGTTTTGTTCGAGAAGATGAACCTTTCTTCTTCTTGTTAGGTTTTCTTCCCATTGTGGGAAGAGGGTAAAGAGAAACACAGAACATATGTTTTCAAGAGCCATGAACCAAGAAGTAAAGCAGAGGTTTCTGAGAAACACGAACCAAGCATGAAGTAGAGAATTGGAAGATGAAATAGGCAAAAAAACATCTGCAAAAGGCAGCACCGTGAGAGGGTTTTCTCTCTCCAGAGCATGAGAGAATCTTTCCCTAACCAGACTGGTTTTTTTTTTTTTGGCAAACGAACCTTTCTCCTTCTTGTGAGGTTTCCTTCCCTTTGTGGGAACAAGGTAAAGAGAAACATAGAACAGAGGTTTTAGAGAGGAACGAACCTAGAAGTAAAACAGAGGTTTTCGAGAACCACAAACCAAGCACGAAGCAGAGAATTTGAAAATGAAAGAGGCGTATAAATATCGGTGAAAGGCAACACCTTGAGACAGTTTTCTCTCTCCAGAGCTTGAGAGAATCTCTCTCTAACCTCACTGAAAATTTTTTTTCAAGCGATTTTGTTCGAGAAAACGAGCATTTCTCCTTCTTGTTAGATTTCCTTCCCATTGTGGCAAGAAGGTAAATAGAAACACAGAACAGAGGTTTTCGTGAGCCACGAACCAAGAAGTAAAGCATAGGTTTTTGGGAACCACAAACCAAGCACGAAGCAGAGAATTGGAATATGAAAGAGGTGAAAAAACATCAGGGAAAGGCAGTACAATGAGAGGGTTTTCTCTCTCTAGAGCTTGAGATAATATCTCTCTAACCTGACTGACCTTTTTATTTATTTATGAGAAGATGAACCTTTCTCATTCTTGTTACGTTTCCTTCCCATTGTGGGAAGAAGGTAAAGTGAAACACAGAACAGAGGTTTCTGAGAACCACGAACCAAGCACGAAGCAGAGAATTGGAATATTAAAGAGGTAAAAAAATATCAGCAAAAGGCAGCACCTTGAGAAGGTTTTCTCTCTCTAGAGCTTGAGAGAATTCTCTCTAACCTAACTAATTTTTTTGTTTTTCCAGCAGTTTCGTTCGAGAAGACGAACCTTTCTCCTTCTTGTTACGTTTCCTTCCCATTGTGGGAAGAGGGTAAAGAGAAACACAGAACAAATGTTTTCAAGAGCCACGAACCAAGAAGTAAAGCAAAGGTTTCTGAGAACCACGAAGCAAGGACGAAGCAGAGAATTGGAAGATGAAAGAGGCAAAAAAACATCAGCGAAAGGCAGCACTGTGAGAGGGCTTTCTCTCTTTAGAGCTGACTTTTTTTTTCTTTTTTTTTAGCGGTTTCGTTGGAGAAGGTGAACCTTTCTCCTTCTTGTTAGGTTTCCTTTCCATTGTGGGAAGAGGGTAAAGAGAAACACTGAACAAATGTTTTCGAGAGGCACGAACCAAGAAGTAAAGTAGAGGTTTTCGGGAACCATGAACCAAGCACGAAGCAGAGAATTGGAATATTAAAGAGCGAACAAATATCAGCGAAATGCAGCTCCTAGAGAAGGTTTTCTCTCTCCAGGGCTTGACTTAATCTCTCTCTAACTTGACTGACATTTTTTTATCAGCGGTTTTGTTCAGGAAGACATTCTTCTTCTTGTTAGGTTTCCTTCCCATTGTGGGAAGAGGTAAAGATAGACACAGAACAGAGGTTTTAGAGAGCCACGAGCCAAGAAGTAAAGAAAAGGTTTTCGAGAACCACGAACGAAGCACGAAGTAGAGAATTGGAATATGAAAGAAGAGAAAAAACATCAGCGAAAGGCAGCACCTTGAGATGGTTTTCTCTCTCTAGTGCTTGAGAGAATCTTTTTGTAACCTGAATGACTTTTTTATTTATTTATGAGAAGTTGAACCTTTCTCATTCTTGTTAGGTTTCCTTCCCATTGTTGGAAGAAGGTAAAGTGAAACATAGAACAGAGGTTTTCGAGAGACACGAACCAAGAAGTAAAACAGAGGTTTCCGAGAACCACGAACCAAGCACGAAGCAGTGAATTGGAAGATGAAGGAGGTGAAAAAATATCAGCGAAAGGCAGCACCTTGAGAAGGTTTTCTCTCTCTAGAACTTGAGAGAATCTCTCTCTAACCTGACTGATTTTTTTTTTCCTGCAGTTTTGTTCGAGAAGACAGACCTTTCTCCTTCTTGTTAGGTTTCATTCCCATTGTAGGGAAAGGGTAAAGAGAAACACAGAACATATGTTTTCGAGAGCCACGAACCAAGAAGTAAAGCAGAGGTTCCTGAGAACCAAGAACCAAGCACGAAATAGAGAATTGGAAGATAAATGAGGCGAAAAAACACCAGCGAAAGGCAGCACCGTGAGATGGTTTTCTCTCTTTAGAGCTTGAGAAAATCTCTCTCTAAGTAGACTGACTTTTTCTTTAATTTTTTTCTAGCGATTTTGTTCGAGAAGACGATCCTTTCCCCTTCTTGTTAGGTTTTCGTCCCATTGTGGAAAGAGGGTAAAGAGAAACACAGAATAGATGTTTTCGAGAGCCACGTACCAAGAAGTAAAGCATAACTTTTTGAGAACAACGAACCAATCACGAAGTATAGAATTAGAAGATGAAGGAGGCAAAAAAACATCTGATAAAGGCAGCACCTTGAGAGGGTTTTCTCTCTCTAGAGCTTGAGAGAATCTCCCTCTAACCTGACTAACTTTTTTTTCCTGCGGTTTTGTTCGAGAAGACGAACCTTTCTCCTTCTTGTTACGTTTCTTTTCCATTGTGGGAAGAGGATAAAGAGAAACTGTAATACTCGAGCCAAGAATGTGAAATTTCTTGTTTATTATTTTGAAAATTATATTTCCTTAAATTCTTTGAGAATTAATTGTTACTTTCTTGCTGTCACAACGTGCATTGCATTTAGGGAGCGATAGCTAGAGAACGGTTTCTAGTCCTCAGCAAATAGTGAAACTAGTATTTAGATGACTTAAATTTTATATTTTAATTGTAACTAGCTATAATTAATCTTTCCTTAGTTAAAATGGCTTCAAATTGCACAAAAAAATAGTCTAATTGACCAAAGTTTTAAGTTGTTTGACCATTTGACCAAGTCATCACTTAATAAGCTAAAACAAAGCAAAAAAAAAAACAAGGCTGAAAAATCAGAGAGCAGGCCATGAGCTTCAAAGAGAAAGAAAAAACCTTTCGACTTCCAATCGTTCAATCTTCGCGTGAGCCCGTGCGGGGCGGTTTTCGAGGAGACCAGCGTTGTTTTCCTAGCGACTAGGAGTACCTAAGGTGAGGGAAGCATGTTATTTGCGCATTTAAAAGTCAAGTATATCAACTTTGGGATTTTTAGATTTTATCTGTAGATTGTTGTTTAAAGTGTTTTGCTGCTTCTAGAATGTTCCTTGGCAATTGTAGAACGTGTATTTGTAGCTTTTAAACATTTTCTGTGGTTAAATGTTGAGATTGCAATTTAAATTGGATGTTGAATAGTGTTTAATGAATAGTAAACCCTTGAAATGATAAAGTTGCTCCGTTATGCTGTCCGTTGATGTAGAAATGTGCTAGGTGTGTTAGAATGCCTAAATGCATGGTTTGTTTGGGTTGCGTAATTGAAAAAATGGGAATTAAGCCTTGGTGAAAGTCGGGGTCGTTTAGGTCGAGTTTGGCATTTTCTCGTCTTGCGTGTTGGCATTGTTTCGGGAGGCCATGGGAGCACTTTTGGTGCAATTATGGCGTTGGTTGGGTGTTTGGTTGATATAGTTGTAGTTCAAACGAGCAAAGAGGGAAATCGGGTCTTTGCGTGAATTCTTGGGTTAAGTAGGGTTTCGGGGTCTTTAGACGTGCCTTATGGTGACCTAGGAGGATTGGCGAAGTCGGTTTCTAGAACTCGTGGCTCGTTTGGAAATGGTAGTGTTTTGATAGTTGGGGCCGATTTGTGTTTTTGCTTGTTTTCTTGATTTTATGCCTATAGAATGCCTAGGGTTGCTTGATATACTTGTTTGAATTGATCTTAATGGAAATGCATACCAACTGTTGCTATTACGTGCGAGAGTACCCTACTTTGTTATTCTCCCACGTGTGGCTTAATTGCTCGTATATCGCCTTGTATCGAGTCTTGCATTGCATAGTGTCTCGCGCGTGAGTGATGGGCCTCTCTAGGTAGCCTCGGGTTGCCAGTGTTGGTTGCTCTAGCTCCGCTGCTATTCCCTTTTCTCGTTTGGGTTGCCTCCCAGGGAGTTTTGGGTCGTAGGTTGATGGATACTTCCGGGGTATTCCAAACTGGTGTTATAAGGTGGTTTGAGCCGGCGCGTCGTCATCGAATTCGTGTTTGAAAGTTGCTCGTGAAAAGAGTATCGTATCCTTTGAATGAGTGTTTGCAGCTTTAAATACTTGCCTTGCTTTATTGTTGGCTTTGTGGTATCTCTATATGATATTTGTATGTATTGCTTGACTAATTGCATTGCATACTCCTCTCAACTCCGTCCTTGAGACCAATTGCCTTTGCTGAGCAATAGTTTTTGCTCATTCCTCTCTATACTATATTTTATAGGAGTAGTTGAAGCAGACCCTCTTGAGGTAATTGAGGAGGAGGAACAGGTGGAGTTGTTCCAATGATAGCACTTCTTTGCTTTGCTGGTGGTTGGTTACCAGATTTTGTGCGAGCCTTGCTTGATATGTATATTGCTTGGAAGTCGCTTAATTTTGAGGCTTGTAGCCTTGTATGTATTTTCTAGTTTGAGGCCTCTACAGTCTTATGTTGTATAAGTTGAAAGAATGTAAAGTTGTAAACTTATACTCTTGTGACTAGTAAGGAAATGCATGCTAATGGAATTGGTTAGTGGCATAAATACTTGTGTAGTATGCATATCATTTTTGGGTTGCAAAGTTGGTTAATAAGAAATGTATGTTTCAAAGAAAGTTGGCTTG
This sequence comes from Ehretia macrophylla, assembly GCA_037974665.1. Classification (NCBI taxonomy): domain Eukaryota; kingdom Viridiplantae; phylum Streptophyta; class Magnoliopsida; order Boraginales; family Ehretiaceae; genus Ehretia; species Ehretia macrophylla. The sequence goes on from CM075765.1 coordinate 20,946,337, forward strand.
TATTAATTGATTTATGGCTTTCGCAAGTATTATGTTGATTTTAGGGTTTTCGGATCGTCCGCGGTACAGAGGAGACTCCGTCCGTGTGTCGGGTATGGGCTTGGCCTTTTGCGTGGTCGGGTCGGGGCTTGACATCTTTAGGTGGTATCAGAGCATGATAGTCTTGCATGAGCCGGGATATGTTTCTCGGTCTGTGGGGTAAAGGTCCAAAATGCTAGAATGTTATTGTATAATTGTTAAGTGGAAAGAAAGCGTTATAGCATGACCTTGTGAACTTGTAGTGCTTATGTGTTTAAAGTGAATTAGTTTGGCATGTCAATCTTGTGTTTTGTGAATTGCGTGTTAGAATGTTTGATTGTTATTGACTTGAGTGTTATCTAATCTTATGTGCTATATTTCTGTCTATAAACTACTTTTAAATGTTGCCAGCTATTGTGAATTGCTACTATGCCGCCACATCGTGGTACTCAAGGTATAGGGTCAGATGAAGAGGCAGCAGAACAGGGTCAGCAACCGTTGCCTGAGCAGTTTATGGCTACCATGACTACTGCAGTTGACCAGATTACCCTGGTACTACATGAGCAGAGGCAGGACAGGAATAACCCCCAGGGAAATCAAGCTAATCTTGGTGGACAGGGGTATAGAGTTGAGAATAACCAGCTAGAGAAATTTATGAGGCACGAGCCGGGAAAGTTCTTCGGGGAGCCGGATGATGAGGCAGTCGAGAGATGGATTAACCATGTCGAGAAAATTTTCACCGCTTTGAGGTACACTGATGAGGCAAGAATAGATTATGCGTCATTCGTATTTGAGGGTGATGCAGAGCAGTGATGGAATACTGTTAGGTTGAGGTGGGATTATGAGGATGTTCCACATTTATGGGATGATTTTGTAAGTGAGTTTCGGGATAAGTATATTCCCGAGATGGCTATGGAAAGGAGGGAGGACGAGTTTGTGGCCCTGAAGCAGGGAAATATGACTGTTGCACAGTACGAGGCTAGGTTTGTTAGCCTGTCGAGGTATATGCCTGAGTTGGTACGGCCGGCTAGGAGAATGATTCATAGGTCTGTCCGTGGGCTGAGAATGGACATTCAGTTGCATTTGACTGGGTAGACCTACACTACTTTTCCCGAGGCATTTCAGGCAGTCTCGAAGTTTGAGAAACAGAAGGCTGAGATGTTAGCTGAGAGCAGTCAGCCGAGTAAGAAACAGTATTTGGGCCAGAGCAGCCAGAGTCAGCCAAGGCAGTATCAAACTTCTGCACAGGTTCCTCAGCAACGTCCGTATCAGCCACAGCAACAGATTCAGGCTAGGCTAGCTGTGACTAGACCCCAGCAGGGAGGTACAGTTCCTACTACTACCAGAGCTCCAGCACCTACGGGAAACACTGCTGTAAGGCAAAATCAGCAGTGTAACTATTGTAATCGATCGGGGCATATTGAGGCTAATTGCTGGAGGAAGAGTGGTAAATGTACAGGTTGTGGCAGTGATGACCATAGGGTGAGAGATTGCCCTAAGTATAACAATGTTCAGGGCCGTACTGGAGGCCAGGGTGTTCAGAATAGGGCTGCAGGTGCACGTCCAGCACAGAGGGTTCAGGCTAGGGTCTTTGCACTAGATGCAGAGGAGCTACCCGATACTACAGCTATAGTGGAAGGTACCTTTCTTCTCAATACTCAGCCAGTTAAAGTTTTGATTGATCCCGGAGCTACACATTCGTTTATAACTCCTGCATGTGCACGATCTGTGAATGTTTGCATTGATAAATTGCCGCATGAAGTTGAAGTTAGTACGCCTTTCGGTGCAAAATTTGTTACTGAGTCTATTTGCAAATCTTGTGATATATGCATTGAGAACCGTAAATTTCCTGCTGATTTAATTATATTGCCATTCCGTGACTTTGAAATCATTTTGGGAATGGACTGGTTGAGGAAGTACTATGCTCAGTTGGATTGTAGAACAAAGATTGTTTATCTTCAGGTTCCTGACCTACCAGTACTGGAGATTGTTGGGAACTGCAGGGCTGCCTGAATTCCTCTTTTATCAGCGATCAAGACTTCTAAGTTGTTGAATAAGGGTTGTGAAGCTTACTTAGCTTATTTGATCAATCAGCCTACTGATAAGTTGAATTTGAATGAGGTTCCGATTGTTAGAGACTTCCCTCGTGTATTTCCCGAGGACTTACCGGGATTACCCCAGGATAGGGAGTTTGAGTTCGTGATTGATCTTGTGCCAGGCCCTGCGCCAATTTCTAGGAGTCCTTATAGAATGACATCGGCTGAACTTCAGGAGTTAAAAATTCAGCTTCAGAATTTTCTTGAGAAAGGGTTTATACAACCTAGTTCTTCGCCGTGGGTCGCACCTGTGTTGTTGTGAGAAAGAAAGACGGCACGCTACGGTTATATATTGATTATAGGGGACTTAATCAAGTCACGATTAAGAATAAATACCCCTTGCCGTTGATTGAAGAATTGTTTGACCAGTTGTAGGGGGCGAGTGTTTACTCCAAATTTGATTTGAGGCAGGGTTATTATCAACTTAGGATTCAGGGTGACGATATACCGAATACGACATTCAGGACTACATATGGCCACTATGAATTTGTTGTGTTGCCGTTTGGATTGACGAATGCACCAGCCGCATTCATGGACTTGATGCAGAGGGTTTTTCAACCTTACCTTGATCAATTTGTCGTTATCTTTATTGATGACATTTTAGTGTACTCGAAGAACGAGGCTGAACATGAGCAACACTTGAGGATTGTGCTACAAACTTTGCAGGAAAATAAGCTTTTTGCTAAATTCAGCAAGTGCGAGTTCTGGTTGAATCAGATATCTTTTCTAGGTCATATCATTTCAGATTGAGGAATTTCAGTGGATCCAGCTAAGATTGAAGTTGTTTCATCCTGGAAGAGACCTGAGACGGTGTCAGAGATTCGGAGTTTTCTTGGATTGGCAGGTTACTACCGGAGATTTGTTAAAGACTTTTCCAAAATTTCTGGACCTTTGAGCCAGTTGACTCAGAAGAAAATTGCTTACAATTGGGATGCTAAATGTGAATCCAGTTTCCAAGAATTGAAGAAGAGACTAACTACAGCTCCTATACTAGCTTTACCTGAGGGAACAGAAAACTTTGTCATCTACAGTGATGCATCTAAAGAAGGTTTGGGCTGTGTTTTAATGCAGAATGGTAAGGTGATTGCTTATGCTTCGAGGAAGTTGAAATCTTATGAAGTCAATTACCCTACACATGATCTTGAGTTAGCTGCTGTTGTGTTTGCTTTGAAGAAGTGGCGTCACTACTTGTGGGGTAGCAGATTTGAAATTTTTACTGACCACAAGAGTCTCAAGTATTTGTTTCACAGAAGGATCTGAATATGAGGCAGCGAAGGTGGCTAGAGCTATTGAGTGGTTACAACTGTTCTATTAACTACGTGCCAGGTAAGGCAAATGTTGTTGTCGATGCTTTGAGCCGAAAGGCTACAGTTGCAAGCTTGATTATCAAGGATTGGGAGACTTTGGAAGAAATTTGTTCATGGAAGCCAGAAGCTACTGAGGTAGGGATTCGATTTGCTAGTTTGCAGATTCAGTCAGGGTTGCTAGTACAGATCAGAGAGGCTTAGAAAACTGATCCTTACATCTTGAAAATCCAAGAAAAATCAAAAGGGGGAGAGTCAGAGTTTAAATTACATGCAGATGGTATCTTCAGATTCAGGGACAGGGTGTATGTTCCTGGTGATCCGACTTTGAAGAATGAGATCCTGTCCGAGGCACATAATTCGAGGTATACGATTCACCCGGGCAGTACAAAGATGTATAAAGACTTGAACAACACTTTTGGTGGAACAATATGAAGAGGGAGATTGCTGGGTATGTATCCAGATGTTTGACTTGTCAAAGGGTTAAAGTTGAGCATCAGAGGCCAGCCGAACTTCTACAGCCGTTGTCGATTCCGCAATGGAAGTGGGTACATATAACAATGGACCTTGTGACCGATCTTCCTAGATCTCCGAGAGGGTATGATTCCGTTTGGGTTGTTGTGGACCGCTTGACTAAAGTTACACATTTTATTCCTGTGAACAAACAGGATAGCCTTGATAAACTAGCTGAGCTTTATGTTGCTAATATTGTAAGATTGCATGGTGTGCCACAGAGTATAGTGTCAGATAAGGATCCCAGATTCAGATCTCGTTTTTGGCAGAAGTTTCAAGAGGCCTTGGGAACTAAGTTGAGCCTCAGTACTGCATATCATCCACAAACTGATGGCCAGTCTGAGAGAACAATCAGGATCTTGGAAGACATGCTTCGGGCATGTGTGCTAGACTTTGGGAAGAACTGGGAGAAGTTTTTTCCTTTAGCAGAGTTCGCCTACAACAATAGTTATCAATCTACTATAGGTATGGCTCCCTACGAGGCGTTGTATGGTCGGAAATGCAGATCCCCGTTATATTGGGAAGAGGTTGGAGAGATGAGAACAGTTGATCCGACTGTGTTACCTGAGATGATTAAGATGGTAGATAATGTTCACCTTATTCGCCAGCGTATGCTTACAGCTCAGAGCCGTCAGAAGAATTATGCGGATAAGCACCGTCGGGATCTTGAGTTTGATTTGGGAGATTGGGTGTTTCTTAAGATTTCTCCTCGGAAGGGATTGATTCGGCACGGTAAGAGCGGGAAACTTAGTCCCAAGTATGTGGGTCCGTATGAGATCACCGAAAAGGTAGGTCCTTTGGCTTATCAGTTAGCTTTGCCTCTGAGCTTGTCGAGATTGCACGATGTGTTCCACGTGTCTATGTTAAAGAAGTACCATCCAGATCCTTCACATGTACTTGAACCAGAGCCTTTGCAGATTGAAGAAAAGTTGTCTTATGAAGAGAAACCGATTCGAATTGTGGATCGAAAAGTTCAGGAGCTTTGCATGAAGAGTATTTCGTTAGTAAGGTTCTGTGGAATGATCATGGGTTTGAGGAATCAACTTGGGAAAGAGAGGACCAGGTTCGGGATCAGTATCCGGAGTTGTTTGTTGACCAGGTAGGAATTCCGTGGGCGCAATTGTTTTAAGGGGGAGAGGGTGTAATACCCGAGCCCGGAATGTGAAATTTCTTGTTTATTATTTTGAAAATTATATTTCCTTAAATTCTTTGAGAATTAATTGTTACTTTGTTGCTGTCGCAACGTGCATTGCATTTAGGGAGCGATAGCTAGAGAACGGTTTCTAGTCCTCAGCAAATAGTGAAACTAGTATTTAGATGACTTAAATTTTATATTTTAATTGTTGCTAGCTATAATTAATCTTTTCTTAGTTAAAATGGCTTCAAATTGCACAAAAAATAGTCTAATTGACCAAAGTTTTAAGTTGTTTGACCTAGTGCTTTGACCATTTGACCAAGTCATCACTTAATAAGCTAAAACAAAGCAAAATAATAAAAAAAACAAGGCTGAAAAATCAGAGAGCAGGCCGTGAGCTTCAAAGAGAAAAAAAAACCTTTCAACTTCTAATCGTTCAATCTTTGTGTGAGCTCGTGCGGGGTGGTTTCCGAGGTGACCAGCGTTGTTTTCCTAGCGACTAGGAGTACCTAAGGTGAGGGAAGCATGTTATTTGCGCTTTTAAAAGTCAAGTATATCAACTTTGTGATTTTTAGATTTTATCAGTAGATTGTTGTTTAAAGTGTTTTGATGCTTCTAGAATGTTCCTTGGCAATTGTAGAACGTGTATTTATAGCTTTTTAACATTTTCTGTGGTTAAATGTTGAGATTGTAATTTAAATTGGATGTTGAATAGTGTTTAGTGAATAGTAAACCCTTGAAACGATAAAGTTGCTCCGTTATGATGTCCGTTGATGTAGAAATGTGCTAAGTGTGTTAGAATGCCTAAATGCATGGTTTGTTTGGGTTGCGTAATGGAAAAAATGGGAATTAAGCCTTGGGAAAGTCGGGGTCGTTTAGGTCGAGTTTGGCATTTTCTCGTCTTGCGTGTTGGCATTGTTTCAGGAGGTCATGGAAGCACTTTTGGTGCGATTATGGCATTGGTTGGGTGTTTGGTTGATATAGTTGTAGTTCAAACGAACAAAGGGGAAAATCGTGTCTTTGCGTGAATTCTAGGGTTAAGTAGGGTTTCGGGGTCTTTAGACGTGCCTTATGGTGACCTAGGAGGATTGGCGAAGTCGGTTTCCAATACTCGTTGCTCGTTTGGAAATGGTAGTGTTTCGATAGTTGGGGCCGATTTGTGTTTTTACTTGTTTTCTTGATTTTATGCCTATAGAATGCCTAGGGTTGTTTGATATACTTGTTTGAATTGATCTTAATTGAAATGCATACCAACTGTTGCTATTGCGTGCGAGAGGAACCTGCTTTGTTATTCTTCCACGTGTGGCTTAATTGCTCGTATATCGCCTTGTATTGAGTCTTGCATTGCATAGTGTCTCGTGCGTGAGTGATGGGCCTCTCTGGGTAGCCTCGGGTTGCCAGTGTTGGTTGCTTTAGCTCCGCTGCTGTTCCATTTTCTCGCTTGGGTTGCCTCCCAGGGAGTTTTGGGTCGTAGGTTGATGGATACTTCCGGGGTATTCCAAACTGGTGTTATAAGGTGGTTTGAGCCGGCGCGTCGTCATCGAATTCGTGTTTGAAAGTTGCTCGTGAAAAGAGTATCGTATCCTTTGAATGAGTGTTTGCAGCTTTAAATACTTGCCTTGCTTTATTGTTGGCTTTGTGGTATCTCTATATGATATTTGTATGTATTGCTTGACTAATTGCATTGCATACTTCTCTCATCTCCGTCCTTGAGACCAATTACCCTCGCTGAGCAATAGTTTTTGCTCATTCCTCTCTATACTATATTTTACAGGAGTAGTTGAAGCAGACCCTCTTGAGGTAATTGAGGAGGAGGAATAGGTGGAAGTGTTCCCGTGATAGCACTTCTTTGCTTTGCTGGTGGTTGGTTACCAGATTTTGTGCGAGCCTTGCTTGATATGTATATTGCTTGGAAGTCGCTTAATTTTGAGGCTTGTGGCCTTGTATGTATTTTCTAGTTTGAGGCCTCTACGGTCTTATGTTGTATAAGTTGAAAGAATGTAAAGTTGTAAACTTATACTCTTGTGACTAGTAAGGAAATGAATGCTAATGGAATTGGTTAGTGGCATAAATACTTGTGTAGTATGCATATCATTTATGGGTTGCAAAGTTGGTTAATAAGAAATGTATGTTACGAAGAAAGTTGGCTTTTATTAATTGATTTATGGCTTCCGCAAGTATTATGTTGATTTTAGGGTTTTTGGATCGTCCGTGGTACAGAGGAGACTCCGTCCGTGTGTCGGGTCCGGGCTTGGCCTTTTGCGGGGTCGGGTCGGGGCGTGACAGAAACACTGAACAGATGTTTTCGAGAGGCACGAACGAAGAAGTAAAGTAGAGGTTTTCATGTGCCATGAACCAAGCACGAAGCAGAGAATTGGAAGATGAAAGAGGCGAAAAAATATCAGCGAAACGAGCACCTTGAGAAGGTTTTCTCTCTCTAAAGCTTGACTTAATCTCCCTCTAACCTGACTGACATTTTTTTCTCCGCGGTTTTGTTAAGGAAGACATTCTCCTTCTTTTTAGGTTTCCTTCCCATTGTGGGAAGAGGTAAAGATAGACACAGAATAGAGGTTTTCAAGAGCCACGAACCAAGAAGTAAAGCAAAGGTTTCCGAGAACCACGAACCAAGCATGAAGAAGAGAATTGGAAGATGAAATAGGCGAAAAAACATCGGCGAAAGGTAGCACCTTGAGAGGGTTTTCTCTCTCTAGAGCTTTAGAGAATCTTTCTCTAACCTAACTGACTTTTTTTTTTTTTTAGTAGACGAACCTTTCTCCTTGTTATGCTTCCTTCACATTGTGGGAAGATGGTAAAGAGAAACACAGAACAGAGGTTTTCACAGAACAGAGGTTTTCACAGAACAGAGGTTTTCGAGAGCCACAAATCAAGAAGTAAAGCAGAGGTTTCTGAGAACCACGAACCAAGCACGAAGCAGAGAATTGGAAGATGAAAGAGCGTAAAACATCAGCGAAATGCAGCACCATGAGAGGATTTTCTCTCTCTAGTACTTGAGAGAATATCTCAATAACCTGACTCACATTTTTATTTTATTTTATCGAGGATACGAACCTTTTTCCTTCTTGTTCGGTTTTCTTCCCATTGTGAGAAGAAGGTAAAGAGAAACACAGAACAAACGTTTTCGAGAGCCACGAATGAAGAAGTAAAATAGAGGTTTTCGAGAACCACGAACGAAGCACGAAGTAGAGAATTGGAAGATGAAACAGGCAAAAAAACATCAGCGAAAGGTACCACCTTGAGAGGGTTTTCTCTCTCTAGAGATTGAGAGAATCTTTGTCTAACCTGACAGCCTTTTTTTTCCAACGATTTTGGTCAAGAAGATGAACATTTCTCCTTCTTGTTAGGTTTCCTTCCCATTGTGTGAAGAAGGTAAAGAGAATCACAGAACATAGGTTTTCGAGAGCCACGAACCAAGAAGTAAAGCAGAGAATTGGAAGATGAAAGAGGACAAAAAACATCAGTAAAAGGCAGCACCCTGAGAGGGCTTTCTCTCTTTAGAACTTCAGAGAATCTCTCTCTAAGCTGACTAATTTTTTTTTTCTTTTTTTTCCAGCTGTTTTGTTCGAGAAGAGGAACCTTTCTCCTTGTTAGGTTTTCGTCCCATTGTGAGAAGAAGGTAAAGAGAAAAATAGAACAGAGGTTTTTGAGTGCCACGAACCAAGAAGTAAAGGTGAGGTTTCCGAGAATCATGAACCAAGCACGAGGCAGAGAATTGGAAGATCAAAGAGGCACAAAAAATATCAGCAAAAGGCAGCACCATGAGAGGCTTTTCTCTCTCTAAAGCTTGAGAGAATCTTCCTCTAACATGACTGATTTTTTTTTTTTTTAGAGGACGAACCTTTATCCTTCTTGTTAGGTTTACTTCCCATTGTGAGAAGAAGGTAAAGAGAAACACAGAACAGAGGTTTTCGAGAGCCACAAACCAAGAAGTAAAGCAGAGCTATCCGAGAACCACGAACCAAGAAGTAAAACAGAGGTTTTCGAGAACCACGAACCAGGCACGAAGCAGAGAATTAGAAGATGAAAGAGGCAAAAAAATATTAGCGAAATGCAGCACCTTAAGAAGGTTTTCGCTCTCTAGAGCTTGAGAGAATCTCTCTCTAACCTGGCTGACATTTTTTTTCCAACTATTTTGTTCGAGAAGGCGAACCTTTCTCCTTCCTGTTAGGTTTCTTTCCCATTCTGGGAAGAAGGTAAAGAGAAACACAGAACAGAGGTTTTCAAGAGTCACGAACCAAGAAGTAAAGTAGAGGTTTCTGAGAACCACGAACCAAGCACGATGCAAAGAATTGGAAGATGAAAGAGGCGTAAAACATCAGCGAAAGCTAGCACCTTGAGAGGGTTTTCTCTCTCCAGTGCTTGATAGAATATGTCTATAACACGACTGACTTTTTTTCTTTTTTGACGATACGAACCTTTCTTCTTCTTGTTCGGTTTCCTTCCCATTATGGGAATAAGGTAAAGAGAAACACAGAATAGAGGTTTTCGAGAGCCACGAACGAAGAAGTAAAGTAGAGGTTTCCGAGAACCACGGACCAAACATGAAGCAAAGAATTGGAAGATGAAAGAGGCGAAAATTCATCAGCGAAAGGCACCACATTGAGAGGGTTTTCTCTCTCTAGAGCTTAAGAAGATATCTCTATAACCTGACTGGCTTTTTTTTTTTTGAGGAGTCGAATTTTTCTCCTTCTTGTTCGATTTCCTTCCCATTGTGGGAAGAAGGTAAGGAGAAACACAGTACAGAGGTTTTCAAGAGCCACGAACCTAGAAGTAAAGCTGGGGTTTCCGAGAACCATGAACCAAGCACGAAGCAGAGAATTGGAAGATGAAAGAGGCGAAAAAACATCACTAAAAGGCAGCACCTTGATAGGGTTTTCTCTCTCTATAGATTGAGATAATCTTTGTCTAACCTCACTGACTTAATTTTTTATTTTTTTTTAGAAGATGAACCTTTCTCCATCTTGTTAGGTTTCCATCCCATTGTGGGAAGAAGGCAAAGAGAAACACATAATAGATGTTTTCGAGAGCCACGTACAAGGAAGTAAAGAAGAGGTTTCCGAGAACAACGAACCAAGCTCGAAGTAGAGAATTGGAAGATGAAATAGATGAAAAAACATCAGCGAAAGGTAGCAACTTGAGAGGGTTTTCTCTCTCCATAGATTGAGATAATCTTTGTCTAAGCTGACTGACTTTTTTTTTCCAACAATTTTGTTCGAGAAGACGAACCTTTCTCCTTCTTGTTAGGTTTCCTACCCATTGTGGGAAAAAGGTATTGAGAAACATAGAACAGAGGTTTTCGAGGGCCACGAACCAAGAAGTAAAGCAGAAGTTTCCGAGAACCACGAACCAAGCACGAATCAGAGAATTGGAAGATGGAAGAGGCGAAAAAACATCAGTGAAATGCAGCACCTTGAGAGGGTTTTCTCCCTCTAGAGCTTGAGAGATTCTCTTTCTAACATGTCTGACTTTTTTGTTTCCCAGCGGTTTTGTTCGAGAAGACGAACCTTTCTCCTTCTTGTTAGGTTTCCTTCCCATTGTGGGAAGAGGGTAAAGAGAAACACAGAACTTATGTTCTCGAGAGCCACGAAGCAAGAAGTAAAGTAGAGGTTTCTGAGAACAACGAACCTAGCACGAAGTAGAGAATTGGAAGATAAAAGAAGCAAAAAAACATTAGCGAAATGTAGCACCTTGAGCAGGTTTTCTCTCTTTAGAGCTTGAGAGAATCTCTTTCTAACCTGTCTAACTTTTTTTTATTTTTTTTTCTCATTTTTCCAGCGGTTTTGTTCGAGAAGACGAACCTTTCTCCTTCTTGTTAGTTTTTCGTCCCATTGTGGGAAGAGGGTAAAGAGAAACACAGAATAGAGGTTTTCGAGAGTCACGAACCAAGAAGTAAAGCTAAGGTTTCCAAAAACCACAAACCAAGCACGAGGCAGAGAATTTGAAGATCAAAGAGGCAAAAAACTATCAGCAAAAGGAAGTACCTAGAGAGTGTTTTCTCTCTCTAGAGCTTGGGAGAATCTTTCTCTAACCTAACTGATTTTTTATTATTAATTTTTTTTTGAAGATGAACATTTCTCCTTCTTGTTAGACTTACTTCCCATTGTGGGAAGAAGGTAAAGAGAAACATAGAACAGAGGTTTTCGGGAGCCACGAACAAAGAAGTAAAGTAGAGCTTTTTGAGATCCACGAACCAAGCACGAAGCAGAGAATTGGACGATGAAAGAGGCATAAAACATCAGCGAAAGGCAGCACCTTGAGAGGGTTTTCTCTCTCTACAACTTGAGAGAATATCTCTCTAACTTGACTGACTTTTTTTTTTTTTGAGAAGATGAACCTTTCCCCTTCTTGTTAGGTTTCCTTCCAATTGTAGAAAGAAGGTAAAGAGAAACACAATACCGAGGTTTTCGAGCACCATGAACCTAGAAGTAAAGTAGAGGTTTCCGAGAACCATAAACCAAGCACGAAGCAGAGAATTGGAAGGTGAAAGAGGTGAAAAAACAACAGCGAAAGGCAGCACTTTGAGAGGGTTTTCTCTCTCTAGAGCTTGAGAGAATATCTCTCTAACCTGACTGAGTTTTTTTTGTTTTTTTTTCAAAAGATGAACCTTTCTCCTCCTTGTTAGGTTTCCTTCCCATTGCAGGAAGATGGCACAGAGAAACACAATACAGAGGTTTTCGAGAGCCACAAACCTAGAAGTAAAGTAGAGGTTTCCGAGAACCATGAACCAAGCACGAAGCAGAGAATTGGAAGATGAAAGAGGTGAAAAAACATCAGCGAAAGGCAGCACTTTGAGAGGGTTTTCTCTCTCTAGAGCTTGAGAGAATCTCTCTCTAGCCTGACTGGCTTTTTTTCCCAGCGGTTTTGTTCCAGAAGGCGAACCTTTCACCTTCTTGGTAGGTTTTCATCCCATGATGGGAAGAGGGTAAAGAGAAACACATAACAGAGGTTTTCGAGAGTCATGAACCAAGAAGTAAAGCAGAAGTTGACAAGAACCACGAACGAAGCATGAAGTAGAGAATAGGAAGATGAAAGAGACAAAAAAACATCAGCGAAAGGAAGCACCTTGAGAGGGTTTTCTCTCTCTAGAGCTTGAGAGAATCTCTCTAACCTAACTGACTTTTTTTTTTTTTTGAGAAGACTAACCTTTCTTCTTCTTGTTAGTTTTCCTTCCCATAGTGGGAAAAAGTTTAAAAGAAACACATAACTGAGGTTTTGGAGACCCCCGAACCAAGAAGTATAGCAGTGGTTTCCGAGAACCATGAACGAAGCACGAAGCAGAGAATTGGAAAATGAAAGAGGCGAAAAAACTTTAACAAAAGGCAGCACCATGAGAGGGTTTTCTCTCTCTAGAGCTTGAGAGAATCTTTCTGTAACCTAACATATTTTTATTTTTTTCCCGACGGTTTTGTTCTAGAAGACGAACCTTTCTCCTTCTTGTTAGGTTTCCTTCCCATTGTGGGAAGAAGGTAAAGAGAAACACATAATAGAGGTTTTCAAGAGTCACGAACCAAGAAGTAAAACAGAGGTTTCCGAGAACCATGAACCAAGCACGAATCAGAGAATTGGAAGATGAAAGAGGCAAAAAAATATCAGCGAAAGGTAGAGAAGACGAACCTTTCTCCTTATTTTTAGGTTTCGTTCCCATTGTGGGAAGAAGGTAAAGAGAAAAATAGGACAAAGGTTTTCGAAGCAAGCACGAAGTAGAGATGTGGAAGATGAAAGTGGCGAGAAAACATCAGCGAAAGGCAGCACCTTGAGAGGGTTTTCTATCTCTAGAACATGAAAGAATATCTCTCTAACCTGACTGACTTTTTTTTCCAGTAGTTTTGTTTTAGAAGACGAACATTTCTCCATCTTGTTAGGTTTCCGAGAACCATGAACCAAGCACGAAGCAGAGAATTGGAAGATTAAAGAGGCGACAAAATATCAGCGAAAGGCAGTACCTTGAAAAGGTTTTCTCTCTCAAGAGCTTCAGAGAATTTCTCTCTCACCTTTCTTCTTCTTGTTATGTTTTGTTCCCATTTTGGGAAGAAGGTAAAGAGAAACACAAAACCGAGGTTTTCGAGAGCCACGATCTAAGAAGTAAAGCAGAGGTTTCCGAGAACCACGAACTATGCACGAAGCAGAGAATTGGAAGATGAAAGAGGCGAAAAAACATCAGCGAAAGGCAGCACCGTGAGAGGGTTTTCTCTGTCTTGAGCATGACAGAATCTATCTCTAACATGACTAACAAATTTTTTTCCAGCCGTTTTGTTTGGGAAGACGAACCTTTCTCCTTCTGGTTAGGTTTCATTCCCATTGTGGGAGGAAGGTAAAGAGAAACACAAAATAGAGATTTCGAGAGCCACGAACCAAGAAGTAAAGCAGAGGTTTCCGAGAACCATGAACCAAGCATGAAGCAGAGAATTGGAAGATGAAAGAGGCAAAAAAACATCCGCAGAAGGCATCACCATGAGAGGGTTTTCTCTCTCTAGAGCTTGAGAGAATCTTTCTCTAACCTGACTTATTTTTTATATTTTTTTCCAACGGTTTTGGTTGAGAAGACGAACCTTTCTCCTTCTTGTTAGGTTTCCATCCCATTGTGGGAAGAAGGTAAAGAGAAACACAAAACAGAGGTTTTCGAGGGCCCCGAACCAAGAAGTAAAACAAAGGTTTCCGAGAAGCACGAAGCAATCACCAAGCAGAGAATTGAAAGATGAAAGAGGCGAAAAAACATAAGCGTAGGGCAGCACCTTGAGAAGGTTTTCTCTCTCTAGAGCTTGAGATAATATCTCTCTAACCTGACTGACTTTTTTTTTGCAAGTGGTTTTGTTCGAGAAGACGAACCTTTCTCCTTCTTTTGAGGCTTCCTACCTATTGTGGGAAGAAGGTAAAGAGAAACACAGAACAGAGGTTTTCGAGAGCCCTGAACAAATAAGTAAAACAAAAGTTTTAGAGAACCACGAACCAAGCACGAAGCAGAGAATTGGAAGATAAAAGAGGCAAAAAAATATCAGTGAAAGGCAGCACCATGAGAGGGTTTTCTCTCTCTAGAGCTAGAGAGAATCTTTCTCTAACCTCACTAAATTTTTTTTTTCATACGGTTTTGTTCGAGAAGACGAACCTTTCTCCTTCCTGTTAGGTTTCCTTCCTATTGTGGGAAGAAGGTAAAGCGAAAAACAGAATAGAGGTTTTCGAGAGCCCCGAACCAATAAGTAAAGCAAAAGTTTTCGAGAACCACGAACCAAGCACGAATCAGAGAATTGGAAGATAAAATAGGTGAAAAAATATCAGCGAAAGGCAGCACCATGAGAAGGTTTTCTCTCTCTAGTGGTAGAGAGAATCTTTCTTTAACCTGTCTAAATTTTTTTTTTCATGCAGTTATGTTCGAGAAGATGAACCTTTCTCTTTTTTGTTAGGTTTCCTTCCTATTGTAGGAAGAAGGTAAAGAGAAACACATAACAGAGGTTTTCGAGAGCCCCGAACCAATAAGTAAAGCAAAAGTTTTTGAGAACCACGAATCAAGCATGAAGCAAAGATTTGGAAGAAGAAAGAGGCAAAAAAACATCAGCGAAAGGTGGCACCTTGAGAGGGTTTTGTCTCTCTTAAGCTAGAGAGAATCTTTCTCTAACCTGACTGAAATTTTTTTTTCATACAGTTTTGTAAGAGAAGAAGAACCTTTCTCCTTCTTGTTAGGTTTCCATTGTAACACCCCGATCCCTCTCGAGACCGGGAGTTATATCAATCGATCTAATCACAACCCAAACCAAACCCGGGTATAATTTTCAGGGAAAATGGACGGAGTCTCCCCTATTTCTAGGCGAAATGTAAAACCTGCGACAGCATATAAGTGGACCAATACCATGTCCAAACATTCAAAACCACCTCAAGGCCATCCGAGCCTCGGTTCTCAACAATTTAAACTCAGCAAGTATACATACATTTCCAATTTAAAAGCTAACCTATCTCTTTTCATTTTTGACAAGTACATTCGAACTAGACGGTTAAACCATACTAAGCTACTGCATAAAATAAACTATCATGCCATTCTAACTCTTTCCCTCTAGACATTACAAACATGCTTTGAAGTTAAGCTATGCTAACTGATTACATAACCTATCTTATCAATTCACCTCAACTACCTAGCTAGATTTAAATTACATTTCTTTTAACAATAAATACATACAACATATGAAAACATATATCTTTACAACTTCGACACTCAAGCCACATAGGCACGCAAGACAACTCTTCAGGCACGAACTTTCACAAAATCACGAACTTTCCAGCCAACATGACATTTCCTGAAATGTGGTGGTGAAGAGTGAGTATACACAACACGTATACTCAGTGAGGGCGAGACAGATATCGAGTTGGAGATAAAGAAAGTCGTGCAATGCAAATAGACACAGCTAAGCAATAAAATCAATAAGAAAAAATTCAATACAAACGACAATATATTAAACATTCAAGAAAGCATTAACACAACCATTCAAAGCTATACCACACTCTGAAGGCTATGGTTCACTCTTACGAGCAATATACCATTTCACGAGCGATACATCAATCTCGAGCTTGATGTTGACAACGATGACAATAAGCGCGCAACCACCTTATAACACCAGTTTGGAATACCCCGGGATTAACCATCAATTCTACGACCCAAATCTCCCTGGAAGGCAACCCAAGCGAGAAGAGGGAATAGCAGCGGAGCTAGAGCAACCAACACTGGCAATCCAAGGCTACCCAGAGAGGCCCATCACTCACGCGCGAGACACTATGCAATGCAAGACTCGATACAAGGCAATAAACGAGCGATAGCACAACAATACAAACTAGTGACAACAAACGAGATAACAAGCAATCACAATCAATACTAGCATTCAACTAACTTTTCAAGCATAACAAGCAGTAATAAGCAACAATAACACCAATTAAACAAATATATCAAGCAACCCTAAGCATTCTATAGGCATAATATCAAGAAAACAAGCAAAATCACAAATCTGCCCCAACTATCAAAACACTACCATTTCCAAACGAGCCACGAGTTCTGGAAACCGACTTCGCCAATCCTCCTAGGTCACCATAAGGCACATCTAAGGACCTTGAAACCCTACTTAACCCTAGAATTCATGCAAAGTCCCGATTTTCCCCTTTGCTCGTTTGAACTACAACTATACTAACCAAACACCCAACCAATGCCATAATCACACCAAAAGTGCTTCCATGGCCTCCCAAAACAATGCCATCACGTAAAATGAGAAAATGCTAAACTCGACCTAAACGAACCCGACTTTCACCAAGGCGTTTTTCTCATTTTTTCCATTACACAACCTAAACAAACCATGCATTTAGACATTTTAGCATACCTAGCACCTTTTCACATCAACAGAAAGCATAACAGCACAACTTCATCGAAACGAGGGTTTACTATTTACTATTTACTATTCATTACACAATTTATATTTCAAATTCAATATTCAACCGCAGAAAATGTTAAAAATCTATAAATACACGTTCTACAATTGCTAGGGAACATTCTTTAAGCAATGAAACGGACAAAATAACAACCTACGGTTAAATCACAAAAATTAAAGTTTACGTTCAATATTTTCAAATGTGCAAATAATGATGAAACCCTCACCTTAGATGCTCCTAGACGCTAGGAAAACCACGCTGGATGCCTCAGAAACAACCTCGTGCAAGCTCACGCGAAGATTTGAAGATTTGAAGGTTGAAATCTTTTTTTTTCTTTTTCTCCTATGGTTTTGGCCCTTTCTATCCTTTTTTCCAGATTTTCGCATGTTTATGTAATGTATTAAGCATATATAAGATGACAAATGGTCAAAGCTTCGGTCAACCCGCAAAACCAAAATAGCTATGCGCGACCTTACGAAAACGGCCATAACTTCTTCTAGAAAACTCCAATTCACGAACGGTTTGAAGCCTCAAAAACTAGACTCATAGAGCTTTCCAACCATATATAATTTGCTACCTAACTCTTCCCAATTGGTTCAGATTTAATTCCAAAGTTGACTCAAAATTTGACTAACTTAACATTGCATTTTTTTATTTCTAATCCCAAGTTTTCCCTTTATTAAACATTTCAAAAATCTTCACCTTGTCCTAGTTGGTCATTGTAGATGAAAAGTCAACTAGTTTGGTGAAAGAAGGTGAAAGGTCAAAAAAATACAATTTAAATGAACTTTAAATGCTATTAAATATATGTCAGGTTCGGGGTATCACATCCATCCTATTGTGGGAAGAAGGTAAAGAGAAACACAGAACAGAGGTTTCCGAGAGCCCCGAACAAATAAGTAAAGCAAAAGTTTTCGAGAACCACGAACCAAGCATGAAGTAGAGAATTGGAAGATAAAAGAGGCGAAAAAATATCAGTGAAAGGCAGCATCATGAGAGGGTTTTCTCTCTCTAGAGCTAAAGAGAATCTTTCTCTAACTTGACTGAATTTTTATTTTTCATACGGTTTTGTTCGAGAAGAGGAACCTTTCTCCTTCTTTTTAGGTTTCCTTCCTATTGTGGGAAGAAGAAAAAAGAGAAACACAGAACAGAGGTTTTCGAGAGCCCTGAACCAATAAGTAAAGCAAAAGTTTTAGAGAACCACAAACCAAGCACGAAGCAGAGATTTGGAAGATGAGAGAGGCAAGAAAACATCAGCAAAAGGCAGCACCTTGAGAGGGTTTTCTCTCTCTAGAACATGAGAGAATATCTCTCTAACCTGACTGACTTTCTTTTTTCCAACGGTTTTGTTCAAGAAGACGAACCTTTCTCCAGCTTGTTAGGTTTCTTTCCCATGGTGGGAAGAGGTTAAAGAGAAACACAGAATATAATTTTTCAAGAGCCACGAAACAAGAAATAAAACAGAGGTTTCCGAGAACCATGAACCAAGCACGAAGCAGAGAATTGGAAGATGAATGAGGAGACAAAATATCAGCTAAAGGCATCTCCTTGAGAAGGTTTCCTCTCTCTAGAGATTTAGAGAATTACTCTCTATCCTTACTGACATTTATTTTATTTTTTTGAGAAGACGGACCTTTCTTCTTCTTGTTAGGTTTCCTTCCCATTGTGGGAAGAAGGTAAAGAGAAACACAAAATAGAGGTTTTCGAGAGCCACGAACCAAGAAGTAAAGCAGAGGTTTCCGAGAACCATGAACCAAGCATGAAACAGAGAATTGGAAGATGAAAGAGGTGAAAAAACATCCACGGAAGGCATCATCATGAGAGGGAATTCTCTCTCTAGAGCTTGAGAGATTCTATTTCTAACCTGACTTATTTTTTAATTTTTTTTCCAATTGTTTTGTTCGAGAAGATGAACCTTTCTCCTTCTTCTTTGCTTTCCATCCCATTGTGGGAAGAAGGTAAAGAGAAACCCAGAATAGAGGTTTTCGAAGGCCCCGAACCAAGAAGTAAAGCAAAGGTTTCCGAGAACCACGAATCAAGCACGAAGCATAGAATTAGAAGACGAAAGAGACGAAAAAACATCAGTGTAAGGCAACACCTTGAGAGGGTTTTCTCTCTCTAAAGCTTGAGAGAATATCTCTCTAACCTGATTGACTTTTTTTTCCAGCCGTTTCGTTCGAGAAGACGAACCTTTCTCCATCTTGTTATGTTTCCTTGCCATTGTGGGAAGAGGGTATTGAGATACACATAACAGAGGTTTTTGAGATCCACAAACCAAGAAGTAAAGCAGAAGTTTCTGAGAACCAACAACCAAGCACGAAGCAGAGAATTGGAAGATGAAAGAGGCGAAAAAACATCATCGAAAGGCAGTACCTTGAGAAGGTTTTCTAGCTCTAGAGCTTGAGAGATTCTCTCTCTAACCTGACAGACTTTTTTTTTTGCTAGCGGTTTTGTTCGAGAAGATGAACCTTTCTCCTTCTTGCTAGGTTTCCTTCCTATTGTGGGAAGTGGGTAAAGATAAACATAGAAAATATGTTTTCGAGAGCCACGAACCAAGAAGTAAAGTAGATGTTTCTGAGAACCACGAACCAAGCACGAAGCTGAGAATTGGAAGACGAAAGAAGCGAAAAAACATCAGCGAAAGGCAGTACCTTGAGAATGTTTTCTCTCTTTAGAGCTTGAGAGAATCTCTCTCTAAGCTGACAGACTTTTTTTTTCTTTTTTTTTCTTCTTTTTCTAGCGGTTCTGTTCGAGAAGACGAACCTTTCTCCTTCTTGTTAGGTTTGCGTCCCATTGTGGGAAGAGGGTAAAGAGAAACACATAACAAAGGTTTTCGAGAGCCACGAACCAAGAAGTAAAGTTGAGGTTTCCAAGAACCACGAACCAAGCACGAGGTAGAGAATTGGAAGTTTAAAGAGGCAAAACAATATCAGCAAAAGGCAACACCAAGAGAGGGTTTTCTCTCTCAAGAGCTTGGGAGAATCTTTCTCTAACCTGACTGATTTTTTATTCTTATTTTTTTTTAGAAGACGAACCTTTCTCCTTCTTGTTAGGTTTCCATCCCATTGCGGGAAGAAGGTAAAGAGAAACACAAAATAGAGGTTTTCGAGAGCCACGAACCAAGAAGTAAAGTAGAGCTTTCCGAGAACCACGAATCGAGCACGAAGATGAGAACTGGAAGATGAAAGTAGCAAAAAAATATCCGCTAAAGGCAGCACCTTGAGAACATTTTTTCTCTCTAGAGTTTGAGAGAATCTCTCTCTAACCTGAACGACATTTTTTTCCAGCGGTTTTGTTCGAGAAGACGAACCTTTCTCCTTCTTGTTAGGTTTCCTTCCCATTGTGGGAAGAAGGTAAAGAGAAACATAGAATAGAGGTTTTCGAGAGCCACGAACCCAGATGTAAAGCAGAGCTTTCAGTGAAACACGAACCAAGCACGAAGCAGAGAATTGGAAGATAAAAGAGGCAAAAAAATATCAACGAAAAGCAGCACCATGAGAGGGTTTTCTCTCTCTAGAGCTACAGAGAATCTTTCTCTAACTTGACTGAATTTTTATTTTTCATACGGTTTTGTTCGAGAAGACAAACCTTTCTCCTTCTTGTTAGGTTTCCTTCCTATTGTGGGAAGAAGGTAAAGAGAAACACAGAACATAGTTTTTCAAGAGCCCCGAACCAATAAGTAAAGAAAAAGTTTTAGAGAACCACGAACCAAGCACGAAGCATATATTTAGAAGATGAAAGAGGCGAGAAAACATCAGCGAAAGGCAACACCTTGAGAGGGTTTTCTCTTTCTAGAGCATGAGAGAATATCTCTCTAACCTGACTGACCATTTTTTTCCAGTGGTTTTGTTCGAGAAGACGAACCTTACTCCATCTTGTTAGGTTTCTTTCCCATTGTGGGAATAGGTTAAAGAGAAACACAGAATAGAGGTTTTCAAGAGCCATGAAACAAGAAGTAAAACAGAGGTTTCCGAGAACCATGAACCAAGCACGAAGCAGAGAATTGGAAGATGAATGAGGCGACAAAATATCAGCTAAAGGCATCTCCTTGAGAAGGTTTCCTCTCTCTAAAGATTTAGAGACTTACTCTCTATCCTGACTAACATTTATTTTATTTTTTTGAGAAGACGAACCTTTCTTCTTCTTGTTAGGTTTCCTTCCCATTGTGGGAAGAAGGTAAAGGGAAACACAGAATCGAGATTTTGGAGAGCCACGAACCAAGAAGTAAAGCAGAGGTTTCCGAGAACCACGAACCATGCACGAATCAGATAATTGGACGATGAAATAGGCGAAAAAACTTCATCAAAAGGCAGCACTGTGAGAGGGTTTTCTCTGTCTTGAGCTTGAGAGAATCTATCTCTAACATGGCTAACTTTTTTATTTCCAGCGGTTTTGTTTGAGAAGACGAACCTTTCACCTTTTGGTTAGGTTTCCTTGCCATTGTGGGAAGAAAGTAAAGAGAAACACAAAATAAATTTTTTTCGAGAGCCACGAACCAAGAGGTAAAGCAGAGGTTTCCGAGAACCATGAACCAAGCATGAAGCAGAGAATTGGAAGATGAAAGAGGTGAAAATATAAATGCGAAAGGCAGCACCGTGAGAGGGTTTTCTCTGTCTTGAGCTTGAGAGAATCTATCTCTAACATGACTAACTTTTTATTTCCAGCCGTTTTGTTTGAGAAGACGAACCTTTCACCTTTTGGTTAGGTTTCCTTCCCATTGTGGGAAGAAGGTAAAGGGAAACACAAAATAGATTTTTTTCGAGAGCCACGAACCAAGAAGTAAAGCAGAGGTTTTCGAGAATCATGAACAAGGCATGAAGCAGAGAATTGGAAGATGAAATAGGCGAAAAAACATCAGCGGAAGGCATCACCATGAGAGGGTATTCTCTCTCTAGAGCTTGAGAGAATCTTTCTCTAACCTGAATTATTTTTTTATTTTTTATTTCCAACGGTTTTGTCGAGAAGACGAACCTTTCACCTTCTCGTTAGGTTTCCATCCCATTGTGGGAAGAAGGTAAAGAGAAACACAGAACAGAGGTTTTCGAGGGCCCCAAACCAAGAAGTAAAGCAAAGTATTCTGAGAACCATGAACCAAGCACGAAGTAGAGAATTGGAAGATGAAAGAGGCGAAAAAACATCAGTGTAAGGCAGCACCTTGAGAGGATTTTCTCACTCTAGAGCTTGAGAGATTCTCTCTCTAACTTGACTGACTTTTTTTTTTTTGCTAGCGGTTTTGTTTGAGAAGACGAACCTTTTTCTTTCTTGTCAGGTTTCCATCCCATTGTGGGAAGAGGGTACAGAGAAACACAGAACATATGTTTTCGAGTGCCACGAACCAAGAAGTAAAGTAAAGGTTTCTGAGAACCACTAACCAAGCACGAAGCTGAGAATTGGAAGACGAGAGAAGCGAAAAAACATCTGCGAAAGGAAGCACCTTGAGAGTGTTTTCTCTCTCTAAGCTGATTGACTTTATTTTTCTTTTTTTTTTTCTTTTTCCAGCGAGTTGGTTCTAGAAGCCGAACCTTTCTCCTTCTTGTGAGGTTTGCATGCTTTTGAGGGAAGAGGGTAAAGAGAAACACAAAACTAAGGTTATCGACTACCATGCACCAAGAAGTAAAGCTGAGGTTTCCACGAACCACAAACCATGAACCAAGCACGAGGCAGAGAATTGGAAGATTAATGAGGCAAAAAAATATCAGCAAAAGGCAGTACCAAGAGAGGGTTTTCTCTCTCTAGAGCTTGGGAGAATCTTTCTTTAACCTGAATGATTTTATATTATTATATTTTTTTTAGAAGACGAACCTTTCTCCTACTTGATAGGTTTCCTTCCCATTGCGGGAAGAAGGTGAAGAGAAACACAGAACAGAGGTTTTCGATAGCCACGAACCAAGAAGTAAAGTAGTATTTTTCGAGAACCACGAATCGAGCACGAAGCTAAGAATTGGAAGACAAAAGTGGCAAAAAAATATCGGCAAAAGGCAGCACCTTGAGAAGGTTTTCTCTTTCTAGAGCTTGAGAGAATCTCTCTCTAACCTGACCAACATTTTTTTTCCAGCGGTTTTGTTCCAGAAAACGAACCTTTCTCCTTCTTGTTAGGTTTCCTTCCCATTGTGGGAAGAAGGTAAAGAGAAAAATAGAATAGAGGTTTTCGAGAGTCACGAACCCAGAAGTTAAGCAGAGCTTTCAGTAAACCACAAACCAAGCACGAAGTAGAGAATTGGAAGAAGAAAGTGGCAACAAAACATTAGCGAAAGACAGCACCTTGAGAAGGTTTTCTCTCTCTAGATCTTGAGAGAATCTATCACTAACCTGACCGATATTTTCTTTCCAGCAGTTTTGTTTGAGAAGACGAACCTTTCTCCTTCTTGTTAGGTTTCCTTCCCATTGTAGGATGAAGGTAAGGAGAAACACATAATAGAGGTTTTTGAGAGCCACGAACCAAACACGAAGAAGAGAATTGGAAGATTAAAGAGACGTAAAACATCAGTGAAAGGAAGCACCTTGATAGGGTTTTCTCTCTCTAGAGCTTGAGAGAATATCTCTCTAACCTGACTGACTTTTTTTTTTTTGAGAAGATAAACCTTTCTCCTTCTTGTTAGGTTTCCATCCCATTGTAGGAGGAAGGAAAAGAGAAACACAATACAGAGGTTTTCAAGAGCTACGAACCCATAAGTAAAGTAGAGGTTTCCGAGAACCACGAACCAAGTTCGAAGAAGAGAATTGGAGAATGAAATAGGCAAAAAAACAACAACAAAAGACAGCGCTATGAGTGGGTTTTCTCTCCCTAGAGCTTGAGAGAATCTCTCTCTAACCTGACTGACTTTTTTTTTCCAGTGGTTTTGTTCGAGAAGACGAACCTTTCACCTTCTTGTTAGGTTTCCTTCCCATTATGGGAAGAGCGTAAAGAGAAACACATAACAGAGGTTTTTGAGAGAGATGAACCAAGAAGTAAAGTAGAGGTTTCCGAGAACCACAAACCAAGCACGAAGCAGAGAATTGGAAGATGAAAGAGGCAAAAAAATATCAGTGAAAGGCAGCACCTTGAGAGGGTTTTCTCTCTCTAGAGCTTGAGAGAATCTCTCTAACCTGACTGAATTTTTTTTTTTTTGAGAAGACTAACCTTTCTTCTTCTTGTTAGGTTTCCTTCCCATTGTGGAAAAAACGTAAAAAGAAACACAAAACATAAGTTTTGGAGAGCCACGAACCAAGAAGTAAAGCGGTGGTTAGCGACAACCATGAACCGACCACGAAGCAGAGAATTGGAAGATGAAAGAGGTGAAAAAACATCAGTGAAAAGCAGCACCATGAGAGGGTTTTCTCTCTCTAGAGCTTGAGAGAATCTTTATCTAACATGACTTATTTATTTTTTCCAATGGTTTTGTTTGAGAAGACGAACCTTTCTCCTTCTTGTTAGGTTTCATTCCTATTGTGGAAAGAAGGTAAAGAGAAACACAGAACAGAGGTTTCCTAGAACCCCGGACCAATAAGTAAAGCAGAAGTTTCCGAGAACCACGAACGAAGCACGAAGCAGAGAATGGGAAGATGAATGAGGCAAACAAACATCAGCGAAAGGAAGCACCTTGGGAGGGTTTACTCTCTCTAGAGCTTGAGAAAATATCTATCTAACCTGATTGACTATTTTTTTTCTAGCGGTTTTATTTTAGAAGACGAACCCTTCTCTATCTTTTTATTTTTCCTTCCCATTGTGGGAAGAGCATAAAGAGAAACACATAATAGAGGTTTTCAAGAGCCACGAACCAAGAAGTAAAGCAGAGGTTTTTGAGTACCACGAACCAAGCACGAAGTAGAGAACTGGAAGATGAAAGTCGCAAAAAAACATCAGCAAAAGGCAGCACCTTGAGGGAGTTTTCTCTCTCTAGAGCTTCAGAAAAATTCTCTAACCTGACTGACTTTATTTATTTAATTTTTTTTTAGATTACGAACCTTTCTTCTTCTAGTTAGGTTTCTTCCCATTGTGGGAAACAGGTAAAAAGAATAACAGAACAGAGGTTTTGGAGAGCCACGAACCAAGAAGTAAAGTAGTGGTTTCCGAGAACCATGAACCAAGCACGAAGTAGAGAATTGGAAGATGAACGAGGCGAAAAAACATCAGCGAAAGGCCGAACCATGAGAGGGTTTTCTCTCTCTAGAGATTGAGAGAATCTTTCTCTGACCTGACTAATTTTTTTTTCCCAACTGTTTTGTTCGAGAAGACGAACCTTTCTCCTTCTTGTTAGGTTTTCTTCCCATTGTGGGAAGAAGGTAAAGAGAAACACAGAACAGAGGTTTTCAAGAGCCCCGAACCAATAAGTAAAGTAGAAGTTTCCGAGAAACACGAACCTAGCACGAAGCAGAGAATGGGAAGATGAATGAGGCAAAAAAACATCTGCGAAAGGCAGCACCTTGAGAGAGTTTTCTCCCTGTAGAGCTTGAGAGAATGTCTCTCTAACCTGACTGACTTTTTTTTCCAGCGGTTTTGTTCGATAAGACGAACCTTTCTCCTTCTTGTTAGGTTTGCGTCCCATTGTTGGAAGAGGGTAAAGAGAAACACAGAACAAAGGTTTTTGAGAGCCACACACCAAGAAGTAAAGTTGATGTTTCCACAAACCACGAACCACGAACCAAGCACGAGGCAGAGAATTGGAAGATTAAAGAGGCGAAAAAATATTAGCATAAAGCAATACCAAGAGAGGGTTTTCTCTCTCCAGAGCTTGGGAGAATCTTTCTTTAACCTGACCCATTTTATATTATGATTTTTTTTAGAGGATGAACCTTTATCTTTCTTGTTAGGTTTCCTTCCCATAGTGGGAAGAAGGAAAAGAGAAACACAGAACAGGGGTTTTCAAGAGCCACGAACCAAGAAGTAAAGCAGAGCTTTCCGAGAACCACAAATTGAGCACGAAGCTAAGAATTGGAAGATGAAAGTAGCAAAAAAATATCCGTGAAAGGCAGCACCTTGAGAAGGTTTTCTCTCTCTAGAGCTTGAGAGAATCTCTCTCTAACCTGACCGATATTTTCTTTCTAGCGGTTTGGTTCGAGAAGACGAACCTTTCTCCTTCTTGTTAGGTTTCCTTCCCATTGTGGGAAGAAGGTAAGGAGAAACACATAACAGAGGTTTTTGAGAGCCACGAACCAAGAAGTAAAGCAAAAGTTTCTGAGAACCACAAACCAAGCACGAAGCAGAGAATTAGAAGATGAAAGAGGCGCAAAACATCAGCGAAAGGAAGCACCTTGATAGGGTTTTATCTCTCCAGAGCTTGCGAGAATATCTCTCTAACCTGACTGAATTTTTTTTTTTTTTTGAGAAGATGAACCTTTCTCCTTCTTGTTAGGTTTCCTTCCCATTGTAGGAAGAAGGTAAAGAGAAACACAATACAGAGGTTTTCGAGAGCCAGGAATCTATAAGTAAAGTAGAGGTTTCCGAGAACCATGAGCCAAGCACGAAGCAGAGAATTGGAAGATGAAATAGGCGAAAAAACATTAGCGAAAGCAGCACTTTGAGAGGGTTTTCTCTCCCTAGAGCATGGGAGAATCTCTCTCTAACCTGACTGATTTTTTTTCCTAGAGGTTTTGTTCGAGAAGATGAACCATTCACCTTCTTATTAGGTTTCCTTCCCATTATGGGAAGATTGTAAAGAGAAACATAGAACAGAGGTTTTCGAGAGCCATGAACTAAGAAGTAAAGCAGAGGTTTCCGAGAACCATGAACCAAGCACGAAGTAGAGAAGTGGAAGATGAAAGAGGCAAAAAAAATTCAGTGAAAGGCAGCACATTGAGAGGGTTTTCTCTCTCTAGAACTTGATAGAATATCTCTAACCTGACTGACTGTTTTTTTTTTTTTTGAGAAGACTAACCTTTCTTCTTCTTGTTAGGTTTTCTTCCCATTGTGGTAGAAAGGTAAAAAGAAACATAGAACAGAGGTTTTCGAGAGCCCCGAACCAAGAAGTAAAGCAGAGGTTTCGGAGAACCACGAACCAAGCACAAAGTAAAGAATTGCAAGATGAAAGTGGCAAAAAAACATCAGCAAAATGCAGCACCTTGAGTGAGTTTTCTCTCTCGATTGCTTCAGAGAATCTCTCCAACCTGAGTGACTTTATTTATTTCATTTTTTTTAGAAGACGAGCCTTTCTTCTTCTAGTTAGGTTTCCTTCCTATTGTGGGAAAAAGGTAAAAAGAAGCACAGAACTGAGGTTTTGGAGAGCCACGAACAATGAAGTAAAGCAATGGTTTCCGAGAACCATGAACCAAGCACGAAGCAGAGAATAGGAAGATGAAGGAGGTGAAAAAACATCAGCGAAAGGCAGCACCATGAGAGGGTTTTCTCTCTCCAGATTTTGAGGGAATCTTTCTCTAACCTGACTGATTTTTTTTTCCAACGGTTTTGTTCGAGAAGACGAACCTTTCTCCTTCTTGTTAGGTTTCTTTCCCATTGTGGTAAGAAGGTAAATAGAAACACAGAACAGAGGTTTTCAAGAGCCACGAACCAAGAAGTAAAGCAAAGGTTTCTGAGAACTATGAACCAAGCACGAAGTAGAGAACTGGATGATGAAAGTGGCAAAAAAATCAGCGAAATGCAGCACTTTGAGGGAGGTTTCTCTCTCAAGAGTATTTGAGAATCTCTCTAACCTGACAGAGTTTATTTATTTAAATTTTTTTTGAGAAGACGAACCTTTCTTCTTCTAGTTAGGTTTCCTTCCCATTGTGGGAAAAAAAGGTAAAAAGAATCACAGAACATAGGTTTTAGAGAGCCACGAACCAAGAAGTAAAGCAATGGTTTCCGAGAACCATGAACCAAGCACGAAGCAGAGAATTGGAAGATGAAAGAGGTGAAAAAACATCAGTGAAAGGCAGCACCATGAGAGGGTTTTCTGTCTCTAGAGCTTGAGATAATCTTTCTCTAACCTGACTGATTTTTTTTTCCAACGGTTTTGTTCGAGAAGACGAACCTTTCTCCTTCTCGTTAGGTTTCTTTCCCATTGTGGGAAGAAGGTAAAGAGAAACACAGAACAGAGGTTTTCAAGAGCCCCAAACCAATAAGTAAAGCAGAAGTTTCTGAGAACCACGAACCAAGCACGAAGTAGAGAGTGGGAAGATGAATGAGGCAATAAAACATCAGCGAAAGGCAGCACCTTGAGGGAGTTTTCTCTCTCTAGAGCTTCAGAGAAATTCTCTAACCTGATTGACTTTATTTATTTAAATTTTTTTAAGAAGACGAACCTTTCTTCTTCTAGTTAGGTTTCTTTCCCATTGTGGTAAAAAGGTAAAAAGAATCACAGAACAGAGGTTTTGGAGAGCCACGAACCAAGAAGTAAAGTAGTGGTTTCCGAGAACCATGAACCAAGCACGAAGCAGAGAATTGGAAGATGAAAGAGGCAAAAAAAATCAGCGAAAGGCAGCACCATGAGAGGGTTTTCTCTCTCTAGAGCTTGAGAGAATCTTTCTCTGACCTGACTGATTTTTTTTTCCCAAATGTTTTGTTCAAGAGGACGAACCTTTCTCCTTCTTATTAGGTTTCCTTCCCATTGTTGGAAGAGGGTAAAGAGAAACACAGAACAAAGGTTTTCGAGAGCCACACACCAAGAAGTAAATTTGAGGTTTCCACGAACCACGAACCACGAACCAAGCACGTGGCAGAGAATTGGAAGATTAAAGAGGCGAAAAAATATCAGCAAAAGGTAGCACCAAGAGAGGGTTTTCTCTCTCTAGAGCTTGGGAGAATCTTTCTTTAACCTGATCGATTTTATATTATGATTTTTTTTAGAGGACGAACATTTCTCCTTCTTGTTAGGTTTCCTTCCTATTGCCAGAAGAGGGTAAAGAGAAACACAGAACAGGGGTTTTCAAGAGCCACGAACCAAGAAGTAAAGCAGAGCTTTCCGAGAACCACAAATCGAGCACGAAGCTGAGAATTGGAAGATGAAAGTAGCAAAAAATTATCAGTGAAAGGCAGCACCTTGATAAGGTTTTCTCTATCTAGAGCTTGAGAGAATCTCTCTCTAACCTGACCGATATTTTCTTTCCAGCGGTTTCGTTCGAGAAGACAAACCTTTCTCCTTCTTGTTAGGTTTCCTTCCCATTGTGGGAAGAAGGTAAGGAGAAACACATAACAGAGGTTTTCGAGAGCCATGAACCAAGAAGTAAAGAAGAAGTTTCTGAGAACCACGAACCAAACACGAAGCAGAGAATTGGAAGATGAATGAGGCGTAAAACATCAGCGAAAGGAAGCACCTTGATAGGGTTTTCTCCCTCTAGAGCTTGCGAGAATATCTCTCTAACCTGACTGACTTTTTTTTATTTTTAGAAGATGAACCTTTCTCCTTCTTGTTAGGTTTCCGTCCCATTGTAGGAAGAAGGAAAAGAGAAACACAATACAGAGGTTTTCGAGAGCCACGAACCTAGAAGTAAAGTAGAGGTTTCCGAGAACTACGAACGAAGTTCGAAGCAGAGAATTGGAGAATGAAAGAAGCAAAAAAACAACAGCGAAAGGCAGCGCTATGAGTAGGTTTTCTCTCTCTAGATCTTAAGAGAATCTCTCTCTAACCTGACTGACTTTTTTTTTCCAGTGGTTTTGTTCGAGAAGACGAACCTTTCACCTTCTTGTTAGGTTTCCTTCCCATTATGGGAAGAGGGTAAAGAGAAACATAGAACAGAGGTTTTTGAGAGACATGAACCAAGAAGTAAAGTAGAGGTTTACGAGAACCACGAACCAAGCACGAAGCAGAGAATTGGAAAATGAAAGAGGCAAAAAAATATCAGTGAAATGCAGCACCTTGAGAGGGTTTTCTCTCTCTAGAGCTTGAGAGAATCTCTCTAACCTGACATAATTTTTTTTTTTTTTAGAAGACTAACCTTTCTTCTTCTTGTTAGGTTTCCTTCCCATTGTGGGAAAAACAAAAAAAGAATCACAAAACAGAGGTTTTGGAGAGCCACGAACCAAGAAGTAAAGCAGTGGTTTCCAAAAACCATGAACCAAGCACGAAGCAGAGAATTGGAAGATGAAAGAGGTGAAAAAACATCAGTGAAAAGCAGCACCATGAGAGGGTTTTCTCTCTCCAGAGCTTGAGAGAATCTTTATCTAACCTGACTTATTTATTTTTTCCAATGGTTTTGTTCGAGAAGACGAACCTTTCTCCTTCTTGTTAGGTTTCCTTCCCATTGTGGGAAGAAGGTAAAGAGAAACACAGAACAGAGGTTTCCTAGAACCCCGAACCAATAAGTAAAGCAGATGTTTCCAAGAACCACGAACGAAGCACGAAGCAGAGAATGGGAAGATGAATGAGGCAAACAAACATCAGTGAAAGGCAGCACCTTGAGAGGGTTTACTCTCTCTAGAGCTTGAGAAAATATCTATCTAACCTGATTGACTATTTTTTTTCCAGCGGTTTTATTCGAGAAGACGAACCCTTCTCTATCTTTTTATTTTTCCTTCCCATTGTGGGAAGAGCGTAAAGAGAAACACAGAACAGAGGTTTTCAAGAGCCACGAACCAAGAAGTAAAGCAGAGGTTTTTGAGAACTACGAACCAAGCACGGAGTAGAGAACTGGAAGATGAAAGTGGCAAAAAAACATCAGCAAAAGGCAGCATCTTGAGGGAGTTTTCTCTCTCTAGAGCTTCAGAGAAATTCTCTAACCTGACTGACTCTATTTATTTAATTTTTTTTTAGATGACGAACCTTTCTTCTTTCTAGTTAGGTTTCTTCCTATTGTAGGAAACAGGTAAAAAGAATCACAGAACAGAGGTTTTGGAGAGCCACGAACCAAGAAGTAAAGTAGTGGTTTCCGAGAACCATGAACCAAGCACAAAGTAGAGAATTGGAAGATGATCGAGGCAAAAAAACATCAGCGAAAGGCAAAACCATGAGAGGGTTTTCTCTTTCTAGAGCTTGAGAGAATCTTTCTCTAACCTGACTGATTTTTTTTTCCCAACTATTTTGTTCGAGAAGATGAACCTTTCTCTTTCTTGTTAGGTTTCCTTCCCATTGTGGGAAGAAGGTAAAGAGAAACACAGAACAGAGGTTTTCAAGAGCCCCGAACCAATAAGTAAAGTAGAAGTTTCCGAGAAACACGAACCGAGCACGAAGCAGAGAATGGGAAGATGAATGAGGCAAAAAAACATCAGCGAAAGGCAGCACCTAGAGAGAGTTTTCTCTCTCTAGAGCTTGAGAGAATATCTCTCTAACCTGACTGACTTTTTTTTTTGCAGCGGTTTTGTTCGATAAGACGAACCTTTCTCCTTCTTGTTAGGTTTGCATCCCATTATTGGAAGAGGGTAAAGAGAAACACAGAACAAAGGTTTTCGAGAGCCACACACCAAGAAGTAAAGTTGATGTTTCCACAAACCACGAACCACGAACCAAGCACGAGGCAGAGAAATGGAAGATTAAAGAGGCGAAAAAATATCAGCACCAAGAGAGGGTTTTCTCTCTCTAGAGCTTGGGAGAATCTTTCTTTAACCTGACCCATTTTATATTATGAATTTTTTTTAGAGGATGAACCCTTCTCCTTCTTGTTAGGTTTCCTTCCCATTGTGGGAAGAAGAAAAAGAGAAACACAAAACTGGGGTTTTCAAGAGCCACGAACCAAGAAGTAAAGCAAAGCTTTTCGAGAACCACAAATCGAGCATGAAGCTGAGAATTGGAAGATGAAAGTAGCGAAAAAATATCCGTGAAAGACAACACCTTGAGAAGGTTTTCTCTCCCTAGAGCTTGAGAGAATCTCTCTCTAACCTGACCGATATTTTCTTTCCAGCGGTTTCGTTCGAGAAGACGAACCTTTCTCCTTCTTGTTAGGTTTCCTTCCCATTGTGGGAAGAAGGTAAGCAGAAACACATAACAGAGGTTTTCGAGAGCCACGAACCAAGAAGTAAAGCAAAAGTTTCTGAGAACCATGAACCAAACACGAAGCAGAGAATTGGAAGGTGAAAGAGGCGAAAAACATCAGCGAAAGGAAGCACCTTGATAGGGTTTTCTCTCTCTAGAGCTTTCGAGAATATCTCTCTAACCTGACTGACTTTTTTTTTTTTTTTGAGAAGATGAACCTTTCTCCCTCTTGTTAGGTTTCCTTCCCATTGTAGGAAGAAGGCAAAGAGAAACACAATACAGAGGTTTTCGAGAGCCAGGAATCTATAAGTAAAGTAGAGGTTTTCTAGAGAACCATGAACCAAGCACGAAGCAGAGAATTGGAAGATTAAATAGGCAAAAAAATATTAGCGAAAGCAGCACTTTGAGAGGGTTTTCTCTCTCTAGAGCTTGGGAGAATCTCTCTCTAACCTGACTGACTTTTTTTTTCCAGCGGTTTTGTTCGAGAAGATGAACCTTTCACCTTCTCGTTAGGTTTCCTTCCCATTATGGGAAGATTGTAAAGAGAAACATAGAACAGAGGTTTTCGAGAGCCATGAACTATGAAGTAAAGCAGAGGTTTCCGAGAACCACGAACCAACGACGAAGTTGAGAATTAGAAGATGAAAGAGGCAACAAAAATTCAGTGAAAGGCAGCACATTGAGAGGGTTTTCTCTCTCTAGAGCTTGAGAGAATATCTCTAACCTGACTGACTTTTTTTTTTTTTTTTTAGAAGACTAACCTTTCTTCTTCTTGTTAGGTTTTCTTCCCATTGTGGGAGAAAGGTAAAACGAAACATAGAACAGAGGTTTTCGAGAGCCCCGAACCAAGAAGTAAAGCAGAGGTTTCTGAGAACCACGAACTAAGCACAAAGTAGAGAATTGCAAGATGAAAGTGGCAAAAAATCATCAGCAAAATGCAGCACCTTGAGAGAGTTTTCTCTCTCGATTGCTTCAGAGAATCTCTCCAACCTTAGTGACTTTATTTATTTCATTTTTTTAGAAGACGAGCCTTTCTTCTTCTAGTTAGGTTTCCTTCCCATTGTGGGAAAAAGGTAAAAAGAAGCACAGAACTGAGGTTTTGGAGAGCCACGAACAAAGAAGTAAAGCAGTGGTTTCCGAGAACCATGAACCAAGCACAAAGCAAAGAATTGGAAGATGAAAGAGGCGAAAAAACATCAGCGAAAGGCAGCACCATGAGAGGGTTTTCTCTCTCAAGAGCTTGAGAGAATCTTTCTCTAACCTGACAGATTTTTTTTTTCCAACGGTTTTGTTCGAGAAGACAAACCTTTCTCCTTCTTGTTAGGTTTCCTTCCCATTGTGGGAAGAAGGTAAACAGAAACACAGAACAGAGGTTTTCAAGTGCCACGAACCAAGAAGTAAAGCAGAGGTTTCTGAGAACCATGAACCAAGCACGAAGTAGAGAACTGGATGATAAAAGTGGCAAAAAAAATCAGCGAAAGGTAGAACCTTGAGGGAGGTTTCTCTCTCAAGAGTTTTTGAGAATCTCTCTAACCTGACTGAGTTTATTTATTTAATTTTTTTTTGAGAAGACGAACCTTTCTTCTTCTAGTTAGGTTTCCTTCCCATTGTGGGAAAAAGGTAAAAAGAATCACAGAACATAGGTTTTGGAGAGCCACGAACCAAGAAGTAAAGCAGTGGTTTCCGAGAACCATGAACCAAGCACGAAGCAGAGAATTGAAAGATGAAAGAGGTGAAAAAACATCTGCGAAAGGCAGCACCATGAGAGGGTTTTCTGTCTCTAGAGCTTGAGGGAATCTTTCTCTAACCTGACTGATTTTTTTTTCCAACGGTTTTGTTCGAGAAGACGAACCTTTCTCCTTCTTATTAGGTTTCCTTCCCATTGTGGGAAGAAGGTAAAGAGAAACACAGAACAGAGGTTTTCAAGAGCCCCAAACCAATAAGTAAAGCAGAAGTTTCTGAGAACCACGAACCAAGCACGAAGCAGAGAATGGGAAGATGAATGAGGCAATAAAACATCAGCGAAAGGCAGCACCTTGAGGGAGTTTTCTCTCTCTAGAGCTTCAGAGAAATTCTCTAACCTGACTGACTTTATTTATTTAAATTTTTTTGAGAAGACGAACCTTTCTTCTTCTAGTTAGGTTTCCTTCCCATTGTGGTAAAAAGGTAAAAAGAATCACAGAACAGAGGTTTTGGAGAGGCACGAACCAAGAAGTAAAGTAGTGGTTTCCGAGAACCATGAACCCAGCACGAAGTAGAGAATTGAAAGGTGAAATAGGCAAAAAAACATCAGCGAAAGGCAGCACCATGAGAGGGTTTTCTCTCTCTAGAGCTTGAGAGAATCTTTCTCTGACCTAACTAATTTTTTTTTCCCAAATGTTTTGTTCGAGAAGACGAACCTTTCTCCTTCTTATTAGGTTTCCTTCCCATTGTTGGAAAAGGGTAAAGAGAAACACAGAACAAAAGTTTTCGAGAGCCACACACCAAGAAGTAAATTTGAGGTTTCCATGAACCACGAACCACGAACCAAGCATGTGGTAGAGAATTGGAAGATTAATCGCCTTGGACATGTGGCATTGGCTTTCGTTAAGCAACGACGTGAGCGATACGATAAGACAAATGCTGATGCTTCAATGTCGTGGCAATCCAAGCACCATGCGGCCTTGAAGCCGTTCCCCAATTGGTTCTGACAGGCCTGTGGGATGCGTGAATTGCCTTGCACATGACGCCATAGTCCTCGCTGAGTCGTAATACGACGGACGTGGTCTAGTGTCGTGGCGATCCAAGCACCGCGTGGGCAGGAAGGTAGTTTGGTTGTCCCGTTCCGGGCAGACAGGAGGACGGTAGGGGGCATGCGTGATGCGCGAATCGCCTAGCACATGTGGCATTGGCTTTCGTTAAGCAACAACGCGAGCATTGCGATGAGACAATTGCTGATGCTTCAATGTCGTGGTGATGCAAGCACCATGCGGCCTTGAAGCCATCCCTCGATAGGTTCCGACAGGCTTGTGCGATGCGCGAATCGCCTAGCACACGAAGCCATGGTCCTTGCTGAGTCGTAATGCGACGGACGTGGTCTAGTGTCGGGGCGATCCAAGCACCGTGTAGGCAGGAAGGTAGTTTGCTTGTCCCGTTCTGTGCATATAGGGGGACGGTGGGGGGCATATGTGATGCGCGAATCGCCTAGCACATGTGGCATTGGCTTTCATTAAGCAACGACGCGAGCTTTGCAATGAGACAATTGCTGATGCTTCAATGTCGTGGCGATCCAAGCACCATGTGGCCTTGAAGCCGTCCCCCGGTTGATTTCGACAAGCCTGTGTGATGTGCAAATCACCTAGCACACGACTTCATGGTCCTCGCTAAGTCGTAATGCGACGGACGTGGTCTAGTGTAGTGGCGATCTAAGCACCGCATAGGCAGAAAGGTAGTTTGTTTGTCCCGTTCCATGCATACAGTGGGATGGTGGGGGGTATGCGTGATGCGCGAATCGCCTAGCACATATGGCATTGGCTTTCGTTAAACAACGAAGCGAGCATTGCGATTAGACAATTGCTGATGCTTTAATGTCGTGGCAATCCCAACACCATGTGGCCTTGAAGCCGTCCCCCGGTTGGTTCTGACAGGCCTGTGCGATGCACGAATCGCCTAGCACATGACGCCATGGTCCTCGCTGAGTCATAATATGACGCATGTGGTCTAGTGTCGTGGTGAACCGAGCACCGCTTGGGCAGAAAGGTAGTTTGGTTGTCCCATTCCTTGTATACGGGTGCATACAGGGGGACGGTGGGGGGCATGCGTGATTCGCGAATCGCCTAGCACATATGGCATTGGCTTTCGTTAAGCAACGACTCTAGCGTTGCGATGAGACTATTGCTTATGTTTCAATGTCGTGGCGATCCAAGCACCATGCAGCCTTGAAGCTATCCCCTGGTTGTTTCTGACGGGCCTATGTGATACGCGAATCACCTAGCACACGACGCCATAGTCCTCGCTGAGTCGTAATACGACGGACGTGGTCTAGTGTCATGGCGATCCAAGCACCGTGTGGGTAGGAAGGTTGTCACGCCCCAACCCAGCCTATAAAGGTCAGACTAGGGTGTGATCTAACATTCAAGTCATATCACATACTTAACCGTTTATGAAGGTTTTACACTTAACATTTTGGCCTAAACTCCACAAATTCTCTGAAAAATCGGAAGCATAACGGCTGTAATTGGGCTCCTTAGATTGACCTAATCGCCTCAAAATTTACAATCTCAAGTTCATTTCCAACTAAGATTACTATTTATCATCAATTGAAAAGCCTACTAATTATCTTGAAGTCTCGTTTGATTAATAACCTAGCATGATGCTATGTCTCATTTATTTGTTAATCCTTGTTACAAAAGTACCTGTTGACCTTAGCTTAACAATGGATACCTGCTTAAGATTGGATAGGTTCATTTTACTTAGTCCTTACCGGATATTTCATAATCCTATGATGGATACTAACCAGTAACGATAGCAAAACGACCATAGTAGTGTTTGTCTAGTTATTAACAGTACAAGCCAAAATTAGACCCCAAATTACAACGGGGGTCTTTTACATTACAAACATCAAGCAACATGAAAAGAAATAGTCTTCAAGCAGCATAGTGTTCACAATGGCCATAATCAAGCAAAGCACATAGGACAGGCAATCATTCCAAGGAATCATCGTTAGGCACGTCGTCCTCGGGTACCTGTTCTTGATCTTCTTCACCTGAGATGATAAAAGAGGGTGAGTCCTTATGAACTCAGCGAGGGGGAACAAGAAATAGTTTTTGAAACTCATTTTCTGGTTCAACTTATGAAAACCATTTTTGCAAGCATGAATATATCACAAATAAGTACATAACAATAATATAAAAGTAAAGGAACACAATTACCCATTTTTCCTCCCCGAGGTCCTCTAGGAACCAAGCGGGAGTACTTATACACATAGTGAAAAGGATACGGTGAGCTTTTTGCCCTCAGTTCACTTCCAGTATCAGTTGTTGCAGCCGACTTCAAATCATTCCCTTATCACGCCAAATGGTGTACTCCGGATGTACCCCGAAATCCTACGACCCAACTCTCCGAGGAAGTCTAGCCCCCAAGCGAGAGAGGGAATTGGACAATGGTAGTCACGGTTACACCGACAAGCCCGATGCCGCCCGGTGTGCGTGAACGCTACCACGCCAGAATGAAAGGTTGCAACCTTGTATGCAATGCACATTGATGACATTTAATATATCACATTAGGAGGACAACAAAGTAGGTTGCCTCCGAGCAGTCATAAGATTGCACATTGACAAGTAAACAAGCGAGGCACGATAAGACAAGTAATTTCACTTGAAAGGTACATGGAGTTATATGAACATTAAACGGGCAGCCATGTAATGCATGTAAATCAAGCCATATAACTCATTTCGTAGTTCACGTAATCAAATAATAAGATTATTCAACATGCAACGACATCTACGAGGGTTCGGGTGCAAGAAAAACCTACTTGTCAACATGTAATCATCAAGATCGCATTTAGGGCTACAATGGAAACTACGGGCAGCCTACTAAACATATAATTAAACACGATATTCATAGGATCAACACTTAGTGAATTTACCTAGTCACTAGGGTTTCCATTTCGTGCTTACCCGTGCGATTAAGCCCCAAGTCAACTCAAAATCAATCTCAAGCCATGCATCGATTTATTCAAACATCCTCAAGTATTCAAAACAGTCCACACAAAATCCCAATGCCACAATCCCAAGTATTTAATTCAACAAGAGAAGCTACAATAATTTTTCTAAGCATATCACTAAGTGAAACCCTCACTGCAATGGGCTGTTTTCTCACAATCATTAAGACAAGAAAACAATCTCCAATTCTAGTGAATAAGATGTCAAATTAAATCTTAAGAAGTGAACTAAATTCAGAAACAAACCTCGCATCATTTGGAGTTCGGGTTCAATAGTTATAGCCAAAACAGTGAGATTGCACAAAACTGTCCAAATTTGCACACATTTCAATACTTGTCATTTTTTAGGTCCTTAGGGTCAGATTTAGCCTTAGTCCATTTCTGACAAAACTGTCCAGAACTGACAAATCTAGCAGAAAAACAAATTTCATGCATTTTGGATATCATTTACTAAGTCAAAACTGGTTCGTTCCACAAAGTCAGTGAATCTGCCAAAACCTGCTTCATTTTTCCAGATTTTCCAGATTTGGACACATTTTAATGATTTACCATTTTGAGGACCTTAGAGTCAAAATTAGCTTTGTCCTATTTCTGGGAAAAATGTTCATAACTGGAAAAACTAGTTACCCACAAATTTTCACGCATTTTCAACATCATTTCCCTGGCCAAAATCATCTCGCACCAACAAGACAGAAAGCTGTCACAAACCCGATTTCATCTATCATCACCTTCTAGCCCAAAATCTTGCCATGCATGGTTATAAAAGCTTATAAACACACATATATCTCAATTACAGAAGCAAATACAAACATTTAAGAGCATGCATGTGGTTTTTTTGAAGGATTTTCAAGAAGTTTTAGCCCTCACTTTAGCAAAACAACAAGAAGATGCACAAGATTTTGATGAAGCACAAGGTTGACTCTTTTCCTTGCTTAGCCGAGTCACCACTCGATTTTCCTCTAGTTTCCTAGATTAGTAATCAAGTTCTTAGTAGGTGCATGTGGTTAGAACAAGAAGAAAAGAAATGGAAGCTAGGAAACTCACCTAAACCGAAATGGAAGTTCAATAAGCTTGCATGTGAGCTTTCTTGCAACTTAGCTTGCTTAGTCGAGCTTCTTAGCTTCTAGCTTGCCTTGATGAACCATGGAATGATGAAGATGAGCTATGGATTGTATGAACTCAGCCAAGGCCAAGAGAGAGAGAGATGAATGAGAGGGAGAGAGAGAAATGTGAGGAAATGAGAGAAATGAAGAAAAAATGAAGGCTTTTGCAAATGTTGATGCATATGTCGGCCTTGAGCTTTGCAATTCAGATTTTTGTGTCTTCAAGAAGCATTTTGAAATTCCTAGCATGGGCAAGGAGCTTATGTCGAGATTGGTGGAGCTTTGGGGAGGGTTTTGAGCTAGTTTTTTAATGCATTTGTGTCATAGAATTGTCATAGATTGTCTAGGAATTAAATTGAATTAAGCAAAGCAATCACAAAGCCCAACAAGTGGTCAGCCAAGGCATGTAGAAATCTGATTTTTTTGTCATCTTTTGGGCATTATTTAATTGTGTGCTGAAAGTGAAAAAGAATAAGGAATAAAGAATAAGGAATGTCTAGCTTTTTGTGAGATATTGTCTTCTAGTGAGTTGAATTAATAATTTAATATTAGTTAGTGGGATTTGTAGGATTAATTATTGATCTAGTGCTTCGTGCAAGATGCTTTCTTGATTAGCGTGAGGGCATGCTTTCCTAGGTCTAGGGCACGCACTACGAGGTAGGGCATAAACTACGAGATGAATGCTCATTTTTTCAAGTAAATGCATGCAACCCTAAATGAATGCACGTAATTCAATGCAAGGCACCCAAAATGAAACACAATTCTTAAACCTAGGTCAAGGCACACAAATCTAGGTTAGGGCACACGAAACGAGGTATCACACACAAATCGAGATCGGGCCTCACAAAGGTAGTTTACTTGTCCCGTTCCGTGCATACGGGTGCATATAGGGGGATGGTGGGGGGCATGCGTGATGCGCGAATCACCTTGCACATGTCACATTGGCTTTCGTTAAGCAACGACGCGAGCATTGCGATGAGACGATGGCTAATGCTTCAATGTCGTGGCGATTCAAGCACCGGGCGGCCTCGAAGCCATCCCCCGGTGTGTTCCCACTAGCCTGTACGATGCACGAATCGCCTAGCATACTACGCCATGGTCCTCGCTGAGTAGTAATGCGATGGACGTGGTCTAGTATCGGGGCGATCGAAGAACAGCATGGGCAGGAAAGTAGTTTGGTTGTCCCGTTCTGTGCATACGGGTGCATACAGGGGGACGGTATGGGGCATGCGTGATGCGCAAATTTCCTAGCACATGTGGCATTGGCTTTCGTTAAGCTACGACACGAGCGTTGCGATGAGACGATTGTTGATGCTTCAATATCGTGGCGATCCAAGCACCATGCGGCCCTGAAGCCGTCCCCCGGTGAGTTCTGATAGGCTTGTGCGATGCACGAATCACCTTGCACACGACACCATGGTCCTCGCTGAGTCTTAATGCGACAGACATGGACTAGTCTCGTGGCAATCCAAGCACCGCGTGGGCAGGAAAGTAGTTTGCTTTTCCCGTTCCATGCATACAAGGGGACGGTGGGGGGCATGCGTGATACGTGAATCGCCTAGCACATGTGGCATTGGCTTTCGTTATGCAACCACGCGAGCGTTGCGATAATACGATTGTTGATGCTTCAATGTCGTGGCGATCCAAGCACCATGCAGACTTGAAGCAGTCCCCCGGTTGGTTCCGCCAGGCCTATGCGATGCACGAATCGTCTAGCACACGACGCTATGGTCCTCGCTAAGTCATAATGTGACAGACGTGGTCTAGTGTTGTGGCGATCCAAGTACCACGTAGGCTAGAAAGTAGTTTGCTTGTCCCGTTTCGTGCATACAGGGGGACGGTGGGGGGCATGCGTGATGCGTGAATCGCCTAGCACATATGGCATTGGATTTTGTTAAGCAACGACGCGAGTGTTGCGATGAGACGATTGCTAATGCTTCAATGTCGTGGCGATCCAAGCACCATGCGGCCTTGAAACCGTCCCTCGATTGGTTCCGACGGGCCTATGCGATGCGCGAATCGCCTAGCAGACGACGCCATGGTCCTCACTGAGTCGTAATGTGACAGAGTGGTCTAGTGTCGTGGCGATCAAAGCACTGCGTAGGTAGGAAGGTAGTTTGCTTGTCCCGTTCCGTGCATATGAGTGCATATAGGGGGACGGTGGGGGCATTTATGATGCGCGAATCGCCTAGCACATGTGGCATTGGCTTTCGCTAAGCAACGACGCGAGCGTTGCGATGAGATGATTGCTGATGCTTCAATGTCGTGGCGATCCAAGCATCATACGGCCATGAAGCTGTCCCCCAGTTGTTTCCGATGGGCCTGTGCAATGAGCGAATTGCCTAGCACATGATGCCATGGTCCTCGCTGAGTCGTAATGCGACGGATGAGGACTAGTATCATGGCGATCCAAGCACTACATGAGTAGAAAGGTAGTTTGCTTGTCCCGTTCCATGTATATGGGTGTATACAGGAGGATGGTGGGGGGCATGCATGATATGTGAATCGCCTAGCACATGTGGCATTGGCTTTGGTTGAGCAACGAAGCCAGCGTTGTGATGAGATGATTGCTGATACTTTAATGTCATGGTGTTCCAAGCACCGTGCGGCCTCGAATCCATCCCCTGTTGTGTTCCCACTAGCCTGCTCGATGTGTGAATTTCTTAGCACACGAAGCCATGGTCCTCGTTGAGTCATAATGTGACGTACGTGGTCTAGTGCCATGGCGATCCAAGCACCGCGTGGGCAGGAAGGTAGTTTGGTTGTCCCGTTCCGTGCATACGGGTGCATACAAGGGGACGGTGGGGGGCATGCGTGATGCGCGAATCGCCTAGCATATATGGCATTGGCTTTCGTTAAGCAACGACGCAAGCGTTGCGATGAGATGATTGATGATGCTTTAATGTCGTGGCGATCCAAGTACCATGCGGCCTTGAAGTCGTCCATCGGTGGTTTCTGACAGGCCTGTGCGATGCGCAAATCGCCTAGCACACGACGCCATGGTCCTCGCTGAGTCGTAATGCGACGGACGTGGTCTAGTGTTGTGGCGATCCAAGCACCGCGTGGGTAGAAAGGTAGCTTGCTTGTCCCGATCCATGCATACAGGGGGACGGTGAGGGGCATGCGTGATGCGCAAATCGCATTGCACAAGTGGCATTGGCTTTCGTTAAGCAATGATGCAAGCGTTGCGAAGAGAGAAATGCTGATGCTTCAATGTCGTGGCAATCCAAGCACCATGCGGCCTTGAAGCCGTCCCCCGGTGGGTTCTAACAAGCCTGTGCGATGCGTGAATTGCCTAGCACACGATGCTATGGTCCTCGCTAAGTCGTAATAAGACGGACGTGGTCTAGTGTCGTGGCGATACAAGCACCGCATGGGCAGGAAGGTAGTTTGCTTGTCCCGTTTTGGGCATACAGTGGAACGGTGGAGGGCATGCAAGATGCGCGAATCGCCTAGCAGATGTGGCATTAGCTTTCATTAAGCAACAACATGA
The DNA here is from genome assembly GCA_037974665.1 of Ehretia macrophylla. Taxonomy (NCBI): domain Eukaryota; kingdom Viridiplantae; phylum Streptophyta; class Magnoliopsida; order Boraginales; family Ehretiaceae; genus Ehretia; species Ehretia macrophylla. Next base: position 20,987,937 of record CM075765.1, read on the forward strand.
GCGTTGCGATGACACAATTGTTGATACTTTAATGTCGTGGCGATCCAAGCACCATGCGGCCTTGAAGCCGTCCTCCGATAGGTTCCGACAGGCTTGTGCGATGCACGAATCGCCTACTACACGATGCCATGGTCCTTGCTGAGTCGTAATGTGACGGACGTGGTCTAGTGTCTGGGTTATCCAAGCACCTTGTGGGTAGGAAGGTAGTTTCCTTGTCATGTTCTGTGCATACAAGAGGACGGTGGGGGGTTTACGTGATGCGCGAATCGCCTAGTACATGTGGCATTGGCTTTCGTTAAGCAACGACGCGAGCGTTACGATGAGACGATTGCCGATACTTCAATGTCGTGGCAATCCAAGCACCATGTGACCTTGAAGCCTTCCCCCGGTTGGTTCTGACAGGCCTGTGCAATGTACGAATCACCTAGCACACGACGCCATGGTCTACGCTGAGTCGTAATGCGACGGGTGTGGTCTAGTGTCGTGGCGATCCAAGCACCGTGTGGGCAGGAAGGAAGTTTACTTGTCCTTTTCTGTGCATACAAGGGGACGGTGGGGGGCATACATGATGCGAGAATCACCTAGCACATGTGGCATTGGCTTTCGTTAAGCAACAACATGAGCGTTGCGATGGCACAATTGCGGATGCTTCAATGTCATGGTGATCCAAGCACCATGCGGCCTTGAAGCCGTCCCCCGATAGGTTCTGACAGGCTTGTGCGATGCGCGAATCGCCTAGCACACGACGCCATGGTCCTCGTTGAGTCGTAATGTGACGGACGTGGTCTAGTGTCGTGGCGATCCAAGCACTGTGTGGGCAAGAAGGAAGTTTACTTGTCATGTTCTATGCATATAGGGGGACTGTAGGGGGCATACATGATGCGCGAATCACCTAGCACATGTGGCATTGGCTTTCGTTAAGCAACGACGCGAGCGTTGCGATGAGACAATTGCTGATGCATCAATGTCGTGGCGATTCAAGCACCATGTGGCCTTGAAGCCTTCCCCTGGTTGGTTTTGACAAGCTTGTGCGATGCCCGAATCACCTAGCACACGACGCCATGGTCCTTGCGGAGTCGTATTGCGACTGACATTATCTAGTGTCGTGGCGATCCAAGCACCTCGTGGGCAGGAAAGTAGTTTGCTTGTCTCGTTCCGTGCATACAGTAGGACTGTGAGGGGTATGCGTGATACGCGAATCGCCTAGCACATGTGGCATTGGCTTTCGTTAAACAACGACGTGAGCTTTGCGATGAGACGATTATTGATGCTTCAATGTCGGGGTGATCCCAGTACCATGCGACCTTGAAGCCATCCCCCGGTGGGTTCTGACGTGCCTATGCAATGCGCGAATCGCCTAGCACATGTGGCATTGGCTTTCGTTAAGCAATGACGCGAGCTTTGTGATGAGACGATTGCTGATGCTTCAATGTCGTGGCGATCCAAGCACCATGCTGCCTTGAAACCGTCCCCCGATAGGTTCCGACAGGCTTGTATGATGCGCGAATCTCCTAGCACACGACGCCATGGTCCTCACTGTGTCGTATAGTGACGGACGTGGTCTAGTGTCTAGGTGATCCAAGCACCGTGTGGGCAGGAAAGTAGTTTACTTGTCTTGTTCTGTGCATACAGGAGAACGGTGGGGGGTATACGTGATGCGCGAATCGCCTAGTACATGTGGTATTGGCTTTCGTTAAGCAACGACGCGAGCGTTGCGATGAGACGATTGTTGATGCTTCAATGTCGTGGTGATCCAAGCCCCATGTGACCTTGAAGCCTTCCCCCGGTTGGTTCTGACAGGCCTGTGCGATGTGCGAATCACCTAGCACACGACGCCATGGTCCACGCTGAGTCATAATACGACGGACGTGGTCTAGTGTCGTGGCGATCTAAGCACCGCGTGGGCAGGAAGGTAGTTGGCTTGTCCAGTTCCGTGCATACAGTGGGACGGTATCGGGCATGCGTGATGCGAGAATCACCTAGCACATGTGGCATTGGCTTTCGTTAAACAACGACGCGAGCTTTGCGATGAGGCGATTGCTGATGCTTCAATGTTGGGGCGATCCCAGTACCATGTGGCCTTGAAGCCATCCCCCGGTGGGTTCTGACGTGCCTATGCGATGCACGAATCGCCTAGCACATGTGGCATTGGCTTTCGTTAAGCAACGACGCGAGCGTTGTGATGAGACGATTGTTGATGCTTCAATGTCGTGGTGATCCAAGCCCCATGTGACCTTGAAGCCTTCCCCCGGTTGGTTCTGACAGGCTTGTGCGATGTGCGAATCACCTAGCACACGACGCCATGGTCCATGCTGAGTCATAATACGACGGACGTGGTCTAGTGTCGTGGCGATCTAAGCACCGCGTGGGCAGGAAGGTAGTTTGCTTGTCCAGTTTCGTGCATACAGTGGGACGGTAGGGGGCATGCGTGATGCAAGAATCACCTAGCACATGTGGCATTGGCTTTCGTTAAACAACGACGCGAGCTTTGCGATGAGGCGATTGCTGATGCTTCAATGTTGGGGCGATCCTAGTACCATGCGGCCTTGAAGCCGTCCCCTGGTGGGTTCTGACGTGCCTATGCGATGCGCGAATCGCCTAGCACATGTGGCATTGGCTTTCGTTAAGCAACGATGAGAGCTTTACGATTAGACGATTGCTGATGCTTCAATGTCGTGGCGATCCAAGCACCATGCGGCCTTGAAGTCGTCCCCCGATAGGTTCCGACAAGCTTGTGCGATGCGCGAATCGCCTAGCACAGGACGCCATGGTCCTCGCTGAGTCATAATACGTCGGACATGGTCTAGTGTCTGGGTGATCCAAGTATCGTGTGGGCAGGAAGGTAGTTTGCTTGTCTTGTTCTGTGCATACAAGAGGACAGTGGGGGGTATACATGATTCGCGAATCGCCTAGTACATGTAGCATTGGCTTTCGTTAAGCAACGACGCGAGCGTTGCGATGAGATGATTGTTGATGCTTCAATGTCGTGGCGATCCAAGCACCATGTGACCTCGAAGCCTTCCCCCAGTTGGTTCTGACAAGCCTGCGCGATGTGCGAATCACCTAGCACACGACGCCATGGTCCACGCTGAGTCGTAATGCGACGGATGTGGTCTAGTATCGTGGCGATCTAAGTACCGCGTGGGCAGGAAGGTAGTTTGCTTGTCCAGTTCCGTGCATACAGTGGGACGGTAGGGGGCATGCGTGATGCGAGAATCACCTAGCACATGTGGCATTGGCTTTCGTTAAACAATGACGCGAGCTTTGCGATGAGACGATTGCTGATGCTTCAATGTCGAGGCGATCCCAGTACCATGCGGCCTTGAAGCCGTCCCTCGGTGGGTTCAGACGTGCTAATGCGATGCCCGAAATTCCTAGAACATGTGGCATTGGCTTTCGTTAAGAAACGACACGAGCTTTGCGATGAGATGATTGCTGATGCTTCAATGTCGTGGCGATCCAAGCCCCATGCGGCCTTGAAGCCATCCCCCGATAGGTTCCGACAGGCTTGTGCGATGCGCGAATCTCATAGCACACGACGCCATGGTCCTCACTGAGTCGTAATGCGACGGACGTGGTCTAGTTTCTGGGTGATCCAAGCACCGTGTGGGCAGGAAGGTAGATTACTTGTCTTGTTCTGTGCATACAGGAGGACGGTGGGGGGTATACGTGATGCGCGAATCGCCTAGTACATATGGCATTGGCTTTTGTTAAGCAACGACGCGAGCGTTGCGATGAGACGATTGTTGATGCTTCAATGTCGTGGCGATCCAAGCACCATGTGACCTTGAAGCCTTCCCCTGGTTGGTTGTGACAGGCCTGTGCGATGTGCGAATCACCTAGCACACGACGCCATGGTCCACGCTGAGTCATAATGCGACGGACGTGGTCTAGTGTCGTGGCGATCTAAGCACCGCGTAGGCAGGAAGGTAGTTTGCTTGTCCAGTTCCATGCATACAGTGGGACGGTAAGGGGCATGCGTGATTCGAGAATCACCTAGCACATGTGGCATTGGCTTTCGTTAAACAATGACGCGAGCTTTACGATGAGGCGATTGCTGATGCTTCAATGTTGGGGCGATCCCAGTACTATGCGGCCTTGAAGCCGTCCCCCGGTGGGTTCTGACGTGCCTATGCGATGCTCGAATCGCCTAGCAAATGTGGCATTGGCTTTCGTTAAGCAACGACGAGAGCTTTGCGATGAGACAATTGCTGATGCTTCAATGTCGTGGCGATCCAACCACCATGCGGGCTTGAAGCCGTCCCCCGATAGGTTCCGACAAGCTTGTACGATGCGCAAATCGCCTAGCACACGACGCCATGGTCCTCGCTGAGTCGTAATGCGACGGACGTGGTCTAGTTTCTGGGTGATCCAAGCACCGTGTGGGCAGGAAGGTAGTTTGCTTGTCTTGTTCTGTGCGTACAGGAGGACAGTGGAGGGTATACGTGATTCGCGAATCGCCTAGTACATGTGGCATTGGCTTTCGTTAAGCAACGACGCGAGCGTTGCGATGAGATGATTGCTGATGCTTCAATGTTGTGGCGATCCAAGCACCATATGACCTTGAAGCCTTCCCGCGGTTGGTTCTGACAAGCCTGTGCGATGTGCGAATCACCTAGCACATGACGCCATGGTCCACACTGAGTCATAATACGACGGATGTGGTCTAATGTCGTGGCGATCTAAGCACCGCGTGGGTAGGAAGGTAGTTTGCTTGTCCAGTTCCGTGCATATAGTAGGACGGTAGGGGGCATGCGTGATGCGAGGATCACCTAGCACATGTGGCATTGGCTTTCGTTAAACAACGACGCGAGCTTTGCGATGAGACGATTCCTGATGCTTCAATGTCGGGGCTATCCTATCACCATGCGGCCTTGAAGCCGTCCCCCGGTGGGTTTTGACGTGCCTATGTGATACGCGAATCGCCTAGCACATGTGGCATTGGTTTTCGTTAAGCAACGACGCGAGCTTTGCGATGAGATGATTGTTGATGCTTCAATGTCGTGGCGATCCAAGCACCATGCGGCCTTGAAGCCGTCCCCCGATAGGTTCCGACAGGTTTGTGTGATGCGCGAATTGCCTAGCACACGACGCCATGGTCCTCGCTGAGTCGTAATGCTACGGATGTGGTCTAGTGTCTAGGCGATCCAAGCACCGTGTGGGCAGGAAGGTAGTTTGCTTGTCTTGTTCTGTGCATACAGGGGGACGGTGAGGGGCATACGTGATGCGCGAATCGCTTAGTACATGTGGCATTGGCTTTCGTTAAGCAACGATACAAGCTTTGCGATGAGATGATTGCTGATGCTTCAATGTCGTGGCGATCCAAGCACCATGCGGCCTTGAAGCCGTCCCCCGATAGGTTCCAACATGTTTGTGTGATGCGCGAATCGCCTAGCACACGACGCCATGATTCTCGCTGAGTCGTAATGCGACGGATATGGTCTAGTGTCTGGGCGATCCAAGTACCGTGTGGGCAGGAAGGTAGTTTGCTTGTCTTGTTCTGTGCATACAGGGGGACAGTGAGGGGCATACGTGATGCGCGAATCACTTAGTACATGTGGCATTGGGTTTCGTTAAGCAACGACGTGAGCGTTGCGATGAGACGATTGTTGATGCTTCAATGTCGTGGCAATCCAAGCACCATGTGACCTTGAAGCCTTCCCCCGGTTGGTTCTGATAGGCCTGTGCGATGTGCGAATCACCTAGCACACGACGCCATGGTCCTCACTGAGTCGTAATGCGACTGACGTGGTCTAGTGTCGTGGCGATCCAAGCACCGCGTGGGCAGGAGGTAGTTTGCTTGTCCAGTTACGTGCATACAGTGGGACGGTGGGAGGCATGCGTGATGCGCGAATCGCCTAGCACATGTGGCATTGGCTTTCGTTAAACAATGACGCAAGCTTTGCGATGAGACGATTGCTGGTGCTTCAATGTTGTGGCGATCCCAGCACCATGCGGCCCTGAAGCTGTCCCCCAGTTGGTTCTGACGGGCCTGTGCGATGATCAAATCGCCTAGCACACGACGCCATGATCCTCGCTGAGTCGTAATGCAATGCACGTGGTCTATTGTCATGATAAACCAAGCACCGCGTGGGCAGAAAAGTAGTTTGTTTGTCCCGTTACTTGTATACGGATGCATACAGGGGTACTGTAGGGGGCATGCGTAATGCTCGAATCGCCTAGCACATGTGGTATTAGCTTTCGTTAAGCAACGATGCGAGCGTTGCGATGAGACGATTGCTGATATTTCAATATCATGGCGATCCAAGCACCATGCAGCCTTGAATCTGTCCCCCGGTTCCGGTTGTTTTCGACGGGCCTGTAAGATGCGCGAATCGCCTAGCATACGACGCCATGGTCCTCGTTAAGTCGTAACGCGACTGACATGGTCTAGTATTATGGCGATCCAAGCACCATGTAGGCAGGAAGGTAGTTTGCTTTTCCCGTTCCGTGCATATGGGTGCATACAGGGGGACAGTGGGGGGCATGCATGATGCGCGAATCGCCTAGCACATGTGGCATTGGCTTTCGTTAAGCAACGACGCGATCGTTGTGATAAGACGATGGCAGATGCTTCAATGTCGTGGCGATCCAAGCACCGTGCGGCCTCGAAGCTATCCCTCGATGTGTTCCCACTGGCCTGTGCAATGCGCGAATCGCCAAGCATACGACGCCATGGTCCTCGCTGAGTCGTAATACGACGGACGTGGTCTAGTGTTGTGGCGATCCAAGCACCGCGTGGGCAGGAAGGTAGTTTGGTTGTCCCGTTCCGTGCATACAGGTGCATACAGGGGGACAGTGGGGGGCATGCGTGTTGCATGAATCTCCTAGCACATGTGGCATTTGCTTTCATTAAGCAACGATGCAAGTGTTGTGATGAGACGATTGCTGATGCTTCAATGTCGTGACGATCCAAGCATCGTGCTGTCTCGAAGTCGTCCCCTTGTGTGTTCCCACTGGCTTGCACGATGTACGAATCGCCTAGCACACGATGCCATGGTCCTAGCTGAGCCGTAATGCGACAGACGTGGTCTAGTATCGTGGTGATCCAAGTACCGCGTGGGCAGAAAGTTTGCTTTCGGTTGGTACCTCAGTTACGTGCGATCAGTGCATGGTCGGGCACCACGAAGTAGGCCCTTAAGCTTGCGACATGCGGCCTGGTCATGTACCTTGTGCTATTCCCGTCCCGTGTCCCTCAAAAATTCTTCGTGCCTAGTAGTGCATGCTCGGGCCATCTCACCGGTTTCGTTCGCCTGAAGGGCTTCGTTTACCTAGACGGTGGGGCGGTTACGGGCTTGGTGGTCTGGGCATAGCGAATATGATAGTGCGTGAGTGGTGGTCGGCTTGTGTGGCTTGGTTGGATCCTTGCTTGAGCAGCGACATCTGCCCTTGCTTGCCTCTTCATTTGCGGGCCGAGTGCTTATGTTGCCTCTGTCGGTATGTTGGTTTCCTGTGTTGCATACCTATAAAGAAGGCAGTCTAAAGTCACATCGTCTATCTTTTGCCTTGAGACTGCCTCCGTGGATGATGTGGGGCGAACCCCTAAGCACGTCTCGTGTTCCACGCTGCTCACTCCAACAAGTGCGGTACACGTGGCCTATGAGGCGTCGCTCGATCTCTCGGATGGGGCACACCATGACAGTATGGGGTCCTTGGCCTCTCTTTGCCCAAAATCAGCGTTCGTCACTAATCGCGTACGACGGTCATGCGCTCATCTCGAGCCGTCGACCCTTAGGGGACGATGTGCCTCGTTCGACTCCGGTGCCGGTGAGGAATGCTACCTGGTTGATCCTGCCAGTAGTCATATGCTTGTCTCAAACATTAAGCCATGCATGTGTAAGTATGAACTAATTCAGACCGTGAAATTGCGAATGGCTCATTAAATCAGTTATAGTTTGTTTGATGGTATTTACTACTCGGATAACCGTAGTAATTCTAGAGCTGATACATGCAACAAACCCCGACTTCTAGAAGGGATGCATTTATTAGATAAAAGGTCGACGCGGGCTTTGCCCATTGCTACAATGATTTATGATAACTCGACGGATCGCACGACCCTCGTGCCGGTGACGCATCATTCAAATTTCTGCCCTATCAACTTTCAATGGCAGGATAGTGGCCTACCATGGTGGTGACAGGTGACGGAGAATTAGGGTTCGATTCTGGAGAGAGAGCCTGAGAAACGGCTACCACATCCAAGGAAGGCTGCAGGCACGCAAATTACCCAATCCTGACATGGGGAGGTAGTGACAATAAATAACAATACCGGGCTCAAAGAGTCTGGGAATTGGAATGAGTACAATCTAAATCCCTTAACGAGGATCTATTGGAGGGCAAGTCTGGTGCCAGCGGCTGCAGTAATTCCACCTCCAATAGCGTATATTTAAGTTGTTGTAGTTAAAAAGCTCGTAGTTGGGCTTTGGGATAGGTCGGCCAGTCTGCCTTAGGTGTGCACCGGTCACCTTGTCCCTTCTGCCGGCGATGCGCTCCTGGCCTTAACTGGCCAAGTCGTGCCTCTGGTGCTGTTACTTTGAAGAAATTACAGTGCTCAAAGCAAGCCTACGCTCTATATAAATTAGCATGGGATAACATTATAGGATTTCGATCCTATTGAGTTGGCCTTCGGGATCGGAGTAATGATTAACAGGGACAGTCGGGGGCATTCGTATTTCATACTCAGAGGTGAAATTCTTGGATTTATGAAAGACAAACAACGACGAAAGCATTGGCAAGGATGTTTTCATTAATCAAGAACAAAAGTTGGGGGCTCGAAGACGATCAGATACCGTCCTAGTCTCAACCATAAACGATGCCGACCAGGGATTGGCGGATGTTGCTTTTAGGACTCCGCCGGTACCTTATGAGAAATCAAAGTTTTGGGTTCCGAGGGGAGTATGGTCGCAAGGCTAAAACATTAAGGAATTGACGGAAGGGCACCACCAGGAGTGGAGCCTGCGGCTTAATTTGACTCAACACAGGAAAACTTACTAGGTCTAGACATAGTAAAGATTGACAGACTGAGAGCTCTTTCTTGATTCTATGGGTGGTGGTGAATGGTCGTTCTTAGATGGTGGAGCGATTTGTCTGGTTAATTCCGTTAACGAACGAGACCTCAGCCTGCTAACCAGCTATACGAAGGTATCCCTCTGCAGCTACCTTCTTAGAGGGACTACAGCCTTTTAGGCCGCGAAAATTTGAGGCAATAATAGGTTTGTGATGCCCTTAGATGTTCTGGGCCATACGCGCACTACACTGATGTATTCAATAAGTCTATAGCATTGGCCAACAGGCTCGGGTAATCTTTGAAATTTCATCGTGATAGGGATAGATCATTGCAATTGTTGGCCTTGAACGAGGAATTCCTAGTAAGCACGAGTCATCAGCTCGCGTTGACTACGTCCATGCCCTTTGTATACACCGCCCGTCGCTCCTACCGATTGAATGATCCGGTGAAGTGTTCGGATCGCGGTGATATGGGCGATTTACTGCCCGCGACGTCGCGAGAAGTCCACTGAACCTTATCATTTAGAGGAAGGAGAAGTCGTAACAAGATTTCCGTAGGTGAACTTGCAGAAGGATCATTGTCGAACCCTGCGAAGGCAAAACGAACTGCGAACCCATTTAAACAACGCGAGGCCAAGCGGGGGAAGCGGCTCATCCCCAACCCGCATGTCGGTCCTGAGTCGGGGCGAACGCCTTGCAAACAACGAA